>OX638131.1:24376528-25049598 GCA_951804985.1 Dryomyza anilis
TCCATTGTGACCTATGATCCGACCACTTATGTTCAAATACCTCATATAAAATGTACATATAAAGATCAATTTTTATGTATACGTGCTTAGGTAAACTTTTTTGGTCAAATATATATTAACATCATGCTCAAGTACGTGATAATAATGTTTTCCGGCGAAAAGACTTGTGGTTCACAAAAAAAAAAATCGAAATTCGGTACACCTACCCATTTGTAAATATGGGTATCAAATGAATGGAAATTCTTCAGCGATTGAATGTTTATAGTTATTTTCAGGATTCGTATACCCTGGTGACCTATATATCACTTTGAATGGTAACCACACATATGTGTAGGGTATTTAGAGTCGGCTTAGACCGACTATAATTTTGATAATCCTAACTATCATAATTACACCTACTTTAAAATTTCCCATGTGATCTAACCTTCCCAACTGGTTTTAATTCGACTCGATATATTCTTTACATGTTTCCATTCATTATGTAACTCAATAGCAAGCAAACTTATTATTTCTATATCTCTATAACAAACTCCTTTTAATATGTTTTAAAATTTAACTTTTTATTTTAATAATAACAATCAAATTACATGGAATTCATTTGTAACGTTTACTCAAAAAAGAAAAATTCTTTTGGTGTAATCACAAAGCACTTTAGTACACAAATAATATAAAAAGAACACAGACACGAAAACTTAATTCTATTTGAAAACTTTAGCAAATCTTTGTATATTGTGTGAGTGTAGCAAGCAAGCAGCAGCAACTTACAACGCAGCTTCATTTTGTCTTAATTGCTGAACAAAGAAAATCACATAATTAGCCCAAGTAACATTAACAAGCAGCACGCTTAAATGAGCGTATTCAGACGTGAGCAGATATATATCTAGCTATATATATCTATATATATAGATTTATATATATGAAATCATTGAGCCACACATACACTGATTGTTGCTTAAAGAAGAAGAAGCATAGAAACCGGCAAAATTCGACTGACCACTACCCAGATAACGCTGCTGCAACGTTGCACAAACGTCACGTGCGTCACTTTTAATCCAACCCACACAATAAACGTACGAGTGACACGTAGCAGCTTTAATGCGCTACACACTAACACATATACCAATGAAAATACCTTCACACGTAAATGTGAACGCGCATACAGATACATTTAACTTACACGGAGAAGAATTTTCAATGGTAAGATTAAATCTATTTACAAAATGTATTTGCTAATTTTATATATTCGTCAATTTGTTTTGCTGATCGAGCAAACTGTTTAATTAAAACAATGAATTATATGGAGCAGACTGTTTGATATACATATATGAATAATTGTAAAAAATAATATATTTTTAATTAATTGGCAACTAATTTTATTAAAACAGCAAACATTTTAATTGCAATAACGAATTTTTTTAATAAAACAAGATTTTTTTTAAGTTAACAATTTGTTTTCTTGATAGAGCTAAAAGCTAACACATTGTTTTGCCAATCAAAATGAGTTTGATTACAACAACGAATTATTTAATGAAACTTTGATTTTTATTGAGTTAACAATAATTTTTTTGATATTGCAAACAGTTTGTTAAAAATAATAAATAATTTAATGAAATTAAAATTTTTATTTTTTAGACAATACAATTTTTATTTTGTTAATAGAGCTAAAACTTTCATTGAAATAACATTGTTTTTAATAGAACTATGATTTGATATTAATCTAAAAACTTATTTTGTTGATAGAGCAAACAGTTTGATGAAAATTACAAATAATTCAAGATAACTACGACTTTTATTTATTTATTTGACAATTTGTTTTTTTTTTTTATATAGCGAAGAGTTTAACTGAAATAACGAATTATTTAAATTAAATTTTTAAATTAAAAAGTATTCTTGTGCATATAGCTAACAGTTATATGGAAATAAATTATTTGGAAATAATTTAATTTGAGAAAAGAGTTTGATTGAAACAACAAATTATTTTATAAAACTACGATTTTTAATTTAACTAAAGATTCGTATTACAATAAACGTCAAATAGATTTCAAATACCATGTAGGCAAAAAAAAATATGAATGTCACTAAACAGTCTGCAATTAAACTATAAGAAATAAACTTTTCAATCCAATCAATGAATTATTTAGTGAAAACATTATTTCTATTTTAACACATTATTTTGTTTATAGAACAAATAGTTTTATGGAAATAAAAAATTTAATAAAAAAACGACTTTTATTAATTTAACAACTTGCTTTCTTTAAAGATCAAAGATTTGGATTTTGATTTTTACTAAAATGCAGTTTTTAATTGATTTAACCACTTTTTTGTTATTATAGCAAACAGTTTTCAAAAAAAACAATTTTTTAATTGACTTAACAACATTTTTGTTATTATAGCAAACAATTTGCTGAAAACAACAAAATTATTATTTTTATTTTTTTGACAACTTGTTTTTATTTCTCATTAATTTTTGGGTAGATTTAACAAACGTTATGGTTTTGAATTTCATTTTAATATTTATATTTAGTAATTTAACTTTTTATTCTTTCACTAAAAAATAATTTTCTATTTGTACTTTAGCTTTTGTTTAAGTGACCACAGCATAAAATAAGAAATTTATTTTGTTATATTTTACAAATAAATGGTACAATCTAAAAAAAAAAAAACGTACAAATACTGCAACAAAAAGGCAACCAACTGAACATAGCAGCCAAATTAAAATAGCACAATGCCATACATAGCGCATGTCGACAACGGAAATGTCTGACATTTTTTTGTAATTTCATTTTTATTTTTTTTTTTCTATATATATTTTTTGCTATTTTCACTACACATTGCAAGTGATAAACTAATGGCCGGGGTGTGTAAGTGTGCCGTGAGTGTGTCCTGTATTCTGTATGTGGCTGTGTGTTTATGTCTTTGTGTAGGTGTGATTCACATGCATATGTTCGAGGCGCATAGCAACCGGTTCACTTAAATCATGAGGTGTGTTTGAGTTCTGTATGGCTCTGTGCTGGTCATCAATAAGCATGTCACGTTTCTGTGATAACTTTTCTTTATTTCCGAGAAGTTAGTGTATCTCAATTTCTGCATGTTTCATACATATTTCCGTTCTCCTCTTGCGTGTTTTATTTGTGCCTCATCTTTTTCTTTATTTCTATTTTTTGTACTGTTTTTTTCCTTTTGCACCAATGGATTTCGTGCATGTTTTTGTATTTGATTTGGAACTCTATTCGGTTTTTCGGTGTTAAGCTAACAATAACTTAGGTAACCAGTAGAAAATAATTTATATGTTATTCGTCATGTTATTTTTAGATTTGTGGATTCTTTTCTGACTTAAATACTCCTTTTAAATTAAAGTATTTAGTTATATTTATTTCTAAATTGAGATTATTTAATGCGAATTATGGTCAATACATAAGTTGGACTCATCAGTGTGCAATCCCAACATACTCTATTCCAAATTTTAATGGTAGTAAGACTTACTGTCCGACCAAGCCTTCCTTCAGACAACTCTTCTCATAGAATTTTCGAAATGATGAATTTTTTTGGAATACTTTGAATTGTCCGTAAAACACTTTTCTCCTCGAAGAATTTTCTGGGAAGGAATTATTTGGCGAAGACATGTCTCGGGAAAATTATCTTGAATGAATTTGGGAATAATTGTCTCGAAACAAAATTTCTCGTATAATAATTATAAGAAATCTGTCGGGAAAAAGTTGTCTACGGAAAGAATTGCCCACGGGAAACTTTTCTCTTTAAAGAATTATCTCGGGAAAGTGTTGTTCGAAATAAAATGTCCCGAAAATGAATAGTACGGGGTAAGTTGTCAGGGTTAAGAATTGTTTGTTCTAGAATTGTTTGGGAACAATTTTCTTAGGGAAGAACTGTTTAAGAAAAAATTGCCCCATGAAAAAATGTCTTTATAAAAATACTTTCGGGAAAGAATTGTCGAGGGACAAAGATTACGTAGAAAGTATTTTACGGTATTGTACGATACTTCCCCGAGACTACTCGAGGTATAAATACGTCGAAAGAATTGTATACAGAATAAGTCTCTGGCAATGATTTACCTTGGAAGAATTACTTCTCCGTCAATCCTTTTAAAATGCAACGTTTATGTGAGAGCAATAGTTAGAATATTCTAAACTCACAATTCAGCACTTAAATTGTGTCTATAATTTCAAAAATAAATAATTACTAATAGAAATTAATGAACAACTTACCTATGACATATAACCGCAAGCAACCTCCCTAATATAGACAAACCCACAACATCGTCTATCAATATGCACTACACCACATGTCATGTCGAAAATTCGGTACGAAACATGAAACGAGAGTCTTCTACTTACCACTAACATCATCATCTACTGTAACAACCACAGCCTGGTGTCTAAATGCTTCACCGGAAAACGTGTTGCCAGGTACAATTAAAAAAGAACAGCAACAAAATTTAGGTTAATGGATTTAAAATTAGAAAATCCGCTTAAATGAGCGCAACTGACGTAGAGCGCAACCTACAAGAAATGCAAAAGATAAAAGAATGAAAGAAGGACATGGAGCAAATTAAAAAGAAAAAATACCAACTAAAAAAAAAGCATTAAGCAGCAAAGTTGCAACTACAGCTGCTGTTCTTGCTGCTGCAACTAAAAGCACGACGAGACGAGATAAAAGAAAAAACTGAGGATACAACGAAACTTTAAATTTTCCGTACTTGCACAGGATGCACGGCAGCAGGCTGCTGTTGCACGTTTTGTTGCAAACCATGAATTTCACCTGAAAAAAGCCTTACTACTCCTACTCATACTTCGTGAATGGATAACGTTGCATCCTTGCCAGTGATGTCAAAAGTTGAACGAGATATAAAAGCGGTAGTAGTAGCTGCTGTTGCATTTTAAATGCAAAATAATTGGCTGCACTTTTCACTCCACGCATTTTTCCGTCATCGTTGCCGTCATCCTGAACGTCACAACGCATGCATGCATCGCATTTGTATCCATATCAAAATCATATTCGTTAGGACAGATTCTGCTTGTTCCCACTGAAAGTGCAACTTAATTTGATTGTTTGTACATGTAGCCTTTTTATGTATATTATTTATATTCGTTGATGCAAAATAAGTAGTGGTTCGTATTTTTAATCTTGGCGAATGTGTACCAAAAAAGTAACGGACAATTTTTCTCCGACAATTCCTTCCTAAAAATGTAACGCTAAATAAGTTCCAACAACACTTCGACTACAATCCTCATTTTAAGACAATAC
Source organism: Dryomyza anilis (assembly GCA_951804985.1). Taxonomy (NCBI): domain Eukaryota; kingdom Metazoa; phylum Arthropoda; class Insecta; order Diptera; family Dryomyzidae; genus Dryomyza; species Dryomyza anilis. Next base: position 24,381,791 of record OX638131.1, read on the forward strand.
TTACCTTGGACAGTACTATCCACCCGGTTACAATACGGAATAAAATAGCATAACGAAGAAAGGAAGAGACGAAGAAAGGAAGAGAGGAAGAAAGGAAGAAGAAAGAAAGAAAGAAAGAAAGAAAGGAAGAAAGAAAGGAGGAAGAAAGAAAGAAAGATATATAGAAAGGAAAAAGGATGAAAAATGAAACAAAGGAAGAATGGAAGAAAAGAAGAAGAAAAGAAGAACGGAAGAAAGGCGGAAGAAGGAAAAGAGGAAAGGCGGGAAGAAGGAAAAGAGGAAAGGCGGGAAGAAGAAAAAGAGGAAAGGAAGAAAAGGAGGAAAGGAGGAAAGGCGGAAAGGCGGAAAGGAGGAAAGGTGGAAAGGAGGAAAGGAGGAAAGGAGGAAAGGAGGAAAGGAGGAAAGGAGGCGATTACAGGAGGAAAGGAGGCGATTACAGGAGGAAAGGAGGAAAGGAGGAAAGGAGGAAAGGAGGAAAGGAGGAAAGGAGGAAAGGAGGAAAGGAGGAAAGGAGGAAAGGAGGAAAGGAGGAAAGGAGGAAAGGAGGAAAGGAGGAAAGGAGGAAAGGAGGAAAGGAGGAAAGGAGGAAAGGAGGAAAGGAGGAAAGGAGGAAAGGAGGAAAGGAGGAAAGGAGGAAAGGAGGAAAGGAGGAAAGGAGGAAAGGAGGAAAGGAGGAAAGGAGGAAAGGAGGAAAGGAGGAAAGGAGGAAAGGAGGAAAGGAGGAAAGGAGGAAAGGAGGAAAGGAGGAAAGGAGGAAAGGAGGAAAGGAGGAAAGGAGGAAAGGAGGAAAGGAGGAAAGGAGGAAAGGAGGAAAGGAGGAAAGGAGGAAAGGAGGAAAGGAGGAAAGGAGGAAAGGAGGAAAGGAGGAAAGGAGGAAAGGAGGAAAGGAGGAAAGGAGGAAAGGAGGAAAGGAGGAAAGGAGGAAAGGAGGAAAGGAGGAAAGGAGGAAAGGAGGAAAGGAGGAAAGGAGGAAAGGAGGAAAGGAGGAAAGGAGGAATGGAGGAAGGGAGGAAGGGAGGATGGGAAAAAAGGAAAAAAATGAAGAAGGGGAGAAGAGGAGAAGAGGAGAAAGGAAGAAAGAAAAAAGGAAGAAAGGGAGAATCTGCTGTAATCTGCCAACTTGAAATTTTTTAAGCAAATCCTTTTATCCTTCCTCTCGAAGTACAAATAAAATTACTTGTGCTAAAAAACCGAAATTCGGTACACCTACCCAGTAGTACATATTTGTTTTAAATGAAAGTAATTTATATCAATACTACAATGTTGTAGTTAATTTCATAAGTACTACACCTTGGTAACCTCTGGATTATTTTAAACTGTAAAAGTGTTGAATTTTTATTTCTTCAGACATTATCACATTTAAAACAATCTTAATTCATAAACCGACTATCCAAATTTCTCATATAACATTATGCTGCTGGTACCTATTATGGTAATGTTCTTAAATATTTTTTTGAACGCAGCTAATATATTTGAGCCGATTACAGCGACAGTGACAACATATGTCCCAATTGAATACTACAAATATATGTTTTGTTTTATATCAGTTATACAGGGAAACATTTACCTGAATCAGGACACGCAGCGCCAACAGCAACACCAGAAGCACCAATACTAAAACCAGCAAAATAATCATCGGCAGGAGCAACATAAAGAGTAACATGGTTGGCAGTGATTGCACGAAATGTTTTGTTGAATTTGGTTTTATGTCATCAGCTGAGCAAACATAAAGACTTTTACAAATGACAGTATGTGTGAGTGTATGTTGTATATGTGTGAGTCCAGCATTTGAATTACATATTTTGTGAGTCGTTTTTATATTGTTTTTTTGATTGGCTTTGTACGGTTTTTATTTGTTTAGCGCGTGTTTTGATAATAAACGCTGTACAAGCAGCGCCTGAAAATATGCAATCTTTTTGTTTTTTTTTCAGAGTGTGTGTGCTAAGTCGCATAGGTAGGTACATGTGTGTATTTGAATTTTAGGCAACTGAATACAATATTTTTTTTTTGAAGGTTCTTAACTGCATAACAAACGACTGACATGCGTTGACAGACCTTATGACGAAGAGCTTCAGTGTGTTGCGGTGTGTTGCAAACTTTGAGTCTCACAAGGAAAAAAAACGAAAAAATACGAGTTTGTCATACGTTGCCGCGAGCTATTGACGTCAGGCGCAGACACGTAGCATGGAGAATTTGACTGTGACACGAATGAAATGACATACAATCGCATGGCATGTGACATGTTTTCAATATGATGGGGAAGGCGGTCCGGCAGGGACGATTTTGGCAGGAGTGTAGAGTAAAACACTTCAGTTAGGCAGTCATTTATTCAGCTAGTCATATATGCAATAAAAGCACAGCTTTTAGTTCTGATGAAAATTGAATAAAATATCAACATAAATAATATATACACAATTTGTGTATAAGGCGTCTGCGATCAAAAATCTAATTTATTTAATTTTTTATTTTTCGATCAGTGGATGCCCCCCATTTAAGCAAAGCACGATGTCGATCGTAGGAAAGGTTATTGGTTAATGGGAGGGGGAATGATGGATTAAATTTGCTACTATCAGTAAAAACAGACACATGGAGAATTTTCCACAAACGTATAGTGCGACCGAAGTACGATTTGGCACGAAGTACGATTTGCGACAGAAGTACGATTTGGCACTGGCTCTATTAAAGAGCCGAGTGTACTTCGTGTGCTTGATTCGATACCCGAGTAAAATGAGAGAACACTAGACCAGGTGAAATCAATAAATGTATTTCCCCTTGAACACTTACCGTTGTGAGCCGTATAAAAAAGGCGCCCTTCGGTGCTCATGAGTCCTTCTCTGCTCAAGAGAACAAAAGGAGTATGAAATATTTTCATTCTCTGTTAAATACATTGCACGTTTTTGTATTCGGTCCAGTTACTCTAAATAAAACTGCGCCGACTAAATTATTTGCTGCATTGACGTAAAAATATCCATATTAGCAAACGAAATTGCTGAATTTATGAAGAATAGCAAATGTTTTCATTAAATCAGTGAATTTCATTGCTGTATTGATTAATAAATGCAACTAATGTCGGATGCTATATTTACGTTGGTTATTTTTTCTGTGTAGTGCGTATTTACTCTCAATCTTCAAATAGTTTGGCTGCTTTTGAACGAATTTCTGCAGAGAAATAGATTTGACTCTGTGTCAATGGCAGAAGGTCATTGATAAATACCGAAAATAGGTACGGGGATAGGACGAAACCCTGCAGAACTCCAGGGTTGATAAAATATTGTTCTGAAAGAACACCTTCCATCGCAACTCGTATTGAACAGCCCTGGAAAAACTCAATATGCATCAAGTAAAAGAACTGCCGACATTAAATCACACTCAATCAGAAGCTTTAAAAATATCCAGAGCATCAATTTTACTCTCCCCAAAAAAGTGAATACAATTATTCCATATTTCGAAAAGGAACGTCATTAAGTCACCGGTAGATCCGGTCCTACGGAAACCATATTGTGCGTTTTTGTAAAACATTTAAAACATAACAACATCTGAATATTCCGAATATTGTCAGATTCAAAAGATATTTGAATGAATATGAATAACAAATGTGGATCAATTACAGATGGTCATTGCTGAATACCAGAAATAGGGATGGACGTAGGACAGAACGCTCCGGAGCTCCATAAAAGATGGAATACTGCTCTGAGATAACCCCAATCAACACAAATTCTATTTGACAACCCTGGAAAACACTTGGTATACATCGAGTGATAGAATAACCGATACCATATGCAAAAAGTTTTTTAACAAGGGATTCTCTCCACACTCGATCAAAGGTCTTGGACATTTCTAGAGCAACAAACTGACTGTTGCCGTTGCTGTTACAATTATTTCTTTTATCGGATTCTTGATAGCCTTGACTCGGGACTATCTGAACATTTGCAACTTACCAATTAGATGGAAAAATTCCGATTCTGTAGGATTACAGAAACCCAACGTTGACGCATTTCTTTAATAGGCCCAGAGGTTTTGTTAATGTTAATATTTGCGAGGATCTTTTTAACTCTCAGAATTCGAATTATATAAAAAAAATTGCATATCATAAGAATTCATAACATATCCTAACATATCACAACATATCATAACATATCATAACATATCATGACATATCATAACATATCATACCATACCATACCATACCATACCATACCATATCATATCATATCATATCATATCATATCATATCATATCATATCATATCATATCATATCATATCATATCATATCATATCATATCATATCATATCATATCATATCATATCATATCATATCATATCATATCATATCATATCATATCATATCATATCATATCATATCATATCATATCATATCATATCATATCATATCATATCATATCATATCATATCATATCATATCATATCATATCATATCATATCATATCATATCATATCATATCATATCATATCATATCATACCATATCATACCATATCATCCATAACATAACATAACATAGCATTCATATAAATTCAAACATAAATAAAATAGAAAATCACCATATCATATATAATAAAAAAAAATAAAAAATATAAAATTCAAAATTCAAAATTTAACAACAAAAATTCGTAACCTTTGTCTTTGACACTTCGTCAGCACAAACATCAAAAGTTGTTGTAATTGTTTGGCAACCTAGACACATAAAGAAACAAAATGCATAACTCATATTTGCTGCACATGGCACGCAGTTATTCTGTTGCCTGTAGGAAATAAAAAACCTATTTTTTTTTAGTTTACATCGAATTTATTGCCAGCGAAAATAGTCGCGCGTTATTTGTTTAATCAAATGCGTCGCCACTATAAATCAAAGCATATTTTTAGGCGCGCTGTGCCAACAAATGCCAACTGCCTGCATAGTATTTTTGCATTCGTTTGTGATAACATTTTTTTAAAGGTTGCCATGGGAATCAATTCAATAGAAAGCGATCTTTGAATATTGATTTCAATAAAGTTAGAAAAAAACACCACTACATAAAAATGTGTAATAAAAACACAAAAAAATACTTTAACTTATTATTTAAATGATTTAAAAATATGCTGGCAATACATTTTTTACTTAAAAAATATATAATTTTTGTTCATCCTTAACAAATTTTTCAAACACTTTGCAATATTCTTAAAAGGCAAAAGACTGACAAAAGGATACTGATCCCTTTGCCGCTACTCTGCGCTGCTTTGAACTTTCTGCATGAAGATAAATAGTTTGCTGACAGCACAAAATGCGCATAAATCCTGCATCCTGTGACTTGCAGATAATTTAGTGCAAGCGACTGAGTGTTTGGAAAATATGTTTTAATAATACAAAATTTAGAAAGTAATTTTATTTTATTAAAAAAATATAAAAATATAAATATTTAAAAATGTAAAAATATAAAAATATAAAAATATAAAAATATAAAAATATAAAAATATAAAAATATAAAAATATAAAAATATAAAAATATAAAAATATAAAAATATAAAAATATAAAAATATAAAAATATAAAAATATAAAAATATAAAAATATAAAAATATAAAAATATAAAAATATAAAAATATAAAAATATAAAAATATAAAAATATAAAAATATAAAAATATAAAAATATAAAAATATAAAAATATAAAAATATAAAAATATAAAAATATAAAAATATAAAAATATACAAATATAAAAATATAAAAATATAAAAATATAAAAATATAAAAATATAAAAATATAAAAATATAAAAATATAAAAATATAAAAATATAAAAATATAAAAATATAAAAATATAAAAATATAAAAATATAAAAATATAAAAATATAAAAATATAAAAATATAAAAATATAAAAATATAAAAATATAAAAATATAAAAATATAAAAATATAAAAATATAAAAATATAAAAATATAAAAATATAAAAATATAAAAATATAAAAATATAAAAATATAAAAATATAAAAATATAAAAATATAAAAATATAAAAATATAAAAATATAAAAATATAAAAATATAAAAATATAAAAATATAAAAATATAAAAATATAAAAATATAAAAATATAAAAATATAAAAATATAAAAATATAAAAATATAAAAATATAAAAATATAAAAATATAAAAATATAAAAATATAAAAATATAAAAATATAAAAATATAAAAATATAAAAATATAAAAATATAAAAATATAAAAATATAAAAATATAAAAATATAAAAATATAAAAATATAAAAATATAAAAATATAAAAATATAAAAATATAAAAATATAAAAATATAAAAATATAAAAATATAAAAATATAAAAATATAAAAATACAAAAATATAAAAATATAAAAATATAAAAATATAAAAATATAAAAATATAAAAATATAAAAATATAAAATTATAAAAATATAAAAATATAAAAATATAAAAATATAAAAATATAAAAATATAAAAATATAAAAATATAAAAATATAAATATATAAAAATATAAAAATATAAAAATATAAAAATATAAAAATATAAAAATATAAAAATATAAAAATATAAAAATATAAAAATATAAAAATATAAAAATATAAAAATATAAAAATATAAAAATATAAAAATATAAAAATATAAAAATATAAAAATATAAAAATATAAAAATATAAAAATATAAAAATATAAAAATATAAAAATATAAAAATATAAAAATATAAAAATATAAAAATATAAAAATATAAAAATATAAAAATATAAAAATATAAAAATATAAAAATATAAAAATATAAAAATATAAAAATATAAAAATATAAAAATATAAAAATATAAAAATATAAAAATATAAAAATATAAAAATATAAAAATATAAAAATATAAAAATATAAAAATATAAAAATATAAAAATATAAAAATATAAAAATATAAAAATATAAAAATATAAAAATATAAAAATATAAAAATATAAAAATATAAAAATATAAAAATATAAAAATATAAAAATATAAAAATATAAAAATATAAAAATATAAAAATATAAAAATATAAAAATATAAAAATATAAAAATATAAAAATATAAAAATATAAAAATATAAAAATATAAAAATATAAAAATATGAAAATATGAAAATATAAAAATATAAAAATATAAAAATATAAAAATATAAAAATATAAAAATATAAAAATATAAAAATATAAAAATATAAAAATGTAAAAATATAAAAATATAAAAATATAAAATATAAAAATATAAAAATATAAAAATATAAAAATATAAAAATATAAAAATATAAAAATATAAAAATATAAAAATATAAAAATATAAAAATATAAAAATATAAAAATATAAAAATATAAAAATATAAAAATATAAAAATATAAAAATATAAAAATATAAAAATATAAAAATATAAAAATATAAAAATATAAAAATATAAAAATATAAAGATATAAAAATATAAAAATATAAAAATATAAAAATATAAAAATATAAAAATATAAAAAATTAAGAATTTAAAACCATAAAACAATCAAAATATAACTAAAAAATTTCCGTTTAGAAAAATTGTTGTTTAACACTTTTTTTTTTGCTATGCATTTTTAACGTTTGCTTTGGAAATCATATATTTTCTTGCGCATATCCAGAAAAAGGACATGTTTGTTATTATTTATGGACAAAAGAAGCTGTAGCAAACGTAGCGTGGGACGCAAAATAAAATTGCAAAAATATAAAAAACTTAAAAAAAAAAAAATTAAAAAAACTGCAAATAAAGAAAACATTTCCTGTTTACATGCTTAAATGTTACTGCAATTTATTTGGCGCTCGCCTTCTTGCTGTGCGCTGCAATACTTTTGTCCTTTGCAGGAGTCGCTGCCATGGGCGTGAGATCGAATGTGCGGTTTTCCACGCCCACCACAAGCGCCATGTGTGTGTGAGTGCGTGTGTGTAATGTCCTGGCGAGCGCACTGTTTGCGTCCCTTTATTAAAAGCACTCAGCATGATATGCAACGAATGTCCTTTTCTTTTTCTTGTTGTTGTGGTTGCCTCTGGTTGCACGCTGTTCGGTCGTCTGTTTTATACCAGAAAAGTTGCGCTGCAAAAATATGTTGTTAAATATTTCAGAGTTCTGCGCAAAAAAAAACAGAATATATTGAGACTTTTACAAAAAAAATATAAAAATACTAAATAACATAGTCAAAGAAGGACTGCACAAAGGTGACAGTACTAGCGGGTGACCAGAATTTAATTTAAGTCTCAAAGAAACGCAAAACTAGAAAGCTGTTATTAATAAAACTTGATTAATTTCTGTTTTATTTATACTATTTTTATTTCATTAAAAGATATAGAGAGTAAGAAAGTTTTAATTGCATAATAAAGAATAATATATTTTTTTTGATAACATAATATAATTTTAGTATTAAGTACCATACAGAAACAATGATAAATATGATCTTTTTAAACATAAAAATGTTCAAACAAAAATGTCTGCACATTTGCAAATTTGCATATGGGCTATTCATGGGGTTCCGGACGGAAAACATTAATATCTCGAAGGAAAATTAATAAATTTACTTGATTTGTGCAGGTAGTATTTAAATAGAACTAAATATGCAAAAATTATAGAATTCTATACGATAGATCAAAAGATATAAATGGTAATGGATTTTTTAAGGTTTATATTTTTTTTTTCTTATGTTTTTTTTTTTGATATTTTCTTATTTTTTAATATTTATTTACTTTTTTTGTAAACAAAGTCACGAACGTGACAAATTTAAATTAGCTGTCAACAAATTTCTAGAATTACTAGGAAATTAAGGATTGATATTTTTTTATAAATTTTATTTCTTATTTATCAAAACTTGTAAATCTAGAGTAATATTTTTTGAATTAATTCAGTTCACTTAGATATAAAATAGTATCAAGCAGTGTCAAGTAGTATCAAGTAGTATCAAGTAGTACCAAGTAGCATACAGTAGAATCAAGTATTATCAAGTAGTATCAAGTAGTATCAAGTAGCATCAACTAGTATCAAGTAGTATCAGATAGTATCAAGTAGTATCAGGTAGTATCTAGTAATATCAAGTAGTATTAAGTAGTATCAAGTAGCATCAAGTAGTATTAAGTCGTCTCAAGTAGTATCAGGTAGTATCAAGTAGTATTAAGTCGTCTCTAGTAGTATCAAGTAGTATCAAGTAGTACCAAGTAGCATACAGTAGAATCAAGTAGTATCAAGTATTATCAAGTAGTATCAAGTAGTATCAAGTAGCATCAACTAGTATCAAGTGGTATCAGATAGTATCAAGTAGTATCAGGTAGTATCTAGTAGTAGCAAGTAGTATTAAGTAGTATCAAGTAGTATTAAGTAGTATTAAGTCGTCTCAAGTAGTATCAGGTAGTATCAAGTAGTATCAAGTAGTATCAAGTAGTATCAAGTAGTATCAAGTAGTATCAAGTAGTATCAAGTAGTATCAAGTAGTATCAAGTAGTATCAAGTAGTATCAAGTAGTATCAAGTAGTATCAGGTAGTATCAAGTAGTATCAAGTAGTATCAAGTAGTATCAAGTAGTATCAAGTAGTATCAAGTAGTATCAAGTAGTATCAAGTAGTATCAAGTAGTATCAAGTAGTATCAAGTAGTATCAAGTAGTATCAAGTAGTATCAAGTAGTATCAAGTAGTATCAAGTAGTATCAAGTAGTATCAAGTAGTATCAAGTAGTATCAAGTAGTATCAAGTAGTATCAAGTAGTATCAAGTAGTATCAAGTATTATCAAGTAATATCAAGCAGTATCAAGTACTATTAAGTAGTATCAAGCAGTGTTAAGTAGTATCCAATTGTATCAATTATTATCAAGTAGTATCAAGTAGTATTAAGTAGTATCAAGTAGCATCAAGTAGTATTTAGTAGTATCAAGTAATATCAAGCAGTATCAAGTACTATTAAGTAGTATCAAGCAGTGTTAAGTAGTATCCAATTGTATCAAGTATTATCAAGTATTATCTATTAGTATAAAGTAGTATCAAGTTTTCACACAGTTTCCTCAACTTTGTGTTTGCTAAAGATCGTCAGGGTTTTCTTTATAATATTATCTGATACAAAATAAAATGTTGCCCAAACATTTTATAATTGTTGTTGAATTTTGCCTGAAAGTTACATGCATTTTACATAAAAAAACCGAAACTAAATGTTGACTAAATATTGTCTAAATGTTTCATAGAGATCGACAAAGTTTTTCTTAAGTCTCTAAACAAATCGCAAGTGTGCCATAAATATTGTCCAAACGTTGCAGTAAACTTGTACAAGCCGGCTTCAGCAGTCCAGAGGTAGCGCGCTGGTCTTGTATTCTGAAGGTCTCGGGTTCGAATCCCGGCTTGGGCATGTTCGCTCGTGGTGATATTAACCACAAAATTGTAGGGAATTGATTTCACAGTACAATGGATACAGTCTGTCTGAGTGCTGTGGATCTTAGTAGATATTCCAAAAAAAAAAAAAAAAAAAAAAAAACTTGTACAAATGTTGCCAGAATGTTGCTTGAAAGTTATACAAGTATTAATCGTTTTAAATGAATGTTCTGCTTATTAAAATCAGTTTTTCTAATTAAATTGACAAAAATTAATAATAAATGCTTTATATAGTCATTAACAAAATATCAATAGACCTAGATGCATCCAAATAATTCGTATTTTTTTAAAACATTTAACGAAATATTATCAAACTAATCTAAGTACCCGAATTGCAGCAAATATTTATTGTTATTTTAGCATTGATTAAATTTAGTTGAATGGGATTTTTTTATCTTTGTTTTCACTTGACACTCTGACATTTATTTTGTCATTTGCAATTCAAAGCAACATCAACAAACGCATTGCAGTCAATTGTCAGCAATCAGCAGCACACTTTCATTGCTCCTTCTGTACTCTTTACAATGTTTGCTCTTCGAGACGATTTTTCTCTTTGTTTTTATTTTTCTTCTCACTCCATCAAATCATCTGCTGCTCTCTGTCTGTCATGCAATCCGCAATGTGTTGACAGCATTTCACGCAGTAGCAGCTGTCTCGTTCTCGTCATCGTCGTCGTCGTAGCTGTCAGCGTCGTTGTCTTCGTCATCAACTTCGAATCCTTGCTGCGCTCTGCTGTTGATCCAGCCGGATTAGTTTATGCTGCTAAAATCATTTTAACGTTTGCAGCTTCCGCTTTGGTTTTGTTAGCAAGCTTTGCATTTTTCTTTGTTTTAGTTTTTTTCTTTTATATTTTGCCTCTATTTTTATTTTTTATGTTTTTTTTCTAGCATTTGCGTGTGTGTTTTTTTTAGCAGCTTTGCGCACATCCTTGGAAATTGCAAAATTATGAAAAATGCAAGAGGACACATCATCGCCAAATCAGCCAGCCAACCAACCAGTCACTCAGTCAGTTTTCTTATTCCTTACTTCTGTTCTTTCGTTTTATCCAACGCGCTGCTCTTTCTTTTCTCATTTTAACTCTGCTTAATGCTCCTATACTTTGCTTTATCCTTGTCCTATCAATAATTGATATATGTGCCGAGGTAGAAGCAACTCCACCGCCAGCATTAAATGTCAAGCTTCCATACTGTGCTGCACTAATGTCCTAGCTTTTGCTATACTGCCTGCCGTACTGCCTTCCACAATTCTACCTCCCATATTCCACAATATGCCTGCCATATTTTGTCGCCCATACACATTTTGACTCCCTAATACCGCTTCCTCCTCGCCTATCAAAATGAGCTTTGCCTGAGTCGGCTCGACTTTTCCTTTGCAAGGACATCATGCATTTTTAAGTGTGGTAACGTGTTCGTGATTTTTGTGTTGAGTGAATTTGATGTGAAATTTATGATTTCTTTTTTGACACCAACAAAAAAAAACCTTTTTATAAAATATGCAACAGCATTTTAGTGAAATATTATTTTGTTGAAGTTTTTTCTTTCGAGTACTATGTATGACAAAAAATAAAAGTGTGCAGAACATTTAAAATGTATGAATTTGTAATGACTATGTGACATATGAGTAATACTTAATTTACGAAGGCAGTACGATATTTTAGAATGACAGTATTTTTTTTTCATTATTTTTTCGTGCTTTATAAATAAACTGCTTTGTTATAAATTTGTAAAATGCAAATTATAATATATTTGGGTATTTTAAAAGCAGATTTACTGATTTTTTGTATGGACATTATTGCGATAATTACACAGAAAAATGGGAAATTTTTAGTGGTATGAGCCTATAGCAGACTTAAGGCAGTTGAGAATCATTTTAATGAATGATTTTAAACAGATATTTTTCACAATATTTTATAATATGTAATACTCTTCCGAAAAACTTCTATTTAGCTGAGTGTTTGCCGGAAATATATCCCAAATATTCTAAAAAAAATAATGTAAACAACATTCATGGCAGTAAAGGAAATACATTTTTCTTAAAATTTTAAATAGACGAATGTGAAGTTACCCCAGACAACATTTTTAACACGCCCAGAGCAGTGTAGCAACTTTATATTGAAAGATTTCAAGCACATAAAGGCGTATTTTATATCAAAAGCTGCCCGTGCTCAAAATATGCCGAGAATCTGCTATTAAATTCTACAAAATTTGATAATCAGCCGTAGATCACAACATAACATTTATCTGTGTGTTTGCCGGAAATGTGGTAGGTATATTTCTGAAAAATTTAAGAAATTTTGTCTAGCGTAGACAACTTTTTTTGGCACGCATCAGACTTAAAAACTTTTTTTTTTTTGATTTCAAACAGACATATTTCAATTTTTTTTTTCAAAATCATCCTTCCCAGTCCAGAAATACAGGGTTTTTCAATAAGAGAGCTACAAAAGTTTTTTTCAAGAGTTTTTCAACAGGGACGCTACAAAAGTAGAGCGACAGGGACAGCAAACGACGCCATATTTCTTGCCGCTCTTTTGACATTTCTCTTCAGTAAGGTTTGCCATTTTACGAAGCAAAGATATACGAGCCAACAACGAGTCGAAATTATTAAAATTTACTACCGAAATTCGAATTCGTATATCTTTCCATCATGAAATGACAAACCTTACTGAAGAGAAATGTCAAAGGAGCGGCAAGAAATATGGCGTCGTTTGCTGTCCCTGTCAGTCTACTTTTGTAGCATCCATGTTAAAAAATCTATGGGGAAGAACTCTAAGGGATAAATATTCTACGGGGTAGAATTCTATGGGGAAGCATTTTACGGGGAAGAATGCTACTGGAAAGAACTCAACGACGATGAAACATTTTACGAGGAAAATTGCACTGGAAAGAATTCTACTGGAAAGAATTATACGAGGAAGTATTTTAGGGGAAGAATTTACGGCGTTGCATTTTACGGGCCAGAATTCTGCTGGAAAGAACTATACGGAATGAATTCTCCCGGAAGCATTTTCGGAGAAGAATTCTACGGGGAGAAATTCTAAGCGGAAGCAGTTCTTGACGAAGAATTCTACAATGAAGAACTCCAAGGGGGTAATAATTCCAAGGGGTAGAATTCTATGGGGAAGTATATGAAGCAAACAATGCTACTTGGAAGAACTCTACTGCGATGAATTCTACTGGGAAAAATTACACTGGGGAATATTCTACGGGGTAGAATTCTACGGGAAGGAAAGTCCGGAGAAGAGTTGTTTTCGTGTACATTTTTTTTTTGGCGCAGAAATCTTTTCTTTTGGTTACTATCCAAAAAAAAAAATCATATATGTAACTAGGTCGACTAAATTATTAATTGCATTAGCGTACACATTTTCAATTTGCTGACAACAGCTGTTGCTACGGCGGGCGGTTATGTAACCGCTTTCCGCGTTAATGTGTGTATTCGCTTATAGTGTATGGTGCGTGTATTCGCTTACAGCGCTGGTGAATTTGGTGGAATTCGCTTTTAAATAGAATTATTAATTGACGCTCATATCATTCATAATTGGTTCATGTCAAAAGAAACATTTATAGATCTTGATCATCATCTATTGGTGTCGTTAAAAACTATGATGATGACAATAAGTGTATATTTAGTAATGATACTAACTTTATCACCAGAAATGTATGTTGGTTACATACATTTAAAAGAATTCATAAAATTAATAATTTGCTACTTAAGCAAATTAGTATTTTTTTGTTAGACATAAATAACATTTTTAGAGAATGTGTTTGCTAAATGCATGAAAATGTCAAAATGTCATTTCTGTTTCCTTCAACTTTTATACACTGATATATGTTTCAAAAAAAAATGCAATTTTTCTGTGTATTTTCTGGAAATATTTCCGTAAAATGGTAGCAATTTTATCACGGAACCATACACAATTTTTCTCATAATCAAGACAGTTTAGAAAACTAATATAGAATGATTTTAAGCAGACATTGGCGAAGTTTATATCAAAATCTGTATATTTTCTGTCCGTTTCAACATCTATTTTTATATACTTTCATTTATATGTGTGTGTTGCCGGAAATTTTCAGGAAATCATCCTGCCAGATATTAAATCTTTTGGAAAAAAGGTATGAACTATTTTGAGTTTGCCAAAAACTATTTCAGGATGGTAGAAATATTTTAAAATAAATATCTATGAAATAATTTCCAAAATGTTCAACTTTTATCTTGTCTCAGATAATAGACATATAATTCAAAAGCATTTGAAACCCACTTCAAGACATTCATTTTATTTCAAAACATTTACTGTCGCCGACTCTGTGCTTGAAAATCAAATGAATGCATTGCTAACAAAAACAATAGCATCAAGTACTGTCAAAACAGAATACAACTACCAGTATTCATCATATTGATGATTTCATTCATTGAACTAAAATCGTGTTTTTCAATGTTTTTCAATGTTTTTCACTTTTAATATTTTTTATATCAAGAAATTTCAAACAAAAATTGGTCTCCATTTACACATTTACGTATTTATAATTCTTATAAGAATTATGATATTTAAATTAATGTGGTTTGATGAGCAAAATTCATCAATATGATGTACATTATTCATTAATATGATGAAATGGAGTCTTCGCATAATTATCGATTAAATATTATAACTCGTAAAAGGGTTTTTCAATAAGAGCGCTACAAACGTTTTTTTCAAGGGTTTTTCAACAGGCACGCTACAAAAGTAGAGCGACAGGGACAGCAAACGACGCCATATTTCTTGCCGCTCTTTCGACATTTCTCTTTAATAAGGTTTGCCATTTCATGATGGAAAGAAATTATTAAAATTTACTACTGAAATTCGAATTCTTTTCATCATAAAATGGCAAACCTTACTGAAGAGAAATGTCAAAAGAGCGGCAAGAAATATGGCGTTGTTTGCTGTCCCTGTCGCTCTACTTTTGTAGCGTCCCTGTTGAAAAACCCTTTATTAGAATTATAAATACATAAATGTGTAAATGGAGACAAATTTGTGTTAGAAATTTTATGTTAAAAAAAATATTGAAAATGAAAAACATTTAAAAAATACGATTTTAGTTCAATGAATGAAATCATCAATATGATGAATACTGGTAGTTGGTGAAATTTTTGGTGATATTTTTTGTGTGTAGCTGTATTGAAGAGATCTAAATAATACTTGTGACATCGATTTCGATTCCGGTTCCATACGTTTTTAATAACGGTTTCGATTCCGGTTCTTTGCGTTCCCTGACAGGAACTATAATATCTGTTCCGATTCTGGTTCCGATATTTTTAAAATAGCGGTACCGATTCCAATCAGAAAAAAATATATATGTTCCGATTCCAGTTCCGATTCAACACATTTTTCCAAAATTCTAAACGGTTCCGGTATTATTTTTCACGTTTCGCTGGCTTTTTCATGTTTTTCCGTGCTTTTTTCGTGTTTTTCCGTGTTTTGTCGTGTTTTTCCGTGTTTCTTCGTGTCTTTTTAAAACCCGTGCTTTATCGCGCTTCTCGTGCGTGCCTGTAAATTTACTCGTCGGGCTCGTGCTCGTACGTGTCACCTATCGGCGTGTCCTTGCCATCAAAAACAGGCACGCGCCCATCTCTACTTGATACCAATGAAACAAATACTGCAGTGAAGTGAAGTCTGCCGAGAGACTTCATCATAATACTTTTGATTGTCATTAAAAAATGCATTCAAAACTTTGGAGTGCAGTAGTGCATATTTTGCTGCGGGAACTTCAAATACTTTAGTGACGATGTCTATCAAATAATAATATTTTATATTAATATAATAATTTTCTATTATTTAAATCAAGTCTAATATATCATTAATATTAATATATATTTATATTCTTTTCAGGTGTACAATGACGCAGTAAAAAATAATAGACAAATTCAGAGGTAAGTACTCTGAACAATATTTTAACTTTTATCATAAGGACTGCGTCGAATAAAATTGTCCGCTACAAAACTGAAATATCTAGAAATCTAGTAATCGAATTTTTATAGAATAAAATATTTTATTTTGCAAATTATTTTTAGATTAAAAAAAAAGTATAAAAAACCAGAAATTAATATTTTTTAATAAAAAGTTTTAATTTTTCCGGAACCCCTTCTATTAATGTTGTAATGGTAGTGTCCGACACCCTCACAGCTGCTGAAGACCACTTTCTTTTAAAATCTTGAAGGTCTTTGGCCACTTTTTTTGTTGCCTTCATCTCCCTTTTTACTAAAGCCCAGTATCTCTCAATCGGCCTGAGTTCTGGATAGTTTGGTGGATTGGCTTCTCTAGGCACCAAAATCACTGCATTTTGTTGGATCCACTCTAAGGCCGTTTTACTGTAGTGACATGAAGCGAGGTCAGGCCAAAAAAATGTGGACACATCAGGTTGGCGTAAAAATGGAAGCAATCTCTTTTGCAAGCATTCCTTCACATATATTTCGCTATTAATTGTACCCGATGTCACGAATGAGCTGCTCCTTTTACCACAACTTCAAATTGCCTGCCAAACAAAGAATTTCTTTGGGAATTTTGTCATTTTTTTTTTATTTGAATTTTTCAGAGACATTTCCTCGAGAATCGGCTGTATAAAATTCCTGACCAGGTAGCTGAGAAAAGTCCGCTAAAACATAAGTTTCGTCGTCCATTATGCAGCAATCGATTTTTAAAAAAAAAATCTTGGTACAGCTTTTTAGCTCGTTGTTTTGCGGTTTCATTCTTGACGGAATTTCTATCCGTAACTTTTTGGACCTTTACGTCTTCAGCCCAGCTTCTGTCTTAGTCCTGCGCACGAAAGATTCTGAGCAATCCGCCTTTCTCGCCAATTTCCTTCCGGATATGCTTGGATCTTTCTTTAAAATATTAACAACCTTTTTTTACCAGAACCTTTCTTCCGATCAATACTCAGGTCTTCCTTAAAGCGGTTGATAACGCGAGAAATGGTCTTAGGGTTAGTCCCTACCTCCTTGGCAATTTTTTTAAAAGACCAACTCGGATCTTATATTATAAATAGTATTTATAATTTATGATTTCATTTAAAAAGTTTTGTATTTACATTACTCCAATAATGATGAACTGGGAATAATGCCCCATTGCTGTACTAGAATTGTCAGGGACTAAATTTCAAAAATAACACTACTCGAAACGATTTTTCCCATGGACATTCCATACATCAATTCTATATAATTCGCTGGTGCTCGATTTTGACTGCTTACTCAGTTTTTTCAAAATGTTTACCTAGGTGTTCTATTTTGGACATCATTACCGTACAAGGGCTAATTTTTTATTTTATAAAAAAGTTGATTTTAAAAATTAGATCAAAATATATATTATGCGACGCATACAAATATACAATTTATGAACCCAACTGTTTAATCTTTCTTTTTATAAGAGGTGTTTTTTTGTTATTCTTAACACATAAAACAAACGTCTTTGGTTGGCTCGCCATAAGGAAAACCGAGCGCGCAAATATTTTTGCAATTTACAATGAGCAGCGCACATTTTCGAATAACTTGCAGACGCGGAAACATTTGAGTGCGACTTCCGGTGCCTGCTTGCTTTTGCCTTCAGATTCCTTTACTTCCGGCAGCCATTACAATTTGCTCTTATTTCGTTGCTTATTTTGAGACTTCCGCCATATTTATCAATTGCGCAAAATTTAAGTTATGTGAAATCATAAAAAAAGGAAGGCGTAAATCAGATGAAAACTTTTTGCGAAAATAAGCGTACATTTTAAATTTATTGCAGAAAAATATGAAATAAGCTCTATAAAAATATAAAATTTTTACAAATTTATAAATAATATTAATAAAAAGAATACTAATGAAATAAAATAATAAAAAGTAAAATAACAAAAAAATATAAAAATTAAAGTATTAAAAATAAATAACATTAAAAAAATCCTAAATAAAAGACAATTAAAATTTTATTTATATAAAAAAGAAATGAAAATGACGGAATTAGGTTCATGTAATGGTACCCCTCCATTACATGAACCTAATTCCGTCATTTTCATTTCATTTTAAGGTTAATACATTTTGATTGTCTTTTATTTTGGATTTTTTAACTTTTAGTTTACCCTACCCTAATTTTAAAATTAAAAGAAACTTGCAAAAAAAAATTCTGAGTACGCAACAAAAATCAGGAGGAGGAAATCAACCAGAAATGATACGTTTTATTTCATATTAATATCCTTGTAAAACAAATCATATAAAGAGAAATGCATATTTTTGAAGATAAAAAATTATATATTAAAAAAACTAATTTAAATAATACAAATTTAAAATATAAAAAATTAAAATATAAACAAAAAACGCTGCTCCAAACGCAAATCAATCGGGACTACATTTTTTTTTTTTTATATCTCAAAATCACACCCGTGGGAACAATGAGACGCGCTGGGAAAAAGGATACGCGTTGAACGCAGCACGCACTCATTTTTGCATGAAAGAACCTTATAGAAGCTGGCAAAGAAAACACGCATTAAAAACGATTTATAAGAAATACAAAATGAAAATGTAGTGTTTTGAATGCAGCATGTTTGCGATTTTTATTACTGATCCTTTTTTTATATTTCTGTTTTTTTTTTGTTTCTTCTTTATGAGTCTGAATTTCAGCGTTATTCTAATAATGCGTACTATACATTTTTTTTTTCGCCAAAACTCTCAAGTAATTTTCCATTTTTGTAGCGAATATCAATCTAATGTATTGAGCGCCATTGAGCGCACGGTATGAGCTACAAATTCCCAGAAGTAATTGCGTTGCCATGTGCTCAATGTTGCCGCTAAATGTGGATATATTTTTTTTGTATTTTTTTTGGTTACTCAAGATAAATACAATTTGGTTTAGCGTTGGTAGAATTTGAAATGTAATATATTTTTTATATATAAAAATATTTAAAAATTGAAAAATAAAGGAAAATTCTGCGAAAAAGATAAATATTCATAATATTCTTAAGTCACTTCAGTGCCAATGTGCATTTTAAATCATTGATTAGTTGCCCTTCTTTCATAAACAGTTTCTTTAATGCTGCTAAAAATAAAAATTTATCAAGTAACGTGGTATAAAATCCTAGAAATTACAAAAATATAAAAGTAACCTCTGGGTCATGTGTAACCCCTTAAAATAAAGAACGTTGTAATATTTAAACTAAGAATATCCTACACATCTACAAAAATAAAAACACGGAAAATTGAACGACTCAAAAAATGTGGACCACTAAATTCCCATAATATTTTAATAGGACCTTACAAAAATCATACTGTTTAAAGTATGCGCAACTCAAAAACCTTACGACTTGTTCTCAGTGGTTAGATGAATTGTAGATGTTTTTAACAGCAGTCTGACGTCTTGCCAAAGCCTTCTTTTTTTTAGTGAAATAATTCGAAAAAAAAAACATTCAATACCAACCTTATTTTGTAAATAAATAAATAAATAAAAAGTTGTAATAAAAATAAATAAATATTATCTACATATATAAAAATCATTTTCCATTTGTTTGTTTGTGCGCTATGCAAACGTACACCTGTGCACGGATTTCCTTAAAATTTGGAATACATATCCTACAGACCCATTTTTATTTACGGTGTATAATTCAGATTCATAGCATAACCACTGAATGTATTTTTCTGACAATTTGAATTACTATGCTATAAAGTCCATGGAGTATCCTAAACCATATATAAACTAGATTGGGCAAAGGGGAGTGGCACCTCCCATAGAACCCAAAAATTCAGTACGCTGTATCTCAGCCCTAATGATATCGATTTCAACTAATTTTTAATCTCACCACACCAAAACTCAGCACACATAAACTCTCCACATCTAAACTCATCACATCTAACTCACCACACTAAAACTCGCCACACTAAAACTCACCACACTAAATTCATCACACTAAATCTCACCACACTAAAACTCACCACACTAAAACTTCTACTGGAAAAACTCTACGGGGAAGAATTGTACGGGGAAGAATTCTATCGGGAAGAATTCTACGGGCACGAGTCATGCACGGGTCGAGCACGGGTCCACCTAGTTTATATGCGTGGAATTGGGCGTGACAACCTAATACTTTAAAACAACGTAACTCGGCACTTACAACAACTACGAACATGAAACAAAAAACACAAATACAAAAAAAAAAACAAAAGCAAAATCTCAAAATGAAAATAAAAACAAAAGAAAGAAAATTAACAAAAAATAAAAACAATATAAAAAAAAAATTATAAACAAAAGCAAAAATCAAAAACACAATAGCATAAAAAAAATCGAAAATCAATACCCAAAATTTAAAACAAAATCAAAAACTTAAAATAATCAAAAACACAAATATAAAAACAAAAACTTAAAATCCAAAACTAAAGCAAAAAATCAAACGAATAGCACAATTGCAAACTAAGAAACACGAAATCAAAATTAAAATAAATTCAAAAGAAATAACAAGATACCAAAAAAAAAAAAACAAAAACGCTAAAATAGAGAAGCAAAAACATAAACACAATAGCATTAAAAAATCGAAAATCAAAACCCAAAAACAAAAACCCAAAATTAAAACAAAATCAAAAATTCATAATCAAAAACACAAATATAAAAGCAAAAACTTAAAATCCAAAACTTAAGCAAAAAATCAAACGAATCGACCACAATTGCAAAAATGATCTAAGAAAATCGAAATCAAAATTAAAATAATTTCCAAAGTAATAACAAGATACAAAAAAAAACAAAAATGCAAAAAATAGAAAATCAAAAACATACACTTAAACAAACTAAAACACAAAAAATCAAAGAATAAAATCTATAAGCAAAAACACAAAATCTTAATTCAAAACAAAAGTAAAAAAAAATCAAAAATAATCCATGACAAAATTTTTGGCAGGGTCGGGACATTTTTTCGACATATTTCCAACGGATATGAAAGAAAATACACAAATACAAAAAATAATAGAAACAAAAATACAAAAGCAAAATCCCAAAATGAAAATAAAACAAAAGAAAAAAATATAGAATTTTTTTTTAATTACCAAAAAAAAATTAAAAACAAATGGAAAAAACCAGAACAAAAATACAATAGCATATATAAAGAACACTACTGAAATAATCAAAGTAAAAAAACGAAAGCAAAAAAGAAAATAAAAACCAATATCAAAAGCGGAAACCCACAAAAAGTTTAGAAACGTTTTTTCGACATATTTCAAATGGCAAAGGTGGAGTTTGTATCACAAGCTGTCTGTTTTCTAAAAATTTTACAACCTGCTATACACTTTCCAAAATATTCTATTTATCTGTCTGTTATCTGAAAAATGACAGAAATTTGGTATCGGGAAACACAAAATCTTAAAATACAAAGAAACACTTCAAAAGAGAATACAAAATGCAATATTAAAAACGAGTTGGGAAAGTTAGGTCACATGGGTAAGTTCGGTCACATGTGGCGGATTTTTATAGTCGGTCGGGCCCGACTATGGAATACCCTACACCTTTGGTGGGGATATTAACCCTCAGAATATTATTCATATATATATAAAATTATATAAAGTATAAAAAACTAAAAAAAAAAATAAAAATGTAATTGGGCGGACCACGCCTATATTTAAAATTTTGAAAGGCTAATATTTCATAGATTTGATTTTAATAATTTACGGATCAAATTCCTGGAAATAATGAAAAAAAAAAGTGGGCGGATCACGCCCATTTTTCGACCACATATTTTTAGGTGAATTCTAACAATACGTTTTAAATTTTATAACTATACCTTGAATACTTTTCGAGTTATTAGTTCCGAAAGAGTTATATAAAAGTGACTTGTATGGGAGGTGGGCGTGTCCGTTGACCGATTTGGCTCATTTTCAAACTCAGTTCCTACTTTTGGCTAAAATATATTGAGACGAAATTTCATCGCATTCTGATCAGTATTTCTCAAGTTATTCTGTATTCGGACAGCAAGACAGCAAGACAGCAAGACGGACAGACAGACGGACATGGCTAAACGGACTCGGGTAGTGATGCTGATCAAGAATATATATACTTTTCCATACCGGACACGCCTCCTAAGGGGCGTTACAATATATGCACAAAGTTAATATACCCTGTACCTCATAGGTGTAGGGTATAACAAATATAAAAACAAAAACACAATAGTAAAAATAAAACCGAAAGAAATCAAAATTTTAGTTTCTGAAAAATGAAATTGTGGAGCCCGGGTACAAAATAATAGTATAGTAGTAAGTATATAAAAAAAAATAGTTTCTAATTTGTGCATTTCGAGCAAGCATCGATGTACATATTAGAATCCAATGTAGCAGAAAATTAACGGACAAATTTATATATTATTAGAAATTTTATGTACATCATATACATCATCACACATTTTGTATGTGTCTGATGTATAATTTATATTATATTTGAAATTTTATTTGATGAACAATATGATGTAAACATTTTGTATGTGTCTGATGTATGTGTTTATTAATGTGATGAAATGTAATATATGTTTAGTATTTCATTTGATATACATTAATCTATAGAATCGTAGTCTTTACTCATCAAACCGAAAAATACATTTTACACTCATTCATCAAATGGATGGTGAATTCATAACAGTGATGCCTTGTAGTCATTAATACTATGAATTGTTCTTCAATACAATGAATCATAATTTGAAGAACCAAATTCTTCATTATGATGAACACAGTTTCATTGTATCTGGTGTATACCTTCATTAAAGTGATGTAACGTTAAATTTCTTTATTATCTGCGTTGCTATTCATAGTTTTTGTGATGTCTTTGCTCATCAAATTGAACAACACATTCGTGGTCATTAATTTTTTATAACACTGATATTTTGTAGTTATTAATATTATGAATTATTCTTCAGTACAACAAATCCGAATTTGAAGAACTATATTCTTCAAGGTGTTAAGCTTTTTTATTTCTTCTCTGAACATTGTTTTAATTTAACGCGTTTTCTTAATACTTGAATATTTTGACAGACTTTCATATCATGCATTGCTCTTCTTTGCTTTGATTTAATTTCTCTACAATTTTGCCTAATTGCTGTGTGTCTCATTAGTGAGTTTATCTGCTTTCAGAAATGTGCCACACAGTTTCACTGTAGTTGTTGTAACAGCTTCTAATGTTGTTCCTTGAGATGTTGTTGCTCATCATATTATTTCCCGCATATTGTTCGTCCTGGTATAGTAACTTCGCATGTTGTTCCCGCGCATGTTGTTCCACCTCATGTTGTTGCTATTGTTTTGCAGGTTGTAACTCTTGTCATGTCTCTGGCTGTTGCTTTTCTTATTACTGCTGCTCGGTTGTCATTGTTTTCTACTTGTTCTTCTCTGTACACATTGTATGTAATAGAAGATTCTTTTACTTTTTTTTGTCTTTCTTGTTGTCATCATTGTTGTCCTGCTGTAAACAGTGTTAATGAAGCAACATTAATTACGGCTACACTGCATTATCGTCATCAACATTAACATCGTCGTCAACATGCAACATGGAAAATGTTTTGTCATAATTTTCATTCATTTTTCTACGCTTATGCTTTGCTCTGGTTTATTATATTTTTTTTTACATCCCTATATCTTTGTTTTACTTTTTTATGTTTCTTCTAATTTTCATTATGCTCTGTGCCATGTTAATTATGATTAAACTGCAACTATTGCTTGGTATTATTTTTCATCATTACAACGAAATGGTTGGTCATAGCACCAGAAACTAATATCATTCATTTTCGTAGCACAAGTTATTAAATTAGAGGTCGATGTAGGAGCAGCAGCAACATCATCATCAACATTAGCCTTTTTGCATTTCAAGCTGCTTTAATTAACGCTAATGACGATCGACGTTATTTAGTATTAAAATATTAAAATATTAAAATATTAAAATATTAAAATATTAAAATATTAAAATATTAAAATATTAAAATATTAAAATATTAAAATATTAAAATATTAAAATATTAAAATATTAAAATATTAAAATATTAAAATATTAAAATATTAAAATATTAAAATATTAAAATATTAAAATATTAAAATATTAAAATATTAAAATATTAAAATATTAAAATATTAAAATATTAAAATATTAAAATATTAAAATATTAAAATATTAAAATATTAAAATATTAAAATATTAAAATATTAAAATATTAAAATATTAAAATATTAAAATATTAAAATATTAAAATATTAAAATATTAAAATATTAAAATATTAAAATATTAAAATATTAAAATATTAAAATATTAAAATATTAAAATATTAAAATATTAAAATATTAAAATATTAAAATATTAAAATATTAAAATATTAAAATATTAAAATATTAAAATATTAAAATATTAAAATATTAAAATATTAAAATATTAAAATATTAAAATATTAAAATATTAAAATATTAAAATATTAAAATATTAAAATATTAAAATATTAAAATATTAAAATATTAAAATATTAAAATATTAAAATATTAAAATATTAAAATATTAAAATATTAAAATATTAAAATATTAAAATATTAAAATATTAAAATATTAAAATATTAAAATATTAAAATATTAAAATATTAAAATATTAAAATATTAAAATATTAAAATATTAAAATATTAAAATATTAAAATATTAAAATATTAAAATATTAAAATATTAA
Organism: Dryomyza anilis; assembly: GCA_951804985.1. NCBI lineage: Eukaryota > Metazoa > Arthropoda > Insecta > Diptera > Dryomyzidae > Dryomyza > Dryomyza anilis. The sequence goes on from OX638131.1 coordinate 24,406,850, forward strand.
AATATTAAAATATTAAAATATTAAAATATTAAAATATTAAAATATTAAAATATTAAAATATTAAAATATTAAAATATTAAAATATTAAAATATTAAAATATTAAAATATTAAAATATTAAAATATTAAAATATTAAAATATTAAAATATTAAAATATTAAAATATTAAAATATTAAAATATTAAAATATTAAAATATTAAAATATTAAAATATTAAAATATTAAAATATTAAAATATTAAAATATTAAAATATTAAAATATTAAAATATTAAAATATTAAAATATTAAAATATTAAAATATTAAAATATTAAAATATTAAAATATTAAAATATTAAAATATTAAAATATTAAAATATTAAAATATTAAAATATTAAAATATTAAAATATTAAAATATTAAAATATTAAAATATTAAAATATTAAAATATTAAAATATTAAAATATTAAAATATTAAAATATTAAAATATTAAAATATTAAAATATTAAAATATTAAAATATTAAAATATTAAAATATTAAAATATTAAAATATTAAAATATTAAAATATTAAAATATTAAAATATTAAAATATTAAAATATTAAAATATTAAAATATTAAAATATTAAAATATTAAAATATTAAAATATTAAAATATTAAAATATTAAAATATTAAAATATTAAAATATTAAAATATTAAAATATTAAAATATTAAAATATTAAAATATTAAAATATTAAAATATTAAAATATTAAAATATTAAAATATTAAAATATTAAAATATTAAAATATTAAAATATTAAAATATTAAAATATTAAAATATTAAAATATTAAAATATTAAAATATTAAAATATTAAAATATTAAAATATTAAAATATTAAAATATTAAAATATTAAAATATTAAAATATTAAAATATTAAAATATTAAAATATTAAAATATTAAAATATTAAAATATTAAAATATTAAAATATTAAAATATTAAAATATTAAAATATTAAAATATTAAAATATTAAAATATTAAAATATTAAAATATTAAAATATTAAAATATTAAAATATTAAAATATTAAAATATTAAAATATTAAAATATTAAAATATTAAAATATTAAAATATTAAAATATTAAAATATTAAAATATTAAAATATTAAAATATTAAAATATTAAAATATTAAAATATTAAAATATTAAAATATTAAAATATTAAAATATTAAAATATTAAAATATTAAAATATTAAAATATTAAAATATTAAAATATTAAAATATTAAAATATTAAAATATTAAAATATTAAAATATTAAAATATTAAAATATTAAAATATTAAAATATTAAAATATTAAAATATTAAAATATTAAAATATTAAAATATTAAAATATTAAAATATTAAAATATTAAAATATTAAAATATTAAAATATTAAAATATTAAAATATTAAAATATTAAAATATTAAAATATTAAAATATTAAAATATTAAAATATTAAAATATTAAAATATTAAAATATTAAAATATTAAAATATTAAAATATTAAAATATTAAAATATTAAAATATTAAAATATTAAAATATTAAAATATTAAAATATTAAAATATTAAAATATTAAAATATTAAAATATTAAAATATTAAAATATTAAAATATTAAAATATTAAAATATTAAAATATTAAAATATTAAAATATTAAAATATTAAAATATTAAAATATTAAAATATTAAAATATTAAAATATTAAAATATTAAAATATTAAAATATTAAAATATTAAAATATTAAAATATTAAAATATTAAAATATTAAAATATTAAAATATTAAAATATTAAAATATTAAAATATTAAAATATTAAAATATTAAAATATTAAAATATTAAAATATTAAAATATTAAAATATTAAAATATTAAAATATTAAAATATTAAAATATTAAAATATTAAAATATTAAAATATTAAAATATTAAAATATTAAAATATTAAAATATTAAAATATTAAAATATTAAAATATTAAAATATTAAAATATTAAAATATTAAAATATTAAAATATTAAAATATTAAAATATTAAAATATTAAAATATTAAAATATTAAAATATTAAAATATTAAAATATTAAAATATTAAAATATTAAAATATTAAAATATTAAAATATTAAAATATTAAAATATTAAAATATTAAAATATTAAAATATTAAAATATTAAAATATTAAAATATTAAAATATTAAAATATTAAAATATTAAAATATTAAAATATTAAAATATTAAAATATTAAAATATTAAAATATTAAAATATTAAAATATTAAAATATTAAAATATTAAAATATTAAAATATTAAAATATTAAAATATTAAAATATTAAAATATTAAAATATTAAAATATTAAAATATTAAAATATTAAAATATTAAAATATTAAAATATTAAAATATTAAAATATTAAAATATTAAAATATTAAAATATTAAAATATTAAAATATTAAAATATTAAAATATTAAAATATTAAATTATTAAAATTTAACTTATTTTAATAAAATTTCCACATTATTATGAAACAGGAAGTGACAACCGACACCTTAAAGGTTAATGACTAACTCAACAAAACGTCTGGCTTCATAAATCATTAGCACAAATTAACATGAGGTAGCTGCAATTGCAACATAAGCTCAGTCATTTGAGTCCTTAGCACACCACGTAAGGATATGAAACAACTCACTACAACCGACAGTAATTCCCATAACATTGCAATGTTTTTGATGAGTATACATATATTCTTTACCAAAATGTAGTTGTAAGCAGCAAGGACTTTTATTTTGCACCTGCAGAAAAAGGATTTTCATATTTTAGATTTATATTTTTCTTTTTGTTTGTTTGTCTCTTCTTCTTTGACAATAATATCAACGCAAAACGAAGGTGATGTTGTTGTGGTTGACGCTTATGTCCTTGCAGTTGCTGTTGTTGGTATTTTTGTTGTCTATTGTGCTGTTTGTCTTCATGGCTGCAGCAGAAGTTGAAATCCTTGTGGACTTTGCAGACGCCAACTGCTGCTACTACTACTACTGCACCAGCAACTGCTGCTCGTTGTCAGTTAGTCGGTTAGTTAGTTAGTTAAAAGTCAGGACAAAAAGACGACGTTGACGACGACGCCCTGGTTAAAAGCACGCCATGCGGGAGAAGACTTTGTCGCTGTGCGCTTAACGAGCCGGAAGCTCTTAAGCAATTAACTTTGCTATTTAAATGCAAACACAAAAATCCTTGCGCTCACTTGTCTCCCAGCAGACATGTTTTTGTCAATTTTGTTGCTGCAACTTTTGCTGCTGCTTGCATTATATGTTGTTGACTTGGCAGAAACTTTTGCAGTTATTGCAGCAGTACAAAAAGGTTTAAGAGCTAAAATGCAATATTTTTGATAAATAACACTTATTTCCAAACATTATTGAACGTTTTTATACATTTTTAAATATTTATATTTCTAACAATTAAAAATTTTTAAGCTTTTCTAAATATTTTCGATTATTTTTAAACATCTTTTAAATTTTAAAAATTTTTAACTATTTTTTTAAAATTATTTAATTTTTTTTAATTCTTTTAGACATTTTTCAAATATTTTCAAATATTTTTGAATATTTTTAAACATTTTTAAGTGTTTTTAATCATTTTTAAACATTCTTGGACCTTTTTAAACATTTTTAAATATTTTTAAACATTTTTATACATTTTTAAACATTTTTAAACATTTTAAAACATGTTGAAACATTTTTAAATATTCCCAAATATTTTTAAACATTTTTAAAAGTTTTTAAACATTTATAAACACTTTTAAACATTTTTGAACATTATTAATCATTCTTAAACATTTTTAAATCTTTAAACATTTTTAAACATTTTTAAACATTTTTAAATGTTTTTGAATATTTTCAAAATTTTTTAAATATTTTTAAACATTTTTAAACGTATTTAAACAATTTTAAACATTTTAAACATTTTAAACATTTTAAACATTTTAAACATTTTAAACATTTTGAACATTTTAAACATTTTAAACATTTTAAACATTTTAAACATTTTAAACATTTTAAACATTTTAAACATTTTAAACATTTTAAACATTTTAAACATTTTAAACATTTTAAACATTTTAAACATTTTAAACATTTTAAACATTTTAAACATTTTAAACATTTTAAACATTTTAAACATTTTAAACATTTTAAACATTTTAAACATTTTAAACATTTTAAACATTTTAAACATTTTAAACATTTTAAACATTTTAAACATTTTAAACATTTTAAACATTTTAAACATTTTAAACATTTTAAACATTTTAAACATTTTAAACATTTTAAACATTTTAAACATTTTAAACATTTTAAAAATTTTAAACATTTTAAACATTTTAAACATTTTAAACATTTTAAACATTTTAAAAATTTTAAACATTTTAAACATTTTAAACATTTTAAACATTTTAAATATTTTAAACATTTTTAAACATTTTTTAATATTCTTAAACATTTTAAACATTTATAAATAGTTTTAAATCATTATTTCCTATGTTTTTAAATATTTTTAAACTTTCTTAACATTCTTAAAAATTTCCAAACGTTTTTAAAGATTATTAAAAAAAATTTTAACATTTTAAAACATTTTTAAACATTTTTAAACATTTTTAAACATTTTTAAATATTTTTAAACATTTTTAAACATTTTTAAACACTTTTAAACACTTTTTATTATTTCTCAACATTCATAAAATTTATTATAAACTTAAAATTTGTTTATTTAAATAATTTTTTATATTTCCACTTAACCCATTATGGTTTTCGAGACACATGCATGCAATTTGGGAGTTCCTTCCTAGCCTCATCATTTAATGCATTGCGCACTCTTGTTGTTGTGGTTGTGGTTACAATGTATTTTTGTTGTTGTACCAACCATTGTTATTGTCTTTATTATGCTGCCATTTGTTTAGGATCCTTGAGTTCTTCTGGTTGTTGTTGCTGTTGCACTTTTGTAACAACTACCGGCTGCCAGCAAATCCGGAAGTTGTCGGCTTAGTTAAATTCGGCCACAAAGTGAATTTCCTTCATTTGCACCGCAAACAAATGAAGATGTTGCTCGGTTGCATAACGGCAAATGTGCTCATAAAATAACCAGTTAAATCAACAAACCCCTGCCCATTCTGATTTTATGCTTTAAAAACTGTTCGAGAATTATGTCTGTAGTTAGTTTGACCTCATTGAGGAGAGATGGTGGCAATGGAGTTGGTTAGTATTGCCGTAGACCGTTGGTCGAGAAGTAAAATTTAATGTCAAAATTTCAAGAAACACATAAAACACAATGCAGAAACCATTAAAAACTTTGCCTTGGCACCAAACTTGGCAAATAACTCAAAACAAGCGCAGGCAGCCGGAATATAAGCAGCAGGAATATAAACATAAAATGCAGGCACCACTGTGTTGCCAACCTACACTTGTAGAAACATATACTCCCAGGCACCCACATATGCAGAGCTACAGTTAGATAGAGAAGCAATGAAAGGCAGTAGTAGTGTAAAAATCATAATTTTTTAAACATTTATAAACATTTTTAGCCCTTTTTAAATGTTTTTAAATATTTAAAAACATTTTTTAATAGTTTTAAACAGTTTTAAACATTATTAAACATTTTTAAACACTTTTAAACATATTTGAACCTTTTTAAACATTTTTAAACATTTTATACATTTTTAAACATTTTTCAAACATGTTTATACATTTTTAAACATTATTAAACATTTTTAAACATTTTTAAACATTTTTAAATATTTTTAAAAATTTTAAACATTTTTAAACATTCTTAAACATTTATAAACAGTTTAATACTTTTTAAATAGTTAAACATTTTTAAACACTTTTTAACATGGTTAAACATTTTTAAACATTTTTAAACATTTTTAAATACTTTTAAAGATTTTTAAACATTTTTAAACATTTCTAAACATATTTAAACATTCTTAAATATTTTTAAACATCAAAATCCGATTTTTAAAGATTTTTTTATATTTTTAAATAATCTTTTAAACATTTAAAATATTTTTAAAAATGTTTGAAATTTGTTCATGCATCTGCTCAGTGTGGTCTTTGCGGGTCGACTTCACAGCACGTGCAGCCAAAAAAGTAAATCAACAAAAATTGATGGCAACTTGGAAAACTGGCACAAGTGAAAACATGGCGCAAACTTATGCTGCGCGCATTTGCACATGCTTAATGCAAGAAAAACCCGAAAAGAACAAAACCAAAAAGTCTTTGAACAGGCAGGAAGGATTATAAACCGAAGCGGCAGCGACGTTTGGCAGAAACAGCAGTAGCACCAACAGCAGCCTTTTTTGCGGCAACGCATCTTAAGAAGTTGCTGAGTGCGGCTCAAGTTTGGCTGATTCGGGTGCTGCTGCTCCTGCTGCACAAGTCAAACTTTTGGCTGCCGCCGCTGTGTTTGTCTGCATGACGCGCTGTGTTTTATGTGTGTTTTGCGTTTGTATTGGTTGCTGCAATTGTCTGCTCGCGTCCTTGCAGCAAATGGCAAATCAAGCTATTTCGAATTTTTTATACATTCTTTTTTTTTTGTTTTGTGCCTTCTGGGTGCAAATATTGAAAAAGTTTTTCCGTATCATTTTTGAGCCACGTCTAAGCGATACAATTGCTGCCAGTCGTTGCTGATATCGTTGTAGTTTTTTTTGTTTTCATATTGACAGCCTGCCATAGATATTTAAGTGCTGTGCTGTGAAAATGGCTGTATTTGTGTGAGTAAGTGAGTGGTGTGGCTGCATTTACGTGCGAATGTGTTGAGCAGGTTGCTGTTGTGTGTGTTAAATTTTTATGTGTTGAAGTTTTTAATGTAAAAGTTTTTAAGCAGTAGTAGCGACGTCAGCAGCTACTCGAAATTATACTCACTACATAAAAACACAAATACACACACACTATGTGTACTTTAAAGTTAAAGCACGTCGTTATAGTTACTCACACACGTTGAGCGCTTTAATTAAATTTTTATGCAGCTACTTTCGACGCCGTTCTTGCCGTTGAAACGCCGGCTGCTTTAGGGCTGATGTAAGCTGTATAATTTTAAGTATAGCATGTGAAGGACACAGCATTGAAGTGCTTTAAAATTAATTGAATTCATTCAATGTAAAAAATTTAATTTATATTAAATTAAAATTTTAAAATACTCCTACAAACACAGTTATGCGAAAATTTGCAAAATATTTAGCATACAGAATGTAGCTTGAATAGCTTTATACATGTGCATTATTAAATATTTTCTATGAGTTTTTGTTAAAGTGCTGCACTTATATCCTTTTTTTCGTAATTCCAAAAAAACCACAGAAATGCTATTGTTTTAAACGCTCCACTATACATATTTGCACAAAACAAAATATATTCATATTTATTAAAAAAATGTTGTTGTATATATTCAAATAATTTTTAGACAAATGAATGTGCTGCATGCTGCTACACATATGTGTGTTTTTCAATTTATTCTAATGCTTTTGTTTACAGAACAGCATGAATATCCTTTATTTGAATTTTCGTTTAATAAGCATTAAATATTTTAATTAATATTAAATTGTTTAGGAAAACTTTTTTTTATAACTAATTTAATTTTTTAAATTTCCAAATTTTAATTTTTTTCTATTTAAGGAATGCAAATATTTAATCTATATATTTATGCATTATTAGAAATATTAAATGGTGTTTACGTAGAAAACTGCGCATATATCCTTTATTTGATTACACATAAAAACCACGGGATTGCTTTTGTTTTCAAGCGGTCCTATGCATATTTGTAAAAACACAAAAAACATTTTTTTTTTTTTGTTTATTGTGCTTTTTCCAAATATTTTCAGGCAAATGAATGTACTGCATTAAGCTGCACTTTTGTGCATTTTTATACTTACTCTAGTGTTATTTTTTACATAGCAGCATGAATGTCCTTTATTTAGATAAACGTGAATAAGCATATATTGTACTAATTTATGTTATTTTGATTTAGTTCAAATATTTTTATAACAATTCAAATTATTTTAAATAATTTTTAATTTATATTTATTATATTTTTTTTATAATTTTTTAATTTTTTTATTTAAAGAATGTAGCTGTTTAATCAAAACTTTTATGCATGATTGAAAATATTATATCTATTTTATATGGAGAGCCATGCATATGTCCTTTTTTTAAGTCAGCAAATTTTATTATATTATGATGGTTTTTAATATTTTGCAAAATGGAATTTGTATTTAAGAATTTGGTAGCATGCCTTAAAAATCATTTGTACGTTGAATAGCTTAATTGAGACTGAATATTGTAAAATTCTAAACATATACCAGGATATGCTGTCACTTAGGAGATAATAGAAACAAATAAAAATTGTAATAATTCAAAATTGAGTCTGAAAAATAACTAAGGACCTCATAATATCGTTAATTAATTAATACATTTTATTATATAAATTCAAATTTTAAATGCGTTTCTTAAAGAAATGTATTACATTAACTTTATTATATTAACTTTTTCTATTGAGGGCATCGCTCTTGCAACGTCATTTCTGTCATTTTACTTAAGTGGAAATGTTTGCTGACACTTTGGTACATTTGACTGTGCATCGACTCAACTCGAGCGTAAGAAACTTTTATCGTATTTCACTGCTACAGCAACTACGTCATCGTTCAATGCATTCCCATCACCTGACACGTATGCTGCAACACATCAGGTGCTTTTTGTCGCGCCTGTCTATATTTTTAGTTTGTCGTCGCACTTGCTGTTTTTTGTTTTTGTGCATTTTTTTTTGTGTTACTTGCTTGTTAGGTATATGCGAAACTTAACACTACCGCAAATTATGTTATTTTGTCAATGATGTGGTGTTGCGATAGCAAGAAAATCAGCAGTAGCAACAACGACGACAACAACACAGGCTTTGCTGCAAAGTTCTGCTAGCACTCATGCAACTTCACAATTCTGTCAGGTGTTGTTTGGCTTTTTTCTCCACATAAAGTTTGCTAAAGAAAACTTTCAGCAGCCACATGCTGTGGACCAGCACTAGAAGTTAGTGTACGTTGGTTTAAAATTTATGTTTACTATTACTTGAACTGCGATACACAAAATTTAAAAAGCTGTTTAGAGTAACAGTTACCATTTGGCTTGGTTTTGGAATTAAAAGTAAAATATATAAAAAAAAATATATAATTTTTTTTTATTAAATTTTTCTTGAAAAGAATGATATTCTTTAAAAATGTGTACTGTACAGAACGTATAAATATACCCTGCATTTGATTTAATAGAATTTCAATTATTAAATTCATTATATTAAGTGCTCTACGTATATCCTTTATTTATAAGAGAAACAAAAATTACATGTTTCTTAAAAAAAATCATTTCCATAAATTTTTAATTAGTTTTGGAACAATTGAGTTTTTTTATTTCATTATATTTTATAAAATCAGCAAGTGTAGTCTTTTTAATACTTCAATAATAAAATATCTCATTGAAAAGTTCATAGAAATAACTTTATAATTAAATTTTGGCTTAAGTTCAAATTTTTACTTTTTAATTTTTTTTTTTTACTACACATTCATTTCTATAGAAAAAATTGGTACATAAAAGAACGTAACATTATACCCTCTTTTAATGTGCATGCTAAAATAATTTGTAGAGCATTTCAATTTTGTGCCGTGGGAATATCCTTTTTTTGAAAACATTCAAAAGTTACTATAAATTACGTACTATTCATATAAAACCTATGTACACATTTTTTTCACATGCATAATATATTTAAGTAAATTTTCAAACGAAAGTACGTCCTATGTTTGGCTCTATAAATGTGCATCATTAAATAAATTTTAAAACTATAACTTAGCATGCTGCTGTAATATCCTTTTTTAAGTTGTTTTAAAAACATATATAAAGTACAGTAAAAATGTTGTAAACTTTCTAGAAATTTATTATTCATATATATAAATAGCCCATTGCAATGTAAAAGCAAAATTAAATTTTACCATTTTCACAAAAGGATGTAGTAGCCTTTACGTTTTGCATAGACAACATCAAAAAACTTTTTCAACTTTAAGAGCGCCAACGCTGCATATATCCTTTTTTTCGTTTTTTTTTTTTTTATCAAACAAATATACTTTGCCAACAAATTTGCTTTATTTGTTGGCAGCAAAACGTGTGCTACGCCTCAACCATTTGACGCCCAACCAACCAACCGACAGTCAGTCAGAGGGACGGACGAACGGGCAAAAAGATCGCCCAGTCCTATCCAGCTAAGGATAATGCCAACAATGCAATTCACTTCATTATCCTGAATTCATGCTATTCATTTACATTTCGGTCCCAGGTTAATTTTGACAAATGACTTTGATTCCCCTGATGTATCGAAGTAATTTAGCAAAATTAATGCCCTAATTAATCAGCGCACAGCAAATATGCACCACATCGGCAACAACGCCCTCTCGACAACGTCGACGACATACTATACACTTGACCGAACTCATCGATATTGAAAATTGCTTTTTCCGTGAGTTTCTTGAAATCTGTTGGTTGGACGACAGAGTCAGCAGAGACAGCGCTAGTGCGAGTACGAGTGCCAGAATGATTAGAGCAGGATTCCATTATTTTGCGTTGTTGTGCTTTGCTTGCTCCGTGTGGCAAGGACTCTTTGAATCAGGTACCAACACGTTGGCTGTGGCGCATAATGAGGCGCGTTGAAGGATGCGTGCCAAGTGGGCAGGAAGCGCAATGATTACAAATGCGGGTGCGCGCTGATGAATAGCGAGACGCACACGCACAATGAGGCAATCAGCCTCTAAAAATAGGAAAAAAATCGACAAAAAAATGTTGAAAAAAATGAAAATTGTTTGAATTGTGTTTGTGTGGCTCAAAGGACGGTGCAAGGACGCGGCGTACGTGAATTGACGACATGAATTGAATGTATTTACGTGACTTGAAGTGAAATTAATTTATGAGGCAGTGCTTAATAAAAAAATCGAGGCGTTGACTTTCATATGCAATGCATAAAACGACAGGATAACAAAAAAATATAATAATAATAGATTCCTTTAAATATGTAAAAAAATTAAAGCGATTTTTATATTAAATGTTATTTATTACAATTTATTACAATTTATTTTATTATTTTATTATTTTATTATTTTATTATTTTATTATTTTATTATTTTATTATTTTATTATTTTATTATTTTATTATTTTATTATTTTATTATTTTATTATTTTATTATTTTATTATTTTATTATTTTATTATTTTATTATTTTATTATTTTATTATTTTATTATTTTATTATTTTATTATTTTATTATTTTATTATTTTATTATTTTATTATTTTATTATTTTATTATTTTATTATTTTATTATTTTATTATTTTATTATTTTATTATTTTATTATTTTATTATTTTATTATTTTATTATTTTATTATTTTATTATTTTATTATTTTATTATTTTATTATTTTATTATTTTATTATTTTATTATTTTATTATTTTATTATTTTATTATTTTATTATTTTATTATTTTATTATTTTATTATTTTATTATTTTATTATTTTATTATTTTATTATTTTATTATTTTATTATTTTATTATTTTATTATTTTATTATTTTATTATTTTATTATTTTATTATTTTATTATTTTATTATTTTATTATTTTATTATTTTATTATTTTATTATTTTATTATTTTATTATTTTATTATTTTATTATTTTATTATTTTATTATTTTATTATTTTATTATTTTATTATTTTATTATTTTATTATTTTATTATTTTATTATTTTATGATTTTATTATTTTATTATTTTATTATTTTTTTTTTGCATTTTTTCAATTTAATCTGCCGCATATATTGCAATTTTATATATTTAATTTATTTTTTAATTTTCTTTATATTTTTTTTTTTTAAATTTCAACTCATTTTTATCTGTTCTTGCTATGCATAAATTTTCAATTATTTGCCACGCACCAATAATCATTATAACTGGCATTTTTGGTTGTTATCAGTTGTAGCGCCGCTGTTGCCGCCGTCGCCGCCGCCAGGATATCGCGCAAATTTTATTGCTTAATTATGCCATTAATTCTGTGGCAATCGAATCGAATGCATGCATAAGTTATGCACGACCTAACTCTGAAAACATCTCCCTCATCTCCGGCACCTCATTCTATCAGCCAACATATTAAACCGTGTGCCGTGTCCTTGTTATGCGCATCGTTTTCGGCATCGTCCTTGTTGGCAGCACATTATGGGGTCCTCTCGCTGTTTGCTGTTCGCATTCTCAACGCCACAAAATTGGCATAAATGTTAAAATGACAAAATGGCGGCAAACATGGAGTGTCATATCGATATCCTTGATCTAAATTGTTCACAACCGCAACCAATCAATGTGCCCGCTTTTTGCGTGTTGTCCTCCACATCCTCTCAACGGTAACAGTACCACCTACTACTGTGTGTGTGTCAAACGTTTAGAGGCGCGAAAAAGCAGCTCAAGCGCAAAAAATCACACTTAAGCATCCTTCATAAAGGCTCAAAATGAAGTTGTTTTGCAATTTTGCAAGCGTTGCTTTATCGGCTTTATTGGGTTTCTTTTTTTTTGTTATCCTTGTTGCTTTTTGTAATAAATGTGTAAATTGTTGTCATCGACTGCTGGATCCTGCTGATGTTGGCATCGCTGTTCAACATAAAATGATGAAGTTGTTGACAAAAAATTATAAAAATTAATAAATTCAAGCATTTATTATTCGCGCCGTCGTTATCCTGACATTGTTTATAGAGCACTTTTGCCATTTTTAAACTATGCTAATTTTAAACTATGCTAATTTAGTAGAGTATTACATGCGCTTAATATTCGATAGAATATGTAGGACATGCCACTTGGTTAGTAATAAATTTCGAATGTGGGTTAATTAGTATTTTTTTTTATATAGGTTTTCTCTAGTGGAATATATCGGTGAAGGCTATAATAATGAACTCAGTTAATCTGACTATAACGATGAACAAACTAGATCTAACCAAGCCCAAGTAGAGACGCAATCGAGCACTAATCGAGTGTATGTTTTCTTATCGCGAACTTAGAAATAAAAAATCATCTTCATACACAGAAAAAAATCGTATTATAATTCGATGCCTCGTACGAAAATCCACACGTTTTAATTTGCTTACGAAAAACAGCACGTTTTTCCTAACTACGAAAAAAAGCACAAGTACAGTTTTCCCACGAAAACAATCACATTTTTATTATACCCAAGAAATGAAGCATATACGTTGTATAGCCACGAAAAGAAGTATAACTCTATTTTCGCTACCAAAAGAAACACTTTTACATTTAGCTACGAACAAAAGCTCATCTATCATTTTAGAATAAAATCATTTATAATTCTTCAAGAAAGTTATCCCATTAGACTGTTTGTGCACAAAAGCAAACTTAGGCCATTGGTATTTGGCCAGAATCCACTTGCGTCATTGGATTTTTTTTTTTTTTTTGAAAAAAATATTATTTATTGGAACAGTTCTATCAAAAAATGTCCACTGACACACCTGGAAACCACGTCACCAATGAAAAATCAACAATTTTGGTCCATCATCAACATTTTGTGATTTCTTCACCAAAAAAAATGTATATTGGCATATCTGTCTCAAAAATACTTATATGCTTTTATTCGTGGTGAAGTTAAAAATGCATTTTTATGCGTAGATAAAATATAAATGTGCTTATATTCATGGGAAAGATAAAGTAATGCTTCTGTTCGTGTAGAAAACAAGAATGAGATCCTTTTCGTGACTAAAATAATTGAATGCTTCTTTTCGTGGCTAAAATAAACTTATGCTTGTTTTAATGAAACATTTTTTTATTGTGCTGTTTTTCGTTAGCAAATTGAAACGTGTGGATTTTCGTAAGAGGCATCGAATTGGTCAATAGCACCGTTATTAATTTAAAAGTATTTTGTGGTTTTATTGGTATTTACCTATTAAAATAATAATTCATCCTATAATTTATAATTTATTCTATTTTAATAATAAAAAAAACTATTGATGTTGTATTATTTTTTCTTCAAACCATGATTCACTCTATTGAAAAACAATTCATCACATTAATGAAAAATTCCATAATTTTCAAAAATATGAACATCATATTACAGAATTTTGTTCATCAAAGTAAATTTCAATTAAAATATTTTTTATTAATCCTTTAATCGGCAAGAACGTCTACAGATGGTCTTTACTCTAACACAATATTTTTATTTAATTTCGCGCTCAAAGTGAAAAAGTTATATTAATTGTAAATATATAATTGTATTTTTTATGAAAATTTTAATTCCAAAACTATAAATGTGCCAAAACATAGACTGTTGCTTACTTTCATACGCACATTTCAAAACAAATTTTTCAGAAAACACTTTGAATTGAATACTTTTAATATTTTTTAAAACTGTTTTATTAGGTTGCTTTCTTGTCTTTCTGTTCGGTACAAATTTTGTAATTGAGACTGTAGTATCATTTTCTACATATATGTATAACATTTGTTGTATGTCTTATTGTAGAGTTTACAACATTTTTCAGAATGGACTATTATGTTACATTATTTTGAAGTAGATTTTAAAATGTATTACATTGTTGATAAAGTCTGCTATTCTGGTGGACTATTTTCAATGTGCAGTACATAATTTCAAAGCTTTACAATGAATGTTAAAAATTAAATTTTAATAACGCTGGAAAACCTGTTTTTAGGCGGTCCCGTTATGTTACAAAAAAAGACTGTTACGTTACTCAGACGATAAATCGTTCAGATAAAAACTAAAAAGAAATATTAAAAATGCTTCAATAGTTAAATTTCACAATAGAAAATATAATATTGATGAATAACATCTTTATAGTCTTACGAAAAGATGTAATTTGCTCCATAGTGCAAAAGTAAAAGAGATTCAAGACAAATTAGCGTACTGAAGCATTGCGTTAGAAAGAAACGATTGATCTTTCAGCGTCCTGAGATAGTGTGCGAGAAAGTGATGGAAGCTCAGCGCATAAAAACAGATATGTGCGAATGAGATGCAAATAGCGTGCAGCATACACGAAAAGTATAGAAGGTTCTCGAAACATGACGAAGCTTGTGGAAATGTGTCGAACTGAAGTATGCAGTCTATAAGGGCGCCGCATCTGAGGCGCAACACTTAAGTAGTGTTTGGAAAGTGGTCGAGTGCATCTAGTGTGAGATCAATGTCAAGGTAAATTGACGCCTTGCAGCAGTTGTTAGAATTTATAATTTGTAAAGTTGTTAGTTAATGTAAAATAATAAAGTTAATTGTTGAATTTAAACCAAACATTTGTGTGTTTTTATTTTGTACACAATCCAGAGATACAAACTTGTAGAACAGTTTTCTCCGTAGACTGAATGTTCGTAACAATATTAAATAATTGTTTTTCTGTCAAGTTTTCATCAGAATTGATGTATTAGATGTCCATTAAAAAAATCATGTTGAGCACTATTAAAATTAGGAGACAACTTTCCAAATAAAAAAAAAAATAAAATCAAGCAACTCAACATTTTTAACAGAACATTAACAGGGACAATGCAAGAAGAAGATATAAATCAAACGTCATAATAAGGACCACTCTCAAATTCGGGATTACTGTAATCAAGGTAGGGTTTTTAAAAATATATGTCGTAAACTTTTATAACCCATTTTTATCCTTTTGGCAAGAATTTTTGCATTTTCCATCTAATGCAGCATTTTGAGTTTTTACACATTAATAACTCCGTGACCCGAATAGATGTGCCCATTCGTACATTTGTTCACAACAGAGGTGATACTGTTAACGGTCTATTAATACTCTGCTAAACATTTTGGTTTGAGCTTCTGCCAGTTTGATACGAATTTATGTTAGCAGACTTTAACAAAGAATATCTATTTTCTATGACGACCTTAATGTATTTATTAAAAATATTTATTATTTATAGCATATACAAAATTATATAATTTAAAAACTTTTATAAAAATTATTTGACAGTATTCAGTAATTATGTATATTAGGTTAAAACTTGTGAGCTGTCAATTAACTGCCAACAGTTTGTGCGCACAAAACTTGGCACAAAACGTAAATTAAATGGTGTTTTAATGATGAGCGTCAGTAAAAAAAAAAAAAAAATAGAAACGTTTATATTATAATGCAAACAGTTTGCAACTGTAGCAAAACTGTGTTAAAACTGTGGCAAAACTGTGCCATGAGCGAACATTGTTGAAAAGTAGTGCAAATAGCAGTAGGCCAGCGGCAAGTAAATAGCAACCCACTCACGGAAGGACACACACACACATCTAAACACATGCTGCACGACAGGTCCTTAATTTTTGGGTGATACAGCAACTGCTACTGCTACTGCTGAAAATTTGCTGCATTGGCAGACGCAAGTAAGCAATTTTTAATGAGATATGAAATGCAGCTGCATAATTGTAAAAGGACATGTAGCATCAGCAGCAACAGAAAACAGGAACGAGAGAGAGAGTGAGATTGGGAGAAGGAGCACGTGAGAGCAGCACTGTAAAGGAAGAAGGCAGGAAGCCAGGCTATGATGGCACATGGACGTATGTGGGCGTTGGCGGCAGGATATGGCCAGCCAGCAAATGGCGCTCTGAGACAATTGTAATTAAAATTGTGCATGTTGCAATTTACATTTTTGATGTTGTCAGCAGCAAAAAGCCAAATTAAATATGCTGGCTGGTTGGTTGGTTCGTTGGTTGGCTATACTCACACCACTCAAACACACTTCCTTCCGTGCGATGGAATATAGCGACGGGCACAAAACACGTTAACTTGCCAAAAACTATGCTATGCTGTGCTAAATTTAGCAGTTGCGCATGTCAAATTAAAAATTATAATCATCATGCTTTTAGTTCAAAAATTAAGCATTAATTAAGTCATGCGGAAAAAAAGGATATTCGTGCAACTGCATAACAAATGTTTATAATGTTGTTTAAACTTTATAACTTTGTTGTCGAGCATATACTACATTCGAGGAGTATAAAATAGTTGTATGTTTTTACATTAAATACTTAAAAAAAAATATGATAAAAATTGTACTCAAATTATATTGCACATAACTTATTTTTTCTGCAAAAATTAGGCATTTATTTAGACATGCGAAAAAGGACATTCGTGCAGTTGCATGGCAAATGTTTCTAATGTTGTTTAAACTTTATAACTTTATTTTCGAGCATATACTACATTCGAGGAGTATAAAATAGTTGTATAATTTCATATTAAATAATGAGAAAATAACACCACAAATTGTGTACAAATTTATTTTATTTTAAATAGGCATTTATTAGGAAATGCAAAAAAAGGACATTCGTGCGGTTGCATGGCAAATGTTTTTAATGTTGTTTAAACTTTATAACTTTATTTTCGAGCATATACTATATTCGAGGAGTATAAAATAGTCGTATATTTTCACATTTAATTCTGTGAAAATAATATGAGAAATTGTGTTCAAATTAATGTTAGTTTAATTTTTGCAAAAAATAGGCATTTATTAGGAAATGCAAAAAAGGACATTCGTGTAGTTGCATGGCAAATTTTTATATTGTTGTTAAACTTTGCAACGTGGTTGTCAGTACAATTTTGCGTTCGATAAGCATAAAAAAGATGCATATTTTCAATTTAAGTACACAAAAGATGACATTTAAAATTTTAGAATATGTAAAAATAATATAAAATTCTTTATTTTCATTTCATATTGGTTTTGTTGAATAAATAACGTTATAATTAATACATCCAAAAAAAGGACATGCGTGCAGTTGCATGGCAAATGTTTATATTGTTGTTAAACTTTGCAACGTTGTTGTCAGGACAATTTTGCGTTCGATAAGCATAAAATATATGCATATTTTCAATTTAAGTACACAAAAGATGACATTCAAAATTTTAGAATATGTAAAAATAAAATAAAATGTCTTTATTTTTATTTCATATTGGTTTTGTTGCAAAAATAACGCTTTTATTAACACATCCAAAAAAGGACATTCGTGCAGTTGCATGGCAAATGTTTATATTGTTGTTAAACTTTGAAACGTTGTTGTCAGGACAATTTTGCGTTCGATAAGCATAAAATAGATGCATATTTTCAATTTAAAGATGACATTCAAAATTTTAATATATGTAAAAATAAAATAAAATTTATTTTTTTTTTATTTCATATTGGTTAAGTTATAAAAATAACGTTTTTATTAAGACATCTCAAAAAAGGACATTTGTATACCTACATGACAAATGGTTTTAGTGTTATTTAAACTTTACAACTTTGTTGTCAAGCAAGTGCTGCATTCGATGAGCAGAAAATCATTGCATGTTTTTATGCAAATACAGAGAAAGTTGCATACAAAATTTGTGTTTATGCGAAAACAAAATTAAATTTTACTTTATTTTATTTCATATACATTTTTTTGCAAAAATTATGCATTAATTAAGACCAAAGAAAAAAAGGACATTCATGCTGTAGCATTTAAAATTTATATATCGTTGTTTCAACTATACAACTTTGTTGTTGATTAAATTATATGTTCTGTGAGCATACAAACGTTGTATATTTTTACACAAATACTGAGTAATATCAATGCAAAATTTAAAAAACCCTTTTTTTCAATTCATATTGATTTAATGGCAAATTAAGCAAATAATTTAGACATATGGAAAAAATACATTTGAGCAGTGGCATTTTAAATGTTTTTAACTTTGTCTCTACTTAAAAACTTTGTTTTCAGGAAATTTCTCTAATCGAAGACCATAGCATCAATGCATATTTTCACACAAAATACTGAGAAATTATAATGGAAAATTTGAGTTCATGTGAAAACAATAATAAATTTTATATTGATTTTGTTGATAGTGCTTTTGCTATAGTTTTAGTCATTGCTAATGCTAACATATTCCACTCCAATGCTAACATATTCCACTCAAATTGTATTATGCTATATTCATAATTAGAGCTCAGCGAGTGGGCAGCATAGCCACCACTAATACATAGGCTGTATTTGAAAAATATTTTCGCAAAATTGTTTCATTCTCATTGAAATAGTACTGCAACGCATATTATGCTTCAAATTGCGTTGTTTAATAAACAACAATAATCACAGCAACAACCAAATTTTTGTTTGGAATAATTAAAAGCCAGGAGTTGAACAAAAGTAATTTCATAATTAATTTCAGTGAATTTATTGATCTGCTCATAATGTGTTAATTTATAATTTTTTTTTTTATTAAATCTCTTTTAACAACCTTTTGTAGTACATATTATTTAATTAAAAAAATATCATTAATAAATATTTAATGAAATTATAAGAAATTAAATCAAATTAATATGGTTTTTACTTGAACATTGGCCTACATGTTTTGCACATTATTTGTGCAGGACAAACCAGTTACCGATGAGTATCATTTCATAAACAGACATAAAATTAATTAAACCAACAGGAGTTTATAGTATTTTGTAACTAACGAAGCATAAATGAGCGGCAAGATGATTCTGTGCATTTGCATCGCATTTACTTTGTAGTGTATGTGTGGATCCTGTGTATGATGCGTATGTATTAATCTATGAATAATCATTAGAGTTCGTGAGCATTAAGTTTCTGATCAGATGTTTGCTTGCTGATTGCAAATACTGTTAAATGCGCAACGCAGTTATTAGATTGGATGGCAGGATGTTATTTCAAAGGACTTGCAAGGCGTAAGTTATCTGAATGCATTCGAGCGAAACGAATGGATGTTGAATTAATTTTAAAATGATTTTATAAAGAACTAATTAAACAAAGCAATACAATATAATAAAATAAATAAATAATTCAAATTAGAAATTTTAGTTAATATGTGCAGATTTAAATGTATTTTTGCATAAAATATGCTATTATGCATTAAATGTGCTATTTTGCATAAAATATGCTATTTTGCATAAAATATGTTATTTTACATTAAATGTGCTATTTTGCATAAATTATGCGTTTTTGCATAAAATATGCTATTTTGCATAAAATATGCTATTTTGCATAAAATTTTCTATTTTGCATAAAATATGCTATTTTGCATAAAATATGCTATTTTGCATAAAATATGCTATTTTGCATAAAATATGCTATTTTGCATAAAATATGCTATTTTGCATAAAATATACATTTTATCATAAAATATTCTATTTTGAATAATATATGCTATTTTGCATAAAATATGCCATTTTGCATGAAATATGCTATTTTGCATAAAATATGTTATTTTGCTTGAAATATGCATTTTAGCATAAAATATGTTATTTTGCATAAAATAAGCTATCTTGCATAAAGTATGATATATTATTTTAAGAAATATTCACTCATACGTCATGTCGTACTATACCTTAACTAAAACCAAACATGCAAATTAATTTATGAACTATATTTATAAATCAAACATAATAAAACTTTAAAAACCAAAATGAGTTGAAATTAAATTTTCGTAGAATTTTGCAAAAATAATCACAAGTGACATGCGGTGGCCCATAAAACCAACACAAATTGCACCGCACAAAGAGGCCACAATCAAACACTGATTTCGTTGACACACACAAATACTACTGTATAATACACATGACTACCATGCACCCGCCACATACCCTATTTAATTTCATCATGCAAATCATTTGCATCAATATTTCGTTGCATGCACGATGCACTACTTATACACCTTGAGCAGTACAGTCAGCATTGCTGAAAAAAGAACACTAATGAATGGGCGTCATTTTTTTATATTTCTTTTTTTAATTTTTGTAGTATTTGTTGTACCTCAAATGGCGCATACCATAATGTGCGATTGCATGTGAGGTCGCATAAAATGTTGCATTTATTGGCATATAAATTAATTGCATACTTTCAGGCACTCGAACGTTGGCAATTGGTGCCACATGCTGCCTGCGTGTGTGGTTTTTATATTTCAGTTTTTTGTTCCATTTTTCGTTATTCGTTTTTCAAGTGCTCATAATAGGAATAATGATAATTTTGCGGTCACATGCAGTGGTTATATATAAAATTAATATTGTTATTCACAGAAATATTTGTACGCTTCATCTGTCGTTGACTCTTTCATGCAAAATAATGCTGTCTCTTTCGCGCTGGCAGCATTTTTACCTGCATTTGATTATTTGCCTCTATATGTATACTATTGAGATCTCTTTTGTGTTTAAACTGTTTGTATTCGTTTAGTGCTTATTTAATTAAAATTGAGTTTAACTACTTCTTCGAAAGCAAATATGCATAATATGTACATTGCATATTATATGCTGTTTGAAAAGAATGCCTCAAGCTGTACACGGCATGTTGTGTCTTTCTGTGTTTGGCAAACCGAGACAACAACTGCCTCAAAGTATTGCATTTAATTTTCAATGCATGCAATAATATTTGTCGTACAGTTATGTGGAATTTAAGTCTTTAATTATTTGCATTATATCTGGCTCGAAGGACCATGGTTTTGTATGCAGTAAATGTATCAATTAATTATAAGTGTTATTAAGTTGGTAAATGTTAAGCTGAAAAGAGCTACAAATGTGGTTATATTTACACATTAAGTGAATTAAATTTTGCTTAAATTTGTTATTATCGGAATGTGATCTAAAGTATATTTATTCTGTTTTTTTTTTTGATAATATTTTGAAATTTATTACAAATTATAATTTTGCAAAAAATATGGAATTTTTTTATAAAATATGGAATTTTTTTATAAAATATGCAATTAACTATAATATATGAATTGTTGCATAAATAATGCAATTTTGCATAAACTAAGCAATTTTGCATAAAATATGCAATTTGCATATAATATGCAATTTTGCACAAAATATGGAATTTTGCATTTAATATGCAATTTTGCATATAATATGCAATTTTGCATATAATATGCAATTTTGCATATAATATGCAATTTTGCATATAATAGGCAATTTTGCATATAATATGCAATTTTGCATATAATATGCAATTTTGCATATAATATGCAATTTTGTATAAAATATGCTATTTTGCATAAAATATGCAATTTTGCATATAATATGCAATTAAGCTTAAAATATGCAATTATTCGTACAATAATTTAATTAAATGAACATAAAATATATAATTTTTATTTAAAAAATCCTTTTTAACAAAAAATATGCATTTGAATAATTTATTCTTTTTAAAACAAAATTTGCGATTTGCATAAATTATGCAATTATGCGTAAATTGATTTAATTAATTTTGCATAAAATTGTTTATTTTGCATTAAAAATGCTTCTTAAAATAAAATATTCTTTTTGGCATTAAATATGCAATTTTGCATATAAGATGCAAATTTGCATATAATATGCAATTTTGTATAAAATATGCTATTTTGCAAAAAATATGCAATTTTGCATTAAATATGCAATGTAGCTTAAAATATGCAATTATTCATACAATAATTTAATATAATGAACATAAAATATATAATTTTTATTTAAAAAATCCTTTTTAACACAAAATGTGCATTTGCATAAAATATGCATTTTAACATAAAATAAGCAATTTTGCATGAAATATACACGTAAATTAAGTTATTTGTCACATCATTTAAAGTAATTGAAGAACTTTGTAGAATATGTTTGTAATTATAAATTTGTATGAAATATGCACCAATGCATATATGAAATTTTGCATTAAATATGCAATTAACGTATATTATTTTAATTAATTTTACATAAAATAGTTTATTTTGCATAAAAAATGTGCTTTTTGGCATAAAACATGCCATTTTACATATAATATGCAATATTGCATAAAATATGCAATATTGCATAGAAATTTGCAATTTGCATAAAATATGCATTTTAATATAAAATAAGCAATTTTACATGAAATATACACGTAAATTAAAAAAATGTGTCACATCATTTAGAGTCTATGAACGACTTTGTAGAATATGCTTTATAATTAAAAATCCCTTTTATCTAACCCGTCAAAGAACACAAATTGTCTCTAAAACCGCACAAAAACCGGAACTCAAAATACAAAAGCTCAATTGAACAACATGACAATGAAACAACAACCATAGCAAAAACGAAAAAAAAAATTGGCATCCACAACAACTAATTTTCCACGTAGTTTAACAATTACAATAAAGCCCTTATCAGCAACATTGTGAACTGCGGCAATATATAACATATTAACGGAATAGTAAAAATAAACGATTAGAAAATAAAAAACATAGAAAAATACAGTTGTACAGTCACGTAGAAATCAAGGACAAAAATAGAAACAGAAAGAAAAATTAAACGCACATAGTAAGTTGAACGTTTACACTTATCGTAAGTTTATCCTTTGCGTGTGGCCTGTGACCGTGTAGTATGCAGTACCCTAGTATTTAAAGGTTAAGCAGTATGTGTAACATTTAAGTAACAATTTTAAGATAAACTATTTCATATATTTTTTGTTTTTTTTTTTTGGTAACCATATTAAAGCTCATAAATTAATAACAAAGTCATTAACAGCATGCAAACGAGTAAAAATATCCTTATATATATCAATAGACATATACACACACACACATCCACACACGCTTACATAAATTACAATGTGTTTTTTTTTTTTGGTTTGTTCACAACCACACCCTCAACACATATGGCCACACGCGCAAACATTCGTACGCAAGAACCTTAAATTCACTTCGAAGGTCCAGTCTCAGTAATTTCAGGAATGTGCGATTTATCGTGTGTTTACGTATGGCACGAATGTGTGCGTGCGTGCGTGAGTGTGGATTGCACCTATGTGATTGTGGGAATTTAAACATTTGCTTGTGTGGGTGGCAGCAGTGCGTAACTGTAACAGTAACTGTCAAGCAAAGCAGCAGCAGTTCGAGGTTTCAGGTCAAGAATTACATGAGGTTGTTGAACCATTTGGCTAAATTAAAGTTTCAATTAATTTATATTAGTTATGTAGTGTAATTTATAATTTTAAAGTTATCATTTTTTTAACAAATATATGTATTAATTAGTTCTTTGTGCGACTTGATGCACGTTGAATACAAACGCACTTTATTTTTAACAAAATAATCTAATATTAAAATAAATCAATATATTCATTTTATTTTTACAAATTACGAATATATCAAGGCATTGCAAAAGAATTAAAAAATATCTGCTATTGATTCTAAAAAAATATATACAGATTTTTTATTGCTTAAGAGTATTTAAAACTTTTTTATTTAAAAACATAAAAATAAAACATTTTTAATAATGTAATTATATCATATGGGCATTCTGGGGAGGTCCTGGATTAGATAGGGTTATGCTTAAAACTTAAATATCTCGAAGGAAAATAACGCATTTACTTGATTTTGGTTTTTGCGCAAGTAGTATTAAATAGAACTAAACATAAAATAAAAAAGAAATAGAACTAAACAAAAATTAGACAATTCTATATAGTAGACCAAAAGATATTAATTAAATAGTGTTCGAATCGTACAGAACAGAAAATGGAAATTAATGTTGAGGTTAATAAGGAAGTTAGAAAAAGTCGAATTTTGAGTGCAGATAATTGTTTTTTAATTATTAAAAATATAGCTAAAAAGTAAGAAAGTCAGAAAGTATTAATAAAAACTGTATTTTTAAGATTTTAAGATTTAAGAAATAACAAGGAAGACATTTTTTGAAGTAAAGAGAGTTTTAATCGCTTCATGAAATATTTTAATTCTTGTTTGATGAAAATATATAAAATAAAAGCAAAAATAGAAAAGCAAAAAAAAGCACAAATGTAAAAGAAAAAACAAGAAATAAAATTAAAACAAAAAACAACGGCAAAATTAAAAATACAAAAACACAAAAACTAAAGCTTAAACAAAAGCAAATCAAAAGAAACCCAAAAGCAAATACACAAAATCAAAAGCTAAATCTCAAAAACAATCGCAACAAACACAAGATAAAAAAAATAAACAAAATAAAAATCAGAAAAACAAAATCTAAAAGACAAACACAAAAGCAACAATTACTAAAACACAAAAACAAAATGAAAAAAACAATAAAAAATGCAAAACAAAAGACAAAAAACCAAAAAATAAAGCAACATTAAAAACACAAACCCAAAGGGATTTTGCAAAAAAAAAACACAAAAACAAAAGACAAATAAAGAAGAAATCAAAAAATGCAGAATCTAAACAAAGAACAGAAATACAATACAAAAAAAAACAAAAATCCAAAAACAAAACAACGAAACAACAAAAAATAAAGCAAACACAAAAAGTCAATCTCAAAAACAAAATCAAAAGCAAAAACAGAAACAGACACAATTAAAAAATGCATAAAAGGGAAAAATCAAAACCAAAAGAATAGCAAAGACAAAAACGGGAAAACTGAAAGCCTAAAACATAAATAAAATAAAAGCCAAAAACGAAACACACAAATACAAAATTAACAATTATCTTTAAAAATGGGTTAAAAGACAAAATAAATAAAAGCCCTCGTTGCGCAGCCCGGGTACACTAGCAAGTATACATAACATTCGAAACGAGAACATAAGAAAATAATAAATTTAAAATATTAAATAAAAAAGATAAATAAAACAAAATGAAACGAAATAAAATATAAAAAATATATTTGTTTACTAAAAAGGAAAAATATTTTTGACAAACATTTGTGACTTCCATGATGAATGACGTGCATAACATCGTCAATGCAATCATGCATGAATCGGACGATATTTGTATGAAAATGTCATCATTCATGTCAAACATCAATTCTTTGAAGGTCGGAAATGCTTGCTACCGGTCATCGATGTTTCTGACCTGACATAGGGGAATCATAGAGGTATTATTGATGGCATTTCCTGCTGGGAAATGTTTTAACCTAACATAGGAGAATCATAGAGGAATCATTGATGACATTTCCTGCTGGGAAATGTCGTCTATTGATTCTCAATGAATGGGTAAAAATATTTAAAGTAAGATTTTTTATTTTGTAAATTTTGACAAGTAATCCGGAGCCGATATCGTGACTTTTTTTTCCAAATTGATAGAGATCAAAAATAAATTAGTGCGCTTGTAGTCCTTAGAATAAATTTACAAGAAACATACATCATGTATGAAAATAGAATAAAAATGTGAATGTTTGCCATGTTATTTCTAAAAGTCTGGAATATTGGATATTGAGATGATTTATTTCTAACACATGCAGTTATATTACTGTGTCACCTGACGTATGAGTAACATAGATACTCTGTAACAAAATAGTCTTTAAATTATGCGAATGCTTTTAATTTGAGAACACTTCCTACGCATTGAATGCTGGCAATGCAAAGGAGATGTGGCAGCAACAACAACAAACTCAGCTACAACAACAGTTACAGCAACACATTAGCGCAAAATCACGAACCACAGAATCCTTTTAACTGCAGTCAGTCCTTACTCATTCTGCATTTCAGTCATTCATCACGTGCTGAGCTCATCAACGCGTTCGGTCGTTCGTTCGTTTCGGCTTCAGTTACAAGTCGCACGTAGAGCCTATCACAGAATGATGGCTAACGAGTGGGGCGGCAGACGGACGCAGATTGTGAATAAGGATCACGATAAAGATAATGAAAGCGGCAGAGGTGGCAGTGGGAGGAGAGATGACAGCTCTACAATAAAACTGAGACAGCGCTGGCAATGAAGCTACTGGCAGCAGTTAAGCGCACAATCTTAATTAACGTGGCTAATGAAGTTCGAAATTAATGCGAGGAGGGAAAACAAACAAAAAAAAACACACAGACCGGGATTTACAAGTGAAACTTTGTGCGCGTGAGGCAGCAAACAAAGATTTCAGAGATAATCTATATTTATTTAACTAAGTGATGATGATGAAAATGATGGACCGAAAGGTGCGAAAGCAGAAGTTTTTATATTATAAATTAAAAATTATTTTAATTAAAAATTTTAAAGACTTTATTTGAAATTTTATATTAAAATGCATATTTCATGAAAAATTGTATATTAAAACTTCAGAATTTTCTGTATTATGCATTTTTGTATATATAATTTTATATTTCTATCAAAATTGTACATTATGCTTAATAGCATATTTTAGGCAAAATTACATATAATATGCAAAATTGCTTATTTTATACTAAATTAGCATATTTTATAAAAAATTGCATATTTTATGCAAAATTGCATATTTTATGCAAAATTGCATATTTTATGCAAAATTGCATATTTTATGCAAAATTGCATATTTTATGCAAATTGCATATTTTATGCAAAATTGAATATTTTATGCGAAATTGCATATTTTATGCAAAATTGCATATTTTATGCAAAATTGCATATTATATGCTAAATTGCATATTTTCTGCAAATTTGCATATGTTATGCAAAATTGGATATTTACTGTATAATTACATTTTTTTTTTAATTGTTTATTATATGCATAATTGGATATTTTTGTAAATTGGATAACTTATGTTAAATAGCATATGTTATAAAAAAGTGCATATTTTTATCAAAATTGTTTTTTTTTTAGCAAAATTGCATATTTTATGCAAAATTGCATATGTTATGCAAAATTGCATGTTATATGCTAAATTGCATATTTTATTCATAATTGCAATTTTTTGTTATATTGCATATTTTATGCAAGCATATTCTATACATAATTTCATTTATTATCCATTATTGCATATATTATGCAAAATGTCATATTTTATGAATAATCGAATATTTTATGCATAATTAAAATTGAAATTTATGCAGAATTGCATATTCTTTGCATAGTTGCATATTTTATGCAAAATTGCTGATATTATGCAAAATTGCATATTTTATGCAAAGTTACATATTTTATGCAAAATTGTAAATTTTATGCATTATTGCATATTTTATGTTAAGGTGCATATTTTATGCAATAATTGAATATTTAAATTGAAAAATTTAGGTAAATATAAAAAATTACATCATCCTTCATGTCCTTTTAACCGCAAACAAAATGCTATTTGGCCAACAAAATTTAATTATCTGCCATCTAAACAAAATGCAGCAAGGATCAGAAACATTTAATCGAGTTTCAACATTAAAGAAAAACAAAAGTAAGACAAAGAAAAATACAGAACCACACATTACCACAAAACTCTGCAAAAGAATGAAACCACAAAAAAGATAAAAAAAATAGCATTATCAAAAATAACAAACACCTCATACTATGTATGCGCTAAAGGACCTTCCTCAATGCAACTGCAAAACGCTTCAAAGAGGCCACGTTCAAAGCAAAAGTCATTTTGAACCAGCTATACAACAGTACGAAACCCAATTTAAAAACACTCATTTTGCTTTTAACATTTTTATTTTTGTACTTCCAAAATGTTTTGCTTTTACCTACTAAGCTAGCACTTTGCAAGTGGCATCCTTCAGCTGCATCATTGCTTTAACCAAAAGGTTAGGTATCATCTCAGCTAGGCTTTTGCACAAAAATGTATTAAATTTCATATGCACTACATTTGACCAAATATCCGGAAGCGTTCCTTCCAATGGACATGGAACAATATTTCTATGTGCCTGGCTTTGAAAACATTAAAGAGTAAAGTTCATTTGTCTTTTGAAGAATTAATCCAAATACAAATCGAAAAATTTTAAATTTAAAATACAAAATATAAAATATAAAATATAAAATATAAAATATAAAATATAAAATATAAAATATAAAATATAAAATATAAAATATAAAATATAAAATATAAAATATAAAATATAAAATATAAAATATAAAATATAAAATATAAAATATAAAATATAAAATATAAAATATAAAATATAAAATATAAAATATAAAATATAAAATATAAAATATAAAATATAAAATATAAAATATAAAATATAAAATATAAAATATAAAATATAAAATATAAAATATAAAATATAAAATATAAAATATAAAATATAAAATATAAAATATAAAATATAAAATATAAAATATAAAATATAAAATATAAAATATAAAATATAAAATATAAAATATAAAATATAAAATATAAAATATAAAATATAAAATATAAAATATAAAATATAAAATATAAAATATAAAATATAAAATATAAAATATAAAATATAAAATATAAAATATAAAATATAAAATATAAAATATAAAATATAAAATATAAAATATAAAATATAAAATATAAAATATAAAATATAAAATATAAAATATAAAATATAAAATATAAAATATAAAATATAAAATATAAAATATAAAATATAAAATATAAAATATAAAATATAAAATATAAAATATAAAATATAAAATATAAAATATAAAATATAAAATATAAAATATAAAATATAAAATATAAAATATAAAATATAAAATATAAAATATAAAATATAAAATATAAAATATAAAATATAAAATATAAAATATAAAATATAAAATATAAAATATAAAATATAAAATATAAAATATAAAATATAAAATATAAAATATAAAATATAAAATATAAAATATAAAATATAAAATATAAAATATAAAATATAAAATATAAAATATAAAATATAAAATATAAAATATAAAATATAAAATATAAAATATAAAATATAAAATATAAAATATAAAATATAAAATATAAAATATAAAATATAAAATATAAAATATAAAATATAAAATATAAAATATAAAATATAAAATATAAAATATAAAATATAAAATATAAAATATAAAATATAAAATATAAAATATAAAATATAAAATATAAAATATAAAATATAAAATATAAAATATAAAATATAAAATATAAAATATAAAATATAAAATATAAAATATAAAATATAAAATATAAAATATAAAATATAAAATATAAAATATAAAATATAAAATATAAAATATAAAATATAAAATATAAAATATAAAATATAAAATATAAAATATAAAATATAAAATATAAAATATAAAATATAAAATATAAAATATAAAATATAAAATATAAAATATAAAATATAAAATATAAAATATAAAATATAAAATATAAAATATAAAATATAAAATATAAAATATAAAATATAAAATATAAAATATAAAATATAAAATATAAAATATAAAATATAAAATATAAAATATAAAATATAAAATATAAAATATAAAATATAAAATATAAAATATAAAATATAAAATATAAAATATAAAATATAAAATATAAAATATAAAATATAAAATATAAAATATAAAATATAAAATATAAAATATAAAATATAAAATATAAAATATAAAATATAAAATATAAAATATAAAATATAAAATATAAAATATAAAATATAAAATATAAAATATAAAATATAAAATATAAAATATAAAATATAAAATATAAAATATAAAATATAAAATATAAAATATAAAATATAAAATATAAAATATAAAATATAAAATATAAAATATAAAATATAAAATATAAAATATAAAATATAAAATATAAAATATAAAATATAAAATATAAAATATAAAATATAAAATATAAAATATAAAATATAAAATATAAAATATAAAATATAAAATATAAAATATAAAATATAAAATATAAAATATAAAATATAAAATATAAAATATAAAATATAAAATATAAAATATAAAATATAAAATATAAAATATAAAATATAAAATATAAAATATAAAATATAAAATATAAAATATAAAATATAAAATATAAAATATAAAATATAAAATATAAAATATAAAATATAAAATATAAAATATAAAATATAAAATATAAAATATAAAATATAAAATATAAAATATAAAATATAAAATATAAAATATAAAATATAAAATATAAAATATAAAATATAAAATATAAAATATAAAATATAAAATATAAAATATAAAATATAAAATATA
The DNA here is from genome assembly GCA_951804985.1 of Dryomyza anilis. Lineage (NCBI taxonomy): Eukaryota > Metazoa > Arthropoda > Insecta > Diptera > Dryomyzidae > Dryomyza > Dryomyza anilis. The sequence continues at coordinate 24,437,754 of OX638131.1, forward strand.
AAATATAAAATATAAAATATAAAATATAAAATATAAAATATAAAATATAAAATATAAAATATAAAATATAAAATATAAAATATAAAATATAAAATATAAAATATAAAATATAAAATATAAAATATAAAATATAAAATATAAAATATAAAATATAAAATATAAAATATAAAATATAAAATATAAAATATAAAATATAAAATATAAAATATAAAATATAAAATTTAAAATATAACTCCTTAAAATATTCCATTTTGTTACTTTAAATTATTAATTTTACTGGGTACTATAAAGTGTATCCTTGTCCTACATTTGAATCTCATAAATTTTAGCAACCAAAAAATAAGCAATACTTTTAGCAACTCCTTCAAATACTAGGATATGCAAGGATATCAAATTTGTGTCCAATTGTTTGTACTTAACTTTTGTTTGTTGCTTGTTATCCTTATAAGGTTATTTTTGTTTATTGTTTTTTTTTTTTAATATTGCAGTCTGTCTTACATTGTGTATTTGGCATTTGTTGTTTCCAATGTTTTCTTTTATTTCCTGTATTTTTGTTTTTCAGTAAAAAATGTATATTTGTGGTATGTTTTCGTCTTCTTCTTCTTTCTTTGTACATCTACTTTTTCTGGCAAAACAAGTACAAAACTATTACAACCAACAATAGCCATGTCTATTGTCTATTTCCGTTCTGTAAACATGTGCACACACACACAGACGCACACATAGCCATACTTACAACTACACCTAAACTTTGTCCAGTTATTTGTTTGTATTTGTAGCTCTGTGTGTTTTTCCCAGTGATAGTTTTGCTAACTTGGCATCCGATTATTTTAGAATTATTACATTGGCTGCTGTGTTTTGCTGTCTGTCTGTTTGTAGATTATCGAAAACATTGCATTTTGTATTTATCTCTATTGTTGGCAACACTGGCATACCAAAAATAATACCAAACATTACAACAGCAATAGTAATAATGCACACAGGAGATCATGTAACCTAATAACATCATAAACAACATCATCGCATAATTTTCATTTGTTAACAAATTGCAAAATAAAACTACGGAAAGGTCATTTAGTGCATACAAAAAATTTTATTTAATAATTTTAATTTTTTTATATTTTAATTGCAATTCAGAGTTTGAATTATTCGTTGTATGGGTTAGGATATTCAAAATATAAACATAAACTAACATTCATAAAAACCAAAAATCAAGTCCGAAACAGTTTTTTAAAACATTAAATCGTAACCGAAAACAACATGAAATTTAATTCAGTCTAAATACATCAAATGTAAAACAGAAATCGTCAATTTGAAATCTTAAATACCAAATGAAATTCAAATATATAAAATCAATATTAAATCAGAATAACCAGATAAAATTTAGAAAGCATTGATTTTATTCCAGAATAGACAAAATAAAATCACAAATCGTCAATTGTAAATCAGACCACGGCAAATTTAAATATTCTCAATTAAAAGAGTATATCTGATTTACATTTCATTTCATCAATTACAAATGACAATTTCTGTTTTTTTCAATAAATAATTCTGAATTACATTTCATATTTTCCTAATTACAATCATGCCGATTATGGAATCCCGGGAAGTCATAGCGGAGGGAAAATTGCTTTAAAGTTATTATTGAATCCCTAGGATTTACAGCTGCGGGAGTCGATATAGTAGTCCGCGAATTCAAAGCTAATATCTATATTATTGAAAACACGGCGGATTTTGTCTTCATAGATATCAAACCACATTTCAACAGCACCCTTCATTAATTCTATAATTTTTTGCTTTGTTTGTCTGTCTGTCTGTCAACATTATGGCGATCGTCTTCCAAATAAAAAATAAGTCCAATTGAATCCATTTCAATATGTTTCTTATTATTTCACTTTTGACAGCAAACAACTGTTTTTGTAGTGTCGATAAGGTGGTTGATTCGAGCAAATTCAATAATATAATTACTCCGAAAAGTGAATCGAATCATCTCCCGCCGTATTCGATTCCTGGGATTCCATAATCGGCATGAATATTAAAGGGTGATGTTATTTAAATGTTAATTCTATCTGTATATATATAAAAATCATGGTCCGTATGTCAGTCTCTCGGTCGGTCGGTCCGTCTGTGTGTTTGTTACAGCATCACGTCTAAGCCGCTGAACCGAGTTGACTTAAGTTTTGCACCACGACGGTGGTATAGGGTATATATGGACGGGAATATACAAAGGGTCGTGGCACCTTCAATATAATCTAAACAATGGAAATAATATCTTTCTTTATATTTAAGTTTTTTCTTATGTATTTGAATTTGTTGTTTCATGTTCGTAGCTAATTACACCAGCTACGAAATAAAAAATTGAAATACAAAAGAAAAAAACTTGAAAACAAAAACAAAAATACAGAATTAAATCACAAAACAAAAGTATACATACTAAAACACCAACAAAATCAAAAACAAAATTAAAAATAAAAACAAAAACAAAACACAAAAAAGCAACAAAATAAAAAATTAAAGCAAAAACACATAAACAAACGCAAAAGAAAATACAGTAACAAAAACAAAAAAAAAGCAAATTATAAATACAAAAATTAAATCAAAAACATAATAACAAAAGCAAAAACAATAATAAAAGCAAAAGTAAAACACCAAAAGAAAAGCAAAAAAAAATAAAAACAAAACGCAAAAAATAAAAATAAAAACAAAACGCAAAAACAATAATAAAAGCAAAAATAAAACCACAAAAGAAAAGCAAAAAAAAAAAAAAAAAAACAAAACGCAAAAAATAAAAAATAAAAATAAAAACAAAGAGCAAAAAAAAACACAAAAACTAAAGCAAAAACTAAAACGGCCATTTCACGTCAAACCGTGCGTTTTTAGTGTAATTCGCTACGAACAAACAAAAATACAGATACAAAAATTAAAGCACGAAACAAAAGTAGACATACTAAAACAACAGCAAAATCAAAAACAAAAACAAAAGGAAAAACACAAAAACAAACGTAAAAGCAAAAACAGTAACAAAAACAAAAAAAACAAAATAAAAAAAAAACAAAAGCAAAAACACAAACACAATAAAATGATAAATATAAAAATAAAATTAAAACATAATAACAAAAGCAAAAACAATAACAAAAGAAAAAACAATAACAAAAGCAAAAAGAAAACCACAAATGAAAAGCAAAAAAAATAAAACCAAAACGCAAAAAAAACACAAAAGCAAAAACAAAAGCAAAAACTAAAACTAAAAGAATAAACGCATAACGGCCATTCCACGTCAAACTGGGCAGTATGGGACAGAAAATGAAGTGCTCTGATCTTTTGAAATTTTACTGACATGTTCCAAAAAAAAAATATTTGACACGTCTTTTTTGAAAAAAAAAATTTAAATAGTAAGCGCTGTGATCCCACTCTAAATTTGTAAGTGTTGGTGCATTATTGATGTAGTTTTGTGATGCTGTAAAAAAATAAATTATTTGCTGAAAACCAAAATCGATTTTAAAACTTTCCGACCATCAATTCTTATTATATTTGTATTAGAGGTTTTAAAAAAGAGTAAATTATTGGAAAGAGCAATTCATTACCTTTCAAATGAGATCAAATTTGTCACTATATGGTTCACATGCTACAGTCATTTAACTCAATGCAAAATCTTGAATATCAACGTAATTTTTTAATTTAATAAGTGGTATAATACCAAAATAAAAAACATTTTTTATATAAAACATGAAACACGTGTGAAATATTTTTTTGAATTGGAACAAAACTGCAAAGTTTCAATGCAATCAAAAATAGTAAATCTCAAAAGTGCCCGGTTTGATGTGAAATGGCCGATAAGCAAATACACAAAATTAAAAACTCAAAATAGAAAAAGACAAAACAAAAGCAAAAACATAAACATAAATAAAATCAAACGCAAAAATTAAAGTGAAACCAATGACACAAAATCAAATTAAACATCAGCAAAACACAAAATAAAAGAAAAGAAATAAAAAATATTTTTTAATGTGAACGTTCCACATTTCATTTTATATTATACTAAAATTCATCTTAAATAAGTTTTATATTAAAAAATATTTTTTATTTCATATATTTTATTTTTCATATTTTTTGTGTCAGTTAGATTTTCGTCTGACAGAATTTAGATTTTCATATTTCAAAGTGTATTTAATATGGAACCATGACGATAGATGAACCGGATGGTAAGAAAACGATAATACTGCATTGTCATCTAGTTCGAACCAATATTTAAAATTTCAATAAATATTTAAATAAAAATAAAACCAAATTCAAAATGTATTTAAAAACAAAAACACATAGTCAAATTCAAAGTCAAACACAAAAATAAAAGCAAAAACGCAATAGCAGAATTAAATGCAAAATGTTAGAATCAATAGTAAAAACAAGGTTCATTTTGATTAAGAAGATCATAAATTTTGAAAAATAATGTCAACTCCGTACGATCAAATTTATAAAATTCAGTTTTTTTTTAATTTTATTAATATATTTTGCTAAATTTTATTAAAAATATAAATCATCTCTTTCCAACACATTTCATAGTTTCATTTAATATTCTGCCATTCTGCAATTTTGCGATGAAATTTATGCCAGCAGTTGTTGCTGCCAACATCAACTCCCTTTGGAGCCAAAGACTCCTTACATATTAATACTTGCAATGAGTGCCTGACTTTGCAGTTCTACTTGGCGTATCCAGCCTTGACGTATGCTGTGTAGTATCCTTGCTTGTTGCTGGTTTTTAACATTGCCCTGCCTGCAGCAGCAAAGTGCTACAAAATACTAAAACAAAAATATCAAGTAGTTTTCTAAAGGGAAATTAAGCAAATGCAACCAACACCGAGCCACAAACTCTCTCTCAGGTGCCTCAAACTCACTCCAGTATGTGTTTGTATTAAACACACAGCCCAAACGAACTGCCTGGCTGAGTGCCGTTGATTGTTTTTTTGTATCTGTCGATATTACGACGACGACAAGGATTTCTTTAACTGCCTACTTTTACTCCTTTTTCCTGCTTTTCCTACTCCGCCTCCTCCTCCTCCTTTGGCAGCGCTCCGAGAGCTCAAGTTGCTGATTGCAATTTTATTTGAATTTCATTTCAATTGCCGGAAAGTATTCAAATATTTATTAACTTGCTCGATCGTTTGCTTGCTTTTCTTCGACTACCTTTCAAAAGCTCTACACCCTACTTTTTAGCCTTGTGTTACCTTTTTCAATTGTACATCTTCAGTGCCTCATTCAATGCCATCTTCTTTAGTTTCATCAACACAGTCGGTACCTTCATTCTGCTCTACTTTCAGCTCTACTCTGTTATAGACTTCTTTTGCTGCTGCTGCCGCCACTAGGTACTCTGTACTAGGTGCTCTGTAGCACACAATAGCTTTTCCCAAATTAAGTCGATATTTAAATTCGAAATTGTATTTGCTAAGCTACAACCAATAGATTCTTTTGTTTTGTGCCAATTGCCTGTGCTCCTCGGCAAATCCTCATTGTCCTCGTGCCGATGTAGCAGCATCACTGTTGCGTATTTATTGTTGCATGCTTTTAGGCTTAGTCGAAAATTAATTAAAGTACTTTCTGTGAGCATTTGCAGTTGAAAAGTTATGTAGTTGAATTCTAATAATGTTGCGAAAGATCTTAATAACTGTTATGAAAGTGTTTTTATGGTTTTCTTTCAAATATTTAGTATTGTTTTAGATGAAGACAATTTTCAGTTTTCGTTGCCTAATATTAGGATTTATTTATAAAGTTATCTTGGTTGCTATAATAAATAGAATTTGGGTATTTAGTAGAATTTTGCTGTTGAAGTTTTTAACAATTTATGTTAGATATATTTAAATAAAAAATATAAATAAAACAAAGGAAATATTTATAATATTTAGTACAAACTTTTCTAAAAAAAGTGTTTACTACTGTTTCTTCGATTTCTCACTACAATTCTACATCATTTTCTACTACATCTTCTCTATTTATTTGTCATTTTTTCTTCTACTTTTTTACTACTTTTGTATACTTATTTTTTCTACTAATTTATTTTCTATTACTTTTTGACTACTTTTTCTAAAAATGTTGTACTACTTTTTCTTCAACTTTTATTTTTTATACGATTTCTCTTCTTCTATTTACTAGCCTACTATTTATAATTTGTTATTACTTCTTTCTATTTTTCTACTACGTTTTTTTCTTGTTTTATGTTACTTTTTGTACTTCTTTGTTAAAATTTGTTCTACTATTTTATCTACAACTGTGCATACTACTTTTTTATTACTTTTTCTACTACTTTTTTTCTAATACCTTTAATACTGCTTTGTTTACAGTTTTATTACACTTTTGAATTTTTTATTTTCTTCTACTTTTTCTACTATATTTTTATAAATATTATTTTAATGCATCTATTTTTAAGCATATTTTATATCTCCTTACAAAATTTTTTTTACTACTTTTCCTACTACTTTTTCTACTACTTTTTCTGTTACTTTTTCTACTACTTTTTTTAAAACTTTTTCATTTTCTACTTCTTTTCGTACTATATTTTTACAAAACTATTCAAATACATTTTTTAACATTTTTGAAGCCTTTTTATATCTCCTAACCTAATACTTTGGGTTATTGGAAAAACGAAACTTTTTGATTATTCTATTTTTTGTTCGCACTTTTAGAAAATTTCACCTTTTTTAACCTCTATTTCTAAAAATGTTTTACTTTAAAGCATTATTAAACCCACCTTCACAGAAATGTGTTGTTAATTTTTATTTTTTATGTTTTTCTTTATTTATTTTGCACATTTGCCCTTTTTGGTTCATTATTAAAATCTAAATTTAATGCAATGCTCAAGGTTTTGGAAAAAAAAAATAGTTTTTTTAAATTGTTTTGCAGTTTTCTCGTTGTTCTCGTTGTGCAATTTGCCGTTTCGCGTTGATGCTGGCTGCTTCAGGCATTTTAGAAGAAGTTGTACATTTTTTTTTGTACCTCCTCTAAATGCGCAAAACTATTAGCGAGCAGCAAAATAGTTTTTGCTGTATTTTTCTATTTGCATTTGAGCACTTCTGACACAATGCCACCGACTACCAACTCTGACTGTCAGCCTGCCTGCCTGCCTGATGGTTGTTTCCACTTTTGTTATTTAACTTAAACTTTTTTGAAAAAGTTATTTTTAGTATTTTTATACTTATATTTTTAATATATATAATTTTTTTGTAGAATTTTACTGACAGTTATGCATAAGTTTTTTATGCAAAAATTTAAGTCCTTTATTCCACTAAGAAGTGGAATAGAGCAATTTTAATTAAATGCGATTTAAGGCATTTTCTTTTTTAGTTTATTTGAAACTTTTGTTTTTCATTTTTATCAAAATTGTTATATAAAAATATTAAAATTTAGTAATAGTACTATTATTAACAGTATTCAAAATAGTATTATAGTTAGAATATTTCCAAAATAGTATTCAGTATAGTGTTCAAAATTGTATTAAAGGTATGAAAATAGTAGTCAAAAAGGTATTAAAAATAGTATTAAAAAAGGAATAAAAAATAGTATTAAAATTATATTAAAATATTATTAAAAAGTCTATTAAAAATAGTATTAAAATAGTATTAAAAATAGTATTAAAAATAGTATTAAAAAAATTATTCAAAAAAATTGTATTCAAATAGTATCAAAAATAGTATTAAAAATAGTATTAAAAATGGTATTAAAAATTATATTAAAAATAGTGTTAAATATTGTATTAAAATAGTATTAAAAAAAATATTAATAATGGTATTAAAAATAGTATTAAATATTGTATTAAAATAGTATTAAAAAAAGTATTTAAAATTGTATTAGAAATAGTATTAAATATTGTATTAAAATAGTATTAAAAAAAGTATTAAAAATGGTATTAAAAATAGTATTAAAAAAAGTATTAAAAATAGTATTAAAATAATATTAAAATAGTATTAAAAATAGTATTCAAATAGTATTAAAAATAGTAGGTATTAAAAATAGTAAAAAAATTATTCAAAAAAATTGTATTCAAATAGTATTAAAAATAGCATTAAAAATAGTATTAAAAATGGTATTAAAAATTATATTAAAAATAGTGTTAAATATTGTATTAAAATAGTATTAAAAAAAATATTAATAATGGTATTAAAAATAGTATTAAAAAAATTATTAAAAATAGTATTAAAATAATATTAAAATAGTATTAAAAATAGTATTCAAATAGTATTAAAAATAGTAGGTATTAAAAATAGTAGGTACTAAAAATAGTAGGTATTAAAATATTATTAAAAATTGTATTAAAATAGTATTAAAAATAGTATTAAAAATATTATTAAAAAACGTATTAAAAAAAAGTATTAAAAATAGTATTAAAAATATTATTAAAAAAGGTATTAAAAAAAATATATTAAAAATAGTATTAAAATAATATTAAAATAGCATTAAAAACTGTATTAAAAATAGTATTCAAATAGTATTAAAAATAGTATTAAAAATAATAGGTATTAAAAATAGTTAGTACTAAAAATAGTAGGTCTTAAAATAGTATTAAAAATTGTATTAAAATAGTATTAAAAATAGTTTTAAAAACATTAATAAAAAGGTATTAAAAATAGCATTAAAAATAGTATTAAAAATAGTATTAAAAATAGCATTAGAAAAAATATTAAAAATAGTATTAAAAATTGTATTAAAAATAGTACTATAAAAGTATTAAAAATAGTATTAAAATAATATTAAAATAGTATTAAAAAGTGTATTAAAAATAGTATTCAAATAGTATAGTAGGTACTAAAAATAGTATAAATTTGTGATAAAATAGTAAAAAAAAAGTATTAAAAAGTATTAAAAATGTTATTAAAAAAGGTATTTAAAATAGCATTCATAATAGTGTTAAAAATAGTATTAAAAATAAAATATAAGCAATTGTGTAAAATAAAGTATTAAAAATAGTATTCAAATTAGTATTAAAAATATCATTAAAAATAGTATTAAAAAATAATAACGATATTATTGAAAATAGTATTTAAAATAGTATTCAAAATAATGTAAAAATGTAAAAAGTATTAAAATTTTGTTTACGTTTTGCAGAGTAATTAGCAAATTAATAAAAAATAAAAAAATATTCAAAAATATAGCAAATATAATTCACATTAAATTGTCAACAAATAACACTTTATAAATGTCATAAAAAAACTCACCAAAATGTCCTTTAGAAATACAAAATGTTTGTACTTATGGTAATGCAATTAGTAGTATTTTCATTACACTTCGCATGGAAAACTAACTACTGCGAAAAACTCAAAACTTTCCGTTGCATTTCGAAGAGAAATACACTGACTCTCTAGAAAATAAAAAAAAACTCAAAACTAAATTGGCATTCTTACTGTGTGGCGCATAGGTAGTAGGTCCTGATAAAGGCTCAAAACAAATTCGTGCCCCAACACACACACACACACTCACACAAAACAGACGACGTTTCATACTCTATTTCCATTCATTGCCATATAAACGAATATTTAAAATACATTTTGCGCTTCGACGCTTATTTTATGAACTGGAAGAAGGTAGAAACCGACTACAACAAAATTTCCTCACTATGCCAACATTTTATTGCGTAGACTGAAGACTGGCAGGACGAACATTATTTTTTGCAACAAATAGCAGATGAAAGTTAACTGCTTGGCGAAGGGCGCAAAGGACGACAAATAACATGTACAGTAGTCAAAGCATGCCGAGGCGAATGTAATTGCAAAGTAAATAAGCAAAAACAAAAAAAAAAAAAAAACGCAAAATACAACAACAAATAATAGTACTACATATAATAGACACAAAGGACATTTACAAGGACAAAACTTGCAGAAAGTTGAAATAAATTGTGTGTGAAATTAGGATTTTTTGTGCCGCCTCCATCCAACTCCCTTCAATATTACGCGTTGTAGTTTTATTTCTTCTGCTTTGCACTTTGATTATTTTTAATTTAATTTCATTTTTTATTTGGGTAATGCATTTTTTAGCGGCTGTACTTATTACTTCTATATGAGTAGTCAGTGCTAATCTTGTGTAAATTTTAACGATATATGAAAGAAATATAAAATGTATATTATAAAACAGTTTAAAAGAGAAGAGTAGAGGTTATACGAAGCCTTTGAAATGAGTTTAATGAAAATTACTAAAAACAAGATAAGTAAGTAAAAATCGAAAAAACACGGTAAATGTACCTAATTCCGTCACACTAACGAAACTTTTATTTTGAATCCAAAAATTAAAAAAGTTAATTATTATTTTTATTTTCTTTAAATAGACACGAAATATTATTTAAAAAGTTATTGAAATATAATGATTTTTATCACTACTTATCGATAACTATCATTTTCTTGAATTCGTTAAAAACAAAAGCTTTCGATAAAAACTCAAGTTTATCAATTCAAACTGTATTTGCCTAAACTCAGGTTTTTCGTTAAACTTAGGTTTTCACTAAAAACTCAAGTTTTCACTAAAAACTCAAGTTTTCACTAAAAACTCAAGTTTTCACTAAAAACTCAAGTTTTCACTAAAAACTCAAGTTTTCACTAAAAACTCAAGTTTTCACTAAAAACTCAAGTTTTCACTAAAAACTCAAGTTTTCACTAAAAACTCAAGTTTTCACTAAAAACTCAAGTTTTCACTAAAAACTCAAGTTTTCACTAAAAACTCAAGTTTTCACTAAAAACTCAAGTTCTCACTAAAAACTCAAGTTTTCACTAAAAACTCAAGTTTTCACTACAAACTCAAGTTTTCACTAAAAACTCAAGTTTTCACTTAAAACTCAAGTTTTCACTAAAACTCAAGGTTTCACTTAAAACTCTAGTTTATACTAAAAAACTCAAGTTTTCACTAAAAACTGAAGTTATCACTAAAAACTCAAGTTATCACTAAAAACTCAAGTTTTCGCTTAAAACTCAAGTTTTCATTAAAAACTCAAGTTTCCCCATTAAACTGAAGTTTTCACAAAAACTCAAGTTTTCACTATAAACTCGAGTGTTCATCATAAACTCAAGTTTTCACTAAAAACTCAAGTTTTCACTAAAAACTCAAGTTTTCACTAAAAACTCAAGTTTTCACTAAAAACTCAAGTTTTCACTAAAAACTCAAGTTTTCACTAAAAACTCAAGTTTTCACTAAAAACTCAAGTTTTCACTAAAAACTCAAGTTTTCACTAAAAACTCAAGTTTTCACTAAAAACTCAAGTTATGACTTAAGAGAAAAAAAATATATTCAAGAAAACTAGAACACTAAAAACTGTATTAATGATACGAATTAAATTGTAATGTCTTGGAAAAATTCAATTAACATAGGCTAATTTTGTAAGAACACTAATTAAAAACAATTTAAAAATTGCAGAATCATTAATATGTTAAATAAAGTGGTTGTATTAGGGTCCTTTATGAAAAGTAGTAGAGTCAAAATACTACTAAACTAAATTACAAACATGTAAAACAAAAGCTAATGTCAAATTTAAGCTAATGTTAAATTTAAGCTAATGTTAAATTAAACATTTCAACATATACTCTTTGACGACCCCAGCCCACTAAGTCAGGCAGTCAGTCAAAGGATGTGCCTTGGGGTGAAATAATCCGAGAAAGTTTTGCCGGTTGGAGTTTACTTTCGGGCAGATGGCATAATGTGGGGTACATATAGACGAAAAGACAAAGTTAACTGAGGCGTGGCAACGCATGAATTTAAATTGTTACCAATTAGCTGCAACATTGTGATGAGAGCAGGACGAATAAGGACGAATTTCTGTTGGAGTGGTAAAGGCAGAGAAGAAGAGGAAAAGGACAAAAGCAAGGCAAAAGAAGAAGGAGCAGTAGGCAGTATGAATTAACATAGAGAAGAAGAAGATGAAGTCGAAGATAAATTAGAAAACGACAAATGTGAGGAGGAATCAAAAGCAAAGAATCAGGCAGCAGCAGCTGCAGTCTTACAAGAACAAAAATAAGATTGTGCGTCAAATAAATAACAATGTGTGTGTGTGTATTCACTAACACAAATACACAAACCGACAAACACACACACACTCAAACACAAAAAGGAGACACAATCAACGCACAAGGATTTCATATTCAAAATGCCTGTCGGCTAAGAAAACACGAATCGTTGGTTGTTATTGTTGTTGTTTTCTTTACAACGACAAACAACTTTTCCTTTAGATTTTTGGCCAATTTTCAAAGTTGTTTTTATTGTTGTTTTTCTTGTTCTTCTAGTATGTCCTTTTTTTTCATTTACTTATTATATGCGTTACAGTGATCCGTTTGTTGTATGTGTACGATTGAAAATTTTATACGAAAACATACAAAATGCAGACAGTCAGAAGAACGGGCGGGCGAGCGTACAGACAGACAGACAGAATACAAAAGTTAACCATGTCACAAGGACATTGACAGCAATGCGAATGACAATGTTATTTCATTGTTGTTGTACTCATGATGGTTGTATTTGTAGTGAGTGGTAATATTGTTGTAGTTACTGTCATTGTCGTGGGGTTGTCGCAGAGTCGTCATGAAATTCTAACGAAAAACGAATTGAATTCAAATTATGTAAATGTTTGTTAAGCACTGTTGACTGGGCTCTGTTTGCTGTAATGTTGGTGTATGTGTCAGACGGTTTTTGTACATTATAAAGTTGTCGATACTAAACACAGAAAATAAATTTGTTGTGATAACCAAAAAATTTAAATTACCAACTGTTAACTATACATGTTGTTTATTTTTAAAGAGTGAAAACGATTGTTTTTATACCACTTCACAATGTTAAAAATTTGATAAATAAAACTAATTAATTTAGATTATTAAAATACCAAAAATAGAGCATGATTCGGTTGATACAACTGAGTGCAATTAATATTCTAGTCCAATTTTACATTTACTTTTAGACCTAATAATAAAAAACCTCTCATACAGTATTTATAATTTATATATTCGGGTTTTGTACATTATAAAGTTATAGATACTACACACAGAAATTAATTTAGTTGTAACAACCAAACTTAACAAATTATGGTGCACATTTAAATTATGTAAAAAAAAAACTAGTTCAAACAAGCTATTTTATAGTGCTCGTTAATGCTTAAACGTTAATTAAAACAACCTCTTATTTTTGATTTATAAAAACAGCAAAAATAAAGATGAATTCGGTTAATACAACTAACATTATAGTTCAACTTATCAATTATTTTGAGACCTAATAATAAAAAACCTCTTATATAGTAACCGTAGTACATATCAGACGGGTTTCATACATTATAAAGTTGTAGGTACTACACACAGAAAATAAATTCGTTGTGACAACCAAATAAATTAAATTTCTAACTATTGAGGTTCCTGTTCCATGTTTTTTAAATGTTTAAAACAACGTCTTCTATAGTACTCCTTAATGTTTCAACAATAACTTAAAAAATATATCAATATGCTATTATTAAAACTAAACTAAAATATAGCTTAATTTGGTTGATACAACTAAGTACCATTAATATTATAGTCCCATTTATCAATTTCTTTGGACCTATTAATAAAAATCCTCTTAATAATAAACCTCTTTTATAGTATTCGTAGTATTAGACGGATTTTGTACATTATAAAGTTGTAGATACTACACACAGAAAATAAATTTGTTGTGACAACCAAAAAAGTTAAATTACTAACTATTATGGTTGTTGTTATTATTTTAAAATTATGAAAACAATCGCTTGTGTAGTAACTCCTTAATATTAAAAATTTGATTAATAAAACCTCTTCATCTTGAAAACGAAAAAATAGAGCATAATTCGGTTAATACAACCGAGTGCTATCACTGTTAACGGTACAACTTTTGAATTAATTTAAAACATAATAAAAAAAGATAACTTATATAGTGCACTCGAAGTACATTGTACGTTATAAAGTTGTAGATACTACAAACAGAAATTAAATTAGTTGTGACAACCAAATAAGTTATATTACTAACTTAAGTGATTCATTGGTTTACGTTTTATAAATAGTTCATTAAAGATTTTTGAGTATTTCTTTAAGTTTAAACAGTCATTACAACAATGCCTTCTTTGGTTATTAAAACAGTAAAAATTAAAGCATCATTCGGTTAACATAACGGGCTATCACTATTAGAAGTCCTATTTTTCAGCTAATTTCAGACATAATGACAAAAAAATAGCAACATATAACATACCTCTAAATGATTGCATTGTAAATAAAACAAAATATTAATTTTAGTTATTAGAACTGCAAAATGAAATAGAAAATGTCGGTTGACATAACTGATTGGTGTTAGATTTCAAAGTACCGCCTTTTCCAATTACTTTGCGACAGTGTAGAAATAATTTATATTTACTTGATATTGATGTTTGTTGTGTAAAATATTATTTTGTGAATAATTCGGTTCACACAACTGAAAGTGAACAATATCAACTACTCTGCCTTTTCCAACTACTTTAGCTATTTTTCAATCATAGAATATTGAACGATTTAATGCACTTGATTAGCTTCATAGTATTACGAAGAGAGAGAATTTAATAATTTTATTATCAAGAGCATCAATTCGGTTATGGGAAATAACTTTCCTCCATGCCAACCATAAATCAAAATACGAATTTTTTATTATATAAATTATGTATTTAAACTCAATTGTGCTGATTAAATTAATATTTTAAATAGATTTCTAACAATATTTGATGTGTGTTTTTGTTATTGCAACCGAATTGATTTTAAATAAATGCAAGAACATTAACAATTATGATAATTTATTTTTTTTTAAAACCGCATATTTAGCCAACACTTATGGAGTATAATAATTTTATTTAATTTAACAGTTGTGCTGTTTTTGAAAACTTTCAGACACTTTAATTCGGTTACCACAATTAACTTTTCGCTATTTCAAACCTATATAACATAAAATTTGTCTCTGTGTAATGGGTATAATAGATATTACTTGGATTATACTTAGGTAGTGGTTTTGTGTTGAAGAAAATCAGCGAAGCATAAAGACGTATTATATTCTACTATAGGCGTTAGACGACGTAAAGCTTGTTAGGCTGCTTTTCAAAAGTTTGCGTTTTGGTGTGGTGTAAACTGGGGGTTACTGTTATTGTTGTTGTTGCAAAGGATTCAACACAAACCTACTAAATCGGTTTGGTGCTGTTGTTTGATTACAGCATAGTTAATAAGCTGTATAGTTGAGTAGTTGTATAGGAAATGTTAATTGTAATTTAACCCTTAAATTTAAAATAAATACAAATTATATACAACTTTAGAAAATTGTAACCCTTTCAATAACACATTTTATTTTAAAATTCAAACAATCGTATTCCATATTTTTATATTTAAAATCATTATTAAAATTTAATTTTATCGATCTTTTTGTTTTAATGAGTTGTATTTTGTCTGGCTCGTGGTTAGGTGCGTTAATTTTTAGAAAAAACACAACTCATTAATATTTTCAATTTCATTTTTTTATAATAAAGGCACACATGGGTTAAATATGCATTAAGAAGCTTCATTTCTATTTAATGCTTTAATGCACAGCAAAGAGAATCGAATGAGTAGTTAATGTTAATAGGCTAAAAGTACTCTATCTACCCTGTGTATAATGTAGAAAGTACTTATTCTAAAGTTTACAAAGGTCACATTAAATTGCTTCAACTTTTTGTCAATAAAAATTAATTACAATTACACGCAGTAAAATTGTACAGTATTACTTTGTGTCTGCGACAATAAATGTTTATTTTATTGTTTTGTAAATGGTGGCAACTTTTGTCACCATTCCAAGTGCATTTACAACTCTTTGTATCTTTGTCTACCTGTTAATAATTAACAAGTCTCTATTTTTGTTATTAATGTTTTGCAAATTCTTTTCAATTTTAATGTAGCATATTCTATGCTGTAGTTGGCATAGAGCAAAGGTATTTTTGTAAACGAGCAAATGTGGTTGGTAACAAATGAAATGAATTAAGATGCAGACAAGTAGTAGCAATTTATAGGAATTTGTTGAATATAGTTTTACAAATGTGTTACAAAGTTATTTAGTATTAATAAATTGCGGCTGAGTTGGTCTGAGTTTTAGTAAAGACGATTTGAGTTTTAGTTATGAGTGTTATATAGCCGTGGTAGCTAAGTGGTTAGTGCGTTGGACTGCGAGCCGAAAGGTCCCCGGTTCAAGTCTGGACTGGGGCTAACAACATCTTTTCATAGAAACATTTTTCTATACCGCGCTACCTCTCGGTCGTGAATGAAACAAAAAACTCAAATACAAAAAAATTAAACACAAAAGCAAAAGCATAAAAAAGAGAAAATACAAGAACAAAAGCAATAACATAAGATTAAAAGCTAAACTAAAGGAAATAACAAAAAAAGAAAACAAATCAAAAACAAAAACTTTTTTTTTTCGTTTTTGGCGTTTTTTTTTAATTTTTTTTTCGACCATTGCATTGTTTTTATCGTCCACGAAATTTTTTTAGAACATTTTTTTTATTTCGAATTTATTCGAACATTGTTGTTTTTGTTGATTAATAGTGATTGTCTTTCAAAATTTTTTTGGTTCGAAAATTTTCGAACATTGTTGTTTTTGACGGTTAATTTTTTTTAAATGGTGATTTCGAATTTGCGTTCCAAATTAAAAAAAAAAAAAAATTTTTTGTACATTGTTGTTTTTGTCGAATAATTTTTATTTGTTAAATGGTGATTTCGACCATTTTATAAACGTTCGAAAATTTTTCGAACATGTTGTTTTTGTCGAATATTATTTTTTTCCGAATAGATGTCAAAAGGGTTGAACCGAATTTCATAAAATGTTGATACAATATGTATGTTGGGTCCGGGCAGAGTATAAGCTATATCTCGGTAAGATTGGTGGACAGGGCGTGGCACCTACCATATAACCCAAAAATTAAAAACACTTTATATTAGCAATTGGGATAGTAAATTTATAGAAATTTTGGTCAGCGTTATATTTAGTTTGGGTGAGATTGGACAACTAGGCGTGGCACCCCCCATAGAAGGTGAATTTTCTAAATGGTGTATTTCGACAGTATCAAATTATTTCACACCAACCAAACAAAATTCTTTAAATTCACCACACCGTTATTCACCACATCAAAATCCACCACACCGAAACTCACCACACCGAAACTCACCACAGCGAAACTCACCACACTAAAACTCACCACACTAAAATTCATCACACTAAAACTCATCACTCTAAAACTCACCACACTAAAACTTCAACTGGGAAAAACTCTACGGGGAAAAGCTCAGCTCTACAGGGAAGAATGCTACCATGAAGAATTCTACGGGAAAGCATTATACGGGGAAGAATTTCACGAAGAAGAATTCTACTGGGAATAATTCTACGGGAAAATATTCTACGAGGAAGAATTCTACGGGAAAGAACAATCCGAGGAAGAATTATCTTTGAAAAAAGTTGATTTGGCGTAGAATTATTTTTGATTTGTTTACTATATTTAAGGACTGCGTCGAATAAAATTGTCCGCTACATATATTCCCATAATGTGCAATTGCAAGATTCAAATTAAAAAAATTTGATCATAGTAGCGCTGAATTAAATGGCAGACAATAATTTGTGTCAGTTGTAGTCAATACAAAATTTATTTAACGCGAAAATGGCAAACGAAGTGAAAGTGCGAGAAAATATAATTAAAATTTTTCAAAAACAACCTAGTTGGTCTTTTAAAAAAATTGCCAAGGAGGTAGGGGCTAACCCTAAGACCATTTCTCGCGTTATCAACCGCTTTAAGGAAGACCTGAGTATTGATCGGAAGAAAGGTTCTGGTAAAAAAAAATGCCCACATGATCGTGAAACGTCGAAGAAAAAAGTGGTTGTGAATATTTTAAAGAAAGATCCAAGCATATCCGGAAGGAAATTGGCGAGAAAGGCGGATTGCTCAGAATCTTTCGTGCGCAGGACTAAGAAAGAAGCTGGGCTGAAGACGTACAAGGTCCAAAAAGTTCCGGATAGAAATGCCGTCAAGAATGAAACCGCAAAACAACGAGCTAAAAAGCTTTTTTTTTTAAAATTCGATTGCTGCATAATGGACTACGAAACTTATGTTTTAGCGGACTTTTCTCAGCTACCTGGGCAGGAATTTTGTACAGCCGATTCTCGAGGAAATGTCGCTGAAAAATTCAAATAAAAAAAAATGACAAAATTCCCAAAGAAATTCCATGTTTGGCAGGCAATTGGCAGGCAAGGAGCAGCTCATTCGTGACATCGGGTACAATTAATAGCGAAATATATGTGAAGGAATGCTTGCAAAAGAGATTGCTTTCATTTTTACGCCAACATGAAGTGTCCACATTTTTTTGGCCTGACCTCGCTTCATGTCACTACAGCAAAACGGCCTTAGAGTGGATCCAACAAAATGCAGTGATTTTGGTGCCTAGAGAAGCCAATCCACCATACTGTCCAGAACTCAGGCCGATTGAGAGATACTGGGCTTTAGTAAAAAGGGAGATGAAGACAACAAAAAAAGTGGCCAAAGACCTTCAAGACTTTAAAAGAAAGTGGTCTTCAGCAGCTGTGAGGATGTCGGACACTACCATTACAACATTAAAGGAAGGGGTTCCGGAAAAATTAAAACTTTTTATTAAAAAATATTAATTTCTGGTTTTTTTTTATATATTTTTTTAAATCTAAAAATAATTTGAAAAATAAAATATTTTATTCTATAAAAATTCGATTACTAGATTTCTAAATTTTTTCGTTTTTGTAGCGGACAAATTTATTCGACGCCAATAAAAAACGTCTAACACCAATAAAAAACGTCTACAGCGAAGCACTATAAATAAGCTGCTATAAATAATAAAAATGTTTTTTTTTTTAAATTAATAAAATCACTCCATATCTTTGTATTCATAAAATCTTTGCACGAGTCGTGCACGGGCCCAGCTAAGTAGTAAAGAATATAATGAATAAAGATTCTTCAATTTTCTTGAGTGAAATTTCGAAAATTTTATATTTTGACAATTTAGTGAACTGCAATAGCTGCAAACGGCCAGTATACTTGAAATATCCGACCAGCAACTACATCTACAACTACAGCCCATTGCCACTCAGAATATTCTGACTTGTAGGAATGCACCATTTTTTTTTTTGAGTAAATGTACCTTTTTTTTGTATTTTACTACTACTGAGCTATTTATGAATTTCATTTTTTTTCTTCCTTCTTTTCCTTTTTATATTACCTTATTGAAATGCTTTTTTTAACTTTAATATATTTGATTTTGTTATCAAAAAAACAAACCAAGAAAAAGAAAGCATTTTGTAAAAATTTTGAAGTTTCACACTTTACTCCAACATTTTTCAACAAGTCCGAAACTGAGCTGTTTTGAAAAATCGCTGAAAAAATAATTTAAAAGCATATAAATGTTATTCTGTTAATGCAAAAAGATAGATCATCAACCATTCAATGGAATAGACCCTTCAAAGAATTTAATAAATAATTCAACTGTACTTTTTTTGGAGGAAAATCAAAACATGTTCCACTTTACTCCAGGCTTCCCTAATTGTTAATAAATATTTTTGCTGTATGTGTCTTCTATAGACATTTTTAATAGAATAACTTATTGAATCCATTCTTAACAAAAATAGATTATTGAAAATAAAATAATTTTATATTCTGATTTTTATTTTCATGTTATTATTAAGTATTTAAAATTATGCTGTCCTGTCATTTCTAAAAGCCACTATTTTACGTAAAGTTATCCAATATAAAAAAATTCGTATATCTGATCCAATACCAGATCCAAGTTGGTGAATTTTTCAACCATGTTTCAACCAAATATTATTTAGCAGTTCCGCATACTTTACTCTACGTGCCGATTAAGAAACTCGCATAATATTATAATATTCACTGCTTTCATACCTTTACTTTCAATATTTCTTTACGCTGTTTTAAAAGTTTTATTTGTTCAGCTTTATTTATGTTTTTTTTTATTTTTCTGCTGCTTTTACTTCTTTTTCTGTGCACTTCCATACAACATTTTATTTCTTTTTCTTATTAAAATTTATTTTCTTTCTTTAAAGTTTAACTGTAACCGTTAAGGTGTTTCCTGTTTGTTACAAAATCCACTTCCGCAACCATGCCTCTAGGTCAGAAAAGTAATTTTTGCGAACATGATGAACTTTTATAGAACACGCAGGTTTCTCTTTTTAAAAATGTTCAACATTTATTTTCTTCTTGGCAGTATTTATTTAGCTTTAACCTATTTTTTTAAATTCTTCGTTGTAACTTCGTTTGCTGTTGATACTTTCATTAAAGTTATTATTAACATTTGAAATTTATATATTTCCTATCTTTGTATTTTTTTCTTATGTAATGTCTTCATAGATTACTTTTCGTAGGCTACTTAGTTTTCTACATCAATCTATATATATTAAACTCTTGGTCCGTCTGTCATTCTGTCGGTCTTTAGGTCTGTCTGTTTGTTCCCCGTTTGTTCCTGCTGAACCGATTTAACTGAAATTGCACCAGAATACTATGGAGTCCGGCGAATGTCACAGACTATATATGGGCGGGATTGGAAAAAGAGGCGTGGTACCTCCCACATAACCTAAACTTTCAAAACGATATAACTCGGCACTTACACCAGCTTCGAATATTAAGTAAAAACCTTAAATTAAAAAAAAATATATAACAAAACCACAAAACAAAAAACACAAATACAAAAGCAAAAGTAAAAATTAAAAATAAAAACAAAAAAAACAACAATAAACTAATAAAAAAAAACAAAAGCAAATATACAAAAATAAATGCACAATCCCAAAAACAAAAACAAAACCAAATGCAAAAACAAACACAAAGCACAAAATTAAAACAAAACACAAAAACAGAACCACAAATCGAAAATCAAAAACGCAATAGCAAATCAAAATAAAAAAAAAACAAAAAACAAAAGCTGAAATACAAAAATAAAAACAAAGACTCAAAACAAAAGCAAAAACAAAAACATAAGGAAAACAAAAATGAAAAAGCTAAATCAAAACGGACAAAAGCAAAAAAACAAAAATAAAAGCAAAAAATCAAAAACAAAAACAAAAGAAAAAGAAAAAAAAACACCAAATCAAAACAAAAAAAAAGCAAAAACACAAAAAAAGTATCAAAAAATTCAAAAACAAAAGCAAAATCAAAACGGACAAAAGCAAATACACAAAAATAAAAGCAAAAAATCAAAAACAAAAACAAAAGAAAAAGAAAAAGAAAAAAAAACACCAAATCAAAACAAAAAAAAATATCAAAAAAAATCAAAAACAAAAAACGCACAAAAAAAAATTTAAAACACAAAAGCAAACCATACACAAAAAATTAAATCAAAAACTAAAAGTAAATTTCAAATGAAAAACAGATGCAACCAAATAAAAAAATACAATAGAAAATTCAAAAGAACAGTAAAAACAAAAAACGGGAAAATAATAAAAAAAACGAGAAAAAGACAAAAATAATCAGCTTGCTTAAAGTTGGGTTAAAAAAACCAAAAAAATTAAAAATCCCCGTGTACGAAATATTAGTACTATTCTAATTCTAATATACAGGATAATACGCATTTCATCGATTAGCTTAAACTATGAACTTCATTACCATAAATCATTTTTTATTTATTATTAAATTCACAATACTAAAAAAATAGTCCAAGAAAATCTATATTTTTCGAGTTTAGTTTCAAACACCTTTAAAACCTATCGGAATTATAGTATTTATCAGTATATTGTAATTAGTTTTTATAATTGAAAGAAAAATTGCGTTTATAGTTTTTAGGAAAACTGATTGTGTAAGGGACTGTATTAGGTTAATTCTAAAAAGTGTCAGAAAAGTGCCTGAAAAATCGATAGACATTTTCTTAAAAATTTTACGTAATCGAAAAAAACTTAGTATGCAGTCAAAATCAGCAACCACGAATTATATAGAACTAATATATGGTATGTCCATGTCAAACAATTTTTTCTCGTTTTGTAAGATAGTGAAATAAAACATTTTAAAAGTAGCTACATTGTTTCGCTTTCTATTTTAATTTAAACAAAACAAGAACTTCAAACATTACTAATTAATTTTGAAAAAAAACTGTATTATTTTTGCATTTTATTATTTTTGCATTACATTTGCTGCGTCTTTTATAATTTTGCTGCTGCTTTTATTATTATTTTTTTTTTGTATTCTTCAAGTTGTGCACAATTGTCAGCTGCTACCATTTAAGTTTCACTTTTCATCTGCAATTTCTTGGCAAACACTTTGGCCTACTTTGCAGCAGTTGCTCGCCTTCTTCTTTTTTTTCTTTTGATGCTGCTGCTACTTCTGTTACCAATTGTCACAAGTTACTTACGCTGTACCGGCAACATACAAAGTAAGTGAAATTGTTGCACAAAAAACTAATTTTAAGTTGCAAACGTCCGGAAATAAAGACAACAAAAAGTGACTTTAGTTTTTAGCATATTTTTTTTTGTTTTAAAATACGTGCAACAAAAAGAGGGAAGTAAACATCAAACAAAACAGTAGAGAAATAAGAAAACTACAAAAATAGCAAATAAAACATTTTAAATGTATAAATATTAAATTAAAAATAAGTATAAAATAAATAATAATAATATTAAAAAAAAAAAATTAAAAAATATATATAACAAAATAATTAATATTAAATAAATCTTATATTTAAAAAAATTTCAACAGAAAATATATCTCCACAATAGCAGCAAAGTTGTGCTCAACTGTTTTTCAGCACAAAATCCAATTAAATCTATTTTTCGTTTCTGCCTCAATGCACAGCAAAAGTTGCCAACCAACGATGCGTAAATCGTTGACATTAATCAATGTTTCGGGCACAAATAAGACGGCTCTCAAATTGTGAATTGAAGAAAATAAAAAGAAATTCAACAAAATATTTCACCACAAAATACAGAAATGATTGAGTGAGTGGAGAACAAACCAATCCAGAACTATATGATATCAAATTAATCAAACATTTCCTAGTAGAAATTTTCCCTATTAGGGGCCAATCTGGGTTTGGGACAATGTAAACCTTCAATGATCCAAATCCATAGTTTTTTTTTACTAGGGATTTCGAAAAAACACAAAGAACATTTCAAGCAATCGATAAATTCAATGTTTATGCTGTCCATTCGGTTTTTGTATACAAATTATTTAGAATTCGATATCTCATTACAAAAAAAAAAAATTATCCAAATGAATCCATTTGAATTCATTTGGATACTTGGTACTTTGTTTTAATTCAATTGATAAATATTATCTTTTTGTATTGAGATATGGAATTTAAATGCCTTTGTATGAAAAAGCCTGTATGATATTCAGTCGAAATTTCATCTAAAACTGGAATATGCCCCGGGAACATATTTACCGATATGGGAACTTTACCAATTTGAAAGGGCCATAGGCGAGTTTTCGCCACGAGGTTCGTTACCTGAAGTTGACATATTCCGAAAATCAACTATTTTCTGAAATGAATATTTTCCCGATACCCAATAACTTTTTCCCGAATCTCAATGCCTTCTTTTTGTACATAGACATTTCTCCTAACAACACATTTTACCAAAATGAAAATTATCCCTAAATGAGCACTTCGGTTCGGAGTTGCCGTTATATTAAAATAGACGCCGCAAATAATTTTGTCTGTATGAAAAATTCTCTAAAATATCCCAAAAATGGAGATTTCTACGAAAGAGACATATCCCCCAAAATGGATTTTCTCCAAATAGACAAATTTTTCTGAAATATATTTTTCTCTGATACCTCAAATACACCAAAATTGATATTTCATTGAAATTGATATTTTATTGAAATGAACAATTTTTTAAAATCGATATTTTCCTGAAACAAAATGTATATATTTCCTAAATGGAATTTTCGCCATGTAAGTACACCCAGAAAAAAATACTATATAAACAATAGTTTTTTACTATTAAAAATAGTCAATAGGATAAATTAATATTTTAATCGGAAAATACCATTAAATACTAGAAAATACCATGACATTGCCATGGAGTTTATATGAAAAGATTTATTTTGTCTATACTATTAAATCAATAATTGTCCTATTGACCAATTTTAATGGGATTTGAGGGAATTTTCTTCTGAATGAATACTCCGTATAGACATTTTTCCAAATTGGCTATATATTGAGAATTTTTCGAAATGTATTCCAAAATGTATATTTCTCTAAAATGTATAAGTAGTTCTTCGAAAACAAAATTTTACCGATATAGACAATATTAGCACAATACAATTTTCTCGAATTAGATATTTTTTTCGCCTGAAATGTAAATTTTCCAGAAGTAAAAATTTTCAACAGGATCGTCTCTGCAAAACGGATATTTTAAAGAAATGGACATTAACCAGAACAAGTAAAACTCTAATATCTATCTATATATATTAAACTCTTAGTCCGTCTGTCGATATGTCTGTCTGTTTGTTCCAGCATCGCGTCTAAATCGCTGAACCGATTTAATTGAAAATTTTCACCAGGATACTATGGTGTCCGAACGGTGACATTGGCTATATATATGCGAGATTTGGCACCTCCCATACAACCCAAACTTATAACTTGGCACTTACACCGGATAAGAAGATAAAACCAAAAACTCAAATACAAAAAAAAAATTACAAGAACAAAACACAAAAAAAAAGCAAAAATTAATCACAAAAACAATTTCAAAATAAAGAGCGCAACACCAAATGAAAAACCATAAAAATACAAAAATACAGAAACAAAAGCAAAAACAGAAAAAGGTACACAAAAGCAAAACGAAAAGCTCGAGACAACATCAAAAACCCAAACGGATAAACGAAATCAAAAACACAAGAAAGAAGCAGACAAAAGCGAAAACACTTAATCAATAACAAAATAAAAACCACAACTACAAGTACAAAAATAAAACACAAAAACGAAAGCAAAACCACAAAAACAAATGTGAACACAAAAACACAAAAGAAAAAAAAAACAC
Source organism: Dryomyza anilis (assembly GCA_951804985.1). Lineage (NCBI taxonomy): Eukaryota > Metazoa > Arthropoda > Insecta > Diptera > Dryomyzidae > Dryomyza > Dryomyza anilis. The sequence goes on from OX638131.1 coordinate 24,462,747, forward strand.
AAGAACAAAAACAAAACCACAAAACAAATTCAAAAACACAAAAACAAAAACACATAATCAATAACAAAATCAAAACTAGAAGTACAAAAAATAAAACACAAAAACGAAAGCAAAAACACAAAAACAAATGTGAACACAAAAGAAAAAAAAATCAAAACCACAAAACAAATTCTAAAACACAAAAACAAAATCAAAATTAAAAGCAAAAACACAAAAACAAAATCAAATATAAAACAATAAAAATAATAAATGCAAAAAACACAAAATCAAAAACAATCAAAAAAAAAATCACAAAAAAATCACAAATCACGAAAACAAAAGCAAAAATACAAAAACAGAAGCAAAATACACAAAAATGAAACAAAAAAATGTAAAAGCAACAAAATATAAATACAAAGGAACACAAAAAGCAAAACAAAAAAATTATAAAAGGAAATAACGCAAAAGTTAAAGTAAAACAGAAACACAAAAACTGAAAATACCCTCAAAATTAAAGAAAAAAAAAGTAACAGCAAACACAGAACAGTAACATAAAACATATCTTAAAAACAATGTAAAAGCAAAATCAAAAACCCAAAATAAAGTCAAACTCCAAAACAAAATCGAAATCAAAACAGTATTGCAAAAATAAATCTAAAATAAAGAAAATAAAAGCAAAAACTCACAAAAAAAAAACAAAAGAAAAAATTAGCAAATTAGCAAACAAAAACAAAATCAAAACCTAATGCAAAAATACTAGCACAAAAGTAAAACTTTACATAAAAGCAAAAACCAATAATTAAAAAACAAATACAATAACTAAAACAAAAACAAAAGAAGAAGAAAAAAATTAAAATCAAGACTGGCTAACGCCTGACTGTGAACCAGGTAGAGGGTCACACCGCATTTTCATAGACGGCTCCAGAACCGATCAGGGATCTGGTGCTGGAGTGTTTGTGGAACCGGATGACCGCAGAATTCACTTCGCCTTAGGCGACAATGCCTCGGTATTTCAAGCCGAATGCTTACTTATGGCTATGGACTACATTTCGGATAATAGATGGCAGAACAGGGCTATATCAGTTTGCAGCGATAGTCAGGCTGCTCTTATGGCTTTGAACAACCAGGTCATCACATCCAAAATTGTACGTCAATGCAGATCACGTCTCAATTGTGTTGGTAAATACAATACACTGAAACTGATTTGGGTGCCGGGCCATAAAGGAGTTTCGGGCAATGAAACATCTGACGAACTAACACGTGCTGGATCTGAGGATAATCCATTTGGACCAGAACCTGTGCTTGGACTACCTGCATCTACGGGAAAATTCGTCATCAGCTCTTGGGTCGCCTTCGCACACAAGAGCAGATGGCTGAATGAGACGAAATGCAGATTCTCCAAGCTCATGACACCGACGATAACCAAAAGATCGGCCTCGTTTCTAGTTTCCTTAAGTAGAAAGGAGTGCAGAAAACTGACGGGACTTCTAACGGGACACAACGCATGTGAAAAACACATGAACGCAATCGGCCTGGCCGAAAGCGCCTTATGTTCTGCCTGCTACGAAGAAACTGGCACCACAGAGCACTATCTCTGTGACTGTCCAGCATTTTCTAGAATTAGAAGGCAGATGTTTGGCACAGACGTGATGAGAGAGGATCAGCTTCACTCTCTATCACACAATAGCCTTCTTAGATTCAATAATGAATCTAAGAAGTAAGAAGTACAACGTGATATAAATTTATATATTTTTGTTTTTCATCATAATAATGTAAAAAAATCAATTCTAAAAACAATACAATTTAAATAATACCCAAAACATAGATATTTAGTAGATTTCCACACAATATATATCACACAATATTTTTTAAGGATGCTACCTTTTCATGCGACCCACTATTAGTGCTGCTTTTATTTTCTACTTTTAGAGCCTATTTTTTTACCTGCCATCATCAAATCAATGAGTTTCCTGTGTTTTATGCACATATTTTCTTTTATATAATTCTTTGAAATATTTCTTTATTTTTTTTTTTGTTTGTCTGCGCTTATCTGCTGCTATACCAAAATATCCGACGTTGTGTCTGTGGGACTCTAAACTTTTCAATTACTTGCGCCATGTTATGTCCTGTGTATCCTAGGGTTTCGTACAAGACAGACACACACAGTTGGACGACAGTTTAGTTATCGGCAGCAGCAGCAGTAGTAGCAACCTTTAAAAAAAAATGCGAGCTCGTAAAATAATATCATTTAATGTGTTTTTGATGATATGTCGTTGGGGTAACGCACAAAAAAAGATGACTTTGCTGTACCAGTACAAAAAAAAAATCAAATATATAGAAGAATATGACACAACAACAAGTTTGCCCATTGAGCTATGTTGCGTTGTGCCAAAGGTCGCTAAGGCTAAAGTTGCTGCTAAATTGTTGACAACATTCTATTTAAGGCACTGTGGCGGCAACATAAAGAAATAACTTAATTTGAGGCTTTTATATTGATATTAAAAATGAAAAAAACCAAAAAAAAAACATTTTGTTGATTTACGTTTTTTAAATTATGTTTCAATTTTACTTTAATAGCTTTGGTCTACTAGGTGACAGGTGGCGTATGCGTAACTTTTGTGAAATAATAATTTAGAGTTTATTAGAAATTTGAAGAGACTACTTTGAATAATTTGCCTACTAAATTTTAAAATTATTATAATGTACTTCCTTGTCGTATGAGTAACAATAATATCGTCAAATCAAATATCGGAAATCAAATTTTAAAGTTTGAAGTGCTTTAAAAATTAGAAAAAAAATTATTTTTTTATTTTTTTTCTGTTATTTTAGTTTATTCGGCAATTATTATAACGTATATAAAATATCTTTAGATTTGGATAACCTACTGAATTATAAATACGGATTTTGTGAGGCTATATCCAGATCAAAACGCAAATATTTTTGATTTTTATGCTATAACTTTTTATTAGCGCAAGATCAAATAGTAATGTTGAGGCATTAATTGTTGGTTTTTAAAACACCTATCGATCTGCATCATTAATTAAAAATATTTTGACAAACATTAATTTGCCATTTGTTATTTGCAGGAAAAAATGTTTGGCAAAATATTTTAAAATAATGATGCAGTTCGATAGGTGCTTTAAAAACAAACAATTAATACCTTTACACCACTATTTTATCTTGAACCAACAAATTAAAGCCCTTTGGCATGACAAGATTTTCAATTTTTCCAATATCTTCGTTTTTTTGCTTTAATTTTTTATTGGCGCAAGATAAAATAGTGGTGTAAAGGTATTAATTGTTTGTGTTTAAAGCATCTATCGAACTGTATCGTTATTTCAAAATATTTTGCGTACCATTTTTCCTGCAAATAACAAATTGCAAATTAATGTTTGGCAAAATATTTTTAATTAATGATGCAGATCGATAGGTGCTTTTAATACACACAATAAATGCCTTTATACCACTACTTTATTTTATTGCAATAAAAAGTTATGGTGAAAAAACGAAAAGATTCGCTCTTTTGGCATGACAAGATTTTCAATTTTTCAAATTCGCCCTTTTGGTTTTGTCTTTTGTGGCTAGAAATATCCAACAAAATGACACGCTTTTTTGGCACAGCATACTTGAGGATAAACTACATTCAAAAATGTATGAAAAAACGCAAATGTCAAAAATTGCACATTCGCCCCTTTGGCATGATAGTGACGATATCACCCAATACAATTTTCGCCGATCTGATTTCTTTTATCTGAAAATATCATTACTTCATGTTTAAAGTATGGTTATTATCCGATTTTGTTCTATTGCGCAGCCTTTTCAAGAAAATTTCGTGTAAAAATATCTATTTTCAGTAATTTATTTATAAAATATAAAATCATTTTAAACTTTTACATTTTTGTCGAAAACTTGGCTGATAGAGAATATTTCAAAATTTGAACCGATGAAGAAAAGTTAGAAATTTTACTCATTAGTTTGAGTTATACTCTGCATAACCATAAATCATTTTTTTAATTAACACTAGATCTGAACTCCCAAAAATAATCATCCACAAATAGTCGTAAAAATCAAGCAATAGCTTCAAATATCTTTAAAACGTATCAGAACATTAGTATTTGTTGGTATATTGTAAGTAAATTTGACAACTGAAAGATGAATTGCGTTTATAGTTCTTCGGAACTAATAGTGTAAGAGACTGTAATTTTTCTATTCTACAAAGTAGCTGTAAAGAGTTTAAAATTTCGTAGCAATTTTTTTAAATAAAAAAAAGAGTATGCAATCAAAAAAAGCAAAGCATGACATTTTTCTTGATTTATAGAGTAGTGTATTCAACCCTTTAATCATTATAATGGTACAGAGAAGAAACAAAATTCTTCAATATGATGAATTTATTCATAAATATTATGAATTTTTTAACCAACTACCAGATTCATCATATTGATACCACCGTTCATTAAATGACATAATAATGAATGCATTCATTATATATATAAACAAAATATTCAATACAATGCATTTGAATTGTCATATTGATGAATTTGTTCATATTTTTTGAAAAAAAAAAATTATAAAATAATTCGGAAAAGTTTGTTAAAATTTGATTTAAAAAAATATCTGTGAAAAAATTTTAAAAAAATTGATCCGCAAAAAATATATTCCGAAAAAAAATTTGTCAAAAAATAATTCTTTTCGAAAAAATTTTTTTTTTGATATAATAAAATTTCGGAAAAAAAAAATTCAAAAAATAAAAATGTGTGTTGAATTTGAGTGTGGTGAGTTTTAGTGTGGTGAATTTGAGTGTGGTGAATTTTATTGTGTTGAGTTTTAGTGTGGTGAATTTGAGTGTGGTGAATTTGAGTGTGGTGAATTTTGGTGTGCTGAGTTTTAGTGTGGTGAACTTAAATGTGGTGAATTTGAGTGTGGTGAGTTTTAGTGTGGTGAATTTTAGTATGGTAAGTTTTAGTGTGGTGAATTTTAGTGTGGTTGATTTTGTTTTTGTTTTCCATCCTTTTTTTATTTTTTTGTAGTTTTTTAGTTATTGCTTAAGTTTCGTGCTTTTACTTTTGTTTTTGTTTTTGTATTTGATTTTTGCTTTTGTTTTTGTTTTTATATTTTTGCTTTTGTATTTTTTTTATATTTGAGTATTTTGTTGCATCTTCTTACCCAGTCTGCCATGTCTCGGAGACATTCGATGCCTCGAAGCTTTCTCGAATAACTTCGATAAAAAAGTTCGATCTCGTTACATTCTCGATGCTAATTTTTATAATTTCTCATACATTCAAATTCATTGACAAGAAACGATACTTAAACATTTATCAAAGCGATATCGCAATATTTTTCGCTCGAATTATAATAATTTTTTTCTTTGATATCGTTTCGATTTCGAAAAATTTCTCGTATCGAGAAAACTCCGACAGAACCTTTCGATATCTACCTACCATCTAGCCATCGTTATGAGAACGGGTCCGATATCGTGTGATTTCTCCATCTACTCGCATTGATCTTGTAACGATATCGATACGAATGGCATACTGGGTAGCTTGTATATGTCGTTTTGAAAGTTTAGGTTGTATGAGAGGTGCCACGCCCTTTTGTCCAATCCCGCCCATATATACCCTATGACACCCTCCGGACTCCATAGTATCCTGGTGCAAAATTTCGTTCATCGGTTCAGCGGTTTAGACGTGATGCTGGAACAAATAGACAGACTGACAGACGGACCAAAAGTTTTATATATATAGATTACAAGAACTACTTGAGAACTGAGAAGTACGGTTTGATGAACAGCGTTTTTCAATATGAAGAACATATATATTGTATTTTATATTTTGGTTCATTAATATGATGAAACGTATTCTTCACATACAGTTCATCATATTGAAGAACACTTTTTCGATAGTCACCAAGCGTTCTTCATATTTTTGATAGCATTCATAACATTGATGGCGTTAGTAATTAATACTATGAATGGTTCTTCAATACAATGAATAATGGTTTGAAGAACGGAATTCATCAATATGATGTACATTTTTTTTATGTGTTCAAGTTAATACTATTTATGAATGTGTTTATCAATTTTATGAATTTGTCATTACGACTCAACCAACAACCAAATTCATCCAATTTACGAATTGATCATAAAACCGTAATGAAAAGTTCATAATATTGATGAACGCATTGATAATATTTATGAAAAATTCATGATAATTATGAACTTTTAAACAAGTATGTGAAGTTAAATACGTATTTTTTTTAGCAAAGACACAATCCAATTTTTTTTACAGAGCATTAACAGAGCGTTAACAGCCGCTATGTTAGCGGATGAAATCTTCCGATTGGTACACATAAATGACTCCAAATCCGTCCAGGATCTTCATGATGGAACGGAATTTAGTACATTGGATAGCTAATGACTAGGGCTTTCCAAATATGTAACCTACATATATGGAATGATCCATTAGACATTTTATATACATTTTAAAACTTGGTCATATATTGAGAAAAAGTGGTGATGATGAAGTGGTCACTACTCCGTCCACGGTCCCCGTGCTGGAACTTCTTATAGTAGGTTGGATAGGTAATGATTAAAGCTTTCCAAATCTGTTATCGACATAGTTGGATCAATACGATGGATATGTTTTATAAATTTTTGAAACTTAGCCATTTACAAGGAACAAAAATATTTATATGAAGAAAAAGACATGATCATGAAGTGGCCACAACTCCGTCCATGGTCCCCGTGCTGGAACTTCTTATAGTACGTTAAATAGGAAATGATTAGAGCTTTCCAAATCTGTGACACACATAGTTAGATCGATACACTGGATATTTGTTATGAATTTTTGAAACTTGACCATTTACATGGAACAAAAATATTTATATGAAGAAAAAGTCATGATCATGAAGTGGCCACTACTCCGTCCACGGTCCCCGTACTGGAACTCCTTATAGTAGGTTAGATAGGTAATGATTAGAGTTTTCCAAATATGTAACCTACATAGTTGGATCGATACGCTGGATATTTTTTATGAATTTTTGAAACTTGGCCATTTACAAGGAACAAAAATATTTATATGAAGAAAAAGTCATGATCATGAAGTGGCCACTACTCCGTCCATGGTTCCCGTGCTGGAACTTCTTATAGTAGGTTGGATAGGTAATGATTAGGGCTTTTCAAATATGTGATTGGCGTAGTTAAGTCGATACGCTGGATATTTTTTATGAAATTTTGAAACTTGACCATTTACAAGCAACAAAAATATTCATATGAAGAAAAAGAGCTTTCCAAATCTGTGACACACATAGTTGGATCGATACGCTGGATATTTTTTAATAATTTTTGAAACTTGGCCATTTATAAGCAACAAAAATATTCATATGAAGAAAAAGTCATGATCATGACGTGACCACTACTCCGTCCATGGTCCCCGTGCTGGAACTTCTTATAGTAGGTTGGATAAGAAATGATTAGAGCTTTCCAAATCTGTGACACACATAGTTGGATCGATACGCTGGATATTTTTTAATAATTTTTGAAACTTGGCCATTTACAAGCAACAAAAATATTCATATGAAGAAAAAGTCATGAACATGAAGTGGCCACTACTCCGTCCATGGTCCCCGTGCTGGAACTTCTTATAGTAGGTTGGATAAGAAATGATTAGAGCTTTCCAAATCTGTGACCTACATAGTTAGATTGATACGCTGGATATTTTTTAATAATTTTTGAAACTTGGCCATTTATAAGCAACAAAAATATTCATATGAAGAAAAAGTCATGATCATGAAGTGGCCACTACTCCGTCCATGGTCCCCGTGCTGGAACTTCTTATAGTAGGTTGGATAAGAAATGATTAGAGCTTTCCAAATCTGTGACACACATAGTTGGATCGATACGCTGGATATTTTTTATGAATTTTTGAAACTTGGCCATTTACAAGCAACAAAAATATTCATATGAAGAAAAAGTCATGATAATGAAGTGGCCACTACTCCGTCCATGATCCCCGTGCTGGAACTTCTTATAGTAGGTTAGATAGGTAATAATTAGGGCTTTCCAAATCTGTGACCTAAATAGTTAGATCGATACGCTGGATATTTTTTATGAATTTTTTTTTTGACAAAATTGACAATTAACAAGCAACAAAAATATTCATATGAAGAAAAAGTCATGATCATGAAGTGGCCACTACTCCGTCCATGGTTCCCGTGCTGGAACTTCTTATAGTAGGTTGCATAGGTAATGATTAGGGCTTTTTAAATATGTCATTGGCATAGTTGGATCGATACGCTGGATATTTTTTATGAATTTTTGAAACTTGACAATTAACAAGGAACAAAAATATTCATATGAAGCAAAAGTCATGATGATGAAGTGGCCACTACTCCGTCCACGGTCCCCGTGCTGGAACTTCTTATAGTAGGTTGGATAGGTAATTATTAGAGCTTTCCAAATCTGTGACCTACATAGTTGGATCGATACGCTGGATATTTTTTATGAATTTTTGAAACTTGACCATTTACAAGGAACAAAAATATTTATATGAAGAAAAAGTCATGATCATGAAGTGGCCACTACTCCGTCCATGGTTCCCGTGCTGGAACTTCTTATAGGAGGTTGGATAGGTAATGATTAGGGCTTTTCAAATATGTGATCGACATAGTTGGATCGATACGCTGGATATTTTTTATGAAATTTTGAAACTTGACCATTTACAAGCAACAAAAATATTCATATGAAGAAAAAGTCATGATCATGAAGTGGCCACTACTCCGTCCACGGTCCTGGTGCTGGAAGTTCTTATAGTAGGTTGGATAGGAAATGATTAGAGCTTTTCCAATATGTGATTGGCATAGTTGGGTCGATACGCTGGATATTTTTTATGAATTTTTGAAACTTGGCCATTCACAAGCAACAAAAATATTCATATGAAGAAGAATTCATAAAAAAATATCCAGCGTATCGATCCAACTATGTCGATCACATATTTGAAAAGCCCTCATCATCACCTATCCAATCTATTACAAGAAGTTCCAGCAAGGGAACCATGGACGGAGTAGTGGCGATTTCATCATCATGACTTTTTCTTCATATGAATATTTTTGTTGCTTGTAAATTTTCAAGTTTCAAAAATTCATAAAAACCAGCGTATCGATCTAACTATGTCGATCACATATTTAAAAAGCACTAATCATTGCCTATCCAACCTACTATAAGAAGTTCCAGCACGGGAACCATGGACGGAGTAGTGGCCATTTCATCATCATGACTTTTTCTTCATATGAATATTTTTGTTGCTTGTAAATGGCCAAGTTTCAAAAATTCATAAAAAATATCCAGCGTATCGATCCAACTATGTCGATCACATATTTGAAAAGCCCTCATCATCACCTATCCAATCTATTACAAGAAGTTCCAGCACGGGAACCATGGACGGAGTAGTGGCGATTTCATCATCATGACTTTTTCTTCATATGAATATTTTTGTTGCTTGTAAATTTTCAAGTTTCAAAAATTCATAAAAACCAGCGTATCGATCTAACTATGTCGATCACATATTTAAAAAGCACTAATCATTGCCTATCCAACCTACTATAAGAAGTTCCAGTACGGGAACCATGGACGGAGTAGTGGCCATTTCATCACTTCATCACTTTCTTCATATAAACATTTTTGTTGCTTGTAAATGGCCAAGTTTCAAAAATTCATAAAAAATATCCAGCGTATCGATCCAACTATGTCGATCACATATTTGAAAAGCACTAATCATTTCCTATCTAACCTACTATAAGAAGTTTCAGCACGGGAACCATGGACGGAGTAGTGGCTACTTCATCATCATGACTTTTTCTTCATATGAATATTTTTGTTGCTTGTAAATGGTCAAGTTTCAAAAATTCATAAAAAATATCCAGCGTATCGATCCAACTATGTGTGTCACAGATTTAAAAAGCAGTAATCATTATCTATCCAACCTACTATAAGAAGTTCCAGCACGGGAACCATAGACGGAGTAGTGGGTGCTTCATCATCATGACTTTTTCTTCATATAAATATTTTGGTTGCTTGTAAATTGCCAAGTTTCAAAAAATCATAAAAAATATCTAGCGTATCGATATAACTATGTCGATCACATATTTGAAAAGCACTAATCATTACCTATCCAAGCTACTATAAGAAGTTCCAGCACGGGAACCATGGCCGGAGTAGTGGCCATTTCATCATCATGACTTTTTCTTCATATGAATATTTTTGTTGCTTGTAAATGGCCAAGTTTCAAAAATTGATAAAAAATATCCAGCGTATCGATCCAACTATGTCGATCACATATTTGAAAAGCACTAATCATTGCCTTTTCAACCTACTATAAGAAGTTCCAGCACGGGAACCATGGCCGGAGTAGTGGCCACTTCATCATCATGACTTTTTCTTCATATGAATATTTTTGTTCCTTGTAAACTTTCAAGTTTCAAAAATTCATAAAAAATATCCAGCGTATCGATCCAACTATGTCGATTACATATTTGAAAAGCACTAATCATTGCCTATCTAACCTACTATAAGAAGTTCCAGCACGGGAACCTTGGACGGAGTAGTGGCTACTTCATCATCATGACTTTATCTTCATATGAATATTTTTGTTGCTTGTAAATGGCCAAGTTGCACAAATTCATAAAAAATAGCCAGCGTATCGATCGAACTATTTCGATCACATATTTGAAAAGCCCTAATCATTACCTATCCAACCTACTATTAGAAGTTCCAGCGCGGGGACCATGGATGGAGTAGTGGCCACTTCATCATCATGACTTTTTCTTCATATGAATATATTCGTGCCTTGTAATGGCCAAGTTTCAAAAATTCATAAAAAATATCCAGCGTATCGATCCACATATGTAGGTCACAGATTTGGAAAGCTCTAATCATTACCTAACCAACCTCCTATAAGAAGTTCCAGCACGGGGACCGTGTACGGAGTAGTGACCACTTCATCATCACCACTTTTTCTCAATATATGACCAAGTTTAAAAATGTATATAAAATGTCTAATGGATCGATCCATATATGTAAGTTACATATTTGGAAAGCTCTATTCATTAGCTATCCAATATGTTAAATTGCTTTCAGGCAGGAAGATCCTGGACGGATTCGGAGTCATTTATGTGTACCAATCGGAGGATTTCATCCTCTAACATAGCGGCTGTTAACGCTCTGTTAATGCTCTGTTAAAAAAATTGGTTTGTGTCTTTGCTAAAAAAAATACGTATTTAACTTCACATACTTCTTTTAAAATATTTAAAAATAAAATATTTTTTTAACGCTTCTTTTTGTGGCCTGGTTTTTTATTTTTCAGTCACGCTGATACTAGCGTATGAATTGCACATACGTAGGAGCTGTGCTGTGTTACCTCAAAAAATGAATATGAATACTTCAATGAACGCAATTCATAACAATTATGAACGTGTTTATTAATCAGTTTTGAACAAATTGTGCGATTCATAAATATAATGATTTTTTCCATATGAACGTTGTCTCTATTAACGGCGTTTATTCCATTTATGAAGAAAATATTTTCTGTGTACAGATAGAATTTAAATTAATACTTTTTATTATTTTTTAATAATTCAATGTTATATTTCTTTTTAATTTTTAATTTCAGATTGGAAACCTAATCTTTGAATCACAAGTAAGTCTTAATTGTATACATATATAATATATTTAAAAAAATATTTCGTGTTATATTTGACACGTTAAAAACATATTTTCGGCATATTTCAAACAGTGGTATTTGTGGTATTAAAGAGATCATTTTTAAATAAAATATGGGCCGACAGAAATGTAGATATTGCGCTGGATTCAAATCATTAGTATTAAAATCAATATTTAATATTTCAACTTTTTTTAATAAAATATTTTATAAACTAAATTAAATAAATTAAAGCACTAAAATAAATTTTCAAAATTACAAGTAAAACAAAATTTAAAAATCAATGAAAATTAAAGTAATATAAGTAAGGTAAATGTATTAAAGTATATTAAGATGTAGAGGGTTCCCAGAAATGTATAAGTAAACATTTTATATACACAACTGTAGCACTTGTCTGAAATCTTTTATTTCGAGAACTCATAGAGTATCGTGAAGCCCCTGCAGAAAAACAAAATGCATATAGATTCACTCTTCTGTTGGTAGTTACAAAAAAGATAGATGAAAGGTAGGGAAATTAGTAAAGAGAAGCAAAACATATAAGTATGTGAAGTTGAGAGAAATTTATTAGAAAGAGTTGATTATATCGTCATTGTAGATTTAAAAAGTCACCAAATGCATTTTTATGAAAAATTTAATTTTCGAGTTTGTTGATTAATATTATAAAAATTAATTGATGCATTTTTAAAATAGAAAAATCAACTAATAGATTTACATTTTCTTGTCATGTGGAAAATTAAAAAAATTAAAAATTGACAGATTTATAATTTTGCTAATGAATATTTGGCATTTTGAAAATGTATTTGGTGACTTTTCGTTCTACAACGACGATATTGAAATGCATAATTCGCAGATTATAAGATATTTTCACCAAGTTTAACAATTCATCATATTAATGAATTTTTTCATTGAATTAAAATCGTATTTTATAAATGTTTTTTCAGTATTTTCAATATTTTTTATAGTATTATATTTTGAATTAAAAATTGTCTCTATTTACACATTTATACATTTATAATTTTTATATTAAAAATTAGATGTTCATCATATTATGAACAAGTGTACATCATATTGATGAACTTTGTTCATCAAACCATATTTATTTAAATATCATAAATCTTATCAGAATTATAATTACATAAATATGTAAATGGTACCATTAAAAAAGCAATACATTGAAAAAATACGATTTTAGATCAATGAATGAAATCATCAATATGATGAATACTGGTTATTGGTACAAATTACTTCTTCGTTCTCTATTGTATTTATATAGTAAATGAATTCTTCGCTTATTTATTCAGGCATCTACTACTGAATACCCTACCCTACTGAATAATACCCTACTCTGTGGTATATTTAATTTTATCATCCATTTATAACACCCAACAGGAGGTGTTGTCGAAGAAAAATTCGTCCGTCTCTTTAAGTCACTATAGGAGGAAAACCAGAAGAGTTAAATTCATTTAAATTGAAAAAAAAGTAGATTACGTAGATACCTAGGCGGTCGGTTATTAAAAATGATTGTGAACTTGCGATCCGTTTATTTTACGTAGGATGAGATGGATTCGTAAATACCTTCCTACATTTTTCCTAAAATTTGAAATGCTTTTAAATCCAGTCTAATGTTTGTAATATATATCCAACAGACCCAGGAGAAGGTCAATACATGGTTTTTGTTGATCACGCCCACTTTTAAGCCACATTTTTATTTTTGATGTATAATTCAAATTCATAGCAAAACCACTGAACGTATTTTTCTGACAATTTTCATTACTATGTTATAAAGTGCATGGAGTATCCTAAACCATATATAAACTAAATTGGGCAAAGGGGAGTAGCACCTCACATAGAACTCAAAAATTCAGTACGCTATATCTCAGCCCTAATGATATCGATTTAAGCTAAACTTTAAAATTGGATATTACTCATCTTACATAAGCTCACCACACCAAAACTCGCCACGCATTAACTCACCACACTTAAACTCACCACACCGAAACTCACCACACCTAAACTCACCACACTAAAACTCGCCACACTAAAACTCACCACACCGAAACTCACCACACCAAAACTCTCCCACTAAATTTATCACATTAAACTCACCACACTAAAACTTCTACTGGAGAAACACTACGGGGAAGAATTCTATTGGAAAGAATTTTACCTGGAAGAATTCTACGGAAAGCGTTCTACGGGGAATAATTTTATGGGGAATTATTTTTGTTTTGGTTACTACATTTATACATTTTTTTATAATTTAAACTTTAAGAAATCTTACAAAAAAATAATATTTTGCCTTAAGCGCCTTGGCTCAAAATAAAATCCACACTAAAAACAATATAGCTATATAATATATATAAAAACATTAAAATTTCGCTCTCAAACACCTCATCAAGCGTAAAGCGTACGTGAGTTGAAATTATTATAGTTTCAATTTGGCCCGCAGGCGGCAACTGAAGAGCACAGCACAGCCCAGCCTCACCTTATAGCCCTCAATCAACGTGCCTCAATCACCCAAAAAACATAAAGCAGTCAAAAACAACAACAACAGCACAATTTTGCAACAATAATAACAACAAAATTTACAACAAACATTACAACAAAAAATAATAAAATAAGCAACAACTACCAAAGATGAAACTAAAAGCCAAAGAAATATTAGAAACAACAGCACTCAACAGACACAGAGAGATGGACGGACGAACGCAATGACACACATACAAACAGAACATCCAAACAGACAGACAGACGGACACTAATGTGTGCGCATCAGCTACACCTTTATTGCCATCCGGACGCAGCCCCAGCGGTAACTAAAGTTGACGCCATGCATAACTTAGCAAACATCAGTTTTTATTACAACGTCGAATGTCCTGCGGGAGACATTTGCGCAGGCAACAGCATGTTGTTATTATTATTTTTACTTGTTGTTTTTGCAGCTTTAGTTCTCTTCTTGTTTTTGTTGTTGTAATGATGCTGCTACTACTGCTGATGATGATGATGATGATGGCAATGCTGTTGTTGCCAACCCTCATTTGACATTGACAATCAAAAACACGCGCCACCAACTTCAATTTGAGAAACCTTTCTTATGCTACATATTTGCACCTTTGAAAATTTTAGTTGTGAACTATACTTAAATAATAAAGCAACAAAAATATACATCTATTTTGTGGCAACATTTTGAAGATGCAGATGTTGCTGCTGCTTTTGGTGTTACACAGTCTGACATTAACAATTGTCGTATTCCGCAGTATTCAGTTTTCGGTATGTTAACCGAAAACATTTTTAAAGTTGTCGACTTTTAAATGTTAATCTCGATTTTCTAATAAAGATAACTTGATAAATATTAAATTTTATACTATTTTTTAATATAAAAAAGTTGTTTTCAGACCTGTGTGAATGTTTTTCCGTTCAGCGATTTAAGATCTGTTTTACAGTGCATCCTAGTTAAACTCAGTTTGTACTCTAAACTTATGTTCAAATTCAGATTAACTTAGTTTAACCGATCAATTTGAGAGGTTAAACTTTGTTTAAACTCTCAATGATTTTAACTGGAAGTTTTCTGACAACAATTTCTATCAGACATTCGATGTTTCTTTAATAAGTTATATTTTTGATCCTTTCCCTAATATATTAGCAGTTCAGAGATACCAAAAAGGCTCCAGAAACCTCTAAATTTGTAATAGTTTTTATATTCCTAAAGGATTCATATTTGAGCATCTAAAAAAGGCACGAAAAGGCGGCCGAAAATTAGGTTCAAATTTAGAGTCTAAACACGCTCATCTCCTCCAAAAGTCTCAATGATGGCGACCGATATTTACGTATAGTTCATGCATTTAATGTCAGTAAGTCAATAAATACTCATATTAATGATAATTTTAAATACTTTTAAAATATGAATATCTTTGAAACTTTTTTTTGAGGTTTGTCCCTTTATAAATACATAGAGTTTCAATGAATAGTCCGTATTATATTTGTACTCAAAGTGGTGGAACCTTGCTTTAATAGGAAATGTTGTACTCTCGTAATTTTCCATTAACTGACGAGAGATAGCGTTGAAAAGACAAACGAATTTCTATTTTTTGGATGTGGAGAATTGCGGATTGAAACAGTTATTTTTAGAAACAACGATACGGCTCCTAGTCCAAACCACTAATGCTCTTAGCTACCATCGAATATAGTACATTACATTATCCTAAAATATTCCTAAATATGATACTTTAGAAACTCAATATTTAAGTGCTCCCACACAAAATCCTAAATATGACACTTCTCGGAACCATGCTCCGAAGTGCTTCGAAAGTACTGTTTAAACAATTTTAAATTTGATGATTTTAAACTAAAAAAAAAAAACTATTTTGCGTTATATTTTTGGGGGAGTTCCGAAAGCAGACTTAAATTCTTTTCTTTATAAAAGTATTTTTTTGGAGAGCTCATAGCCTCGTAAAAAAAGAGATTTCCTTAATGTATAAAGGTTTAAATAATCACATGTCCTTATATATATATTTTAGTAGAATATTTTAATACATCATGTAGATCATTTTTCTACAAAATATAATTTTTTTTTTAATAACTTCATAAAACGCTAAAGTTTGACTACAGTTATGGTAATTATCTATATATAAACTCTTGATTTGTCTGTATGTCGACTGTATGTCTATGTGTATGTCTGTCCGTCCGTTTGTTCCAGCATCACGTCTAAACCGCTTAAAAAATATTACTGAAATTTTACACATAGATATTATGAAGTCCAGAAGGTGTCATAGGCTATAGTAGTAGAGTTGGACAAAAGGGCGTGGCACCTTCCATACAACCTAAAATTTCAAAACAATGTAACTCGGCAGCTACGTACATGAAAAATAAAACTCAAGTACAAAAAATGAAATATTACAAAAGCCAAATAAAGATAATGAAGCAAAATAGAAGAGCAAAACCACAAACAAAAGGAAAAGAAAAAAAAAAACACTCAAATAGTAGAAGAAATATAAAAACATTTAGGTTTGGTTTGCAAAAACAAAAACCAAAAGAACGTAAAAAATCTTAAAACAAAATCAAAAACCACAAACAGAAAAGGAAAAGAAAAAACACACAAATAATAGTAGAAATACAAAACAAAACCAAATACAAAAAAGCGAAAAACAGAAACAAAAACCACAAACAGAAAAAAAATCACAACACACAAGAGCAAACACATAAAAAAAGCAAATACGCATAAAAACAAAAGCAAAGACAAAAGCAATAACAAAAAAACGCAGAAAAAAAACAAAAAAAAAAAACAAAACACACAAAAGCAAATACGCAAAAACACAAAAGCAAGAACAAAAAAATGCAGAAAAAAAAACAACATAAACATAAGCAAAACGAAAACACACAAAAGCAAAAATACAAAATCAAATTCACAAAAATAAAAAAAAAATGCAAAAAACAAAACAAAAATAATTAAAAAATTAAAAGCAAAAACGAAATTGGACTTGGAAACAAACAAATAAATAAAAAAAAAATCAAAAGTATTGCAAAACAAAAAAAAACGGGAACACCATAAAAGGTTAAAACATAAATAAAAATACAAGCAAAACCATAGGAAACAAAACGAAAATAAACAACCATGTGTAAAAAAAATGGGTTTAAAAAACAAAATCGTCACGCGGATTTAATGAGGTGTTACATTTTATCATTTTTAAAATATAAAATTTATAAATTTTTATGAGGTGTTATATTTGTAACTCCAGCAGAATTTTTCGCAAGTTGTTCCGAAAAGAACAACTTCTAGAACTACATTTATTTGGAATGCAAAGATAAAAAGTCATGCCACCTTCGCTTCTAGTGATATGATTTTAGGAAGCACTTAATATTCGAGAGTTCACAATTTTAAACACAAATTTAAATTTATCGGTTGAATATGGAAATAGGAGAGATAATCGAACAAAATTCTGTATCTTCATCCAATTCAATAGTAAGCTATTCTAGAATAACTTCTCTCCTGGTACTGACGGCACAGCAACGAGAACAACTTCACATTGGGTTCCGATAAAAAGTCGTTCCACGTTCGCTTCTTTTAGAATGTAATTGAGAATATACAAAAACCTGTCAAAACTCTTTGAAATATTACATTTATTAAAAATAAAGTTATAGGATATAAAACATATTTATTAAGTAATTTTTTATTTAAATTTAAAATATAGTTTAACATGTTAATACTAGAGGTAGTGCCGATGGCTCAGATGGTTGGTGTGCAGGAAGTCTGAAGAATATTAACCTCAAAAATAGAATAAGTTCAGGAGAAAAAATTTTCATGAAAATATTTAATATTCCTGATTTTATTAGTTTTATAAAAGTTAAATGAACAATTTTATTTATTGTATTTGTATTCTATGGAAACAATATGTGGAAGTTGTTCCAAAAGGCACTCCATGGAAACCAATTTAAGAAGTAGTTCAAAAAATCATTCCGTGGGAATCATTTTAAGAAGTAGTTCCAAAACTTATGGCATGGAAACCATTTTAAGAAGTAGTTCCAATACTCATTCCATGGGAACCATTTTAAGAAGTAGTTCCAAAACTTTTTCCATGGGAATCATTTTAAGAAGTAGTTTCAAAAGACATTCGCTTCTCTTAGAAGCTGACGGAAAAGTACTTGCTCGTGTAGACATCGTCTGCGAAAATAACGACTTCTGGAATCATTTTTGGAGTGACTCCCTTAATACATTATAAATTGCCAAAGTGGTTGCAAATTACTTCTAAAATCTGCTGGGACGTCTTTTTGTAGAAAATACCTAGTCTGCCATTCAATTCGATATCGCTTCGAGGCTGTTTAGAGATGTTTGGTAATTAGTTCGATCTCGGTTATCATTCTCGATACTCGTAGATCTATGCAGATATCGTAACGAGATAATGAAGTGCTCTCGTCACGAGAATTATTTCTTAATCGACCCAATAAAAAACCTCAATACATATTAAACTCCACAGACAAATTGAATTTATGCAACGAGAATGGTACGATAAAATACCTTATATCGTTTAGAAATCTCCGAATATTTGGGTATAAAATTAGGTTTGTTTTTTAATCCGCAGAGCTCTTTCTGTTATTATTTTAAAGTTTTATTTTAGTTGAA
Source organism: Dryomyza anilis (assembly GCA_951804985.1). NCBI lineage: Eukaryota > Metazoa > Arthropoda > Insecta > Diptera > Dryomyzidae > Dryomyza > Dryomyza anilis. The sequence continues at coordinate 24,481,551 of OX638131.1, forward strand.
TTGTGTTATTAATATAATTGTTATTATATTTATACACATGTATTTTTGCATTTGCACGTTACATCAACAATAATAATAACTGAAAAAAAAAAACAAACAATATCAGCAACAACATCATGTTCTAAAATAACATTTTTGCCAAAATGCAATAACATCAAATTTGAATTTCAAAATTCGCCAAACATTTCATTTCATTTCTCCCGCGAGACCAGCTATCTCTCCTACCTCTATGCCTTCGTCCGACCAACATATTTGACTCGACCTCGTTATATAAACACATAGTAGGTAGGTAGGTACATATTTTGCAGACTCAATAATATAAATTATTTATTCTGCATTTTTTTGCTATTTTGCTTTGTTGTAAATGTTTCAATAGCTTACAATATATGTTGTAACTCATACGTCTACGAAATAAATTGAAACTGTATTTTTGCAATACTTGAAATTGTTCTGAAGTTAAATTTGTAAATTGAAAATGTTTATAGCAATTGGAAATTTTTAATTTACTAATGCAATTTTAATTAGAAACGGAAACATTGTAGCAGTGTTGCGTTGAAATATTGTAACTCATACGTCGTGTGTGCGCATTTATGGCAATTCAAGCTATTGAAATTTATTTAGAGTTTCTAATGAAAATCGATAAATTCTCAGTTATTTGTACAATCTTTTATTTATTTTTTTTTATAATTTATTAAAAACAAATTAAATCAGACACAATTGTAGTAGAGCATGCATGCCTGTAATTGTTGCGTATACGCACTGTGAGGTGCTCTTTTCCACAAATACAATAATTATGCATACAATTTGCTGACTATTCTCACACATACTTGACACACACACATTAACGGCTACCTCAATTTCACTAAATTCAATGTAGAACATTTACCAAAAATAGCACGCACACACATATATTATATACTATATATACCGTACACACACACACTGACACACATAGGCACAACTACATTGACAAAGCACTCTAGAGAAGTGCGCTTGTTAAGAGCACATTAAGAACCAGGTGGCAGCCAGAGGTACATAATGTGTTTGTGTCTGTGTGTCCTGTATGTGTGTGTGTAAATGTGTGGGTGTAATTTTGTACGTGTGTGAGTGTGTGTTCGTGTTAATATATGCATTGCTTTTAACGACTTAAGTGACAATGGCTGCCGCAAAGCAGCCATGACGTTGGGCGCGACAATGAAATGTATTTAAATCCGAGATTTTAATTGCAGTCAAGCATTTATCTTAATTAAGCGGCGGCCTGACGCAACCGCATATGTGCCAAGAATGTGTTTTTGTTGTATGTGTGACAATGACATATTATTTATAAAGAAATTTTAAAGGTTTCGAAATTATTTTCAAGATTTAAAAACTTAAATAAAAAATTTTTAGACCACGACTGTTTTTGATAAAAAGATTTTATTTTAAACGAATTTGTTATAACAATGACAAATTATGAAAATAAATAAATATTATAAAAAATACATATAACATGATGGTATTATTCAATAAAGCAATTTAGAAAATAAAATTTTATTAATTGTCATAATTTTTGTGCCTACAAATATTCTATAAAACTTTTTATTAAGAAAATTCGTCATATAAAAGACAACAAATTATATAAAATTACATTAAATTATATAAAATTACTTTAAATTACATTAAATTACATTAAATTGCATTAAATTACATTAAATTACATTAAATTACATTAAATTACATTAAATTATATTAAATTACATTAAATTACATTAAATTACATTAAATTACATTAAATTACATTAAATTACATTAAATTACATTAAATTACATTAAATTTCATTAAATTACATTAAATAACATTAAATTACATTAAATTACATTAAATTACATTAAATTACATTAAATTACATTAAATTACATTAAATTACATTAAATTTCATTAAATTACATTAAATTACATTAAATTACATTAAATTACATTAAATTACAATAAATTAAATTACTTAAAATACATTAAATTACTTTATATTACATTAAATTACATTAAATTACATTAAATTACATTAAATTACATTAAATTACATTAAATTACATTAAATTACATTAAATTACATTAAATTACATTAAATTACATTAAATTACATTAAATTACATTAAATTACATTAAATTACATTAAATTACATTAAATTACATTAAATTACATTAAATTACATTAAATTACATTAAATTACATTAAATTACATTAAATTACATTAAATTACATTAAATTACATTAAATTACATTAAATTACATTAAATTACATTAAATTACATTAAATTACATTAAATTACATTAAATTACATTAAATTACATTAAATTACATTAAATTACATTAAATTACATTAAATTACATTAAATTACATTAAATTACATTAAATTACATTAAATTACATTAAATTACATTAAATTACTTTAAATTACATTAAATTACATTAAATTACATTAAATTACATTAAATTACATTAAATTACATTAAATTACATTAAATTACATTAAATTACATTAAATTACATTAAATTACATTAAATTACATTAAATTACATTAAATTACATTAAATTACATTAAATTACTTTAAATTACATTAAATTACATTAAATTACTACATTGGCGTATAATCATAGACAATTTAAAGTCAACTTTAAATTTAAAATCAGATTTTTGACAATTTATTCTATACAAAATTTGTCAAACAAGTCGTATTTATTTTTAAAGTCGAATTTAAATTGTCTATGATTATGCGCCATTCTTTTTTACATCATACAATATTGTTTACAAAATTTATTTATTTTCAAAATTCAATTCTATTGTTATTTCTGAAAATTGTTCAAATGTTTTTTTTTTTTTTATCTTTTAAGTCACAGATGTACACGAACACTATCATAAACATACTTTAAATATGTCCACCAGCCTGATGATTTTCTATTGAAATTTTGTTGATTTATTTTCATTTCCGACTTGTCGCATTTTTCACAAACTTTCTTTAAGGCAAATTTGTTTTGTTGTCATTGTATGTTATTAATGTTTTTTATTTATTTAGTATTTTTGTAATGTTTTTTTTTTTCAAATAAATCGTTTTATTTGTTACCGCAAAACAGTTGAAGGTCAGTCATTTGCACGTGTTTGGGTTTTTCCGCACATTTAGCTTGACTCGAGTAGTAACGTCCTTGATGTCCTGTTTAACTTTTTGTTGTTTTTGTAATCTTACACTTTTTCTTCATCATCGTGCACAAAGTTTCGCATTCTTTATTATTCATCATATTTAAGTGGAGTCCCACACACGCCTGTCACTCACTTCCTGTTTGGGTCAAACGCCGTCGATGATGTGTGACTTTTGTTAAATGGATTTTTACGGTTGTCACTCGACTTGTTATCATGAAGCTAAAATGTAAAATAAAACGTGCTGTGTTGCAAAATGGTTAAATTTAGAAAAAAATGTAAAATAAAATAAATTAATAAATTAATAAATCAATAAATCAATAAATCAATAAATCAATAAATCAATAAATCAATTAATCAATAAATCACTAAATCAATAAATCAATAAATCAATAAATCAATTAATAAATTAATTAATAGATCAATAAATCAATAAATCAATAAATTAATAAATCAATAAATCAATAAATCAATAAATCAATAAAACAATAAATCAATAAATCAATAAATCAATAAATCAATAAATCAATAAATCAATAAATCAATAAATCAATAAATCAATAAATCAATAAATCAATAAATCAATAAATCAATAAATCAATAAATCAATAAATCAATAAATCAATAAATCAATAAATCAATAAATCAATAAATCAATAAATCAATAAATCATTAAATCATTAAATCAATAAATCAATAAATCAATAAATTAATAAATCAATAAATCAATAAATCAATAAATCAATAAATCAATAAATCAATAAATCAATAAATTAATAAAACAATAATTCAATAAATCAATAAATCGATAAATCAATAAATCAAAAAATCAATAAATCAATAATTCAATAAATCAATAAATCAATAAATCAATAAATCAATAAATCAATAAATCAATAAAACAATAAATCAATAAATAAATCAATAAATCAATTATTTAATAAATCAATAAATCCATAAATGAATAAATCAATAAATCAATAAATCAATAAATCAATAAATCAATAAATCAATAAATCAATAAATCAATAAATCAATAAATCAATAAATCAATAAATCAATAAATCAATAAATCAATAAATCAATAAATCAATAAATCAATAAATCAATAAATCAATAAATCAATAAATCAATAAATCAATAAATCAATAAATCAATAAATCAACAAATCAATAAATCAATTAATCAATTAATCAATTAATCAATTAATCAATAAATCAATAAATCAATAAATCAATAAATCAATAAATCAACAAATCAATAAATCAATAAATCAATGAATCAATAAATCAATAAATCAATAAATCAATAAATCAATAAATCAATAAATCAATAAATCAATAAATCAATAAATCAATAAATCAATAAATCAATATATCAATAAATCAATAAAGCAGTAAATCAATAAATCAATAAATCAATAAATCAATAAATCAACAAATCAATAAATAAATTAACCAATCAATCAAGAAATCACTACATTAATAAATCAATAATTCAATAAATAAATTAACCAATCAATCAAGAAATCACTACATTCATAAATCAATAATTCAATAAATCAATAAATCAATAAATCAATAAATCAATAAATCAATAAATCAATAAATCAATAAATCAATAAATCAATAAATCAATAAATCAATAAATCAATAAATCAATAAATCAATAAATCAATAAATCAATAAATCAATAAATCAATAAATCAATAAATCAATAAATCAATAAATCAATAAATCAATAAATCAATAAATCAATAAATCAATAAATCAATAAATCAATAAATCAATAAATCAATAAATCAATAAATCAATATATCAATAAATCAATAAATTATTATATCAATATATCTACGAATCAATAAATTAATAAATAAATCATAAAATCATTAAATAAAGAAATCAAAAATCTTTAAAATTTTTAAATATATTTCTTCCCATCCCTTTCAACACGTTCGGTTGCAGTTAAACACAGCGCCTTAATTCAATAAACGTTTTTCTTGCTGCAGCAGTAATAATATTATTTACGGAGCAATCTCAACTGCCTCATCTTTTTAATGATATAACGGCGCTGATGCGTACGATTAAAATTCTGCACAAACACACAGAATGCAGTCAGTGCAGAATGGTTGAAAAAAATGCAGGTGAATTGATTGCAACCTGCTGCTGCTGTTGCCGACTATGCTGCTGATGCTTTCGATGATGATGTGCATGTTGGTTTTGTCGATGTGTTGCTGGTAAATTGCTTTAAATATGAATTTAAAAATAAACAACAATATATAAAAAAAGAATCGAAAAAAAAATTTAAATATCAATATTTTTATAACCTGCTGGTTTAATACGCAAGTGCAACATCATTATCAGCAACAGCGTTGTTTCGTTTTGCTAGGCACGTAAAATTAAATTTTTGTTTTAAAATATAAATTTCAGTGCAACAAGGAGAGCTTTTAATCTGAAACGATGATATTAATTTGATACATTAAAAAATTATATTAATATATTAAATACAATTTTGATATATTAAACGAATTCTTTTATTTTATTATCTGAAAAATTCACAATAAATAATAAAAACTTTAAAATCATTAAGATTTTTCTACGTGCAGCATTGTAAATCATTTGATGTGTACGAACCTGAAGGCAAACAAAAAGTAAAGCAAAAGAAATTGGCAAACAAAAAACAATTGCACAATGTGCACAATACGTAGTTCAATTGTGAGCAATAATTGAGCAAGCGCTTAGTGAAATTTAAACAGGGTGATTAGGTTGTTTACAAAAATCTAATTTTACATGTGGATGAAATTTTAGTTTTAACTGATTTTATAATTATATTAAGATTTTTGAGACTTTCGACGCTTAACGGCTTTTATGGGTTTTAAAGAAAGATTTTTTATAAATTATTGAATTAATATTTTTTTTTTAAAATGAAAATATTTAAAACTTTTCCTAAATTTTTAATTTGAATAATTTGAATTAGGGATATCGATCCCGGAACGTTTTTGCAATTGCAGGATTTCGACATCGACATACCTAATTTGAATTTAGATTCAGTAAATTTAAAATTTTCAATATTATTCCAGAGTTTAGAAAGCTTAACTATTTTTTGAAGACATACAGAAATTCCACAATCTTTGAATGATTTATTGATTATTTTGACACCAAAGACAATTTTAAAATCTTTGAGAGCTTTTGATTTTTTTTGAAAGCTTTTGATAATTTTAAAAGCTTTTTAGCGCTTTTTTATATTTAAAACGTTAAAGAGAGAACTTTAACCATTTAGAATATTTTAAAATCTTTTAAAAATGTATAAGCTTTAAAGTGCTTTTCAAACATTTAAATAATAAAAATTACCTTATTAAATTCTTATTGGAAATTTGAAAAACTTTTGAAAAATTGAAAAGCTTTTGTAATAATAAGAACTTTTTAAAAATGTTAAAACTTTTAAAAATTTTGTGATTTTAAATCTATCAGAAAAAATTAGAGCTTATTAAAACGTTAAAAGATTTTAAGTCATTAAAAGCTTTTAAAAATGTTTGAAACGTATAAAAATCTAAAATCTTTTTGTAAATACTTAAAATTTTTAAAAACATGTAATGCATTTAAAAAGTTTGTGAGCTTTTAGTACATTTTTGTGTCTTCAAAATTTTGAAAGTTTTAGTAAACATGGAAAGCTTTAGAAAACATGAAAAGCTTTATGAAACGTGAATATCCTTTAAATAGTTTAAAAGTTTTTGAAAAATAGTACGAATTTATAAAAATTAAAGAACTTTTGAAAAATGTATTTTAATTTTAGAAAACAACTAAAGCTGTAGAATATATTGAAAGCATTTTAAAATTCTGATAAGCTTTTCAATATTCTTTATTGATATAAAGATTTTACATCATTAGAAACTTTTAAAAAATTGTAAAGCATATAAAAATATAAAAGCTTTCTGTAATTACTAAAAGCTTTTTAAAACAAGGAAAGCAATAGAAAAGAACATTTTTTTTTAGTTTACAAATTTTTGGAAGTTTTAGTAAACATGCAAAACTTTAGAAAACATGTAAAGCTTAATAAAAAATAAATAGCTTTTGAATACTTTAAAAGTTTTTGATAAATTGTATTAATTTCTAAAAATTGTACAGTTTTGGAAAATTCATTATGATTTTAGAAAACAACTAAAGCTTTTGAAAATATAAAAAGCATTTTAAAAATTGAAAAGCTTTTGGACATTCTAAAATCTTATTCTCTGAATATATAAAATATTGTACACCTTTTAAATATATAATAACATGGAAAATATGTGAAAAGGAAAGTAATACAAATATTTGAAATTTTTAAAAGCTTTGGAACACAATAAAAGCATTTCAATATTAAAAATTCTCAACTATTTTTTAGATGCTTTAAATAATTTGAAAGATTTTGAAATTTTTGCAAGCTTTTGAAAAGCTTTTGAAAAGCTGTAAAGAATTTTTATACTTTGTGAGCTTTTATGAACTTTTTTGAAATCTTTAAAAGCTTTTGTAAAATCTAAAAATCTTCTGTAAAAGCTTTTGAAAAATGTAAAAGCTTTTGTCAAACCTTTTTAAAAATTGTGCAAGCTTTTGTGAAAGCTTTTAAAAAAATTAAAACTTTTTATTATTAAGAGTTCAAAAATTAATAATATTTCTAATCAACGCACTAAAAGTATCTAAACCAAATCATTGAAACTAAACACTCTGTATAAAAGTGCTGTAGCAAATAATGCCAGAAGAAAACGATTGCATATCAGCAAAAACTACATGAGAAAAATCGATCAAGTGGAAATAACGGTAATAACAATAGCACAAACAACAACAAATTGGCAAAGACAACAAAAACAGCTGCTACAGAAACATAGTAACAAAAAAATATTTTCCAAAAACAAAACAAACGAAATAAAAAAACAAACAGTGCAACCAACAATGACGATTGGCCGCTGAAGCTGGAAGCACTCAGAAACCACTCCGTCACAGCTGAATACTGCTCTACGTAGCCGATGTGTAGCTGATGATTGTGATGACGATTATGATGTTACTGATGATTATAATTTTGCTGCTGTCATCGTGAGAAATGTGGGTGATGTACTTGATGCTCATGCTGATGATGACGATGACAATAATGATGAAAACATACTTTGATGTTAATGCAGGGTTTCATTGAACTATCGAAGTTCAGCACAGCACAACACACCACACATATTTTACACAATCAACGCATACAAAGTGCAAAGCTTGTTGCATTTCATAAACAATCAAACTGTTGCAAAAATGGAATAAAACAAAAAAATATATTTGCTTTTTTGTATGAAACGTTTTTATTTCTGTTGCTGTCTATCCGCACAAAAATTTGTGTGTGGCCACAAATGCTATTGGCAACGGATATGGCGCACTTTAGGCCACCAATACATTTTATACTTTTTATAGTGGAAAATGCATTGAACTTGTGGCACTCACGTAATGGTGCTTCAAAGCGCAATGACAGCATTCAATGCAAACGTCAAAAATAAATTGAAAACAAAAAAAAAACTGTTTTAATAAATATCAAAAGTCAATAAAATAGAGTAGAATAAAGATAAAAATATATACCTAAAAATATTTCAACCAATACAATTCAAAAATTATTTTGATTATTAAAGAAATTTTAAACATTTTTAAAATTTAAATTTCAAATTTTTTTTAAACATTTTCACTGCAAAAATTCAACTAAAACTCATAAATAACTCAGTGTCTTACACAAAAGTTCCACCCCACCTGCTTCACCTAAAGCAATACAAAAATTATAAAAGGAGCGTTTGTCAAGTGTCAACTACAACAAAAAAGAAAAGAAAAGCTCCTCACAAGAAAACGCTTAAATAATTAATTTACAAATGTCTCTGAGACCCTCTGCAAGATTCATTATTTTCATGTCACCTACTACCAGATTTACCTACCACTATTTTGAAGCTACTTTTTTTTACAACCATTTTATATATATTTTTTAATGACTCAAAAAAAAAACACACCATATTTTCTAACAGCTTATTTTTCGCTGCCAACAGCAGACATAGCCATTTTTTTTTTTTTTTGATAAATAGGTTAAAAGCGGCCAAAAGTGATGAACAACGTCGGGGCTGCCAAGAGTAAAAGTGCAAAAAAAAAACAATTTTTTGGCTACAAATGAATTGAATGTGAAACTGCAGAGCAGTATAAAGCAGACGTAAAATAAATCAAAAAATGACGACACAAAAGGGCACCTAAAAAATTCAAAATAGGAGCAGAAAAAAAATAACTAAAAATGTGTGAAAAAGAAATAAATACAGAGTCAAAAATAGCGATAAAAAAGAGACAAAAAACAAAGAAAAAAATACACACAAAAAGAGTGACAAAAGTAGCAACAAAATTGAGATAAAATAGAGGCAACATTGAGTCAAAGTAAATGCAAAATTAAGATAAATTGGAGACAGAAATAGAGACAAAAATAGAGACAAAAATAGAGACAAAAATATGGACAAAAATAAACAGAGTAGACAAAGACATAACTACACACAAAATAAGAGACAACTATGAGACAATATTGAGATAAAATAGAGTCAACCAGACAAAACTAGAGACAAATTAACGACCAAATAAAGTGAAAAATATAAAGTTACAAAATGAGAACGAAATAATGACAAATATAGTGAAAAAAATAGAGACAAAAAACCAATACAAAAATAATGACAAAAAAAAAATACAAAAATAAGGACAAAAATAGTTAAGAAAATTGTGATAACGACATAGAGACAAAAAGAGTGACCAAATATAGTGAAAATGACATAAACAAAAAAAGGGACATAAATAGTAACAAAAATAGAGCAAAAAAAATGAAAACAAATAAATCCAAAAATAGAGACAAAAATAACGACAAAATAGAGACAAAACAGTGACAAAACAAAAACATAAAAGAGACAAAATATGACAAAAATAGTGACAATAATTGTGAAGAAATATGGAGACAAAAATAGTGACAAAATAAAGTCACAAAAACATAAACAAAAACAGTGACAAAAATAGTAACAAAAATAGAGCCAAAAAATGAAGCCAATAATAAAGACAAAAATTTAGAAAAAATAGATTTAAAAAAATAGACAAGGACGGAAGCAAAAACAGTGACAAATATATTAACAAAATTAGAGCCAAAAAATGAAGCAAAAATAAAGACAAAAATCAAGACCAAAAACAGCCAAAAATACAGACAAAAATATTTTCAACAAAACTGACAAACAAAAATTTATAAAAATAAAGACAAAATTGGGAAACAATAGGGACAACATAGAGACTTAAATAGATTCAATAAAGACACAAAAATAGAGACAAAAATAATGACAAAATTAGTGACAAAATTATGATAAAATAGAGATAAAATAGTGACAAAAATAGAGACAAAAATAATGACAAAAATAGTGACAAAATTATGATAAAATAAAGATAAATTAGTGACAAAAATAGTGACAAAAATAGTTACAAAAATAGTGACAAAAGTAGTGACAAAAATAGTGACAAAAAAAGTGACAAAAATAGTGACATAAATATTGACATAAATAGAGAAAAACCTAAGGACAAAAATATATACAATTTCAGTCAAAAAATATACAAAATAGAGACAAAAATACAGAATATTTTACAAAAATAGGGACAAAAATAAAAAATGGAGACAACATAAAGACTAAAACAGATAGTCTGAAAATAATGACAAAAGTAATGACTAAAATATGAAAAATACTGAAAATAATGACAAAAGTAATGACTAAAATATGAAAAATATAGGTACAGAAATAGAGACAAAAAACAGAAAAATATACAAAAATAATGACAAAAAAGTGACGAAAATAGCGATGAAATAGAGACAAAATTGGCACAATATTGGGACAATATTTTAACAAAATTGCGACAAAATAGAGACATCATAGAGACTAAAATAGAGACAAAAACCAGAGACAGAAACAGAAACAAAACTGGTGACAAAAATAGTGACAAAGATACAGATAAAAATAAATACAAAATTTAAAAAAAAATGTGTTTAGAACAGAGATAACATGACAAAAATACTGACAAAAATAATGACAAAAATTTAAATAAAAATAGAGAAATCATAGTTAAAAAAACAAAACAGAGACAATATATCGTCACTGTCATGCCAAAGGGGCGAATAATTACAAAAAAGTTACAAAAATAGAGATTAAAATAGAGACTAAATTGGCACAATATTGGGACAATATTTTAACAAAATTGCGACATCATAGAGATTAAAATATTTCCTAAAATAGAGACAGAAATAGAAACAAAACAGGTGACAAAGATACAGATAAAAATAGATACAAAATTAAAAAAAAATTGTGTTAAAAACAGAGATAACATAATGACAAAAATACTGACAAAAATACTGACAAAAATAATGACAAAAATTTAAATAAAAATAGAAAAATCATAGTTTAAAAAAAAACAAAACAGACACAATATATCACTGTCATGCCAAAGGGGCGAATGTGGGTAAATCAAATTTTATAGTTTGAAGTGCTTTAAAAATTAGCAAAATTTATATTTTTTTTAATTTTTTCTGTTATTTTGGTTTATTTATCAATTATTATAACGTATGTAAAATATCTTTAGATTTGGACAACCTACTGAATTCTAAATACGGATTTTGTGAGACTATATCCTGATCAAAATGCAAATATTTTTGTTTTTTATGCTATAACTTTTTATTAGCGCAACATAAAATAGTAATGTAAAGGCATTAATTGTTTGATATTAAAGCACCTATCTATTGGCATTATTAATTAAAATATTTTGGTAAACATTAATTAGCCATTTGTAAATAACAAAAGTAGGAAAAAATGTTTGGCAAAATATTTTTAAATAATGATGACACTCGATAGGTGCTTTAAAAGCAAACAAGAAATACCTTTACATCTCTAGTTTATCTCGCACCAATAAACAATTATAGCAAAAAAACGAAGAAATTGGAAAATTTGAAAATCTTGTCATGCCAAAAGGGCGAATATTTTCGTTTTTTTGCTATAACTATTTAATGGTACAAGATAAAATTGTGATGTAATGGTAATTATTGTTTGTTTTTAAAGCAGCTATCGATCTGCATTATTAATTACAAATACAAAAAAATTGCTGCACATAACAAATGGAAAATTAATGTTTGGCAAAATATTTTTAATTAATGATACAGATCGATAGGTGCTTTGAAAATAAACAATAAAATAAATTAAACCACTATTTTATCTTATACCAATAAAAAGTTATGGCGAAAAAACGAAAAGATTCGTCCTTTTGGCATGACAAGATTTTCAATTTTTCAAATTTGTCCTTTTGGTTTTGTCTTTTGTGGCTAGAAATATTCATCAAGGATAAACTACATGCAAAAATGTAAAAAAAAAACGCAAATATCAAAAATAACACATACACCTTTTTGGCATTATAGTGACGATATGGACTAAAATTGAGACGAAAATAATGACAATAGTGAGTTAGAAAAATGTAAAATTGAAATAAATGGATAAAACAAAGGAAACATAGATAGGACCAAAATAGCGAATGAATTTGAGGCATAAATATAAACAAAAATATGGATAAAATTAGTATGAAAGAGAAACAACAATAGTGATATAATTTGGGCCAAATATAGAAACCAAAGAAGAGACAAAAAAAAATATTAGCAGACAAAACGGAAAAAGAAACAAAAATTTACAAGAATCAAACAAAAAAGGAAATAAAATTTCAGACAAAATAGTAAATACAAAAATAAAGACTGAAATAGATATAAATATAAAGACGAAATAGAGACTAAAATGCTTAAAATAAAAGAAAAACAAAAAAAATCACAAAAAAACAACTCTTAAAAACGAAACCCTAAAAAATACATGAAACCTAGACCAACACAAATGAAGGACTCTCTTGACTATTCTTGCTGGCAATGTCCTGGCGACCATCCTGTCAAGTTTATTGTGGATGCTGTAATTCCATATCTCGCTGTGTGTGTGTGTGTGTCTGTGCCAAGAAAGTCATCAATCTTTAGACAAAATGTAGAAAAAATAAAAATAAAATTTCAAAATACACAGCGACTTTGGGTTTGGTAAAGCACCAAAACAAATAGCAAAGAAAAAATATCTAAAATCACGATAAAGCAGCGCACATTCCCGCTAACAAATAACAAATACAAACAAAAGCAACACAATACTTTTTTTTTTGTAGTGTAGCTTGTATTTTTCCTACACTTTTAACGTCACACTTTTCACTGCCTACACCGCCAACCACAATCCACACAAAAAGATTTGCTTTTCATCATTTTTCATTTGTTGATTTTATAGTGAATCTTTTGAGTCTTTTTTTATGTTACTGACAACAAGAACTGAATTTTAGAAATATAAAATAAATACAAAAAAAAAAACACGACGCTATCAGTGTTAGAAAATAATGTTTAGTTACAAAATAGAATGGGTTTTGTATATGCGATGTTTTTTTAGAGTTGATAAATGATGTTATTTATTCCAATACTTTGACACAAAGGAAATATTTGCATTCAGTATTCAAAAATTTAAATTTGGGTTTAAATAAAATGTTTTAAGATTTCTTTTTTATAAAATTTAATAAAATATTAAAATTCAATTTGCAGATTTTTTGTCTAAAAACTTAACCTATTTAAATCTACTCCTAATGAAGTAAGGAAAATATAAAAAAGAAATAATTAAAAAAAAATTACATAAAATAATTTTTAGAGAATAATTTAAAATGTAAAGTGTAAAATTGAATATTTTGTGAAACATTTAATTAATAGCGTAAAATTGAATTTTTAGTGAACATTTTTTTTTTTTTCTTAATGAAAAATTTAATTTCTCTTACAAAATGAATTCTTAGTAAAAAAAAAAAATATTTTAATTTTTTGGATAAAAAATTAAATTTTGAGTGAACATTTTAATTTTTTAATAAAAATATTTGTGATTAGAGATTTCTAGTGAAAAATTTAATTTTTAGTAAAAATATATTAAGTTTTAGTGAAAATTTGATTTTTTTAGTAAAAATTTGATTTTTTAGTAAAAAAAATTTTTTTAGTGAAAAAGTATAATCAACGTAAATATAGCAACCGATATTAATTGCATGCATTAATCAGTCCTGCAATGAAATTCAGTAATTTAATGAAAACATTTGCTATTTGTAGTTAAATCTGCAATTGATTTTGCTAATGTGAATATTTTTACGTTAATGCAGCAAATTATTTAGTAGTCGTAGTTTTAACAAATATGAAATTGTGCCGTCTAATTTGTGCTATATTAACGTACAAATAATCATATTAGCAAACGGAATTGTTGATACAACGAAAAATAGCAAATGCTTTCATTAAATGACTACTGGACTGATTAATGAATGCAAATAATATTTGTTGCTATATTTACGTCGATTTTTTTCTGTGTGTATTTTATTGAAGGGATACAAGCTTTTATATAGCTTTTTTAAATATTAAATTTTAAATAAAAAAGCTTAACTGGCACGTTCTGTATTTCGGTAAGAAAGACTATTTTACGAAAATGACGTAAAATATAATAGATTTCAAAGTTTCAAAAGTAACATGAAATCAAACATTTTTATATTAAAAGCAAAACTAATTTAACTAATATATAACACAGCTAATTATACCTTTTTTTTTTTTTAATTTATGACTTAAATATATAAAGCGTTGTTTATAAAGGGTTTTTCAATAAGATAAATTTTTGACTTTTAAACAAATTCGCAATACTTTATATAGGTGATGATTTTATTAAAGATAGGGGTATTCATTTCCATGTTATCATTTCACCCCCATATGCTTTTTTTTTCAAATTACTTCGCTTGTAAAGGGTTTTTCAATAAGAGCGCTACAAAAGTTTTTTCAAGGGTTTTTCAACAGGGACGCTACAAAAGTAGAGCGACAGGGACAGCAAACGACGCCATATTTCTTGCCGCTGTTTTGACATTTCTCTTCAGTAAGGTTTGCCATTTCATGATGGAAAGATATACGAGCCAACAACGAGTTGAAATTATTAAAATTTACTACCGAAATTCGAATTCGTATATCTTTTCTTTCTCTTCAGTCAGGTTTGCCATTTCATGATATAAAGATATACGAGCCAACAACGAGTCGAAATTATTAAAATTTACTACCGAAATTCGAATTCGTATATCTTTCCGTATATCTAAAGCAAATCTTACCGAAGAGAAAAGTCAAAAGTTCGGCAAGAAATATGGCGTCATTTGCTGTCCCTGTCGCTCTTGTTTTGTAGCGTGCCTGTTGAAAAACCCTTTATAAGTCAGAGCTTTTAATTTCAACTGAAATCATTATTTGTGAAAGCCACAGCTTTATTTTAAAAACCTGAGCTTTTTAAAACTCATTAGTTTTTTTCTTTATAATTGAATTAATTTTTAACTAAAAAAAAATCTCTAAAAATAAAAGCTTTTATTTTGTTATTGTGAAAAGCTTTTCTGTAAATGGTAACAACTATTATTTAAAATAAATGTATAATGAAAAAAAATGTATTTTAAGATCGAAAGCTTTTATTTTAATGAAAGTATTTTAATAAAAAGCTATTATTTTAATAAAAAGCTTTTATTTGAATAGCAACAAATGTATTTTAAAATAAAATATTTTGGAATCAAAATATAATTTTTATTAATAAAAAGCTTTTTTTACATAAAAGCAAATGTAATTGAATCAATTTTTTATTAAAAAAAATCGCTAAAATTAAAAGCTTTTATTTTGTTGAAAAGCTTTTTTGTAAATGGTAACAACTATTATTTAAAATAAATGTATAATGAAAAAAAAATATTTTAAGATCAAAAGCTTTTATTTTAAATGTAAAAGGAAGTAATTTAATAAAAAGCTATTATTTTAATAAAAAGCTTTTATTTGAATAGCAACAAATGTTTTTTTTTTTTAATAAAATCTTTTGGAATCAAAAGTTATAATTTTTATTAAAAAAAAGTTTTTTTTTTACATAAAAGCAAATGTAATTGAATCAGTTTTTTATTTAAAAAATAGCTAAAATTAAAAGCTTTTATTTTGTTGAAAAGCTTGTCTGTAAATGGTAACAACTATTATTTAAAATAAATGTATAATGAAAAAATTTTTATTTTAAGATCAAAAGCTTTTATTTTAAATGTAAAAGGAAATATTTAAAAAAAGCTGTTATCTTAAATAGAAGCTTTTATTTAAATAGAAACAATTGTTTAAAATAAAATCCTTTGAAATCTAAAGTTATAATTTTTATAAAAATAAGCTGTTTTTTACATAAAAGCAAACATTTTATATTTTGAAAGTGAACATAGAACTTTTTATTTCAATTGTTGTATTTTTTAGTTTATTTAAATCTAAAGCTCAATGCTTTTATTTTATTGTTCAGAGGTTTGATTTCAAAATTAAAAATATTTATTTAAAATATCAAAGTTTTTATTTAAAAATCCTTAGTTTTTATTTAAAGGGCCAAAGCTTTTATTAAAAGCAAAACAAAGCTTTTGTTAAAAGCAAAACAAAGCTTTTGTTAAAAGCAAAACAAAGCTTTTGTTAAAAGCAAAACAAAGCATTTGTTAAAAGCAAAACAAAGCTTTTGTTAAAAGCAAAACAAAGCTTTTGTTAAAAAAAAAACACAGTCTTATTTAAAGGTTCAAGCTTTCACTTCAAATATTTATTTTAAATAAAAAAGCTTTTATTTTGAAAGTGAAAGATTTAAATATATAATCAAAATTTTAAAATTAGAATTAATTTATTTTAGACATAAAAGCTTTTATATTAAGAGTGAAAGTTATATTTAAATTTCCATGCTTTTTTTTATTTCAAAATATTTCGTATTATTTTTTATACTAAAAATTAAATTTTTAACTAAAAATTAAATTTTTAACTAAAAATTAAATTTTTAACTAAAAATTAAATTTTTAACTAAAAATTAAATTTTTAACTAAAAATTAAATTTTTAACTAAAAATTAAATTTTTAACTAAAAATTTAAATTTTAACAAAATATTCAATCAAAACTTAAATTTTCATATTATTTAATTTTACTATTTAATTTTAAATTTACAAATTTCAACATTAAATCAAAATATTTTAATATTTTTATTCAAATACCGAATGTTTCGTATAATTTTTGCATTATCCTCCACACACAAAAAATATTTTATTATAAAATAATTTTATTTTTATTATAATACACCATGTGAAAGATACGTTCGCAGGTGTTGCCAACGTAAAACAGTAAATAGTACTATACAAAAATGAATGAATCAAGAGGGTCATGTATAAAGAGGGTCATCGTCGTCATTGTCGTAGGAGAGCTGTGAATACAAAAAATGTTCACACTCATGACGATGATTTATGTTTGTTAATAACTTAAGTAGAGCAGGAGCTGACACAACAAAACAAAATATGAAAAAAAAAACATATCAAAAAGAAATTTCTAGACAATAAACCTAAATAATATAAAGCTGTTGCCAGTGAAACATACTTGGTTTATGCCTTAATAAGCACGCAATATGTATGAGAGCGTATTTGTCATGGAAAATTGCAATAAAAGTTTTAAAGTACAATAAAAAAATAAATTCCATATCAAATAAATTCTTAAAAGTAAAACAGACAACTTTTGTTAAAGGTTTTTAATACAAAAAAAAATATTTTTAAAACCTTCAAAAGCAATTGATTTTTTAAATCTATAAATTAATTAATAAAGCTATTCACTTTTTATGCTTTTAAAAGTTCGCTTTAAGCGGCACTTTTGACACCAAACTGAATTTTAAAACAAACCAAAAATAATAATATTTATTGTTTCTGTTAAAAATCCTAAGCTATACTGATATAGGTTTCAAAAATGATATTAATATAATTTTCCTTTTTTATTTTTATTCTAAATAAACGCACGTGTCTGATATCATCGACTCGTTTGCAATTAAAAGCTTATTTACGTCGAGAGTTTGTATTAAAAATAGATAAAACATAAAATACAAAAATCTATCTAAACGATACATAATAAAATTCCAGAACAGCATCGAAACAAAGTCCTCACTAATCCTTGACAACATTAATTTTCCATTATTCAGACGCACATTAAAAATTTTCCATTCCAAAAGCTACACAATAAAAATACAAAAATAAATACAGCTAAAACATCAACGATAGAATATAACAATAATAACTTAATCCCAACTATATAGGCGTATAAATTTACATTAACAAATAGCAACAAATAATCCGAAGCTCTTGTAAATTAATTAATTTCCTTAAAACTTTGCGTACGCAAAACTTTTGACGTACAAAACTTTTGTGCTCCACCAGTGCAAAAGTCAACAAAACTCAAATATAACGGTAGAACCGACCGACCGGTTTTATGGGCCTTCGAAGGACGGTCGGACTGTTCTACAATTTTCTCATTATCGAATACGTTTGGAAAATCCATAAAATCATAATTAAAACTGAAAAATATGTTGGAGCATGAAAAAGGCTTCAAGCTAAATTTGCGCCTGAGGTGAGATGAGATTAACTGAAAGACTAAAGAATTTAAGTTGAATATTTTCAGGGCAAAAGTTACTCTCAAGTATTGTTAATGTTAAATAGGCAATGCAGCAGTGTAGGTTAATTGGCCATTTAGAAAGATTGATTGCTGCTTTTTGCGGGTTGGATAGTTTTGCAGGATTGAAAAATGTCTGTACAATGGTTTGCAATAAGTAAAGGGTTTTTCAACAGGGACGCTACAAAAGTAGAGCGACAGGGACAGCAAACGACGCTATATTTCTTGCCGCTCTTTTAACATTTCTCTTCAGTAAGGTATACCATTTCATGGTGGAAAGATATACGAATTCGAATTTCGGTAGTAAATTTTAATAATTTTGACTCATTGTTGGCTCGTATATCTTTCCATCATGAAATGGCAAACCTTACTGAAGGGAAATGTCAAAAGAGAGGCAAGAAATATGGCGTCGCTTGCTGTCCCTGTCGCTCTACTTATGTAGCGTCCCTGTTGAGAAACCCTTGAAAAAAAAACTTTTGTAGTGCTCTTATTGAAAAACCCTTTAGAATATTTGAGTTATGATTTCGATGAAGAATTTTTATTTTGGAACTGAAATATGTAGTTTTAAAATTTATTTTATACTATTTTTCTTTTTAGAAAGATCTATTTATAGACATTAATGATTCAATGAGAATTTCAAATTTTTTATTTTTTTTAAATAAATCATCAATTTCAATATAACCTATAATCATAAATTTTATTGTTGAAAAACTAATTTTAAATGTGTGTTTCAAACCAATAAAGATTTTGAATTCAGTTTTAATTTTCTCATACATTTCGAGTTCGAATCGTAAATAGTCGACTAATGATGAGAACCTCAAAATATTTTTCAGAAGATACTCAAAAAATATATACACATTTTAAGAATTGAAATTACTTTATAATCATTTTTACTATAGCCAAACCCGACAAAGAAATTAAGACAAAACTTGTTGATGCTGGTTACTAGGTATACGAAGTCCTTCACAACTTCGAAGTTGTGGTTGTCAATAGTTACGTGTTGTCCAAGACGCCGGGACTCTTTGTTTGTTGACACTAGGTACTTCGTCTTGTCCTCGTTCACCGTAAGACCCATTCGACGCGATTCCCTCTCTAAACTGGAGAATGCTGCACTGACTGCTCGCACGCTCTGCCCATTGATGTCGATATCCTCAGCGCATCCGAGCAGCATGGAACTCTTGTTGAAGATAGTGCCATTGTGATGGAGTTATGCAGCTCTTACAATCTTCTCCATTATTAGGTTGAAGAAGTCACACGATAGGGAATCACCTTGTCTGAAACCTCGTTCGGTATTAAACGTATCGGTGAGGTTGTTCCCAATTCTCACTGAGCAACGTGTGTCGCTCAGGGTCATCCTGCAAAGCCTTATAAGTTTCGCAGGTATACCGAACTCAGACATGGTGGCGTATAGGCGACTTCTTAGCTTCTAGCTTTGTAGCCGACGAAGAGGTGGTGGGTGTCGATCTGCCTCTCTTTGGTCTTTTCCAGGATTTGGCGCAACGTGAAAATCGATTCTATGGTGGACTTGCCAGGTCTGAAGCCGCACTGATAAGATCCAATCAATCTGTTGACGATGGGCTTCAGTCTTTCACATAATACGCTCGTTAGAGCTTTATACGCGATGTTGAGGAGACTTATCCCACGGTAGTTGGCGCGTATCGTGGGATCCCCCTTCTTAAGGATTGGGCAGAGAATACTGAGATTCCATTCGCTAGACATGCTTTCTTCTGACCATATTCTGCTGAGCTCGTTATGAGCTCATCGCCTCCGGTCTTAAACAACTCAGCAGGCAGACCATCCGATCCTGCAGCTTTGTTGTTTTTCCGCCTGTTGATGGCTGTGCAGACCTCTTCACGGTCAGGCGGCGGTATGTCAACGCCGTCGTCAGCAACTGGGGTTGTCAAGCTGTCTTCTCTATCAGCGGAATAGTTGTCATCATCGCCTGCTAGAAGATCAGAGAAGTGCTCTCTCCATAGTCTCAGTGTACACTGGACATCAGTTACTAAATTCCCGTCATCGTCCTGACAGGAAGAGGGTCCGGTCTTTAAACCTCCGGTCAGGCGTCTTATCTTCTGAAAGAATTTTCGAGCCTCGTTCCGGTCGCCATGCATCTCAATATCTTCACACTCGCGTCTTTCTCTTTTCTTGCGCCTAAAAAGATATATCTCCTCCTTCCTCTTCTCTCTGTATCGCTCCTTCGCGGCTAGCGTAACTACCGACCGCAGGGTGGCTCTATTTGCAGCTTCTTTCTCTGCAGTGGCTGCGCGACACTCTTCGTCATACCACTTGTTCCGTAGTGGGCGTTGGAATCCAAGCACCTCTTCGGCAGCAGTACGCATTGAGCGGGAGACGTGTGTCCACTGTGCGCATATATCATCGAGAGGGGGAGTGCCTTGGGCAAGCAGGTGTGAGAGTCGAGCGACATAGGATTGTTTGGTCTTTTGTGTGTGCAGCTTACTGACGTCTAGCTTTCTTTGCGTGGGTTTTCGTGCGTTTTTCGCAGCGCATAAGCGTGTGAGAACCTTGGCTGCTACAAGGAAGTGCACCGAGTCGATGTTGGCATTTCGGATCGAGCGTACATCCATCACACTGGAAGCGTGCCTTCCGTCAATCACAACATGATCAATTTGGTTGCGCGTGTTCTGATCGGGTGACCGCCACGTGGCCTTGTGAATATTGAGATGCTTGAATCTAGTACTACTAATTACCATGTTTCGTGCTGCGGCGAAGTCGATCAGCCTCATTCCATTGTCGGGGGTGTCCAACCGTTGAACCAAAGATACTCTCATGGCCCACATTGGCATTAAAGTCGCCAATCACAATTTTGATGTCGTGACGGGGGCAGCGCTCATAGGCTACGTCGAGGCGCTCATAGAAAGTCTCTTTAGTTTCATCGTTCTTCTCATTCGTCGGAGCGTGCGTACAAATTAGGCTGATATAGAAGTATTTAGCCTTGATGCAGATTGTTGCTAGTCGTTCGTTCACGGGCGTGAACCTAGAGACAAGGTGGCGGAGTCTCTTGCCGACTACAAATCCACAACTCAAATTCATGCCTCTCCGCATGTCAGCTGTAGTAAATGTCACAGGATGTCTGTTTAGAGCAGCACTGTTCTGTCCATCGCATTTCCTGGATTGTGGTGATGTCAGCCTTGTATCTTTCGAGAACATCAACCAGCTGGATAGTGGCACTTTCCCTATAATGGGTTCGGACATTCCAGGTGCATATCCGTAAATCATGATCCTTTATACGTTTGCGTAGGTTGTCATCGTGTTTTCGGGTCGATATCCGAACCATTTTTTCTGTTTTCGTTGAATCAGACTTTTATATGGCGAGTCACAAGCCCAACGCACAAAATACAAAATGGTTCACTTAAAAAAAAAGTTTTCATATATCAAATAAAAGCTTGTACCATTAAAAAAAAAACCTTCACTTTGAAAATAAAAGCTTTTACTATAACAAAAAAAAAAAAACGTTTGCCTTTAAATGAAGGTTTCTCTATTGAAAATAAAGCTTTGTCTATTAAAATAAAAGTGTTCATTAATGAAAGAAAAGCATTCAATATTAAAAAAGCATGCTTTCACTATTAAAATAAGAGATTTCATAAAAATTTTAAATAACAATGAAAATAAAAATGCTTACTATCAAAAAGCTTTGATTATGAAAATAATAGTTTTTAGTAGATTTTAGTTTTTTTATATTAAAATAATAGCTATTCAAAAAAGATGCTTTCAATAATAAAATAAAACCTTTCATTATTAATAAAATATAGTAAAAATCTGCGTTATTGATATAAAAACTTTTTATATTAAATTAAAATTTCAACTAGTAAATCTTTGGCTTTTAAATGCCAATGTTGACATTTTTGCATTTCAATGAAAAGCTCATTTTTTTAATAAAAGCTTTTAATATTTATAAACAAATTTTTGCAACATAAAATTCTAACTACTAAAGCAAAAAAAATTTAAAATAAATGAGATGCATTTTCTTTAAAATAATAATAAATAAAAATGTATATTTTTTTCTATTTTAAAACCATGACTTTTTAATTACACTACACATCAGCCATTCTGCGCAGCATTCAAGGTTATTTTTGTATTATGTAAAATGACGCACTTATTCCGAAAATATGATTTAATATTGTTTCTTTGTATAGGTTTACAAAATATGGGCCAATAACTTTTGGACCGAGCTTTCATAAAGGTGGTCACATATATTTGCAAATATCTCGCGTTTTAAATAACACATATGATCAAATCTTATATCGAATGAAAGTTAATTGAATATCGAATAAACATTTCTTAGAATATTTTTAAATTGGTTCATTAGTTTAAGAGAACTCGAAAGGAGAACTTGAAAAAACAGTTTTTTACAAGAAAAATTTAAGAAAAAATTCATTTAAAAAAAGGAAAAAAATCGATAAAGTAAGATGATACACAAATTTTAATTTTTCAAAATTAGTTCATACTCTTTCGAAGAAATTGAGCTATAAATGACAAAAATATATGGGTAACATTTGAGGATAAAAAAACGTTATGTGAAAGCAATACAATTGAGTGCCATACAAATAGGCATACAAATAAAAAATGTGAGCGGATCACGATTATTTTTTGAGCACCTTGTAATTAATTTGCTTGTAATTAATTTAAAATTTTATAACTTTATCTTTAATACTTAACGAGATATGTGATCCTAAAAAGTAAACCCATAGTTCGTAGTAGATGTAGTAGATTACGTTGTCTAAATCGACTCATTTTCGAACTTCGAATTACTATTCTACTGAAATATATTGAAAATAAATTTCACATTATTCGGAATAGCAGTTTTAAAGTTGTCGTGTATAGGCGGACAGACAGACGCTCATATCTAAATCGACTAGGAAAGTGATGTTGACCAAGAAAATATATATAGTTTTTCATACCAGTCACGTCTACTAAGAGGCGCTAAAATATCCTCACATATATTTTATAACTTGTAACCCATGGATATAGGGTATAAACATATTATGCGATTTTTTTTTAGTTAATACCCAATTGTAATGCTTTCACAGGATTTTTTCTGTTCTCAAAACGTATCCATAGATATCTTTTATTTTTACATAATTTTCTTTAAAAATGTACTGGCTAATTTTGCAATATTACAAACTGTGCATCATCTTGCGTTTTTAATTTTTCGCCATTTTTTAAATTCATTTTTTAATATAATTTTGGTCAGCAAAATTTACATTTTTCGAGTTCGTCTAGAGAGTTCTCTTAAACCAGTAAACCAATCCCAAACTATTGTAAGAAATCTTTATTGACTATTTAATTATCTTTCATTCGATATAACAATTGAGTTTATGGGTTTTACTAAACGCGAGATATTTACAAATATATGTGACCACCTTTTTGAAAGCTGAGTACAAAAGATATTGCCCGAAATCTCGTAAACCTATCAGTAGAAAATTTTTTGATTCATATATTCAAAATCTGCGAGTCATTTCCAATAATACAAAAATAATAGAATTTACTGCGTAAACATTTTTTCTCATTGTGTAGTGTTATTCAATACTAAATAACCATATTATAATTTAGAAACAACAGCATTTACTATAAAAAAAAAATTCAGGTAATAATATTATATAAATTGTTTCACTTCTTAATTAAATGCTTAGTTTTTATTTTAATTAAAAGCTTTTAGTTTTAAATTGAAATTATTTTTTATATTTGTTTATCATTCACTTCCATTTTAAAAGAAAAGTTTAAACTGTCTTTATATAAATAAAAATATGCTTTTTAAATAAAAGCTTTTATTTTCAAATTTTTAAATTTTACAAATATTTATAATATTAATTTAAAGTTGCTTTATTTTACATTATAAATTGAAAGCTTTTACTTTTAATAACTATACAAGCTTTTTTATGTGTTTAAAAGCCATATGAATGAGTAAAAAAAATCTATTCATGCAATAAAAGCTTAACTTAAAAGCTTTATTTACGCTTACTTTTAATATAGAATTACTAAAAGCGATGCTAAAAGCTTTTAGTAATATGTATAAATTTTAAAGCTTTCAAATACATTTTAACAAGAAAATTAAATTATATTTTCCATAAACTAAAAGCTTTTCTTTTATATAAAACCATTTATTTCAATTAACTCAATTAACTATAAAAAAAAACAAGTATTTTATAAAAAAGAATAAGCTACTATTATAGAGTTTAGAGCCATGTCTTGTTGCATTACTATAAAACCTCAATCAAAAGGCTCCGTTCAGTTAGCTCTTTAAATAAAAGACCTTCACAACCAAAAGCTTAACCAATCCACTTAAACCTTATACTTTGTTTTTTCTCTTTAGATTAGTTTCTCTTTAGTCTATCCATTATTTTGTTATTTGCTTGTGCAATGTTGGTTTTCTTTAAAAAGCTACTTTTGTAACCTTTCCTTTTTTTTTTTTGGTGTTCTTATTTTTTTTATACGCCGCAACATTTGCTTATTTGATTAGTTTGTTTGAGCTTTAGTATAGGATTAAATTGGCATTGCCAAAGGACACACTCCTTGAAAAGAAATCCAATTAAACTGCTTGTCAACTTTTTGCACTCTTTGCTATCGTCACCGCTGGCCGGCAGCAATATAAAATAACTTGCGTTGAGTCCTTTTTAAACTTAAATATTTGTCCAACATTGCTTTTGCAACAACTTAACACTCTCCCACTCGCTTTTGCACTCCCTTACTCTCTCTTTAATGCTTTTTTACAATCTAGTGTTCAGTTTTAACAAACAAGTTCACTTTTATAGCCAGCCGGTTCCCTACTTTTTTGTTTCCACCCAGCTCTATTTTAACTTAGCTCCCTTCAACCCAGTTGCCTTTTACTCATTTAACTGGATTAAAGCTTTTGAGAAAGTGAACTTTCTCGTAGTTGCTGGCTGTTTGTACATTAAAAGGGTCACCTGCTCGCAGCAGTTAATATAAATTGTTTTTGACATACCGTGCCCCACATTGTCGCCCGAATCTCTTTGAGATGCGTCCATCACACCCAGCTTCAATTATAGCTTTCACGAGCATTCGCCTATTTCTGCTACTCTCGCTTACTTTATTTTCATCTACTCTCTACTACATCTACTCTACCTTTCCGCTTACTTTTTAGTCGACTCTATCATTTTGTCAACTTACTAACCATAATCAGCACTCAGTTCAGGTCCCCAACGTCCAGCCTTTGTGGCTCCGTGCATTGGTCGGTCGGTCGTTCTGCCTCGACAGGCTCCAAATGGATTTCTCGATTTTCTAGGTTAACTGCTTCAATGAAGTCAATGAAGCAAGAGCCTGCCAGCAACCTACAAAATGTGGTGCGAGTAGTGTAGTAGGGGTCAGAGATGGATTTGAATGAGGCGCTGCATAATTTTCGAAAGATGTAAAAAAAGCACTGAACATTTATACTACATTTTGGGTTGAAAGATATGCTGCTGGAAGAAAATATAAGTGGCATTGTAGAGTATAAGTAAAGGGTGTAAGGTATAAATAGGTGGTATAAGAACCTTGCCAAATCTATGGGGGGGCCTGACATTGGCGACCACATTTTATGTTATTACCAACAGTATAACCTCGATTCTCCTCTACCCTCCACCAAAATTTGATGATGATGATGATGTTGTGAAAAGGACAACATAATATACAACAGATTGACACAGTGAAATCCTGGTAAAAATGCCATTTAATCCTTTAAGCAGTGTAGCTGTCTAAAGGCAAGACAGTTAATGATAATGACCAAAACGTAAAATGTTGAGAAATACGTGGGAGGTAGAAGACAGCTCTGGCATAAAGATATAAAAGAAGCAGAAGTGACAGATTTCAGTTTGAAAAGCGCATAAAACTGATGGAAGGATGGTACTTTAAGTATTGTGTCAAGTTAGCAACAACAAACAACGTTAATAGGTGTAAGATTGTTGTAGCTGTGGTTGTTACAACACACAAATACAAGGTATTATGATTAATAACCAAGGTAATGCTGATAAGGACGAAATTGTGCGGAAAATTAGCAGAATAAAAGTGAATTTAAAATATTAAATTCTATTAAAGCAAAAACTAAATAATGAAAATATGATAAAATATATGATAAAATATATTTCTTATATTTTCTCATATTTATTTTTCATATATTTTCTCATTTTTTTTTGATACAATATGTTTCATATATGATCAAAAATTTGAAATATATGAAAATACTAGTATTTTGTATTCGGGCTGCGCATGTGGGATTTTCTGTGTTATTTTTCTTAAATCATATATTTTCATTATATATATATAGTACTAAACAAAAAAGAAAGTATAATATAAACAAATCTTCTTTTTGTATTTGTGCTTTTAATGTCTTGTTTTTCATTTTGTGTTTTTACTTTTATTTTTGTATTTGATTTTGACTTAATGTTTATGTTTTAAAATATATTTTGGTTTTATTTTTTTATTTTTGCCGGGTTACTGTTTTTTTTTTCTAGTTTCATTTGTTTTTGTTTTTTCGCGTGTTTTATTTTTATTTCTTTTGATTTTTTTTTTTGTATTTATTTTTGAATTTACTGTTGGTTTGTTTCCTTTTTTTTTTTTTACTTTTGTTTCTTTTGATTTTTTGTTTTTGGTATTATTATGGCTTTTGATTTTTTTTTTTTGTATTTTTGTGCTTTTGATGTTGCATTTGTTTTGTGCTTTTATATTTTTTTTATTGTGTTTATTTTTTGGACTTACTTTTGATTTGTTTCTTTTTGATTTTTATTATTTTTTGTGCTTTGTTTCTTTTGATTTGTTTCCTTTTGATTTTTATTTTTTTTTTGCTTTGTTTCTTTTGATTTTTTGTCTTTGGTTTTATTATGGCTTTTGAGTATTTTTTTCTGCTTTTGTGTTTTTTACTTTTTTTGTTTTTGTGCTTTTGATTTTATTTTTGTTTTTCATTTGTTTTGTGCTTTTGTTTTTGCGTGTTAGTTTTGTGCTTTGGCTTTTCTTTTTGAGTTTTTTACTTTTTGCTTTTGAGTTTTTTACTTTTTGCTTTTGAGTTTTTTACTTTTACTTTTTAATTCTTCACAATTTTATATATTTTTGATTGCATTTTAAATAGGCATTTTTCTTGTGATTAGTAAAAACTAAAGTTTAAAACTATTTATTTCGAGTTTTTGCATTTATATTTGCTATTGCTTTTTTCATATACATTTTTGTTTCAGCCTATTACCTTTGGTTTTGACTTTATGTTTTTGTTTTTAAATATATGGTTTTAAATATATTTTTTTTGTATTTTCAAAATATATTTAAAAACAAAAACATGAAGTAAGTCAAATACAAATACAAAAATCAAAGTAAAAACACAAAATAAAATAAAAAAAAGACATTAAAAGCACAATTACAAAAAGAAAGATAGAAGCAAATTTAAAAACCAATGGCAATTGGCTAAAACAAAAATTTCGCTCGTTTCTGTTTTTATCTGGTTTTCATTTGTGTTTCTGCTGTTTCGCTTGATTTCGTTTTTACTTTCTTTTTGATTTTTTTTCTTGTGTTTATTTTTTTGATTTACTTTTGATTTGTTTCCTTTTGATTTTTGTTTTTTGTTTTGCTTTTATTTCTTTTGATTTTGTGTCTTTGTTTTTATTATGCCTTTTGATTTTCTTTTTACTTTTGTTTAGAGCTTTTGAGCTTTTGTTTAGAGCTTTTGTGCTTTTGTGTTTTTACTCTTGTGTTTGCTTTTGTTTTTGCGTTTTAGTTTTGTGGTTTTTTTTTTGAGTTTTTGTTATTTTGTGTTTTTGGTTATATTTTTCGTTCTTGTTTTTTTTGTGTTGCTTTTCTATTGTTTTTGCTTATTAGTTGTGCTTTTGATGTTGGTTTGTGTTTTTGTTTTTTTTCTTTAGTGTTTTTGTATTTCCTTTTGTGTTTTCTTCGTTTTTCTTTTGATTTTGTGTTTTTGATTTTGCTGTTGCTTTTTTGTTTTTGCTTTTATTTTTGTGTTTGGTTTTTCTTTTGTTTTAGTGACTTTGCTTTTGGTTTTTTGTTTTTGTGTTTTTGTGTGTTTGCTTCGGTTTTGGTTTGTGCGATTTTTCCTTTCGTGTTTTTGTATTTTTCTTTGTTTTTCTTTTGTATTTTTGGATTTGCTATTGTTTTTCGTTTTCTTTTGTACCTTTGCTTTTGTTTTTATTTAAAATAGGCTTTTTAGACATTTTAGGGCATATTTATCTAACCCCTGCACTTAAAGCTTTAAAACCCAGCGTCTGTGCGACCAAAGCTCTAAGCAAAGCTGTCATAACTTCATGATGTTGCCACAACGTAACAAGGACACTTAATCCGGCGGATTTGCAGGCAGGCAGGCTATTTTCGCTGTTGTTATTCGTAGTCCTACTAAAACCTTTACTTTACACAACGACATCGTCGTCGACCAGACCAAGTTATAAGTAGTAGGCAGTGCCGGAAGCAATGAGTCAGAGAGTGAGATCTGTTAAGTGAGTGAGCAGCCAAAGCATGAACATAGCCACTAAATCGACAATGTAATGGCTATGGAAGAACCAACAGTACAACCAGCTGATACCACCTAGCAAAACATAAGAGGTCCCACAGAGGCCACGACAGTATTATGGCAAGGGTTTTGTAACAATTGTTACATGGTCCGTCCACTCGTCTGGTCACAGTTGTTATTAACGAACATTTATAAGTAGCATTCATGAGCTTACATTTTGTACCTGTGCCACAAGTACCAAAATTAATGTTTAAATATTTAGTAAATTTACTTAATTTACATTGGCTCATAATGTAGAAGCGCTTACTTGGTAAGTGTTGCTGCAAGGTGTTTCAAAAGGTGTTCTTCGGTTTAGCAAACGCCACACGATTCACACAGCAGGCCTATTTTCTGCCATTCGACATAATAATCATTGTTAAAGCCGTCTCCTCCAATCTCCCACTAGTTGTTGCTTGACTGTTTAATTCTCACACACACACACACGCAGTCTGTTGCCTGCCAGGACAATCGCAGGACAATAACAAACTATAGACCACAAGCTGTGCTTGATAAAATGTCATTAATGTGTGTTTGGACATTTTTGTTGTCGCTATAATGGGCTACATAATAGTAACAGCACTAACAATAATGCGCTGTTACTGTTCAAAAAACAAAAACAACAATAATAATTACAATTAAAACAACAACAAGAACTTAAGTAATGTATATCTGGCAACTCTATGTCATAGATTAATCGAATTGCATACCGCAAAGTAATTCGACAAATCGAAATAATGGCAACGGGGAGAGGGAGATAGAGAAAACTGTTTTTGAGCATTTGAAGGCCTAGAGAATTTAGGATATTAAATTATAAAAGAAAATTATGAAATAAATAAAAAATATAAACTGCGGTATTCGAAACGTTGATAGTCGGTATTGCCGTATCACCGACGATATCTATCTATATATATAAAAATGAAATTCCGCTAAATATGGGCGGAATTTGATATAGGGGCGTGGTACAACCCATATAACCATAACTTTCAAAATACTATACCTCCTGACCAGAGTTATGAAAATTGAAACAAAGGTTTATATTAAAAAGTAGAATCGTCACGTAGAATGTGGGCGGTATTGCATAAAGGAGTGTGGCATCTTTCATAGAGGGTTTTTCAACAGAGACGCTACAAAAGTAAAAGTATGTGAAGTTAAATACGTATTTTTTTTAGCAAAGACACAAACCAATTTTTTTTACAGAGCATTAACAGAGCGTTAACAGCCGCTATGTTAGCGGATGAAATCTTCCGATTGGTACACATAAATGACTCCAAATCCGTCCAGGCTCTTCATACTGGAAAGCAATTTAGTTCATTGGATAGCTAATGAATAGAGCTTTCCAAATATGTAACCTACATATACAGATCGATCCATTAGACACTTTATATACATTTTTAAACTAGGTCATGTATTGAGAAAAAATGGTGATGATGAAGTGGTCACTACTCCGTCCATGATCCCCGTGCTGGAACTTCTTATATTAGATGGGATAGGTAATGATTAGAGCTTTCCAAATCTGTGACCTACATAGTTAGATCGAAACGCTGGATATTTTTTATGAATTTATGAAACTTGACCATTTACAAGGAACAAAAATATTCATATGAAGAAAAAGTCATGATCATGAAGTGGCCACTACTCCGTCCATGGTTCCCGTGCTGGAACTTGCTATAGTAGGTTGGATAGGTAATGATTAGAGCTTTCCAAATCTGTGACCTACATATTTGGATCGATACGCTGGATATATTTTATGAATTTTAGAAACTTGACCATTTACAAGCAACAAAAATAATCATATGAAGAAAAAGTCATGATGATGAAGTGGCCACTACTCCTTCCATGGTCCCCGTGCTGGAACTTCTTATAGTAGGTTGGATAGGTAATGATTAGAGCTTTCCAAATCTGTGACCGACATAGTTGGATCGATACGCTGGATATATTTTATGAATTTTAGAAACTTGACCATTTACAAGCAACAAAAATATTCATATGAAGAAAAAGTCACGATGATGAAATGGCCACTTCTCCGTCCATGGTCCCCGTGCTGGAACTTTTTATAGTAGGTTAGATAGGTAATGATTAGGGCTTTTCAAATATGTGGTCGACATAGTTGGATCGATACGCTGGATATTTTTTATGAATTTTTGAAACTTGACCATTTACAAGGAACAAAAATATTCATATGAAGAAAAAGTCATGATGATGAAGTGGCCACTACTCCGTCCATGGTCTCCGTGCTGGAACTTCTTATAGTAGGTTGGAGAGGTAATGATTAGGGATTTTCAAATATGCGATCGGCATAGTTGGATCGATACGCTGGATATTTTTTATGAATTTTTGAAACTTGACCATTTACAAGGAAGAAAAAGTCATGATCATGAAGTGGCCACTACTCCGTCCATGGTCCCCGTGCTGGAACTTCTTATAGTAGGTTGGAGAGGTAATGATTAGTGATTTTCAAATATGCGATCGGCATAGTTGGATCGATACGCTGGATATTTTTTATGAATTTTTGAAACTTGACCATTTACAAGGAAGAAAAAGTCATGATCATGAAATGGCCACTACTCCGTCCATGGTCCCCGTGCTGGAACTTCTTATAGTAGGTTAGATAGGTAATGATTAGGGCTTTTCAAATATGTGGTCGAGATAGTTGGATCGATACGCTGGATATTTTTTATGAATTTTTGAAACTTGACCATTTACAAGCAACAAAAATATTCATATGAAGAAAAAGTCATGATGATGAAATGACCACTACTCCGTCCATGGTCCCCGTGCTGGAACTTCTTACAGTAGGTTGGATAGGTAATGATTAGGGCTTTTCAAATATGTGGTCGACATAGTTGGATCGATACGCTGGATATTTTTTATGAATTTTTGAAACTTGACCATTTACAAGGAACAAAAATATTCATATGAAGAAAAAGTCATGATGATGAAGTGGCCACTACTCCGTCCATGGTCCCCGTGCTGAAACTTCTTATAGTAGGTTGGATAGGTAATGATTAGAGCTTTTCAAATCTGTGACCTACATAGTTGGATCGATACGCTGGATATTTTTTATGAACTTTTGAAACTTGACCATTTGCAAGGAACAAAAATATTCATATGAAGAAAAAGTCATGATGATGAAGTGGCCACTACTCCGTCCATGGTCCCCGTGCTGAAACTTCTTATATTAGATGGGATAGGTAATGATTAGAGCTTTCCAAATCTGTGACCTACATAGTTAGATCGAAACGCTGGATATTTTTTATGAATTTATGAAACTTGACCATTTACAAGGAACAAAAATATTCATATGAAGAAAAAGTCATGATCATGAAGTGGCCACTACTCCGTCCATGGTTCCCGTGCTGGAACTTGCTATAGTGGGTTGGATAGGTAATGATTAGAGCTTTCCAAATCTGTGACCTACATATTTGGATCGATACGCTGGATATATTTTATGAATTTTAGAAACTTGACCATTTACAAGCAACAAAAATAATCATATGAAGAAAAAGTCATGATGATGAAGTGGCCACTACTCCTTCCATGGTCCCCGTGCTGGAACTTCTTATAGTAGGTTGGATAGGTAATGATTAGAGCTTTCCAAATCTGTGACCGACATAGTTGGATCGATACGCTGGATATATTTTATGAATTTTAGAAACTTGACCATTTACAAGCAACAAAAATATTCATATGAAGAAAAAGTCACGATGATGAAATGGCCACTTCTCCGTCCATGGTCCCCGTGCTGGAACTTTTTATAGTAGGTTAGATAGGTAATGATTAGGGCTTTTCAAATATGTGGTCGACATAGTTGGATCGATACGCTGGATATTTTTTATGAATTTTTGAAACTTGACCATTTACAAGGAACAAAAATATTCATATGAAGAAAAAGTCATGATGATGAAGTGGCCACTACTCCGTCCATGGTCTCCGTGCTGGAACTTCTTATAGTAGGTTGGAGAGGTAATGATTAGGGATTTTCAAATATGCGATCGGCATAGTTGGATCGATACGCTGTATATTTTTTATGAATTTTTGAAACTTGACCATTTACAAGGAAGAAAAAGTCATGATCATGAAGTGGCCACTACTCCGTCCATGGTCCCCGTGCTGGAACTTCTTATAGTAGGTTGGAGAGGTAATGATTAGTGATTTTCAAATATGCGATCGGCATAGTTGGATCGATACGCTGGATATTTTTTATGAATTTTTGAAACTTGACCATTTACAAGGAAGAAAAAGTCATGATCATGAAATGGCCACTACTCCGTCCATGGTCCCCGTGCTGGAACTTCTTATAGTAGGTTAGATAGGTAATGATTAGGGCTTTTCAAATATGTGGTCGAGATAGTTGGATCGATACGCTGGATATTTTTTATGAATTTTTGAAACTTGACCATTTACAAGCAACAAAAATATTCATATGAAGAAAAAGTCATGATGATGAAATGACCACTACTCCGTCCATGGTCCCCGTGCTGGAACTTCTTACAGTAGGTTGGATAGGTAATGATTAGGGCTTTTCAAATATGTGGTCGACATAGTTGGATCGATACGCTGGATATTTTTTATGAATTTTTGAAACTTGACCATTTACAAGGAACAAAAATATTCATATGAAGAAAAAGTCATGATGATGAAGTGGCCACTACTCCGTCCATGGTCCCCGTGCTGAAACTTCTTATAGTAGGTTGGATAGGTAATGATTAGAGCTTTTCAAATCTGTGACCTACATAGTTGGATCGATACGCTGGATATTTTTTATGAACTTTTGAAACTTGACCATTTGCAAGGAACAAAAATATTCATATGAAGAAAAAGTCATGATGATGAAGTGGCCACTACTCCGTCGATGGTCCCCGTGCTGAAACTTCTTATATTAGATGGGATAGGTAATGATTAGAGCTTTCCAAATCTGTGACCTACAAAGTTAGATCGATACGCTGGATATTTTTTATGAATTTTTGAAACTTTACCATTTACAAGGAACAAAAATATTCATATGAAGAAAAAGTCATGATGATGAAGTGGCCACTACTCCTTCCATGGTCCCCGTGCTGGAACTTCTTATAGTAGGTTGGATAGGTAATGATTAGAGCTTTTCAAATCTCTGACCTGCATAGTTGGATCGATACGCTGGATATATTTTATGAATTTTTGAAACTTGACCATTTACAAGGAACAAAAATAATAATATGAAGAAAAAGTCATGATGATAAAGTGGCCACTACTCTGTCCATGGTCCCCGTGTTGGAACTTCTTATAGTAGGTTGGATAGGTAATGATTAGAGCATTCCAAATCTGTAATCGACAGAGTTGGATCGATACGCTGGATATTTTTTATGAATTTTTAAAACTTGACCATTTACAAGGAACAAAAATATTCATAAGAAGAAAAAGTCATGATGATGAAGTGGTCACTACTCCGTCCATGGTTCCCGTGCTGGAACTTCTTATAGTAGGTTGGAGAGGTAATGATTAGAGAATTCCAAGTATGTAATCCACATAGTTAGATCGATACGCTGGATTAATTTTATGAATTTTTGAAACTTGGATCATGATCATGACTACTTGGAAAAAGTCATGATCATGAATTGGCCACTCTTCCGTCCATGGTCCCCGTGTTGGAACTTCTTATAGTAGGTTGGATAGGTAATGATTAGGGCTTTTCAAATATGTGGTCGACATAGTTGGATCGATACGCTGGATATTTTTTATGAATTTTTGAAATTTGACCATTTACAAGGAACAAAAATATTCATATGCAGAAAAAGTCATGATGATGAAGTGGCCACTACTCCGTCCATGGTCCCCGTGCTGGAACTTCTTATAGTAGGTTGGATAGGTAATGATTAGGGCTTTGAAATATGTGGTCGACATAGTTGGATCTATACGCTGGATATTTTTTATGAATTTTTGAAAACTGACCATTTACAAGGAACAAAAATATTCATATGAAAAAAAAGTCATGATGATGAAGTGGCCACTACTCCATCCATGGTTCTCGTGCTGGAACTTCTTATAGTAGGTTGGAGAGGTAATGATTAGAGAATTCCAAATATGTAATCCACATAGTTAGATCGATACGCTGGATATATTTTATGAATTTTTGAAACTTGGATCATGATCACGACTGCTTGGAAAAAGTCATGATCATGAATTGGCCACTACTCCGTCCATGGTCCCCGTGCTGGAACTTCTTATGGTAGGTTGGATAGGTAATGATTAGGGCTTTTCAAATATGTGGTCGACATAGTTGGATCGATACGCTGGATATTTTTTATGAATTTTTGAAACTTGACCATTTACAAGGAACAAAAATATTCATATGAAGAAAAAGTCATGATGATGAAGTGGCCACTACTCCGTCCATGGTCTCCGTGCTGGAACTTCTTATAGTAGGTTGGAGAGGTAATGATTAGGGATTTTCAAATATGCGATCGGCATAGTTGGATCGATACGCTGGATATTTTTTATGAATTTTTGAAACTTGACCATTTACAAGGAAGAAAAAGTCATGATCATGAAGTGGCCACTACTCCGTCCATGGTCCCCGTGCTGGAACTTCTTATAGTAGGTTGGAGAGGTAATGATTAGTGATTTTCAAATATGCGATCGGCATAGTTGGATCGATACGCTGGATATTTTTTATGAATTTTTGAAACTTGACCATTTACAAGGAAGAAAAAGTCATGATCATGAAATGGCCACTACTCCGTCCATGGTCCCCGTGCTGGAACTTCTTATAGTAGGTTAGATAGGTAATGATTAGGGCTTTTCAAATATGTGGTCGAGATAGTTGGATCGATACGCTGGATATTTTTTATGAATTTTTGAAACTTGACCATTTACAAGCAACAAAAATATTCATATGAAGAAAAAGTCATGATGATGAAATGGCCACTACTCCGTCCATGGTCCCCGTGCTGGAACTTCTTACAGTAGGTTGGATAGGTAATGATTAGGGCTTTTCAAATATGTGGTCGACATAGTTGGATCGATACGCTGGATATTTTTTATGAATTTTTGAAACTTGACCATTTACAAGGAACAAAAATATTCATATGAAGAAAAAGTCATGATGATGAAGTGGCCACTACTCCGTCCATGGTCCCCGTGCTGAAACTTCTTATAGTAGGTTGGATAGGTAATGAAATCATCATCATGACTTTTTCTTCATATGAATATTTTTGTTGCTCAAGTTTCAAAAATTCATAAAAAATATCCAGCGTATCGATCCAGCTATGTAGGTCACAGATTTGGAAAGCTCTAATCATTACCTATCATTACCTACTATAAAAAGTTCCAGCACGGGAACCATGGACGGAGTAGAGGCCATTTCATCATCATGACTTTTTCTTCATATGAATATTTTTGTTGTTGTAAATGGTCAAGTTTCTAAAATTCATAACATATATCCAGCGTATCGATCCAACTATGTAGGTTACAGATTTGGAAAGTTCTAATCATTACCTATCATTACCTACTATAAAAAGTTCCAGCACGGGAACCATGGACGGAGTAGAGGCCATTTCATCATCATGGCTTTTTCTTCATATGAATATTTTTGTTGCTTGTAAATGGTCAAGTTTCTTAAATTCATAACATATATCCAGCGTATCGATCCAACTATGTAGTTTACAGATTTGGAAAGTTCTAATCATTACCTATCTAACCTACTATAGCAAGTTCCAGCACGGGAACCATGGACGGAGTAGTGGCCACTTCATCATCTTGACTTTTTCTTCATATGAATATGTTTGTTGCTTGTAAATGGTCAAGTTTCAAAAATTCATAAAATATATCCAGCGTATCGACACAACTGTATGGATCACATAATTGGAAAGTCCTAATAATTACCTATCCAACCTACTATAGCAAGTTTCAGCATGGGGACCATGGACAGAGTAGTGGCCACTTTATCATCATGACTTTTTCTTCACATTATTATTTTTGTTCCTTGTAAATGGTCAATTTTCAAAAATTCATAAAAAATATCCAGCGTATCGATCCAACTATGTAGGTCACAGATTTGGAAAGCTCTAATCATTACTTATCCAACCTACTATAAGAAGTTCCAGCACGGGGACCATGGACGGAGTAGTGACCACTTCATCATCACCATTTTTTCTCAATATATGACCTAGTTTAAAAATTTATATAAAGTGTCTAATGGATCGATCTATATATGTAGGTTACATATTTGGAAAGCTCTATTCATTAGCTATCCAATGAACTAAATTGCGTTCCAGCATGAAGAGCCTGGACGGATTTGGAGTCATTTATGTGTACCAATCGGAAGATTTCATCCGCTAACATAGCGGCTGTTAACGCTCTGTTAATGCTCTGTAAAAAAATTTGGTTTGTGTCTTTGCTAAAAAAAATACGTATTTAACTTCACATACTTCAAAAGTAAAGCGACAGGGACAGCAAACGATACCATATTTCTTGCCGCTCTTTTGACATTTATCTTCAGTAAGGTTTGCCATTTCATGATGGAAAGATATACGAACCAACAACGATTCGAAATTATTAAAATTTACGACCGAAATTCGGTAGTAAAAATTCGAAAAATCATTTTCAGCGATAAGGCTCATTTCTGGCTGAATGCCTTCGTCAATAAACAAAATATGCGTTATTGGTCAAACAGCAATCCACACGTACTCCATGAGTCATCATTGCATCCCGAAAAAATGAAGGTTTGGTGCGGTTTATGGGCCGGCGGCGTCTTTGGACCGTATTTCTTCCGTGATGATCAAGACCGGCACGTTACTGTGAATGGGAATCGCTACCGTTCAATGAGAACCGAATATTTTTTTTTTTCGCCGTTAGACTATTTCCTGTGGGGCTACGTCAAGTCAAGGATTTGTTTGAATTTTATATTTGATTATTTATAAATAACATAATTTCGATAGGATTTATCGGTTAGTTATTACTTCCCACCCTTTCGATTCCAAAAACTGCTAAAAAACCAACTGTTTAAAAGATACTTTGTGGAAAAGATACACCGTGGTGGTGCTGGAAGCCTTTTTCTTCAATATACTGAATTAGTCATATGGACGAGAAAATAAAACGGCCTAAGTGCCTGATAAAATCTATTTTGAATGTCGTTTTTATAACACGACAACTCTTCAGAACCTATTAGATACAATCAATATGTAACGCTTTAAAAATTGGCATAGAATTGACTTGAAGTAAATCCATGGTTTCGGCAACTACATCATTAAATTATTTGGATCCACATAAAAGCATAAGTTGTATAATATGTATGTTGGCTATGTTGGCTAATAATATACAGGGTTTTTCAATAAGAGCGCTACAAATTTTTTTTTTTTCAAGGGTTTTTTAACAGGGACGCTACAAAAGTAGAGCGACAGGGACAGCCAACGACGCCATTTTTCTTGCCGCTCTTTTGAAATTTCTTTTCAGTTAGGTTTGCCATTTCATGCCAACAATGCCAACAGAGCCAACAACGAGTCGAATCTCTCCATCATGAAATGGCAAACCTTACTGAAGAGAAATGTCAAAAGAGCGGCAAGTAATATGGCGTCGTTTGCTGTCCCTGTCGCTCTACTTTTGTAGCGTCCCATTTGAAAAACCCTGTATGAATCATTTCATTACCATCTTCTCCAGAGATTTCATCTAACAGTGATTCAAATAATTATTTTCGATTTGGTGGTTTACAACAAATTCTTAAATTTTCAAAAAATAAATTGAACTCTGAAAACCAAAAATATTTCCTAAATTATAATTCGAAAAATGTACAAAAATCCAAAAAACTTGAATTTTTTTAAGTGGATAAAATCCAAAAAAAAAACTGATGGATTTTTGGGACTGGAGACCCTGCGTAGAATTTGGACGGAATTGTACAATGGAGCGTGACACCTCCCACATAATAAAAATTTTAAAATGCAAAATTAAAATATTGTCCGATCAAAATTTCGATCGTCAGATTACCATTTTCATTTTTTTTTTTGTAAAATAATGAATAGCATTCTACTCTAAACGACGATATCTGTTAAATTTATTTTAGAGGGAGTATTTTTAAAAAAGGTACCACTTAGTCGAAAATACTGTATACAACGTCGATTCTTATTCTTTGCATTCCACAATGCAGTTTCAATTCCCTTGATCTGTTATTGTAGGAGTTTTCGATATTTAACCACAAAATCAATTGAGCTTCTTGAAGCCAACGAATCGTTGTAATGGAAAATCAACCACAGAAATGCAATCAAAAGCAACACACATTAAAACCGAACACAATCAAATAACCTCAAATATAAGTAAAAAGAAAACCAGAACAAAATACAAATGATGCGCGCCAAATACACAAAGTGTTGGCCAGAGGACCCCAACCAAACGGAACGAAACGAAATGAAACGGAAAAGCGCCGCAAAAGAACAATCTGGTTGCGATCAAAGGCAGTAATCATAGAGCCAACCAAACCAGATGAATAGACAGATGAATGGTCTCGCCATAGGGACGAACGAATGATAGAACATATAATATGGTCGTGTGCTGTACACGCAGGAGTTGGAGGTCCTAGTGCTGGTCCTGATATCCGGCAACGATTGCCTTAAGTGTTGCGTGAAATGACGCGCAAATTGACATTCGATTTGCGGCACGATTGCACAAGTGCTTGCAAAAATAATCACGACAGAACTGGTGACTGTTGAAATTACAAGAAAAAAAAAATATATAAATAAAAAATAAAAGCAAAACCACAAACAATACAATTTTATTCAAAGTCAGCGCA
This sequence comes from Dryomyza anilis, assembly GCA_951804985.1. Lineage (NCBI taxonomy): Eukaryota > Metazoa > Arthropoda > Insecta > Diptera > Dryomyzidae > Dryomyza > Dryomyza anilis. The sequence continues at coordinate 24,521,534 of OX638131.1, forward strand.
CCACTATAATGATTATATTTTCCACCTTCATTTGCAGCACGTTATCTCGGCGCAAAAATATTCCTGATGTTCGCTTTAATTGCGGATGTTCCGCAAAAGAAGGTCCTGTCATTCTAATCTGCTTCACATCTCTGCACTTTTGTAACCCCCCCCCCCCACCGACCATGCTATTATTTTATGTGGTAAACGTTTCACGAATACCTTTTGCCGTGCGCAGAAATATTAAAATAGCAAAATTATTTGCAACGCCAAGGACATGCTACAATCTGTCGCAAAGGAGCGCGCAAATGTAGTGGACAAGCAGCAGTAGTTGGACCAAAAAAAAAAAAATGAAATTATCAAAGCAATTTCCGTTTTGCTTAATTTAATGTAATGGCTTCTTCGACTTCCTTATGGCGCAACGTAAATGTCCTGGACATTCTCAATGTGCTCAACATTTGCACGTTGCATATTCTTCTGATTTTTACTTCTTCACAGATTCATCTATTTGGCACTTCTTCTTGCATATTCATTGACTGTTTTTTTTTTTTACTTTTGTATTTTATTTTAGAAAACCCCCAAAATATTTATTTCTGACACACTTCATAGTATTTTCAACATGGCTCTATACTTTTAAAAACTCAGCACCTTCCCATTCTTAGCATATCGATGTTTATTCTGTATAGTTCCTTCCTACCTCTTATCTTCAAACAGTATCTGTTAATAGTTCTCTTATTTTTTCTTTTATTTTTTGTTCACTGATCCGTCCTGACACTTGGCGTCATTACAACCTAGCATCGTACATTTTTTTTATTCCATTTAATTCTTGTCTTGGTCATGACCAATTCCACTTTCGGTTGGACATTTAGTGGCTATAGAGTCATAATTTATTTACACACCAGGTCAATTTTTCGCTGGCAAACAGCGAACGTCGATTTTTCTATAGCAGCTGCTGGGTTTTTATATTATTCTATTTTTTTTTATCAAACATATTCATAAATCAGTGTCAGACCTTGGCTCCGGTGGTTTTTCATTATATTACGGTGTTCAGAAAATGTCTCGTTATAGCAAAAATTTAATTAATTAGTATCATTAAAATTAAATGGTTTTATTAAAGTTTTGTAAGAGTTTTATAATAGTTTTAAAAGAGTTTTATAAAAGTTGTATAAGAGTTTTATAAGAGTTTTATAAGAGTTTTATAAAAGTTTTATAAGAGCTTTATTAAAGTTTTATAAAAGTTTTATAAAAGTTTTATAACAGTTTTATAACAGTTTTATAACAGTTTTATAACAGTTTTATAAGATTTTTATAAGAGTTTTATAAGAGTTTTATAACAGTTTTATAACAGTTTTATAAGAATTGTACAAGAGTTTTATAAGAGTTTTAAAAGAGTTCTATAAGAGCTTTAAAAATGACATAGTATGCTTACATTTTAGATAGAGTTGAAATTAGCTTTATTTAGGAAAACCTGTACAAAATATCATAGTTAGATAAAAGTTAATGATAAAAATTACTTTAAACTATGTTCTGCATATTATAGTTTGGCGCTATATAGAACTTCGGCCGAGCTCTCTCACCATTTTGAGCTGTGCGTGTTACATTTGTACACAAAGTGGTGGGACCTACAGTTTATTGCCGAATCCGAACGGCGGTTGATAGCTTTTCATGTAATGTTTTACTCTCGTAGGTTTGCCGTTTACTGCCGAGAGGTAGCGCGGTATAGAAAAATGTTTCTATGAAAAGATGTTGTTAGCCCCAGTCCAGGCTTAAACCGGGGACCTTTCGGCTCGCAGTCCAACGCACTAACCACTGAGCTACCGCGGCCATAAATAATTTTCTTGTATAGAATTAGATTCTAAATACAAGAAAATTTAACAAAAATAGTTTAAGAAAATAAAAAATATTCGTGTTTAGATCTAAATATCTTAAAAACTTATTGGAATAATAGCTTTCATTAGTATATTAAATTTAGCTTCGACAATTCACAGAAAAACTACGTTGTTAATTTTTCGATTAACTTTTTTCGTAAAGTACTGCACTTTTTAATTCTAAGATGTAGGACTAAAATTTCAAATGCAATTTTCTTAAAAATGATACGAAATAGAAAAAAACGGAGTTTACAGTTCAAATCTGTGAATTTAAACTAAATAAATGATGTATTGCGTATATTTATAACAGATTTTATAATGACTTCATAATATTAAATAATTTTATAACAATTTCATAAGTGTCTTATAAAGATTTCACAATGATTTCTTACACTTTACATAATTTTTATTAATGCGTATATTTATAACAGATTTTATAATGACTTCATAATATTAAATAATTTTATAACAATTTCATAAGTGTCTTATAAAGATTTCACAATGATTTCTTACACTTTACATAATTTTTATTAAAAAAATGTTTTATTTCGGTTACAAATAAGTTTCATATTTATAACGAATATTATAACGGTTCCATAAGAGTTTCATAAGGATTTCACAATAATGCTAAAATCTTTCATAATTTCTATTAATAATGATTGAATACAATGGTTCCATTATATTGGTTCCATAGAAGTTTTATATTTATAATGAATTTTATAATGGTTTCATATGAGTTTCACAAGGGTTTCATAATGATTTCACAATGGTTCTATACATTATTATAATTTTTATAAAATCAAGTATTCGTAAGAATTCCATAAGTATTTTATTATGGTTCCATAAAAAGTTTATATTTAAACCGGATTTTATAACAGTTCCATAGGAGTTTCATAAGGGCTACATAAGAATTTTGCAATGATTTTATTAATTTGTATAAATATAAAAAATATAAGGGGTTCATAAAGATTCATATTTTTAGCAGATTTTATAATTGCTCCATAAGAGTTTCATAAGGGTTTCATAAGAGTTTCATAAGCGCAACATAAGGATTTTACAATGTTTTCATAAATTTATATAATTATAAAAAATATTCGTATATAAGGGTTTCATAAAAGTTTAAAATTTTTAGACGATTTTATAATTGTTCCATAAGATTTTCATAAGGGTTTTATAAGGGTTTCATAAAGATTTATATTTTTAGCAGATTTTAAAATTGTTCCATAAGAGTTTCATAAGGGTTTCATAAGGGTTTCATAAGGGTTTCATAAGGGTTTCATAAAGGTTTTATAAGATTTTCATAAGGGTTTCATAAGGGTTTTATAAGGGTTTCATAAAGATTTATATTTTAAGCAGATTTTAAAATTGTTCCATTAGAGTTTCATAAGGGTTTCATAAGCGTTTCATAAGGGTTTCATAAGGGTTTCATAAGGGTTTTATAAGGATTTCATAAGAAATTTATAAAGAATATATAATGATTCGATAAATTTTATATTGTTTCTAGTAATACAAACAAATTAAATATTCCTAAGGGTATCATAAGAATTTTATAAAGGTTCCATAAAAGTTTCATAATGATTTCTAAAAGCATTTATAATATCGTCGTTGTAGAACTAAAAGTCACCAATTACATTTTCAAAATGTCAATTGTTCCTTTACAAAAACCTTTATAAATCTCGATGAACTCAATATATATAACAAATGATAACAAAATGTAAATCTATCATTTAATGTTTCAACTTTAAAAATGTATCAATTACTTTTTGAAATAATAACTAACTAAGTTGAAATTTAAGATTTTCATAAAAATGTATTTGGTGACTTTTAGTTCTATGTAAAATATACTACAAAAGGCCTATTTAACAAATTAATAAAAATTTTATATTCTTATTAAATGAATTTTCATAAAAACAAAAAGGTTTCTTAAAGGTTCCACAAGAGCAACAATATGATTTTATAACACATGTCATTTTACATGTATTTAATTAATTCAATTTAAGAAATAAATATTCACAATACTATCGCATATTTCCATAAGGGATTTATAAGATTTTCATTAGTGTTTAATAATGTTAAAAACAGAAGACAATAAAAAAATTAATAATACATTTTTTTTGACATATTCGTACAATATACTTTGTAAGACTTATGAAATTACATAAGGGTTTCGTAAAGATTTCACAAGAGCAACAAAAAGGTTGTTTAACAATAGGAGATTATTGAAAAACTGTAGATTACTTAAATTTATTATAAGAAATCAATATTCAAAATCGGCAAAATGGTTTTAATACTTTTGAGAAATGTTTTATTATATTTCAATTTGAATTTCATAATTTTATATATGAAAAGAACAATTGATACTCAAACAGTGAATAATACAAACATTTTCAAATATTCTTTTTAAACAACTTTTATGAAATCTTAAAAAATCCGAAGGGTTTCTTTAAGGTTTCACAAGAGCGAAATTACGATTATACAACAATGGCACTTTAATATCTATTTAAAAACAATGTGTTTCATAAATTTATTATAAAAAAATAAATAAAACAATGCTATCATAACAATCGAATTTAAAAAAGTTTTATAATGGTTTCAGAAAGGTTTCATAAGAGCGAAATTACGATTGTACAACTGTACAAAAAATGTGTTTCATAAATTTATTATAAAAAATTAACTAAAACAATACTGTCATAACATACGTATTTCAAAAAGTTTCATAATGGCTTTAAAAAGGTTTCACAAGAGCAAAAATACGATTGTATAACAATGAGACTTTAATATCTATGTGTTTTATAAATTTTTTATAAAAAATTAACTAAAACAATATGTTATGACAACATACGTATTTCAAAAAGATTCATAATGGTTTTAGAATGGTTTCATAAGGCTTTTATTAGAGTTTCAAAAGGTTTTCATGCTTTAATTATGTGTTTCGCAAACAACTACATATTTATACAACTAAATATTTATTATATTTGAAAATTATTTATAATAACTTGAAAAATATTGAAATTATTTTAATAGAAATATGTTGCCACAAAAATTGAAATTCTTCAATTAAAATTTCATTAATTTGCGCAATACCATTTATGCCGAATGCCAACCAACAAATCACGCCATTTACAATGGGAATTGCAATACAAAGCGATGTCGAACCGAACCGAAACGAACTGAAAGCGGTTAAATGATGGCTTCTCCAAAAATTAATTAAATGCAATCCGACCAACTGAACGAACGACGCACTGCCATTGTTCTTAGCATGCTTGTTGTTCGCAAAAGATAAATGCACGCAAATATTAAAAAATAATTTAAATATTTTTTCTTTTTATGAAACAAAAGGCAGTACTGTACAGTACTGTAACACTGGTTGTCGCCGTTGATTTCTTGCGAAAACATTTATTGTTGCATTTTATGTTTCCGTTCAAGCACCGCATCATTTATTGCGTTTGGCTGGCTTGCACCTTGTGTATCCTTGCAGATCCTTCTTGCGGTGAATTGTATTAAATTGCAGCAGTCATTATTGTACATATTGTTCATTCAGTGTTGCCAACCGCACTGGTTTTTGTTGTCTGTCTGCGCATCGAATTGCGTGTGCAGTTGGCATGTGTGAGATACAATTTCTTTTCGGAAAATTATTTTGTAATTAAAAATGACGTAACGATTTTATTTTCTTTTTTGAAAAAAATGTAGATCTACTATATTTACTTGCTTTTGAAGTGCATTGGTATTTATTTAATTGGATTTTACTACATAATGTATTTAAAAATCATTTTATACATAGTGCAGAAGGTAGTTGTTTTTGGTTACTGTATTTTTTTTTATTTATATTTTGAAGTCCGTATGCACACACCGTGGACTTACTCTGAACATATGCAGGTACATATGAAACCCAAGCAACTGTCAAAAAAGCGAAGACAAATGCGAAGACAAAGACAAATACATAAGACAACGAATTTTTAGTGAGTGCGCATTAGTTTTGCTTATATTATTCTTATTTGGTACATGTAAAAAGTAATACTTAATTGCTTGTAATAGGTCAGACTTTGTGACAATAAATATTGCATATCTATTTAGTACTATTCCATCTTTATCATTAGAAAAATATATATTTTATACACACTTTCACAAATATAAATAATAATCCGATAGACAGAATTTGATAGAATACATAATTTAAATAAATACAGAGTGAGAGACAAAATAAATGCAGATGTAGTTATTTTTATTAAACTTATCCAATCTATTAAATAAATACAATACATATGCAAGCAAGTGTTGTATTTTTTTAAATCAATTTGTGAAATTTATGTTTTAAATGTAGTAGTATATCTCTTCTCAAGTTAAATTAATACAGTATGTATTAAAAACAAGTGCAAATGTAAAATTGTTTTCTACAAATCTTCGCATTAAAGTATTTGAAGCAAAAGATTTATGGATATACTTGCATAAGAAAATTTATAAAACCATGCATTAAACCAACAAAAAAATAAAATATTAAAAAAACATGTTTGAATTCATTTAAAAACAAATTTATATAAATTTTTATATATTACCGTAAATAATAGTAAATATGTAAGTATTAAGGGGTTTTCAATAAGAGCGCTACAAAAGTTTTTTCAAGGATTTTTCAACAGGGACGCTACAAAAGTAGAGCAACAGGGACAACAAACGACACCATATTTCTTACCGCTCTTTTGACATGTCTCTTCAGTAAGGTTTGCCATTTCATGATGGAAAGATATACGAGCCAACAACGAGTCGAAATTATTAAAATTTACTACCGAAATTCGAATTCGTATATATTTTCATCATGAAATGGCAAAAAAAATTGGAAATTAAATAGTAGAAAATACCATGACATTGCCATTGAGTTTATATGAGAAGATTTATTTTATTGTATACTATTAAATTAATTATTGTCCTATTGACCAATTTTAATGGGATTTGAGGGAATTTTTTTCTGGGTGCATTTAATAGTACATTGATTATATATTAATAAATAATTAAAATAATGGTGTACAGAATTTAATCAATTATTTTAACACATTAAATCAATATGTAAAGAGTATTTTTTAATAGTATTATGGTACGTTCAGAGAACAACAGGATGTCTTATTCATTTTTAATAGTATTTCCTATTTGAAACAATTCTGTGATGATAGTTTTTCAACTTTATTAATAATTGGATAAAGGGCATTGACTATTTGTAATAGTAAAATCCTATTGAAACAATATGAATTCCTATTTTTTTCTGACTGTTCGCAATTAAAAAAAAACTTGAATGACGGAATTAGGATCAGTTGTCATTTATAAACACCAAACTATTGAAAATTAATTTTAAAAATAAATTTACAACGAAAAAGCAAAAGTTGGGTTTATACGGATAAATGTTACAAAAAAGTATTTGGATTTTGTACGGGTGGACGCTTGCTACAACATCGAATAATGTTTTCAGTTGTGGAGACTCTCTATATTACTCAACTGGGTCCTGTATAACTGGTTTTGCACAGAATTTGTGCTGTTGCTGTGCTAAATTGATCTATAGAATAACCGCCAGGCCTATCTCAATCTGAAAACTCATTATATTGTTTGGGATCTTCCTTATGATATCACACGAACTCGGTTGTGTCGATCCACGTATTTTCATTCTTGTACGCATATTTGCAGGACATGTTTTCAAAATATGTTCTTGAGTTTCTTCATTATCTTGATAGAAACCCAACATACACAGAAAAAAATATATGTGTAAATATAGCAAACAAATTTGATAAATACAATTAATTTTTAATTGTTTCATCGCCAATACGACTTTTAATTGAATTCATTAAATATTTAATTATATTTATTAATAAATTAACAGAAAAGAAAAGTTACATTAATACAATGAAATAATTTGCTGAAACGACCATTGAATTAATTGGATTAACAATCGACGTTGCTGAGTAAAACTATAACCGTGGCGCACAGTATGAGATTTTCACTATTCAATTGGACAAAAGTCTATATTTTGAAAACTAAGGAAGGTAGACAAAATTCATCATACAAAATCCACCAGTCCAAAATCTTCCCGGCAACGGACTCTTTAAATTTAAGAAGTCTCTGAAGAAAATGAACAAAAAAACGAGTTGGGAAAGTTAGGTCACATGGGTAAGTTCGGTCACATGGGGCGGATTTTTATAGTCGGTCGGGCCCGACTATGGAATACCCTACACCTTTGGTGGGGATATTAACCCTCAGAATATTATTCATATATCAGAAATTTACGCCTTATATCCCCAGAAATTAAAAAAAATATATAAAGTATAAAAAACTAAAAAAAAATAAATTTGAAAAATGTAATTGGGCGGACCACGCCTATATTTAAAATTTTGTAAGGCTAATATTTCATAGAATTGATTTTAATAATTAACGGATCAAATTTCCACTATTAAAAACCGGGAAATAATGAAAAAAAAAATGTAGGCGGATCACGCCCATTTTTAGACCACACATTTTTAGGTGAATTATAACAATATGTTTTAAATTTTACAACTATATCTTGAATACTTTTCGAGTTATAAGTTCCCAAAGATTTATATAAAAGTGACTTGTATGGGAGGTGGGCGTGTCTGTTGACCGATTTGGCTCATTTTCAAACTCAGTTCCCACTTTTGGCTAAAATATATTGTGACGAAATTTCATCGCATTCTGAGCAGTATTTCTCAAGTTATTCTGTATTCGGACAGCAAGACAGCAAGACAGCAAGACAGCAAGACAGCAAGACGGACAGACAGACAGACAGACAGACAGACGGACATGGCTAAACGGACTCGGGTAGTGATGCTGATCAAGAATATATATACTTTTCCATACCGGACACGCCTCCTAAGGGGCGTTACAATATATGCACAAAGTTAATATACCCTGTACCTCATAGGTGTAGGGTATAAAAATCTTACAAATTTGATCATACAAAATTCACCAGTACAACATCCACCGGACAACGGACTCTTTACATTCCAAAACTCTCTGAAGAAAAAGTGTATTTTGTATCAAATACACTTTCGACGAATCGGTTTAGTAGTACTCTCTGGTGTCAAAACTTTGTATGCTTAATACCATTAAATGCTATGATTTATAATATATATATTTTTTTTTACATTGATTTCCCGGTCAATGGCATCACTAGGTTCTTCTTATTTATTTCATTTTCACATTTTTCCCTTCGAACACTTCGTGTAAACAACACTCTGCTATAAATCAAGTCCTGGCAGCCGTTTTATACTGGCTTTGAAATTTACCACCAATACACTTTCTTTGCAATTTTCTTCGCCGTTCGTTCCGTTCCGTTTTCAACATCTTGGCGTTTGGCGTGGCTGAAACATGGTGCAAGTAATCGATTGGAAAAATAAGAAATAATCCTTGCGCTTGATATCCTTGCACATTACATTTACATGCGGCATAAAAGAGTATTACTTAGTTCGATACCAAGTAGAAATAGTAACATTGTTGTTGTATTATTGATGATATTCATGTTGTTGTTAATGTTGTTGTTGTTGTCGTTGTTGTTGTTATTGCCAACGCATAGCACACCTTTTACTCTAAACCTGTCGAACGGATATACAAGCGATGACTTGCATTCAGAACGTGCAGCAACTTCCGGCTTTCGCTGACTTCCGGTTTAGTTCAAAAGTGAGTGACTGAGTGCATGCACGTGTTTTTTTTTATGTTTATGTCTATGTCTATGTGTGTGTGTTGGTGGCTGTGACTGTTTGTGTGTTTCAGTGTCTAAGGTGGTACAAGAAAACAAAAAAAAAGCAAGACTCACGTCAACACTAAGTCACGTGAAGACAGTGACTTTTATTGTATTATATAAGTGGCAGGATATTGTATTTGAATGCAGGATGATCGCCATTAAAATATATTCAAATAGAAACAGATATACGATCGATAACTAGAGCAGACAGTTGGAAATGGCAAAAAGGTTTTATAGTAGCTCTAGAAAGGTGTTTTACATGTTTTATAAATATTTTTAAATATGTTGATAAATATTTTAAATATAAAAAATATCAAATAATTATATTTTAAGTTTTGTATAATAAAAGTTTATATTTTATCATTATAAAATGTTCATAATTCTAATTTTAATATGTGAAAATTTGCATTTTGGTTCAATTTTTTTAAAGAAATTTTAATTTTTATTGAAAAATTGAATTTTCACAAATGTTAATTTCTTGACTTAAATTTAAATTATTCACTAACATTTCAATTTTACATAAAAACGAGTTGGGAAAGTTAGGTCACATGGGGCGGATTTTTATAGTCGGTCGGGCCCGACTATGGAATACCCTACACCTTTGGTGGGGATATTAATGTGGGATATTTAATTGCATACATTAAACCCCTAGAATATTATTCACATATCAGAAATTACGTCTAATATTTCATAGAGTTGATTTTAATAATTAATGGATCAAATTTCCACTATGAAAAACCGGGAAATAATGAAAAAAAAATGTGGGCGGATTACGCCCATTTTTGGACCACATATTTTTAGGTGAATTATAACAATATGATTTAAATTTTATAACTATATCTTAAATACTTTTCGAGTTATTAGTTCCTAAAGAGTATTATAAAAGTGACATGTATGGGAGGTGGGCGTGTCTGTTGACGAATTTGGCTCATTTTCAAACTCAGTTCCTACTTTTGGCTAAAATATATTGAGACGAAATTTCATCGCATTCTGAGCAGTATTTCTCAAGTTATTCTGTATTCGAACAGCAAGACAGCAAGACGGACAGACATACAGACAGACGGACATGGCTAAACGGACTCGGGTAGTGATGCTGATCAAGAATATATATACTTTTCCATACCGGACACGCCTTTTAAGGGGCGTTACAATATATGCACAAAGTTAATATACCCTGTACCTCATAGGTGTAGGGTATAATAGTTAAGTCACATGGGAGGCACTTAAAGCCGGCCGCGCCTGTAAATGAAATATTCTACTCCGTGATATTAATGTGGGTTAATTTTTTGTATACTTTTAATTGTATACTCAAATTGTCAAATGCTTTATTATGCATTATATTATTCCCTTAATTAACAAAAAAATCATAAAAGTAAAAAAAATTGAATATATTTTAATAAATCGTTTTTTTATAATTTTAATAAATCGTTTTTTATTATTTCTGTAATATTTCTCATCAACTAAAAATCACTGTGTTTGGTAAAAAATTGAATATATTTTAATAAATCGTTTTTTATATTTTAATAAATCTTTTCTTATTATTTCTGTAACATTTCTCATCAACTTAAAATCACTGTGTTTGGTAAGAAAATACTGAGAATGAACTGGTCTATTATTATAAATTAGAAAAAAATGGGGTGAACGGTAACGAAATTTGGAAAAAATCAATGACAAAGTCAAAATTTGTATTTTTATTTTTGTAAAATTTAATTTTGCTTACACCGAAAGATATAAAATAAATTAAAATGATGCAAATTATAGACAATTTAAAATTAAATAAACTTTAAATTTAAAATCAGCTTTTCGAGAATTTATTCTATACAAAATGTGTCAAAAAAGTTGAATTTATTTTTAAAGTCGACTTTAAATTGTCTATGATTATGAGTCAATGTCTTTTAAATGAATACAAGTATTTGATTAACGTCCAAAAGCATATGTATTGTTTTTACTGAAATGATGTAGTTGTTTTTGTATGGAAAATAACTACATAATTTGGCAACATTTGTATTAAAAAACCTGAATTTAGTCTTTATTTATACGTCCTGAAATATGTAGAGAAATTACTACATATGCTTTTAATTTAACTACAATCTGTATTTAACTTTGTTGTGTTAATTATTTACAAACAAATATATATTTTTTTTTTTTCATAATAAAAACATTTCTTTATCGATTCGGGAAATTATATGAATGAATATTATATTAATATATTTTTCGATTGCCAAAAAAATAAGATAAGACCACCGTTCATTAAATGACATAATGATGAATACAGTCATTATATATATGTTGTTACGAAAATTCAGTCTACGGAAAACTGTTCGTATCTCTGGATTGTGCAAAAATGTAAACACTCTTATGTTTGGTTTAAATATCCAGAATTTAACTCGACATTGATCACACACGAGTAGAGATGGGCACGTGAGTGAGTTTTGACTCACACTCACTCACGCTCACGAAAGAATTTTTCTAATCACGCACACTCACTCACGGTATTTTTTGGTCTACTCACACTCACTCACAATCACGTGAGCAAAATTAGGATTCAATCACAATCACACGTGATTCACGTGAATCACGCCGAATCACGCTCATGCCCATCTCTACACACTAGATACACTCGACTACTTTCCAATCACTACTGAAGTGCTGTGCCTCAGATGCGGCGGCCTTATATACTGCAGGCATCAGTTCGACTCGTTTCGACAAGCTTCGACTTCTTTCGAGAACCTTCTACTCGTTTCGTGAATGACGCATGCTATTGGCATCTCATTCGCACTCATGTGTTTTAATATGCTGATCTTCCATCTCTTTCCCGCACATTGCTTAGTGCGCTGAATTGTCTTCCGTCTCTTTCTAACACATTACTTAGTGCGCTGAATTGTCTTGCGTCTCATTTATTATTGTTGATTGCTTGCGCTGTGGAACAAATTACCTCTTTTCGCAACAATATGAAATTATAGTGAAGAACGAAATATTCAATACTATGTATTTGAATCGTAACATTCATGAATTTGTTCATAATATTTATGAATAAAATATTTTTTCACGAATTTTTCAAAAAAAAAAAAAAATTTTTTGTAAAAAAAAGTGTTGTTGTAAAAAATTAAGAAAAAAATTTAAAAAAAAAATTTAAAATTTTCTTTTCGAAAACAAAAAATTTTTCAAAAAAAAAAATTTCAAACAATTTTTTTTTAAAACATTTTACTAATTTATGCATGTCGAGCAATCATTATATAAGAACTGACAAGTACTGCAAAAAATGAACGAAAATAAAATATTTTGATTGAAATTTGGTTTAATGAAGTGCATTCTTCAATATGAAGTACATATTTGTGGTATTTTAAGTTTTTGTTGATTAATATGATGAAACGTATTCGTCACATACAATTCATCATATTGAAGAATACTTTTTCGAAAAATACCAAGCGTTCATCATATTTATGATAGCATTCATAAAATTGATGTCGTTAGTCATTAATATTATGAACGGTTCATTAATACAATGAATCCATGGTTTGAAGAACGGAATTCATTAATATGATGTACATTTTATTTACTGTGTTTAACAATTATAAATATGAACACTATTTAATTGTATAGTTTTTGCTATTTGTAACCAATGAATTCATTTATATCTGTACCACCAACGATCTTTTGTAATACGTTCGTCATGTGCCCATACAAATTTCAAATGGGTCTGGTACGAAGTCGAAATTTAAAATATCGAAACTAAAAATAACGAAAACAAAAATGTAGAAATGCCGAAACCTAAAAATGTCGAAAACAAAAATGTCGAAAACAAAAATGTCGAATACAAAAATGTTGAAAACTAAAATGTTGAAAACTAAAATGTCGAAAAGTAAAAATGTCGAAATTTAAAATGCCGAAATCATTTTTCGAAATAAATGCATAGTAACAAAAATAGCGATTCTTGTGTAAGAACAATATTTTAGTAAGCAACAAATTTAAATAAATATAATAAAATACGATGATAGAGATTTAAAAAAAAATAACATAGTCGTAACACAGACACCAAAATTCTAAGTCCGGTCGTAGTGAAAATCCAAATCTTCGCTACGAATTCAAATTTTTAGCTACTTTAGGATCCGTACGTAATGGAATTCAGGTTGAATATGTCCGAATATGTTCCATTCCGCATAGATCCTAGAGTAGCTAAAATTTTGTATTCGTACGGATATTCATATTTCCGCTACGATAAAATTCCATTGATATCGCAGAAGGTGAGTTGCAATCCCTATCTATTTGGTGTGGCTCAAATAAGATTTGAAATTTGTATTTCTACATTTTGATATTTCGACATTTTTTGTTACTATAAAAAAAAAATTGTGCAAGTTTTATTTTAAATTTTTCTTTTCGACATTTCTTGCTTTAAAATATTTTTTCGACATTTTTTGTTTCGACCAAAAATGGTTTCGGCATTTTAAGACTTTTAATATTTCGACATTTTATTTTTCGACATATTGTACGATTCCATTTCAAATAATTAAAATGAAATCAAAAAATAAAACAAAAATACAGTTTTTGCCATATGTAGAAAACGAATTTTCAATACATAATGTAGTAATATATAAGACATATAAAGACATATTTATTTTAAAACCCACAAAATGAAGTAATTTTTTTTTTTTCAAAATAAATCATACATCGTCGGTGATACTGCAAAACTGCCTATCTACATTTTCGAATACCTCTTACGAAATGAATTTTACAGAAGAAGCAGTCTCAATTCTGCACTTTCTTACTACAAAATTAAGTATGTCATAACTAATAATGGCATTTATCTAATTTATCCTATCAACATAAAAAGCCGATTACAACACAAAATTAGGCGAAATTTTCACATGTAGTTAGGCGGTTTTGCAGTATCACGGACGACATGTTATGTAATTTACTACAGTAATTTTTTCGATGTACATTTTAAAAAAAGAAAGAACTCATGTGGTTCGAATATGTGATACACCATTTGAAAGTTATACCCACTTTTTGTTTTTCGAAACGAACAACGAAATAAAAATTTGACGTATAATCTCGTCACACAAATTTATATTTCATGCTATTTGACTTTTAAAACTTTGAAATTTATTTAAAACTAGCTGGACCCGTACACGACTCGTGCAAAGATTTTGTGAATACAATGTTATGGAGCAATTTTATTAATATAAATAGCATTTTTATTATTAATATCAGGGACCCGTGCTTCGACCCGTGCTTCGTTGTGGACGTTTTTTTATTGGTTCTATAAATGTAGTAACCAAAACCAAACTAATTCTCCGCTAAAACAACTCTTCTCATATACAATTCTCTCTCAGACTGTGCTTCCCCGTAGAATTCTTCCCAGTAAAATTCTTTCCCTTAGAATTCTTCCCCGTAGAGCTTTTCCCAGTAGAAGTTTTATTGTGGTTAGTTTTACTCAGGTGAGTTTTAGTGTCGTGAGTTTTAGTGTGGTGAGTTTTAGAGTGGTGAATTTTATTGTTGTGTGTTTTAGTGTGTTCAATTTAAGTGTGGTGAATTTTACTGTGGTCAGTTTAAGTGGGTGAATTTGAGTGTGGTGAATTTTAGTGTGGTGAGTTTTATTGTGGTGAGTTTTAGTGTGGTGAATTTCAGTGTGGTGATTTTTAGTGTGGTGAATTTTAGTGTGGTGAATTTTAGTGTAGTGAATTTTGGTGTGGTTAGTTTTAATGTGGTGAGTTTTAGTGTGGTGAGTTTTAGTGTGGTGAGTTTTGGTGTGGTGAGTTTAAGTGTGGTGAATTTGAGTGTGGTGAGTTTTAGTGTGGTGAATTTGAATGTAGTGAATTTTAGTATGGTGAGTTTTAGTGTGGTGATTTTTAGTGTGGTAGATTTTGTTTTGTTGTCTATCCTTTTTTTATTTTTCTGTTGTTTTTGAGTTATTGCTTAAGTTTTGTGCTTTTACTTTTGTGATTGATTTTGCTTTTGATTTTGTGTTTTTGCTTTTAATTTTTTTTTTTTTGTTATATTTGAGTTTTTTGTTTCATGTTCGTAGCTGGTGAAAGTGCCGAGTTAAATCGTCCCTTTGTCCAATCCCGCCCATATAAAGCCTATGACACCCTCCGAACTTTATAGTATCCTGGTGCAAAATTTCAGTTAAATCGGTTCAGCGGTTTAGTCGTGATGCTGGAACAAACAGACAGACAGACAGACAGACAGACAGACAGACAGACAGACAGACAGACAGACAGGCAGACAGACCGACAGACCGACAGACCGACAGACCAACAGACCGACCGACCGACCGACCGACAGACTGACAGACTGACAGACGGACGGACCAAGAGTTTTATGTATATAGATTACGTTACTTTGGTTTAATAGTCGTTCGTTTCGAAATACAGAAAGAGGCAGTTAATTTAATTTTTTAAAACATAATTAAAAAATTGATATTCATTTAGAAAACAGATTATACTTTTAAGCAATTCTCTTGACTATTTTATATCAGTTATATGAATTTCTTAAACATTTAAAAATTTATTTCGACAACATAAAAATAACATGTAAAACTTAAATACCATTGCTTTTCTACAACCTTTTAAACCAAAAATAAAAGAAAAATACTACATTTACCTTAGCTCCAAAGCTATTAATATTTCTGCTACATCTTTTGTTTGTAATTCAATTTATTAGCTTTAACCCAAAAAAAAAACCAAAAAAATTGTCTGCACAATTTTACTGCTTTTTTACAATTTCCAATACGTTGCTTCCGCTGCTTTCGTTGAATCCTGCACCGTTGCAATCTTCGTCATTGCACTTTGGAGGAGCAGCACCAGCACCAGCTTCTTTTGCACAATTATTGTTTACTTGTTGTCTTCGGCATTTTGGGTCCTTTGACTATGTCTGTCTGTCTGTCTGTTAGTTTGTGTGTGTGTTTGTAATGCCTTATCAGCCAATTGCACTTTGCACACAGTTGCTGCACTGTGTCAAACCACGTTACCAACATCTTCGCTACTTCAACGCCAACTTTTCCACTTCCCTTCACGACTTCACTTACAGCTCGTCCTGCAGCACAAACTGTGTGGCAACATCCTTTGGCGGCAAGGTTGCCACGACAAGTGACTGCATTTCGACGCTGCTGCCGCATCTGTCAACATCTTGCAATTTCTTAAATTTTCAATTTCATTGAGTCTCGAAATTTTGTCATTTTTATTTTTATTGTTTACAGGCTCTCGGCTACAAACCAGCAAAACATCTAATAGTTGTTCATATTCTATTCAAAAAAAAAAAAAAAAACAACAAAAAAGCATACAAAAATCACAAAAAAAAACTTAAACGAAAAAATTTTAAGAGAGCAAATAAAATTATTTTTTTTTTACTTTATTTCAAACGAATGCATTTGGCGCTCTGTGCTTTGTACCGTTTCTACTGTTCCATAGTAGAATTTTCCTAGGTTTGAGTTGAGATTTTCTGTGAATATTGGGCGTACCCCCATTTACTTTGACAAAAGGGCGACGAAGCGAAAATGACTATGAAAAATATTGTTTCTATTCGATTGCCAGAAAATTGGCTATGTCTATGTTATTCTGTCTGTCTGTCTGTCTGTCGCCATCTCTTTCTATTCAATTATGCACTCTCTTTTACTCCCTTACCGCCTTTTTTGTGTGCATGTTATGTGTGACATGAATCCTGTGCAAGGATGCGGTTTGGCTCTGTGGTATGCCACAAAAATGTCGTCGTTGTCTTCATCACTATCCAGCGTCTAGTCACTGATTCTTTTTTGGTACACTTTTTCTACTTCGTATATCTAGTATGTTTATTATTTTCTAAAGATTTGATGATATACGCGGTGCTATACTGTATTCTATAGTCCGTACTATATCCCATTTTATCCTATTTTGAATCCTATATTTCAATATATTTGGAATCCAATCTTTCTTCTTCATTCTGTCATGCATCCTGTAGTTCGTCTTACATTCGTACATTACATCGTCGTATACTTCGCCTCATTCTTCATGCCAAATATCATTCCTCCGGAACTTCCAGCTATACCTCGTCTTATACATCATTCAATAAAACATTATGTAGTTCGCCCTACATTGCATTGCTCTTGTGCTTATACTTTCCCTATATTTCCTCCTATACGTCGTTTTATTCTTCGTTATTCCCATACTTTATACGATTCTTTCCCATATACTTCATATGGCAGGTCTTAGTCTATACGCCTTTCTATATATTGACATTTTTTAATGGTCGATGGCCGATACGTCGGCCGATGCTTCTTCCTATATTTTGTTCTATACTCTAATAAACACCGTCAAATATTCCAACTCTACCTCCTCCAATACTTCGCACTTTACTTTTTCCTATAGTTTGTCCCATTCTTTATTTGGAATTTCCTCCATATTTCTTCATATACTTCATCTTCCCTATAACACGTCGTCTTGATCGTTCTATTCATCATCCAAAACTTGGTATATTTGGTTATACTTTGTAGTATACGTCATTTTGTTATTCATACTGAATCTCAATTTAGCCGACCTTATACTTCGTGCTGTATTCCGTACTTTATCTCGTCATATTGCCGACGATGTATCGTCGTACACTTCGTCGTATACTTCATAATTTTATTGTCATATACCTCGTCCTAGTTATTCATCGTTTTACGCTTGCTCCTATTTGTCGTAATATAGTTTGAAATATACCTCACCTCATCTTTTATCCGGCCTTATTCTTTGTCCTTTTATACTTGTTCCTATACATCGTTATATACTTTATCCTATACTTCGTCTTATGTAGCGTCGGTAGCTCGTCTGGTTAGTGCGTTTGACTACGAGAGAAAACTCGCTGGTACGTTCGACTATAAACCGAAAGGTCCCCGGTTCGATCCCCAGCGACTACCATCATCTTTTTCATGGAAAACCTTTTTCTATGCGACGCTACCTCTAGGCAGTAAATGTGAAACCTACGAGAGTAGAACATAGCAAATATAACACGCACAGCTCAAATGGTGAGAGAGCTCGGTCGAAGTTCTATACAGGACTGTAGCGTCAAACTATTATTATATTAAACTTTGTTCTATATTATTTAATCATATACTTCGTTCCATTCTTCATCTCAAACATCGTTTTACATTTCTCCTATACATCCACCTTTACCTCATCCTGTACATTCTTTAATACTTAATCATATACTTCATCCTACATTCCTCCTGTAATTCTATACACCTAAACACCCCTACACTTCCTTCATATACGCAATTCTTTCTTCATCCTATATTTGTATTAATATTTGGTACTATTCTTTGTACTACACATCAGCCTACATCCTTCTATACTTCATCACATACTTCTTCCTACATATCTCCTGGTCTTTCTTCTATGCTTCGTCATATATTTCATCCTATACTTGGCATATATTTCCTTCAATACGCCATTATTTCTTTTCCTATTTTTGTATATTAGGTACTATACTTTGCACTACTCATCCGCCTATACCATGACTTACTATAAATGTTCCATATACCAAATGATATAAGTCGCCTTATAGTTAGTATACAATACAAGCATTCCATACTTGATCATATAATTACTCAGTTTAAGAATTCCACCCATATTTACTGCAAGACTTCCTCCGCTCCACCTCGTAAACTTCGTCTTATGCTACCTTTTATACATCGCCTTTTAGGTCTTCCTAAACTTTGTCCTTCCATTTTTTTTTTAATATACGTGTTCCATACAACAATTTTTAAAGGTCGGCCTAGAGTTGCTAAACCATTTTACGTCATTTTATAATTCATTATATGCTTAGTTCCAGAATTTCACCTATATTCCCATCACTACTTCCTATCCACGTGTCCATAACTTCGTCTTATATTTCCTCTTATATTTCCTCTTATAAATCCCTTTTTACGTCCTCCTATCTTTGTCCTATGCTCTGACCTACTATCCATATGCCATTCCAATCA
The DNA here is from genome assembly GCA_951804985.1 of Dryomyza anilis. Lineage (NCBI taxonomy): Eukaryota > Metazoa > Arthropoda > Insecta > Diptera > Dryomyzidae > Dryomyza > Dryomyza anilis. Next base: position 24,541,053 of record OX638131.1, read on the forward strand.
GCCTCTTACATTTAAACATATATTTGGACCTATACTTTGTATTACCCTCCTAAACATTCTCCAGCACTTCATCATAATATGATACCCCCTCCATATACCGACGTTTTAAATTGTCGTAATATACTTAATTTTATACGTCGGCCTTATACGTCGTCCGATACTTTCTTCGACACTTCTTTCTATACTTCCTTCTATACTTCCCACTATACTTCCTCATAAACTTCCTCCTATACTTTCTCCTATACTTCCTCCTATACTTCCTTTTATACTTCTTCCTATACTTTCTCCTATACTTTCTTCTATACTTCCTCCTATACTTCATCCTATACTTCCTCCTCTACTTCCTCCTATAACTCCTCCTAAACTTCCTTCTATACATCCTACTATACTTCCTCCTTTACTTTCTCCTATACTTCCTCCTATACTTCCTTCTATAATTCCTCCTAAACTTCCTTCTATACATCCTACTATACTTCCTCCTTTACTTCCTCCTATACTTCCTCCTATACTTCCTTCCATACTTCCTTCTATACTTTCTCCTATTCTTCCTCCAATACTTCCTCCTATACTTCCTCCTATACTTTCTCCTATACTTTCTCCTATACTTCCTCCTATACTTCATCCTATACTTCCTCCTCTACTTCCTCCTATAATTCCTTCTAAACTTCCTTCTATACATTCTACTATACTTCCTCCTTTACTTCCTCCTATACTTCCTCCTATACTTCCTTCTATACTTCCTCCTATACTTTCTCCTATTCTTCCTCCTATACTTCCTCCTATACTTCCTCCTATACTTCCTCCTATACTTCTTCCTATTCCTCCTCTTATACTTCCTCTTATACTTCCTCATATACTTCCTCCTATACTTCCTTCTATACTTCCTTGTATACTTTTTCCTGTACTTCCTCCTATATTTCCTCCTGTACTTCTTCCTATACTTCTTTCTCTACTTCCCCTTATACTTCCTCCTATAGTTCTTCATATTCTTTATCTAAATACTTCCTCATATACTTGTCCTAAATTTAGATTGTACGATAGTACAAGCGATATTTCTGTAATTCGTCGTATCAATCGTTCTAATTTTGAAACAAATTCCCAAAATTCCAATATACTTCCTCTGAACTTCCTCTTAGACATCGCTCTCTACTTCTTTCAAACCATTTTCTAAAACTTCCCCTCTTACGTCGACGTATACTTCGTCCTACTAAACTATCTCCTTTACTTACACTCTGTTCGAAATATCTTTCCATACTCTGCTATATTCTCAATTTCATATTATTCCTTTTTTTTGGATTTTACTTATTTTTCTTAATTTTTCTCCTTTTATATATTTTTCTACTTCATCATCTTCGTCTTATTTTTATGTTCTCTAGAATTAGCTGCACAATATCCCGAGGTGACACTCACAGCAACAACATAAACATCCTTCAGTAGAGCAGTATTTTTAAAGACATCCTTTAGCTTGCGCTGTTCACTTCCTGTTGACTGCATCGAATCTGTTGCAACAGCAACTTTGAATTTTTTGCGTTGCGTTTTTTTTTTCATATTTTTAGGTGAATTTTTGGGTTTTTTTTTGTTTGTTTGCATGCCCGTGAATATGATGCGATTTGAGCCAATTTAAAAAATGCTTTTGTAATTTCTTTGCTGCAAGTGACAAAAATGCTCTGCAATTGGCAATTTTTATTTATGCGGACGACTTTTATCATTTTTTAATGCATTTTGGCCAATGTGCGTTGAAATGTGACAGACTTTAGTTTATTTCAAGTGATTTATGAGCAGTTAGTTGAATGTTTAATTGGGCGTGACTTCTTTAAAGTATGAACAAAGGGTCGTTTGAGGAGGGTAATTAGTCAATTAGGCTTTTTAATGACATAAAGTAACATACAGATTGCGAAATGGTTGCAAAGAGGTTGCAAAGAGATTACAATAAGGTTGCAATAAAGTTGCAAAATAGTTGCAAATAAAATAAAGATTGCGAAATAAAGATTGCGAAAGATTGCAAATGTGTTGCAAAGAGATTACAATAAGGTTGCAATAAAGTTGCAAAATAGTTGCAAAGCAAATGCATGCGATTACAAATAAATAGAAAAAAGATTGAAAAGAGGTCGCACAGATGTCACAAGGAATTAAAATTAGGTTTCAATAAAGTGGCAAAGAGGTTGCAGCTATGTAGCAAAGAAGATGCATTAGATTACATAGAGGTGAAAAATAGGTTGAAAAAATATTGTATAGAGGTAATTAAGGGGGTCTCAAAAAGGTCAGAAAGATGTTACAAGGAAGTCGCAAAAATATTGCAACCGGGTTTAAAGATATTAATAATTTGATGCAGAGAGGTTGCAAAGTAGATGCAAAGAAGATGCATGCGATTACAAAGAGGTAAAAAAAGATTGAAAAGAGGTCGCAAAGAGGTCACAAAGAGGTCACAAAGAGATTACAATAAGGTTACTATAAAGTTGCAAACTGGTTGCAAAAAAGATTCATTAGATTACATAGAGGTAACAAAAGAATGAAAAGAGGTTGCAAAGAAATTACAATAAGGTTACAATAAAGTTGCAAAGAGGTTGCAAAGAAGATGCATAAGATTACACAGAGACGAAAAAAGATTGAAAAGGGATCGCAAAGATGTCACAAAGGTTACAATAAAGTTGCAAAGAAGTTGCAGATAGGTTGCAAAGAAAATGCACTGGGTTACATAGAAGTTAAAAAAAGCTTGAAAAGTTGTCGTTAAGAGGTGACAAAGAAGTCTCAAAAAGGTCAGAAAGTGGTAACAAAGAGGTAGCAAAGAGATCGCAATAAGGTTGCAATGAGATTACAAAAAGGTGGAAAAGGGATTAAAAAAGCATCGCAGAGAAATAATAAGGATGTAAAGAGAATGCAAGATGTTAAAACGAAGTCGCAAAGAGATCACAAAGAGATCAGAAAAAGATTACAAAGAAGATGCATAAGATTACAAAGTGGTAGAAAAAATGGTTAAAAATATTCTCAAAAGATCAGAAAGAGGATACAACAAGGTTGCAAAAAGGTAACAAAGCAGTCGCAAAGAGATCCCAATGTGGTTTCATACAGGGTTTAAAGATATTGCAAATTTGATGCAGAGAGGTTGCAAAGAAGATGCATAAGATTATAGTAGGGTTGTAAAGTGGTTAAAAATATGTCGCAAAGAAATCACAAAGTCTATAAAAGTTCCTTAAAGGTTTCACAAGAGTTGCATACAAATAATTTCTTAAATAATTTTATAAATGTCAATATATAATTTAAAACTAAATTTAAGTTATATAAAAATGAACATAATAATGTAACTAAATATTTATGAAATAATGTAAAAAAATAATAAAATAAAAATTATATAAAAATTACTTGTAAAATATACCTGTGTCATATACAGAACTTTATAAACAGATCTAAAGAAAGTGTCAAATATTAGTCAAATGTCAACGTTAACGGTTGCATGGCATTAACAGGACATTTTCGACACCCAAATCTGACAAATATCCTGCTTACAATGTGACTGCTTATCTATTGACATCTACGAAGTAGTTACAGCTTCGAATTTATTTTAAATTTTTGCAAGGATATCCCTTTTCATTTTTATTTTATATGATCAAATGTAGATTTATGTGTTTTATGTCAAAGGTAAATGGATTTTACATGTTGACAGACAGGTGAATACAACAGGAGCGCAAAAAAAAAAGAAAACTCAAGCAAAAGTAAAACAAATGAAGGCAAAACAACCAAAATTACTTTTTAACACAGCTGAGAAGAGTTGAGCAAAAGAAAAGCTAAAATGAGATAAAAGAAATAAAAAGACAATAAAAGGTATAAAATGCCACACAAAAAAAAAGGATACAAAATGTGACCAAGAAAAAGGATGCGCAGACAAGCTGATTTAAGCATCAGTCAAACTGCATGTTTTTGAGTAGTAAATCACGGTGAACACATCGTGAACACAGAAAATATTAATTTATATGCAAAATATGTTTAAAACAACCACGAATGCAAATATTTAAATATTATATGACAACATGTCAAAAATAAAATAAAACCAAACCAAACGACGTTGCGAACAAGGACAATACGTAAATGGGACAAACAATAACAAAAAAAAAAAACGAAACAGAAACAAATAATGCGACTGTCAGAATAGGGCACGTAAACCTTTTAACCTTGAGTTTAATATGTTTTTTTACCATGTGAATTTTTTTAATTTTTTTTTTTGCTGCATACCTTAAGGCGCCACAGTGTGACATGCCGCACTGTTGAGAGGAACAGAAGGAGCATGTGGAAGAAAAAGTAAAAGAAAAATATAAAAAAGAGGCAGTTATAGCCGCGCACAATTTATCATGCACAGCCGCCATCGTCGCCGCCGCCGCTTAATATGCAACGAAAACAAAATTGCCAGCAACCCAACGAAAAAAAAATACCCTACAAACAACCAAACAAAAAAAAAATATCCATCATTTCGCATGTCGCCTTAAATAAATACATCATCGGAGTGGCGCTGAAGCGTACCTCGAAACTCGAACAAGAGAAAATAATTGAAATTTCAGGCAATTTCGGCAATGCGCGCGAGCTACAATAATAAAAAAAATACAAAAAAAAAAACAACAACAAAAAATCACATGAATACTGCGCCCCAAAAGGGGCACCAATAAAATCATCATGCCGTATAGTTTTAGTTGATCCTAGTCGACTGACATTCATAAATTTATTTTAATTTATAGTTCAAGTTCTTTTGTTTTGACACATTACATATCACCTTTTATGTCGAGGTTAAATAATATCTAGGTTTTTCTTAAAGAGCTATAATAGGCTCCCAAAACCTGGGTAGTAGGCACGATTTTATGAGCCCAAAATCCTTCAAATTTATGAGGCTTTTGTTACTACTAAAAATTCATATTTGAGCACTAAAAGAGCACAAAAAGACTACTCAAATCTGAGTAGAGAGCACGCATTCAAGTGCCCAAAAATGTTCATATTTATGATCATTTTAAATAATCCTAAGTAATTATTATTTTGGAGAATTTTTAGACTCAAAAAAAAACTCTCTATTTTCTGAGGTTTCTTCGAAAAAACATAAAGTGCAATAAACTCTTCATAGTCCAAACTAGAGAAGGGCGCCTAACGTGCTTTTTTCGTGTCACGCCCGGAAATCTGAGTTCGTGCGTGCACATCTCCGTGCGTTTTAGTTTTTGTCGTGCCCGTGCGTGCCCGTACCTCCAAAATCAGACACGCGCCCATTAAAGATTTTTTTTTAGTTTCTACTCCAATTTAAAACCAGTTGGGAAGGTTAGATCACATGGGAAATTTGAAAGTAGGTGTTAGTATGATAGTTACGATTATCTAAATTATAGTCGGTCTAAGCCGACCATAAATAACCTACACATATGTGTGGTTACCATTAAAAGTGGTATATAGGTCACCAGGGTATACGAATCCTGAAAATAACTACAAACTTTCAATCGCTGAAGAATTTCCATTCATTTGATACCAATATTTACAAATGGGTAGATGTACCGAATTTCGATTTTTTTTTTTTTTTGAACCACAAGTCATTTCGCCGGAAAACATTATTTTCATGTATTTGAGCATAATGTCAATATATATTTGAAAAAAAAAAGTTTACCTAAGCACGTATACAATAAAATTGATTTGTAGATGTAAATTTTATATGAGGTATTTGAACATAAGTGGTCGGTTCACAGGTCACAATAGACCGATCATGCCAATGTTCTTGTTGAGCTTAGATATATAAGTAATCTTAATATAAAGTTTCATTGCTTCAGCTCTTCTATTTTTTCTGTAATCGTGATTTCAACAGACAGACAGAGGGACAGACAGACAGACGGACAGACGGACAGACGGACAGACGAACAGACGTACAGACGGAAAGACGGACAGACGGACATCAGTAGGTCATGCTGATCAAGAATATATATACTTTTCCATACCGGAGTTGCTTCCTTATGGGTGTTACAAACGGCGTACCAAACTGAATATACCCTTTCACTCTTAGTGCAGGGTATAACAAACCCTTTACCAGCTTCAGAAAATAAAAATTTCATGGAATTTTAACCAGGGACAAACACACTTTGTAATATCGGTGTCGGTTTCACACATTTTTTTAATAAAACAGTGTCATTTCCGGATCCAAATATCGAAACGGTTCCGATTCCGTTTTTTTGGGATCCCCTACAGGTTCCAATTTCGGAGAGGTTCCGATTCAGAGAATAAAACAGTACCAAAATTCAATTTTTAAATTATTTATAATAAGGAGCCATAAAGAACCGGTAACGAAATTGATTTAAAAAATGTGTGGAAACGGAATCGGAACCCATATAATTTTGTTTGGTTGGAACCGGAATTGAAACCGTTTTTTGGAACAAGAACCAGCACCGATATTCCAAGTGTTTTAGTCCCACTCTGGGACGCAAAGAACTGGAACCGTTTCGATTTGGAATCGGAACCGTCATTAAAAAATGTGTGGAACTGGAATCCACTGGAACCCATACAATTTTTTGATTAAAACCAGAATCGGAACGGCTATTTTAAACATCTTGGATCCAGAACAGAACCGATATTCTAAAGGGTTTTAGTCCCTGTTTATAATATTATTTTTAACGTTTTGCCTAGATTCCGTTCTTCGTGCGTTTCTTTAAATTTTGTCGACGGACTCGTTCTCGTGCGTGTCACCCATCGACGTGCCCGTGCGTATCCGTGCCATCAAAAATAGGCACGCGCCCAACTCTAGTCCAAAGCTCCAAGTTCAAGTGCATTCTTCAAATATGAAAATCCATCAAACGTGACTCAATTATGAATCGTTATTAAGAGTGTTCCCGAATGTTCAAATAGAATGTTCAAATAGCCACGGTAGCTCAGTGGTTAGTGCGTTGGACTGCGAGCCGAAAGGTCCCCGGTTCAAGCCTGGACTGGGGCTAACAACATCTTTTCATAGAAACATTTTTCTATACCGCGCTACCTCTCGTCAGTAAATGGCAAACCTACGAGAGTAAAACATTGCCTATGAAAAGCTCTCACCCGCCGTTCGGATTCGGCAATAAACTGTAGGTCCCACCACTGTGAGTACAAATATAACACGCACAGCTCAAAATGGTGAGATAGCTCGGCCGAAGTTCTATACAGGACTGTAGCGCCAAACTATTAAGAGTTTTCCAAAAATACACTTTCAAGGGAGATTTGTATGAGTTTATTTTCTGAGCGACCAGAGACATTTTAATATTTGACTCTTTTATGAGTCTAATTTATAGGAGGACCCACAAAGCCCCTAAATCTGATTCTTTATTTCGGTGAGCTACGAAACCAGACTTTAAGGCGATACTTTTATAGTCTTTTGTCTGAGGTCTGTTATAACATTCAAAAATAGGTCTGTCTCCTTTATGACTCAATTTTCAGAACGCTCCTGATTTATTTAATGGGACGTAATTTTTGAAAATTCTATCTATTTATCAAATTATTATAGATAGATTTTTTAATCATTTATGGTTTTATTAACTTAACATATTTTTCTTTTATTAATTTCAGTTCACCATCTTTATAATCGAAATGTCATGGAGAGTATGAGATATATTAAGGTCAGTATATACAATGCAATATTTATAATTAAAATAAGAATACATTTTATAAATTTCTCAGTAAACAATTAAATAGTTCTGAGTCATGACAATTGTAAATTAAAATTCCTGAAATATTTGTTTGCAGAAAACTACCGATGATGTCTGCTTATAATATTTACATACAATACCAAAACGACTAAAATCGCTGTGAGTTTCTTAAAAGAAATGAAGAATATTAATATCAGACTTCGTAGTTATTCCAGTAGTTTATTCTAAGGGCATATAATACTAGTATTTTTTTCTTTTTAAAAATGTTGGTTTGTTTGTTTTTGAAGTAGTAGTTCAAGTTTTCATGCATGGACGCAATTATCTCAGGAAGAGCTACTCAGGTAACCCTGTGGTAGACTGTGGTTAAAGGTGCGTAGGGAGAAGAGTCAACACTTTAGATTCATTTAGCGGAATGTACGAAGATAACCAATGTTCCTATTCTTATTCCTGAGATGTCTTTTAGATCGTTGAAAAAGAAAAGGGTTTTTCAATAAGAGCGCTACAAAATAAAACAAAAACGGTTTTATTCCTTTAAAAGTACGTTCGATGCCATTATGTATGGAACACGATTTCTTTTGCATGGCCACCACGGGCACGCTTACAGAAGTCCAGACGCTGAACCCAATTTTCGACGGTTTTCAAACATAAATCGGCCGATACTGCTGCAATTTCACGTTCGATATTCGTACGAAGTTCATCAATCGTCGCTGGCTTGTTGACATAGACCATAGACTTGACGTAGCCCCACAGGAAATAGTCTAACGGCGTCAAATCGCACGACCGAGGCGGCCAATCGACTGGACCATTTCGTGAGATAACACGTTCTCCAACCTTGGTTTCGAATAAATTGATTGTGGCATTCGCTGTGTGGCTTGTGGCGCCGTCCTGTAGGAACCACATATCCTCCAAGTCCATATCATCCAATTGGGGCCAAAAATATTCGGTTATCATTGAACGGTAGCGATTCCCATTCACAGTAACGTGCCGGTCTTGATCATCACGAAAGAAGTACGGCCCAATGACGCCGCCGGCCCATAAACCGCACAAAACCGTAATTTTTTCGGGATGCAATGATGACACAAGGACGTCACAGAGATGCCCAACGCATGAGATCGACGTGTGAGAGACACATTTGGGCTTTCTTCAACTGAAAGCCTCAGCGGCAACAATATTCTCGACACTACGGGCACTTCTTTGTCTCACTGGCACTGGAACATTTTGTACTGTGCCTGTGGATTCAAATTTTTCCACTAGACGCTCAATTGTTGATCAGCAAGGAAGATTATGACAATCATAAATTGGACGTAGTGCTCTTAACGTTGAGGCCACTGACTCCGAATTTCAGTAGTAAATTTTAATAATTTAGACTCGCTGTTGGATCGCTATCTTTCCATCATAAAATGACAAACCTTACTGAAGAGAAATGTCAAAAGAGCGACAAGAAATATGGCGTCGTTTACTGTCCCTGTCGCTCTACTTTTGTAGCGTCTCTGTTGAAAAACCAGGTCTGTCTGGAGATGGCACAAGAAAAGTCCATCTGATTGTAGCTATATAGTAGTAGTGTGAGAATCCTCCGCTTGGAAGTTGTGGAGTGAGGAACCTCCCCTCGCAAGCTCGTCAGCTTTTTCGTTCCCGGCTATGTTGCAATGTTCTGAAACCCAGAGAAGAGTTTATTTTAGTTGACAATCGAGACATTGTGCTATCAGTTTGGAGTTTGTGGTTGCGAAGTCTATTAACTAATTGTGATATTCAACACAAACCGTCAGAATAGATTCCACAGTACAATGGATATAGCCTGTCTGAGTGCTGTGGATCTTAATATACTAAAAAAATATGGCAATGCTTCTGTTGGATGATGTGATTTTACTAAGAATTTAGCAGGCTTCTCTAATTGGAAATAATTCCGCCGATGAATTTGGGTATGTAAAGAGATTCCGAGAAGATACCTGCACTTGAACCTCAGTCCATTTTCGAATCATGTTACACAACATTTCTTCCGTTCTGTTCGGATAGGGAAATCAATTGTAAAGTTTTTTCTTTTTTTTAGCTTTGGAGTGGAATCCGTATCAATTCATGAGGGAGGGAGTCTAAAATGTTGAGCGTTTGATCTTGCTGTCCAGATTGTCTTAGTCTAACTGCAAGATATAGTAAATTTTATGTGAAGGTAGTTCGATCTGTGGATCAAGCTGTGCATTAATGACATCCGTCGGCCACGACCGGAGAGCACTAGTTTCTCCGATTGCTGAACCGTTCTCTGAACCTTCGAAATTTTTTAATTGTGGTAGGCCTTACTGAGTGTGAATCTTAACGATTCACCAGACTATTGATCTGTAAGTGAGCCTAGGACGAACAACCACTGTGTTCATCCATAATGTTCACTTTTAATTATGACCCCATTTCTTATCAAAGGTTTTACTACAAATATAGATGCAACCCTTTTTGAGTCTCTCTTCAATATTTATTTTCAATTAAGGTATTGTCGGTTTTGGTCGTAGATTTTGATTTTTGGTGTAAATAGCATCAATTCTGTTTTGCCTGGATTAAGCTCCAGGTGGCCCAAGCGCACCCTTCCATAATCTTACTGAATACTGTCAAAAACAGACTCGAGACCTATAATACTACATCTTTCGCGTACTCGATTACTTTAATACCCCCTACGTTGAGTCTCAGCAGAATACCGTCTATAAAAATGAGCCACAGTAAGGGACCTCTGCATCTGTCAATAAATTTGGTGAGCTAGGATTTGCCTAGATTAGACTGATTAAGCCTCATTCTCAGCATGTTGTTAATCCAATTTCTGAGAAACATCTCGACTCCTAACCGGGTCAGGGATTCTTGAAAAGCTTTTTTTTAATTTTCGGAAAATTGATTATGTTCTGTATGATAATTTTTTAGTAGTTCTTATATAGATTTCGTGTTTTATATTATACGTTTTATAAAATAAAAGTTTCAGTTCCCATTTCAATTTTGGTATTTGAAAAACTTTTATTTTTGACTATCTAATCTATATCTTGAATAAATTCTCAGAATAAATCTATTTTCTTAAATAATGATTTGTAAATATATTAAATCTATATATATAAAACTCTTGGTCCGTCTGTCTGTCTGTTTGTTCCAGCATAACGTCTAAACCACTGAACCGAATTTTGTACTGAAATTTTGTAACAGGATACTATGGAGTACGGAGGGTGTCATAGGCTATATATGGGCGCGATTGGACAAAGGGGCGTGGTACCTCCCATACAACCTAAACATTCCAAACGACATAACTCAGCACAAACACAAGCTAAAAAGATGAAACAAAAAACTCAAATACAAACAAAAGAAACCACACCACATTAAAACTCACCACAATGAAACTCACCACAGTAAAATTCACCACACTAAAATTCACCACACTAAAATTCACCACACTAAAACTCACCACACTAAAACTTACCACACTAAAACTCACCTCAATAAAATTCACTACATTGAAACTCACCACAATAATATTCACTACACTAAAATGTCTACTGTGAAAAACTCTACGGGGAAGAATTCTACGGGAAAGAATTCTACCGTGAACAATTCTACCGGGATGAGTTCTACGGGAAGATTTCTGCCGGGAAGAATTCTACCGGGATGAGTTCTACGGGAAAGCGTTCTATGGGGAAGAATTTTACGGGGCAGTCTGAGAAAAAATTGTCTTAGAGAAAAGTTGTTTTGGCGGAGAATTATTATTTGGCTACTACATTTATAAAACCAATAAAAAAACTTTCACAGCCAAGCACGGGCCCCTGATATAAATAATAAAAATGTTTTTTATATTAATAAAATCGCTCCAAATCTTTTAATTCACAAAATCTTGGCACAAAATCTTGCCAGCTAGTCAAAAATAAAATTGGCACGAGTCGTACACGGGTCCAGCCAGTCAAATATAAAATTGGAATTTTTTTTTTGTTCTTTTCAACGAATTTTCAAAATCCTGACAATTACCCGAAACACTTTATATCGTTTAATTGTATACTTAATAATAGGAAAGTGTTCGAATGATTTCAAATATAAGCCAGCCAGTCAAATATAAAATTGGAATTTTTTTTTTGTTCTTTTCAACGAATTTTCAAAATCCTGACAATTACCCGAAACACTTTATATCGTTTAATTGTATACTTAATAATAGGAAAGTGTTCGAATGATTTCAAACGTACATTGGTTCCTTGACTACGTATGTAGGGTACACAAATTGTGGAAAAAAATTGGAAAGCAGCTTAACCCGCGCTTCGACGTTAGCCTTAAGTTTTATTTACGCAGTTAAGCTGTTGTTTTTCAATTCTTTCTCTAGCCCGTCCATTCCCTTACGTTTTTATTGCCTTAACGGTAAAGAATTCGATTTTCTGCGATAATCCCAACGAGCTTTTATGCCAATCAGTGCAGCGGCAAAGCTTACGTGACTACTTCGTCACTCACTCGTGCACGGCTCATTCACTCATAGAATACGTAACCGTGTTACGTAATTTTTTCGCGCAACGTAATGGCGCGGACGGGTTTCATTGCACGTAGGGTAAATGGGTGCTGTATTTGCAAATACATTCTGTGATACATGCAGAAAAACAAAATAAAAAGAGTAAAACAGAAAACAAATAAAAAATTAAACGTATAGCTGAGAACGTAGAGTAAGTTGGGTGTTACAGTAGTCACGTTAACAAAAAAAAAAAGAAAACACCAGCCATTCGTAAGGAATTTGCAATTTTAGCCAATTTCGCATTTGGTTTGTTACAACAAATGAACGAACACAGCCCAAAACAACAGCACGCTAAATAAATACAATGAAATATAAGTCGTGCCATTTCACTTGCAAAACAATGGCGGCAACAAGGTTCAAATACACAAAACCCCACAATATCCTGCGACCCAAAAACATTAACCGTGTTTTCTGTTGCCGGAACTGATGCTAAAGTTGTGAGGTTAAATAGTGACGCACGCACATGACTAAACAGTAATTAAACAAGAGAGCCATTAAATTTTATTTAATAAATTATAAAAATCAATTTATTAATATTTTTTTTTTTTTCTAAATATTTCTTCTGTGAAATTCGTTAAAATAGATTAACTAAACAGTATCTCTGCATTGTTATGATTCCAATATTTATTTTAGTTTGAAAACTTAGTTTAATGTTTAATGACGGTTCTAATTCTAATTTCCATTGGCACAAAGTAATCAAAATTAATAACACATTTTTAAAAACTACATGTAAAAAATATATTTTTAATACATTCAAAAAATGTGGATATTTAAAGGGTTTTTCAACAGGGACGCTACAAAAGTAGAGCGACAGGGACAGCAAACGACGCCATATTTCTGGCTGCTCTTTTGACATTTCTCTTCAGTAAGGTTTGCCATTTCATAATGAAAAGATATACGAGCCAACAACGAGTCGAAATTATTAAAATTTACTACCGAAATTCGAATTCGTATATCTTTCCATCATGAAATGGCAAACCTTACTGAAGAGAAATGTCAAAAGAGCGGCAAAAAATATGGCGTCGTTTGCTGTCCCTGTCGCTCTACTTTTGTAGCGTCCCTGTTAAATAAAACCCTTTATAATATTAAGCCATTTGTTATAGTTTTAGTTCCAATTTAATTCCAATATATGTTTGACTACTTGTTTCCGTTTAGATTACAGTTTGAATTTCAATGAATCCGGCTTGTTTTTAGTTTTCATTTATTTTAGTTATAATTTCAATTTTGGTTTAAGTTTTGAATTCAAAATTCAGCATCCAATACCAATTCTTGCTTTAACATTTAATGCTGTCTCCAATTTTTATGCTAGTTTTAGTTGCAATTTGGGTTCTAATTCTGACTCCAGTTTTGCATTAATGGTTTTCTGCTTTCATTGGATCTTATTCTGCGCTTGGTTTTAGCTATAGTACCGACTTCGTGTTTATATGTCAATGCCTCTAAATTTTGATGATGATATTAAATTTTAACATTATTTCTCAAAAATAAAAAAAGATATGTTTCCAATTATAATTGAAAAATATTAACAATATTCAGAGTAATCTTATAAATCCTTTGATGCACCACGTAAAATTCTTCATTGTCTTTACCTTAAATCAAATACCTTTTCTTCTAATCTAAATAAAACATAACAAATTCCTTAAAACCACCTCATATAGTTTTTAAGTAACTCTGCCCTTGCAAAAGGTCGCCGCCAGCATATTTTGTACCATTTGATATTAGAAATATTCTGCTTCTGAAATTTCTTACGTCCAAACATCTATAGCTGCTCAATGCCTGCCAGTACTACCACTTAATTTCTTACGCTACACTGATTTCTATATATTTTGGTCACATACTTCGCAGCGCAGTTTCTATCAGAGACAATCTATAAGACCTACAAGAAGAATTTTACGAAGAGACGAAGAAAAATAAACTCCTACTCAAGAATGTGGTGAGTAAGTGCAGTGTTGCCACCTTATTTTGTAAAATACCACTGCTTTTCTTCGGGGTACAGCATAGTTCTACAATAAGGAAAGTGGGTAGTATGGGTTGAAACATTTGCAAAAGGTTCTCACGTGGTTTTTTATGAAATTGTTACAACCAAAACTCTATGTTTAATACCAACTCACCCAACTCTTCGCGAGGGATATTGGCCACATTTACGATTAGGGATTTTTCAATTTCACAAAAGGCAGCAGCAACATCATAAAACAAAGCGACATACGAAACAGCAATAGCAACTAGAGAAAATATAACAAGAACAACAATACATTCTGTAAATCCATTATGTAGCGGATTTTCGGCAAGATTTTGCCAAGAATTTTGTATACATACTAAGTACTTCATACCTAGGTACTTCATACGACATCATTCATCCGAAGGGGTTCACACAAATCAGTTGGATATGGGCGTCTGCTTTTATTACAAAAGATTGAAAAAACAGGGTTTTAGTTTTTATAGTAAAAAAAAAAGTTTTATTTCTTTTTAAAATAGAAATTGCTACAAAAATTTTATATGTTTTGAAACAAACTTCGCCTTTCACTTCTTAACATCTTTCGAATATCTTTTAAATATCTTTTAATATCTTTTAAAAAATTGTAGTTGTTAACGTTCAAAGTCAAAAATTTTGACTTAAATTAGTTATTTCGCCTCCAGAGGCCAGGTTCTTTCCGTTCTGCAGCAAAAATGGGTATGACGTGAAAGGTTATTCATTCAGCTATAAGTTAAAATTAATTCTAGCTTGACAGCTTTTAAAGCATTTTGGTTATGAACGTTCAAAAACGAAATTTTAAAATAATAGACTTTTCTTATATCATCCACACAAACTAAAAAAGTGAACCAATCAATTCTTTCGTAAAAATACAAAGAATATATCCAGTATTCAAAAGAGCTCAATATCTTTAAAACTCACGCAGATATTAGAACTCAATGTGAAAAAAACTAATTCAAAATTTCAAAACAACAAAAAACTACCACGGCACAAAAAAAAATATCCGCGATTTTCCGATGGACTTTAAGATTCTAATTACGACCTCATACTGAGTTTTTTCAGATTACCTTAAGTTTATGAGTTATTAGGTAATAAAAATATAAGGACTTTAATATTTTACAAATTTGAGTTATCGATCCAATTTCTTTTATATTCCATTGAGAATACTTCAGCTAATATTTAAAAAAAAATTATATGAAATTCGGATTAATCTGAACGAAGTTATGACCAGGACACTTCCCCGAAAGCCATTTCGCCGAAAGACATTTCCCCGAAGTGGACCCTTCACCGATTGAACATTTCCCCGAACGGCCTTTCTCCCGAATAGACATGACCCCGAAATGGATTCTTCTTCGAAATGAACAATTCCCCAAAATTGACATTTCCCCGAAATAACTTTCTGAGAAATATACATGAACCAGTGATACCTCTTTTCCCTAGAGAAAAATCTTCATACCGTCATACGTGATTTTGGTCCATCACTTATGTTCCGGTCATTGAGACGAATTTTCCAATTTGAAGAATTCCATACTTGAGAATTCATGTAATGAGTTATATGTATGTTGTTCAAATCTTGACATTCTACATCTCGTTAAGGCTGGACAGAAGCAGAGAAGCTGCTCCAAATCTATCGTCAGTCGAGCGTATATCATTTAAAATCTGGTATTATATTTTATACAGGTTTTATACTGATTATATACAACTTTTACACAGGTTTTATAAAGGTTTTATATAATTTTTATATAGTGTTAATAAAGATTTTATACAGGTTTTATACAGATTTTATACAGGCTTTATAATGCTTTTATAAAAGTTTTATACAGATTTTATATAGGTTTTATAAAGATATTAACGGTTTTATAAAAACTTTATAATATAATATTAAGACATGTTTTTTTAGCGTACTTTAAATATTGTTTTTTTATATCGTCGTTGTAGAACAAAAAGTCACCAAATATATTTTCAAAATGCTTAATACACATTTGCCAAAATCTTTATATATCTGTGAATTTTTAATCGATTTTAATCGAATTTAATTCAATTTTCTTCTCATATAATAAGAAAATGTAAATCTATCAATTGGTATTTCAATTTTTAAAATGCATCAATTACTTTTTATAATATTAATCAACAAACTCGAAATTTAAGTTTTTCATAAAAATGTATTTGGTGACTTTTGGTTCTACAACGACGATATGTTTTATATATTTATTTGTACGTTTGAGCAAATAGAAACAATACTGGCTCCTAACTAAGGCCCATATTAACATGAAACTTGAATTTTATTACGACTTTTTGAAAATTTTTCTCAGGAATATAAATGTCAAACATTTTATAGATTTTATATATATTTTCAATAGCCTTTTGCAGCTTTATACAGCTATTATTAGGTCTTTCTGGTATTTTAGTTTAAACAGGTTTTAAACATGTTTTAACACATATTTTGTACACTTTTTATACACGTTTTATACACGTTTTATGCATGTTTTATGCATGTTTTATACATATACGCAAAACAAACAGTTTTTATATACAATTTTCAAAGGGTTTTTATAGTTTTATACAGTATTAATACAGCCTTTTCTGCTATTATATTTGTTACAGGTTTTATAAATGTTTCTAATTATATTTTTTAAAGTTTTTATAGCTACATATTTTGAATATGTAAAATAATGTATAAAGATATTATACAGGTCTTATATAGAATTTATATAGAATTTATATAGATTTAATATACGATTTTTATTATACAGATTTATACAGTTTTATTATAGATTTTCTGGTATTCTATTGTAAACAGGTTTTAAACATGTTTTAACACATATTTTTTACACGTTTTACACACGTTTTATACACGTTTTATACACGTTTTATGCATGTTTTTCAAAGGGTTTTTATAGTTTTATACAGTTTTAATACAGCGTTTTCTGATATTATATTTGTTACAGGTTTTATAAATGTTTCTAATTATATTTTTTAAAGTTTAAAAATATTTTGAATATGTAAAAAAAATGTATAAAGATATTATACAGGTCTTATATAGAATTTATATAGAATTTATATGGATTTAATATACGTTTTACATATTTTTACAAATTTATACAGTTTTATTATAGATTTTTAAATCTTATTTATAGAAAAGACAATATTATTTAAATTTAAATTTTGTATTCCACAAAAAAAAATCAGACAACCCTGTTGTCAAGTAAATATTCTTTGGTATTTTGCTGTTTGAAAAATGTTTTTGGAGACGGAAGTGCCGAAGGTAAAACAGGGTCAGCTGTGCTTATTTTGTGGGTGGTTCTGTTTTTTAGTACATTTTTTTTTTGTTTTTCTTTTATTTTGCACGGATAAGCCGTTCAAATGTATGTGTGTGTGTAACTGTTGTTTAAGGACATGCCACGACATGACGCAGACAAATTGAAACTTTGAAAAATTATGCTGTTAGGATGCTAGTCAATCTTTTCGCCCACCTCGAAACTTAGGTCCCACCACTTGTACATTTTAGCAGAGTTTCTTATCGTACCGTACACCGGGCATGTTGAGTGTCGTGAAAGAAGTTGGACATTTTTATTTATTTATTTATTTTTTTTGCTACTGCTATAAAAATCCATCCATTATATTTAACACATACTATATAATAAAAGAAAACACATGTGATAAAAAATAGCACTGATTGTATTTTTGTATTGTATTTTTGCCACGATTTAAGAGTGAAAAATATTTATATTTATATATAAAAAATATGTGGAAAAAATCAGTACTTCCTATAAAATTATAAATTTCCTCATTATTATATAAAAAATTTGCATGAAATCCAAATGTTTTCACATTTCGTATGCACCCCAAGTCAATTAGTCCTTAATATTTTATCTAATATGCTCTAAAATTTCAACTGTGGTAACGGTCATTTATTTCTGACAATCTGAGTGATAGAGTGACTGACTGACAGGCATTCATTTTCATGTTTTTGCCATTGATTGATGCGTCTAGACGTGCGGCAATTATTTTTGTAGCCCGTTTTATTTTTTATATGTTGAATTTCCAGCGATATTTTGACTTATTGACATTGTATTCAAAGGCTTCAAGGATGATTCATTTAAAGATTTTCGTTTGGTCTGTATTCAAGGTATTTAAAGGTTGAATGTTTCATGTGATATTTGATGATTTGTCAAGGAATTCTTTAATGGCCAACGGAGCGTCCTAGAGGGTTGAAAGTAGGCGCTTTTTATAGACACTGAATGCCTAATTTTTCACTGCAAATTTCATTTAATTCGATCGGTGGGTTCTGGAATTATAAGGTTTTGAAAATCGATTTTTTAAATTTTCTTTAATTGGCCATAACTCCTAAACGGAGCGTCCTAGAGGGTTGAAAGTAGGCGCTTTTTATAGACACTGAATGCCTAATTTTCACAGCAAATTTCATTTAATTCGATCGGTGGGTTCTGGAATTATAAGGTTTCGAAAATCGATTTTTTAAAATTTTCTTTAATTGGCCATAACTCCTAAACGGAGCGTCCTAGAGGGTTGAAAGTAGGCGCTTTTTATAGACACTGAATGCCACTGGGTTCTAAAATTTTAAGGTTTTGAAAATTGATTTTTTAAAATTTTTTTTTAATTGGCCATAACTCCTAATAGGAGGGTTGAAAGTAGGCGCTTTTTATAGACACTGAATGCCACTGGGTTCTAAAATTTTAAGGTTTTGAAAATTGATTTTTTTAAATTTTTTTTTAATTGGCCATAACTCCTAATCGGAGCGTCCTAGAGGGTTGAAAGTAGGCGCTTTTTATAGACACTGAATGCCTAATTTTTCACTGCAAATTTCATTTAATTCGATCGGTGGGTTCTGGAATTATAAGGTTTTGAAAATCGAATTTATTAAATTTTCTTTAATTGGCCATAACTCCTAAACGGAGCGTCCTAGAGGGTTGAAAGTAGGCGCTTTTTATAGACACTGAATGCCTAATTTTTCACTGCAAATTTCATTTAATTCGATCGGTGGGTTCTGGAATTATAAGGTTTTGAAAATCGAATTTATTAAATTTTCTTTAATTGGCCATAACTCCTAAACGGAGACTCCTAGAGGGTTGAAAGTAGGCGCTTTTTATAGACACTGAATGCCTAATTTTTCACTGCGAATTTCATTTAATTCGATCGGTGGGTTCTGGAATTATAAGGTTTTGAAAATCGATTTTTTAAATTTTCTTTAATTGGCCATAACTCCTAAACGGAGCGTCCTAGAGGGTTGAAAGTAGGCGCATTTTATAGACACTGAATGCCTAATTTTTCACTGCGAATTTCATTTAATTCGATCGGTGGGTTCTGGAATTATAAGGTTTTGAAAATCGAATTTATTAAATTTTCTTTAATTGGCCATAACTCCTAAACGGAGCGTCCTAGAGGGTTGAAAGTAGGCGCTTTTTATAAACACTGAATGCCTAATTTTTCACTGAAATTTCATTTAATTCGATCGGTGGGTTCTGGAATTACAAGGTTTTGAAAATCGAATTTTTGAATGCCTAATTTTTCACTGCAAATTTCATTTAATTAGATCGGTGGGTTCTGGAATTACAAGGTTTTGAAAATCGAATTTATTATATTTTCTTTAATTGGCCATAACTCCTAAACGGAGCGTCCTAGAGGGTTGAAAGTAGGCGCTTTTTATAGACACTGAATGCCTAATTTTTCACTGCGAATTTCATTTAATTCGATCGGTGGGTTCTGGAATTATAAGGTTTTGAAAATCGAATTTATTATATTTTCTTTAATTGGCCATAACTCCTAAACGGAGCGTCCTAGAGGGTTGAAAGTAGGCGCTTTTTATAGACACTGAATGCCTAATTTTCCACTGCAAATTTCATTTAATTCGATCGGTGGGTTCTGGAATTATAAGGTTTTGAAAATCGAATTTATTAAATTTTCTTTAATTGGCCATAACTCCTAAACGGAGACTCCTAGAGGGTTGAAAGTAGGCGCTTTTTATAGACACTGAATGCGTCCTAGAGGGTTGAAAGTAGGCGCTTTTTATAGACACTGAATGCCTAATTTTTCACTGCGAATTTCATTTAATTCGATCGGTGGGTTCTGGAATTATAAGGTTTTGAAAGTCGAATTTATTATATTTTCTTTAATTGGCCATAACTCCTAAACGGAGCGTCCTAGAGGGTTGACACTGAATGCCTAATTTTTCACTGCGAATTTCATTTAATTCGATCGGTGGGTTCTGGAATTATAAGGTTTTGAAAATCGAATTTATTAAATTTTCTTTAATTGGCCATAACTCCTAAACGGAGCGTCCTAGAGGGTTGAAAGTAGGCGCTTTTTATAGACACTGAATGCCTAATTTTCCACTGCAAATTTCATTTAATTCGATCGGTGGGTTCTGGAATTATAAGGTTTTGAAAATCGAATTTTTTAAAATTTTCTTTAATTGGCCATAACTCCTAAACGGAGCGTCCTAGAGGGTTGAAAGTAGGCGCTTTTTATAGACACTGAATGCCTAATTTTCCACTGCAAATTTCATTTAATTCGATCGGTGGGTTCTGGAATTATAAGGTTTTGAAAATCGAATTTTTTAAAATTTTCTTTAATTGGCCATAACTCCTAAACGGAGCGTCCTAGAGGGTTGAAAGTAGGCGCTTTTTATAGACACTGAATGCCTAATTTTCCACTGCAAATTTCATTTAATTCGATCGGTGGGTTCTGGAATTATAAGGTTTTGAAAATCGAATTTTTTAAAATTTTCTTTAATTGGCCATAACTCCTAAACGGAGCGTCCTAGAGGGTTGAAAGTAGGCGCTTTTTATAGACACTGAATGCCTAATTTTCCACTGCAAATTTCATTTAATTCGATCGGTGGGTTCTGGAATTATAAGGTTTTGAAAATCGAATTTTTTAAAATTTTCTTTAATTGGCCATAACTCCTAAACGGAGCGTCCTAGAGGGTTGAAAGTAGGCGCTTTTTATAGACACTGAATGCCTAATTTTCCACTGCAAATTTCATTTAATTCGATCGGTGGGTTCTGGAATTATAAGGTTTTGAAAATCGAATTTTTTAAAATTTTCTTTAATTGGCCATAACTCCTAAACGGAGCGTCCTAGAGGGTTGAAAGTAGGCGCTTTTTATAGACACTGAATGCCTAATTTTCCACTGCAAATTTCATTTAATTCGATCGGTGGGTTCTGGAATTATAAGGTTTTGAAAATCGAATTTTTTAAAATTTTCTTTAATTGGCCATAACTCCTAAACGGAGCGTCCTAGAGGGTTGAAAGTAGGCGCTTTTTATAGACACTGTGGGTTCGGTGGGTTCTGGAATTATAAGGTTTTGAAAATCGAATTTATTAAATTTTCTTTAATTGGCCATAACTCCTAAACGGAGCGTCCTAGAGGGTTGAAAGTAGGCGCTTTTTATAGACACTGAATGCCTAATTTTCCACTGCAAATTTCATTTAATTCGATCGGTGGGTTCTGGAATATCGAGGTTTTGAAAATCGAATTTATTAAATTTTCTTTAATTGGCCATAACTCCTAAACGGAGCGTCCTAGAGGGTTGAAAGTAGGCGCTTTTTATAGACACTGAATTTATTAATTTTTCACTGCAAATTTCATTTAATTCGATCGGTGGGTTCTGGAATTATAAGGTTTTGAAAATCGAATTTATTAAATTTTCTTTAATTGGCCTTAACTCCTAAACGGAGCGTCCTAGAGGGTTGAAAGTAGGCGCTTTTTATAGACACTGAATGCCTAATTTTTCACTGCAAATTTCATTTAATTCGATCAGTGGGTTCTGGAATTATAAGGTTTTGAAAATCGAATTTATTAAATTTTCTTTAATTGGCCATAACTCCTAAACAGAGCGTCCTAGAGGGTTGAAAGTAGGCGCTTTTTATAGACACTGAATGCCTAATTTTTCACTGCGAATTTCATTTAATTCGATCGGTGGGTTCTGGAATTATAAGGTTTTGAAAATCGATTTTTTTAAATTTTCTTTAATTGGCCATAACTCCTAAACGGAGCGTCCTAGAGGGTTGAAAGTAGGCGCTTTTTATAGACACTGAATGCCTAATTTTTCACTGCGAATTTCATTTAATTCGATCGGTGGGTTCTGGAATTATAAGGTTTTGAAAATCGATTTTTTTAGATTTTCTTTAATTGGCCATAACTCCTAAACGGAGCGTCCTAGAGGGTTGAAAGTAGGCGCTTTTTATAGACACTGAATGCCTAATTTTTCACTGCAAATTTCATTTAATTCGATCGGTGGGTTCTGGAATTATAAGGTTTTGAAAATCGATTTTTTAAAATTTTCTTTAATTGGCCATAACTCCTAAACGGAGCGTCCTAGAGGGTTGAAAGTAGGCGCTTTTTATAGACACTGAATGCCTAATTTTTCACTGCAAATTTCATTTAATTCGATCGGTGGGTTCTGGAATTATAAGGTTTTGAAAATCGATTTTTTAAATTTTCTTTAATTGGCCATAACTCCTAAACGGAGCGTCCTAGAGGGTTGAAAGTAGGCGCTTTTTATAGACACTGAATGCCTAATTTTCACAGCAAATTTCATTTAATTCGATCGGTGGGTTCTGGAATTATAAGGTTTCGAAAATCGATTTTTTAAAATTTTCTTTAATTGGCCATAACTCCTAAACGGAGCGTCCTAGAGGGTTGAAAGTAGGCGCTTTTTATAGACACTGAATGCCACTGGGTTCTAAAATTTTAAGGTTTTGAAAATTGATTTTTTAAAATTTTTTTTTAATTGGCCATAACTCCTAATAGGAGGGTTGAAAGTAGGCGCTTTTTATAGACACTGAATGCCACTGGGTTCTAAAATTTTAAGGTTTTGAAAATCGATTTTTTTTAATTTTATTTAATTGGCCATAACTCCTAATCGGAGCGTCCTAGAGGGTTGAAAGTAGGCGCTTTTTATAGACACTGAATGCCACTGGGTTCTAAAATTTTAAGGTTTTGAAAATTGATTTTTTTAAATTTTTTTTTAATTGGCCATAACTCCTAATCGGAGCGTCCTAGAGGGTTGAAAGTAGGCGCTTTTTATAGACACTGAATGCCTAATTTTTCACTGCAAATTTCATTTAATTCGATCGGTGGGTTCTGGAATTATAAGGTTTTGAAAATCGAATTTATTAAATTTTCTTTAATTGGCCATAACTCCTAAACGGAGCGTCCTAGAGGGTTGAAAGTAGGCGCTTTTTATAGACACTGAATGCCTAATTTTTCACTGCGAATTTCATTTAATTCGATCGGTGGGTTCTGGAATTATAAGGTTTTGAAAATCGATTTTTTAAATTTTCTTTAATTGGCCATAACTCCTAAACGGAGCGTCCTAGAGGGTTGAAAGTAGGCGCATTTTATAGACACTGAATGCCTAATTTTTCACTGCGAATTTCATTTAATTCGATCGGTGGGTTCTGGAATTATAAGGTTTTGAAAATCGAATTTATTAAATTTTCTTTAATTGGCCATAACTCCTAAACGGAGCGTCCTAGAGGGTTGAAAGTATGCGCTTTTTATAGACACTGAATGCTTAATTTTTCACTACAAATTTCATTTAATTCTTTAATTGGCTATAACTCCTAAACGGAGCGTCCTAGAGGGTTGAAAGTAGGCGCTTTTTATAGACACTGAATGCCTAATTTTTCACTGCGAATTTCATTTAATTCGATCGGTGGGTTCTGGAATTATAAGGTTTTGAAAATCGAATTTATTATATTTTCTTTAATTGGCCATAACTCCTAAACGGAGCGTCCTAGAGGGTTGAAAGTAGGCGCTTTTTATAGACACTGAATGCCTAATTTTCCACTGCAAATTTCATTTAATTCGATCGGTGGGTTCTGGAATTATAAGGTTTTGAAAGTCGAATTTATTATATTTTCTTTAATTGGCCATAACTCCTAAACGGAGCGTCCTAGAGGGTTGACACTGAATGCCTAATTTTTCACTGCGAATTTCATTTAATTCGATCGGTGGGTTCTGGAATTATAAGGTTTTGAAAATCGAATTTATTAAATTTTCTTTAATTCGCCATAACTCCTAAACGGAGCGTCCTAGAGGGTTGAAAGTAGGCGCTTTTTATAGACACTGAATGCCTAATTTTCCACTGCAAATTTCATTTAATTCGATCGGTGGGTTCTGGAATTATAAGGTTTTGAAAATCGAATTTATTAAATTTTCTTTAATTGGCCATAACTCCTAAACGGAGCATCCTAGAGGGTTGAAAGTAGGCGCTTTTTATAGACACTGAATGCCTAATTTTCCACTGCAAATTTCATTTAATTCGATCGGTGGGTTCTGGAATTATAAGGTTTTGAAAATCGAATTTTTTAAAATTTTCTTTAATTGGCCATAACTCCTAAACGGAGCGTCCTAGAGGGTTGAAAGTAGGCGCTTTTTATAGACACTGAATGCCTAATTTTCCACTGCAAATTTCATTTAATTCGATCGGTGGGTTCTGGAATTATAAGGTTTTGAAAATCGATTTTTTTAAAATTTTCTTTAATTGGCCATAACTCCTAAACGGAGCGTCCTAGAGGGTTGAAAGTAGGCGCTTTTTATAGACACTGTGGGTTCGGTGGGTTCTGGAATTATAAGGTTTTGAAAATCGAATTTATTAAATTTTCTTTAATTGGCCATAACTCCTAAACGGAGCGTCCTAGAGGGTTGAAAGTAGGCGCTTTTTATAGACACTGAATGCCTAATTTTCCACTGCAAATTTCATTTAATTCGATCGGTGGGTTCTGGAATATCGAGGTTTTGAAAATCGAATTTATTAAATTTTCTTTAATTGGCCATAACTCCTAAACGGAGCGTCCTAGAGGGTTGAAAGTAGGCGCTTTTTATAGACACTGAATTTATTAATTTTTCACTGCAAATTTCATTTAATTCGATCGGTGGGTTCTGGAATTATAAGGTTTTGAAAATCGAATTTATTAAATTTTCTTTAATTGGCCTTAACTCCTAAACGGAGCGTCCTAGAGGGTTGAAAGTAGGCGCTTTTTATAGACACTGAATGCCTAATTTTTCACTGCAAATTTCATTTAATTCGATCAGTGGGTTCTGGAATTATAAGGTTTTGAAAATCGAATTTATTAAATTTTCTTTAATTGGCCATAACTCCTAAACGGAGCGTCCTAGAGGGTTGAAAGTAGGCGCTTTTTATAGACACTGAATGCCTAATTTTTCACTGCGAATTTCATTTAATTCGATCGGTGGGTTCTGGAATTATAAGGTTTTGAAAATCGATTTTTTTAAATTTTCTTTAATTGGCCATAACTCCTAAACGGAGCGTCCTAGAGGGTTGAAAGTAGGCGCTTTTTATAGACACTGAATGCCTAATTTTTCACTGCGAATTTCATTTAATTCGATCGGTGGGTTCTGGAATTATAAGGTTTTGAAAATCGATTTTTTTAGATTTTCTTTAATTGGCCATAACTCCTAAACGGAGCGTCCTAGAGGGTTGAAAGTAGGCGCTTTTTATAGACACTGAATGCCTAATTTTTCACTGCAAATTTCATTTAATTCGATCGGTGGGTTCTGGAATTATAAGGTTTTGAAAATCGATTTTTTAAAATTTTCTTTAATTGGCCATAACTCCTAAACGGATCGTCCTAGAGGGTTGAAAGTAGGCGCTTTTTATAGACACTGAATGCCTAATTTTTCACTGCAAATTTCATTTAATTCGATCGGTGGGTTCTGGAATTATAAGGTTTTGAAAATCGAATTTATTAAATTTTCTTTAATTGGCCATAACTCCTAAACGGAGCGTCCTAGAGGGTTGAAAGTAGGCGCTTTTTATAGACACTGTGGGTTCGGTGGGTTCTGGAATTATAAGGTTTTGAAAATCGAATTTATTAAATTTTCTTTAATTGGCCATAACTCCTAAACGGAGCGTCCTAGAGGGTTGAAAGTAGGCGCTTTTTATAGACACTGAATGCCTAATTTTCCACTGCAAATTTCATTTAATTCGATCGGTGGGTTCTGGAATTATAAGGTTTTGAAAATCGAATTTATTAAATTTTCTTTAATTGGCCATAACTCCTAAACGGAGCGTCCTAGAGGGTTGAAAGTAGGCGCTTTTTATAGACACTGTGGGTTCGGTGGGTTCTGGAATTATAAGGTTTTGAAAATCGAATTTATTAAATTTTCTTTAATTGGCCATAACTCCTAAACGGAGCGTCCTAGAGGGTTGAAAGTAGGCGCTTTTTATAGACACTGTGGGTTCGGTGGGTTCTGGAATTATAAGGTTTTGAAAATCGAATTTATTAAATTTTCTTTAATTGGCCATAACTCCTAAACGGAGCGTCCTAGAGGGTTGAAAGTAGGCGCTTTTTATAGACACTGAATGCCTAATTTTCCACTGCAAATTTCATTTAATTCGATCGGTGGGTTCTGGAATTATAAGGTTTTGAAAATCGAATTTATTAAATTTTCTTTAATTGGCCATAACTCCTAAACGGAGCGTCCTAGAGGGTTGAAAGTAGGCGCTTTTTATAGACACTGAATGCCTAATTTTCCACTGCAAATTTCATTTAATTCGATCGGTGGGTTCTGGAATTATAAGGTTTTGAAAATCGAATTTATTAAATTTTCTTTAATTGGCCATAACTCCTAAACGGAGCGTCCTAGAGGGTTGAAAGTAGGCGCTTTTTATAGACACTGTGGGTTCGGTGGGTTCTGGAATTATAAGGTTTTGAAAATCGAATTTATTAAATTTTCTTTAATTGGCCATAACTCCTAAACGGAGCGTCCTAGAGGGTTGAAAGTAGGCGCTTTTTATAGACACTGAATGCCTAATTTTTCACTGCAAATTTCATTTAATTCGATCGGTGGGTTCTGGAATATCGAGGTTTTGAAAATCGAATTTATTAAATTTTCTTTAATTGGCCATAACTCCTAAACGGAGCGTCCTAGAGGGTTTAAAGTAGGCGCTTTTTATAGACACTGAATTTATTAATTTTTCACTGCAAATTTCATTTAATTCGATCGGTGGGTTCTGGAATTATAAGGTTTTGAAAATCGAATTTATTAAATTTTCTTTAATTGGCCTTAACTCCTAAACGGAGCGTCCTAGAGGGTTGAAAGTAGGCGCTTTTTATAGACACTGAATGCCTAATTTTTCACTGCAAATTTCATTTAATTCGATCAGTGGGTTCTGGAATTATAAGGTTTTGAAAATCGAATTTATTAAATTTTCTTTAATTGGCCATAACTCCTAAACGGAGCGTCCTAGAGGGTTGAAAGTAGGCGCTTTTTATAGACACTGAATGCCTAATTTTTCACTGCAAATTTCATTTAATTCGATCGGTGGGTTCTGGAATATCGAGGTTTTGAAAATCGATTTTTTTAAATTTTCTTTAATTGGCCATAACTCCTAAACGGAGCGTCCTAGAGGGTTGAAAGTAGGCGCTTTTTATAGACACTGAATGCCTAATTTTTCACTGCAAATTTCATTTAATTCGATCGGTGGGTTCTGGAATTATAAGGTTTTGAAAATCGATTTTTTTAGATTTTCTTTAATTGGCCATAACTCCTAAACGGAGCGTCCTAGAGGGTTGAAAGTAGGCGCTTTTTATAGACACTGAATGCCTAATTTTTCACTGCAAATTTCATTTAATTCGATCGGTGGGTTCTGGAATATCGAGGTTTTGAAAATAGATTTTTTAAAATTTTCTTTAATTGGCCATAACTCCTAAACGGAGCGTCCTAGAGGGTTGAAAGTAGGCGCTTTTTATAGACACTGAATGCCTAATTTTTCACTGCAAATTTCATTTAATTCGATCGGTGGGTTCTGGAATATCGAGGTTTTGAAAATCGATTTTTTAAAATTTTCTTTAATTGGCCATAACTCCTAAACGGAGCGTCCTAGAGGGTTGAAAGTAGGCGCTTTTTATAGACACTGAATGCCTAATTTTCCACTGCAAATTTCATTTAATTCGATCGGTGGGTTCTGGAATTATAAGGTTTTAAAAATCGAATTTATTAAATTTTCTTTAATTGGCCATAACTCCTAAACGGAGCGTCCTAGAGGGTTGAAAGTAGGCGCTTTTTATAGACACTGAATGCCTAATTATCCACTGCAAATTTCATTTAATTCGATCGGTGGGTTCTGGAATTATAAGGTTTTGAAAATCGAATTTATTAAATTTTCTTTAATTGGCCATAACTCCTAAACGGAGCGTCCTAGAGGGTTGAAAGTAGGCGCTTTTTATAGACACTGAATGCCTAATTTTTCACTGCAAATTTCATTTAATTCGATCGGTGGGTTCTGGAATATCGAGGTTTTGAAAATCGATTTTTTTAAATTTTCTTTAATTGGCCATAACTCCTAAACGGAGCGTCCTAGAGGGTTGAAAGTAGGCGCTTTTTATAGACACTGAATGCCTAATTTTTCACTGCAAATTTCATTTAATTCGATCGGTGGGTTCTGGAATATCGAGGTTTTGAAAATCGATTTTTTTAAATTTTCTTTAATTGGCCATAACTCCTAAACGGAGCGTCCTAGAGGGTTGAAAGTAGGCGCTTTTTATAGACACTGAATGCCTAATTTTTCACTGCATACTTTAATTGGCCATAACTCCTAAACGGAGCGTCCTAGAGGGTTGAAAGTAGGCGCTTTTTATAGACACTGAATGCCTAATTTTTCACTGCAAATTTCATTTAATTCGATCGGTGGGTTCTGGAATATCGAGGTTTTGAAAATCGATTTTTTTAATTTTCTTTAATTGGCCATAACTCCTAAACGGAGCGTCCTAGAGGGTTGAAAGTAGGCGCTTTTTATAGACACTGAATGCCTAATTTTTCACTGCAAATTTCATTTAATTCGATCAGTGGGTTCTGGAATTATAAGGTTTTGAAAATCGAATTTATTAGATTTTTTTAAATTTACTTTAATTGGCCATAACTCCTAAACGGAGCGTCCTAGAGGGTTGAAAGTAGGCGCTTTTTATAGACACTGAATGCCTAATTTTCCACTGCATACTTTAATTGGCCATAACTCCTAAACGGAGCGTCCTAGAGGGTTGAAAGTAGGCGCTTTTTATAGACACTGAATGCCTAATTTTTCACTGCAAATTTCATTTAATTCGATCGGTGGGTTCTGGAATATCGAGGTTTTGAAAATCGATTTTTTTAAATTTTCTTTAATTGGCCATAACTCCTAAACGGAGCGTCCTAGAGGGTTGAAAGTAGGCGCTTTTTATAGACACTGAATGCCTTATTTTCCACTGCATACTTTAATTGGCCATAACTCCTAAACGGAGCGTCCTAGAGGGTTGAAAGTAGGCGCTTTTTATAGACACTGAATGCCTAATTTTCCACTGCAAATTTCATTTAATTCGATCGGTGGGTTCTGGAATTATAAGGTTTTGAAAATCGAATTTATTAAATTTTCTTTAATTGGCCATAACTCCTAAACGGAGCGTCCTAGAGGTTTGAAAGTAGGCGCTTTTTATAGACACTGAATGCCTAATTTTTCACTGCAAATTTCATTTAATTCGATCGGTGGGTTCTGGAATATCGAGGTTTTGAAAATCGATTTTTTTAATTTTCTTTAATTGGCCATAACTCCTAAACGGAGCGTCCTAGAGGGTTGAAAGTAGGCGCTTTTTATAGACACTGAATGCCTAATTTTTCACTGCAAATTTCATTTTATTCGATCGGTGGGTTCAGGAATTACAAGGTTTTGAAAATCGAATTTATTAAATTTTCTTTAATTGGCCATAACTCCTAAACGGAGCGTCCTAGAGGGTTGAAAGTAGCGCTTTTTATAGACACTGAATGCCTAATTTTCCACTGCAAATTTCATTTAATTCGATCGGTGGGTTCTGGAATTATAAGGTTTTGAAAATCGAATTTATTAAATTTTCTTTAATTGGCCATAACTCCTAAACGGAGCGTCCTAGAGGGTTGAAAGTAGGCGCTTTTTATAGACACTGAATGCCTAATTTTTCACTGCAAATTTCATTTAATTCGATCGGTGGGTTCTGGAATTATAAGGTTTCGAAAATCGATTTTTTAAAATTTTCTTTAATTGGCCATAACTCCTAAACGGAGCGTCCTAGAGGGTTGAAAGTAGGCGCTTTTTATAGACACTGAATGCCTAATTGTTCACTGCAAATTTCATTTAATTCGATCGGTGGGTTCTGGAATTACAAGGTTTTGAAAATCGAATTTATTAAATTTTCTTTAATTGGCCATAACTCCTAAACGGAGCGTCCTAGAGGGTTGAAAGTAGGCGCTTTTTATAGACACTGAATGCCTAATTTTCCACTGCAAATTTCATTTAATTCGATCGGTGGGTTCTGGAATTATAAGGTTTCGAAAATCGATTTTTTAAAATTTTCTTTAATTGGCCATAACTCCTAAACGGAGCGTCCTAGAGGGTTGAAAGTAGGCGCTTTTTATAGACACTGAATGCCTAATTTTCCACTGCAAATTTCATTTAATTCGATCGGTGGGTTCTGGAATTATAAGGTTTTGAAAATCGAATTTATTAAATTTTCTTTAATTGGCCATAACTCCTAAACGGAGCGTCCTAGAGGGTTGAAAGTAGGCGCTTTTTATAGACACTGAATGCCTAATTTTTCACTGCAAATTTCATTTAATTCGATCGGTGGGTTCTGGAATATCGAGGTTTCGAAAATCGATTTTTTTAAATTTACTTTAATTGGCCATAACTCCTAAACGGAGCGTCCTAGAGGGTTGAAAGTAGGCGCTTTTTATAGACACTGAATGCCTAATTTTCCACTGCAAATTTCATTTAATTCGATCGGTGGGTTCTGGAATTATAAGGTTTCGAAAATCGATTTTTTAAAATTTTCTTTAATTGGCCATAACTCCTAAACGGAGCGTCCTAGAGGGTTGAAAGTAGGCGCTTTTTATAGACACTGAATGCCTAATTTTCCACTGCAAATTTCATTTAATTCGATCGGTGGGTTCTGGAATTATAAGGTTTTGAAAATCGAATTTATTAAATTTTCTTTAATTGGCCATAACTCCTAAACGGAGCGTCCTAGAGGGTTGAAAGTAGGCGCTTTTTATAGACACTGAATGCCTAATTTTTCACTGCAAATTTCATTTAATTCGATCGGTGGGTTCTGGAATATCGAGGTTTCGAAAATCGATTTTTTTAAATTTACTTTAATTGGCCATAACTCCTAAACGGAGCGTCCTAGAGGGTTGAAAGTAGGCGCTTTTTATAGACACTGAATGCCTAATTTTCCACTGCAAATTTCATTTAATTCGATCGGTGGGTTCTGGAATTATAAGGTTTCGAAAATCGATTTTTTAAAATTTTCTTTAATTGGCCATAACTCCTAAACGGAGCGTCCTAGAGGGTTGAAAGTAGGCGCTTTTTATAGACACTGAATGCCTAATTTTCCACTGCAAATTTCATTTAATTCGATCGGTGGGTTCTGGAATTATAAGGTTTTGAAAATCGAATTTATTAAATTTTCTTTAATTGGCCATAACTCCTAAACGGAGCGTCCTAGAGGGTTGAAAGTAGGCGCTTTTTATAGACACTGAATGCCTAATTTTTCACTGCAAATTTCATTTAATTCGATCGGTGGGTTCTGGAATATCGAGGTTTCGAAAATCGATTTTTTTAAATTTACTTTAATTGGCCATAACTCCTAAACGGAGCGTCCTAGAGGGTTGAAAGTAGGCGCTTTTTATAGACACTGAATGCCTAATTTTCCACTGCAAATTTCATTTAATTCGATCGGTGGGTTCTGGAATTATAAGGTTTCGAAAATCGATTTTTTAAAATTTTCTTTAATTGGCCATAACTCCTAAACGGAGCGTCCTAGAGGGTTGAAAGTAGGCGCTTTTTATAGACACTGAATGCCTAATTTTCCACTGCAAATTTCATTTAATTCGATCGGTGGGTTCTGGAATATCGAGGTTTCGAAAATCGATTTTTTTAAATTTACTTTAATTGGCCATAACTCCTAAACGGAGCGTCCTAGAGGGTTGAAAGTAGGCGCTTTTTATAGACACTGAATGCCTAATTTTCCACTGCATACTTTAATTGGCCATAACTCCTAAACGGAGCGTCCTAGAGGGTTGAAAGTAGGCGCTTTTTATAGACACTGAATGCCTAATTGTTCACTGCAAATTTCATTTAATTCGATCGGTGGGTTCTGGAATTACAAGGTTTTGAAAATCGAATTTATTAAATTTTCTTTAATTGGCCATAACTCCTAAACGGAGCGTCCTAGAGGGTTGAAAGTAGGCGCTTTTTATAGACACTGAATGCCTAATTTTCCACTGCAAATTTCATTTAATTCGATCGGTGGGTTCTGGAATTACAAGGTTTTGAAAATCGAATTTATTAAATTTTCTTTAATTGGCCATAACTCCTAAACGGAGCGTCCTAGAGGGTTGAAAGTAGGCGCTTTTTATAGACACTGAATGCCTAGTTTTCCACTGCATACTTTAATTGGCCATAACTCCTAAACGGAGCGTCCTAGAGGGTTGAAAGTAGGCGCTTTTTATAGACACTGAATGCCTAATTTTTCACTGCAAATTTCATTTAATTCGATCGGTGGGTTCTGGAATATCGAGGTTTTGAAAATCGATTTTTTTAAATGTTCTTTAATTGGCCATAACTCCTAAACGGAGCGTCCTAGAGGGTTGAAAGTAGGCGCTTTTTATAGACACTGAATGCCTAATTTTTCACTGCAAATTTCATTTTATTCGATCGGTGGGTTCTGGAATTACAAGGTTTTGAAAATCGAATTTATTAAATTTTCTTTAATTGGCCATAACTCCTAAACGGAGCGTCCTAGAGGGTTGAAAGTAGGCGCTTTTTATAGACACTGAATGCCTAATTTTCCACTGCAAATTTCATTTAATTCGATCGGTGGGTTCTGGAATTACAAGGTTTTGAAAATCGAATTTATTAAATTTTCTTTAATTGGCCATAACTCCTAAACGGAGCGTCCTAGAGGGTTGAAAGTAGGCGCTTTTTATAGACACTGAATGCCTAATTTTTCACTGCAAATTTCATTTAATTCGATCGGTGGGTTCTGGAATATCGAGGTTTCGAAAATCGATTTTTTTAAATTTAGTTTAATTGGCCATAACTCCTAAACGGAGCGTCCTAGAGGGTTGAAAGTAGGCGCTTTTTATAGACACTGAATGCCTAATTTTCCACTGCATACTTTAATTGGCCATAACTCCTAAACGGAGCGTCCTAGAGGGTTGAAAGTAGGCGCTTTTTATAGACACTGAATGCCTAATTGTTCACTGCAAATTTCATTTAATTCGATCGGTGGGTTCTGGAATTACAAGGTTTTGAAAATCGAATTTATTAAATTTTCTTTAATTGGCCATAACTCCTAAACGGAGCGTCCTAGAGGGTTGAAAGTAGGCGCTTTTTATAGACACTGAATGCCTAATTTTCCACTGCAAATTTCATTTAATTCGATCGGTGGGTTCTGGAATTACAAGGTTTTGAAAATCGAATTTATTAAATTTTCTTTAATTGGCCATAACTCCTAAACGGAGCGTCCTAGAGGGTTGAAAGTAGGCGCTTTTTATAGACACTGAATGCCTAGTTTTCCACTGCATACTTTAATTGGCCATAACTCCTAAACGGAGCGTCCTAGAGGGTTGAAAGTAGGCGCTTTTTATAGACACTGAATGCCTAATTTTTCACTGCAAATTTCATTTAATTCGATCGGTGGGTTCTGGAATATCGAGGTTTTGAAAATCGATTTTTTTAAATGTTCTTTAATTGGCCATAACTCCTAAACGGAGCGTCCTAGAGGGTTGAAAGTAGGCGCTTTTTATAGACACTGAATGCCTAATTTTTCACTGCAAATTTCATTTTATTCGATCGGTGGGTTCTGGAATTACAAGGTTTTGAAAATCGAATTTATTAAATTTTCTTTAATTGGCCATAACTCCTAAACGGAGCGTCCTAGAGGGTTGAAAGTAGGCGCTTTTTATAGACACTGAATGCCTAGTTTTCCACTGCATACTTTAATTGGCCATAACTCCTAAACGGAGCGTCCTAGAGGGTTGAAAGTAGGCGCTTTTTATAGACACTGAATGCCTAATTGTTCACTGCAAATTTCATTTAATTCGATCGGTGGGTTCTGGAATTACAAGGTTTTGAAAATCGAATTTATTAAATTTTCTTTAATTGGCCATAACTCCTAAACGGAGCGTCCTAGAGGGTTGAAAGTAGGCGCTTTTTATAGACACTGAATGCCTAATTTTCCACTGCAAATTTCATTTAATTCGATCGGTGGGTTCTGGAATTACAAGGTTTTGAAAATCGAATTTATTAAATTTTCTTTAATTGGCCATAACTCCTAAACGGAGCGTCCTAGAGGGTTGAAAGTAGGCGCTTTTTATAGACAATGAATGCCTAGTTTTCCACTGCATACTTTAATTGGCCATAACTCCTAAACGGAGCGTCCTAGAGGGTTGAAAGTAGGCGCTTTTTATAGACACTGAATGCCTAATTTTTCACTGCAAATTTCATTTAATTCGATCGGTGGGTTCTGGAATATCGAGGTTTTGAAAATCGATTTTTTTAAATGTTCTTTAATTGGCCATAACTCCTAAACGGAGCGTCCTAGAGGGTTGAAAGTAGGCGCTTTTTATAGACACTGAATGCCTAATTTTTCACTGCAAATTTCATTTAATTCGATCGGTGGGTTCTGGAATATCGAGGTTTTGAAAATCGATTTTTTTAAATGTTCTTTAATTGGCCATAACTCCTAAACGGCGCTTTTTATAGACACTGAATGCCTAATTTTCTACTGCATACTTTAATTGGCCATAACTCCTAAACGGAGCGTCCTAGAGGGTTGAAAGTAGGCGCTTTTTATAGACACTGAATGCCTAATTTTCCACTGCAAATTTCATTTAATTCGATCGGTGGGTTCTGGAATATCGAGGTTTTGAAAATCGATTTTTTTAAATCTAGGACGCTTTAATTGGCCATAACTCCTAAACGGAGCGTCCTAGAGGGTTGGAAGTAGGCGCTTTTTGTAGACACTAAATGTCTAATTTTCCACTGCAAATTTCATTTAATTCGATCGGTGGGTTCTGGAATTACAAGGTTTTGAAAATCGAATTTATTAAATTTTCTTTAATTGGCCATAACTCCTAAACGGAGCGTCCTAGAGGGTTATAGACACTGAATGCCTAATTTTCCACTGCAAATTTCATTTAATTCGATCGGTGGGTTCTGGAATTACAAGTTTTTGAAAATCGAATTTATTAAATTTCCTTTAATTGGCCATAACTCCTAAACGGAGCGTCCTAGAGGGTTGAAAGTAGGCGCTTTTTATAGACACTGAATGCCTAGTTTTCCACTGCATACTTTAATTGGCCATAACTCCTAAACGGAGCGTCCTAGAGGGTTGAAAGTAGGCGCTTTTTATAGACACTGAATGCCTAATTTTTCACTGCAAATTTCATTTAATTCGATCGGTGGGTTCTGGAATATCGAGGTTTTGAAAATCGATTTTTTTAAATGTTCTTTAATTGGCCATAACTCCTAAACGGAGCGTCCTAGAGGGTTGAAAGTAGGCGCTTTTTATAGACACTGAATGCCTAATTTTTCACTGCAAATTTCATTTAATTCGATCAGTGGGTTCTGGAATTATAAGGTTTCGAAAATCGATTTTTTAAAATTTTCTTTAATTGGCCATAACTCCTAAACGGAGCGTCCTAGAGGGTTGAAAGTAGGCGCTTTTTATAGACACTGAATGCCTAATTTTCCACTGCAAATTTCATTTAATTCGATCGGTGGGTTCTGGAATTATAAGGTTTCGAAAATCGATTTTTTAAAATTTTCTTTAATTGGCCATAACTCCTAAACGGAGCGTCCTAGAGGGTTGAAAGTAGGCGCTTTTTATAGACACTGAATGCCTATTTTTTCACTGCAAATTTCATTTAATTCGATCGGTGGGTTCTGGAATTACAAGGTTTTGAAAATCGAATTTATTAAATTTTCTTTAATTGGCCATAACTCCTAAACGGAGCGTCCTAGAGGGTTGAAAGTAGGCGCTTTTTATAGAGACTGAATGCCTAATTTTCCACTGCAAATTTCATTTAATTCGATCGGTGGGTTCTGGAATTATAAGGTTTCGAAAATCGATTTTTTAAAATTTTCTTTAATTGGCCATAACTCCTAAACGGAGCGTCCTAGAGGGTTGAAAGTAGGCGCTTTTTATAGACACTGAATGCCTAATTTTCCACTGCAAATTTCATTTAATTCGATCGGTGGGTTCTGGAATTATAAGGTTTCGAAAATCGATTTTTTAAAATTTTCTTTAATTGGCCATAACTCCTAAACGGAGCGTCCTAGAGGGTTGAAAGTAGTCGCTTTTTATAGACACTGAATGCCTAATTTTCCACTGCAAATTTCATTTAATTCGATCGGTGGGTTCTGGAATTATAAGGTTTCGAAAATCGATTTTTTAAAATTTTCTTTAATTGGCCATAACTCCTAAACGGAGCGTCCTAGAGGGTTGAAAGTAGGCGCTTTTTATAGACACTGAATGCCTAATTTTCCACTGCAAATTTCATTTAATTCGATCGGTGGGTTCTGGAATTATAAGGTTTCGAAAATCGATTTTTTAAAATTTTCTTTAATTGGCCATAACTCCTAAACGGAGCGTCCTAGAGGGTTGAAAGTAGGCGCTTTTTATAGACACTGAATGCCTAATTTTTCACTGCAAATTTCATTTAATTCGATCGGTGGGTTCTGGAATTACAAGGTTTTGAAAATCGAATTTATTAAATTTTCTTTAATTGGCCATAACTCCTAAACGGAGCGTCCTAGAGGGTTGAAAGTAGGCGCTTTTTATAGAGACTGAATGCCTAATTTTCCACTGCAAATTTCATTTAATTCGATCGGTGAGTTCTGGAATTATAAGGTTTCGAAAATCGATTTTTTAAAATTTTCTTTAATTGGCCATAACTCCTAAACGGAGCGTCCTAGAGGGTTGAAAGTAGGCGCTTTTTATAGACACTGAATGCCTAATTTTTCACTGCAAATTTCATTTAATTCGATCGGTGGGTTCTGGAATATCGAGGTTTTGAAAATCGATTTTTTTAAATGTTCTTTAATTGGCCATGAATGCCTAATTTTCCACTGCAAATTTCATTTAATTCGATCAGTGGGTTCTGGAATTATAAGGTTTCGAAAATCGATTTTTTAAAATTTTCTTTAATTGGCCATAACTCCTAAACGGAGCGTCCTAGAGGGTTGAAAGTAGGCGCTTTTTATAGACACTGAATGCCTAATTTTTCACTGCAAATTTCATTTAATTCGATCGGTGGGTTCTGGAATTATAAGGTTTCGAAAATCGATTTTTTAAAATTTTCTTTAATTGGCCATAACTCCTAAACGGAGCGTCCTAGAGGGTTGAAAGTAGCACTTTTTATAGACACTGAATGCCTAATTTTCCACTGCAAATTTCATTTAATTCGATCAGTGGGTTCTGGAATTATAAGGTTTTGAAAATCGAATTTATTAAATTTTCTTTAATTGGCCATAACTCCTAAACGGAGCGTCCTAGAGTGTTGAAAGTAGGCGCTTTTTATAGAGACTGAATGCCTAATTTTCCACTGCAAATTTCATTTAATTCGATCGGTGGGTTCTGGAATTATAAGGTTTCGAAAATCGATTTTTTAAAATTTTCTTTAATTGGCCATAACTCCTAAACGGAGCGTCCTAGAGGGTTGAAAGTAGGCGCTTTTTATAGACACTGAATGCCTAATTTTCCACTGCAAATTTCATTTAATTCGATCGGTGGGTTCTGGAATTATAAGGTTTCGAAAATCGATTTTTTAAAATTTTCTTTAATTGGCCATAACTCCTAAACGGAGCGTCCTAGAGGGTTGAAAGTAGGCGCTTTTTATAGACACTGAATGCCTAATTTTCCACTGCAAATTTCATTTAATTCGATCAGTGGGTTCTGGAATTATAAGGTTTCGAAAATCGATTTTTTAAAATTTTCTTTAATTGGCCATAACTCCTAAACGGAGCGTCCTAGAGGGTTGAAAGTAGGCGCTTTTTATAGACACTGAATGCCTAATTTTCCACTGCAAATTTCATTTAATTCGATCAGTGGGTTCTGGAATTACAAGGTTTTGAAAATCGAATTTATTAAATTTTCTTTAATTGGCCATAACTCCTAAACGGAGCGTCCTAGAGTGTTGAAAGTAGGCGCTTTTTATAGACACTGAATGCCTAATTTTCCACTGCAAATTTCATTTAATTCGATCGGTGGGTTCTGGAATTATAAGGTTTCGAAAATCGATTTTTTAAAATTTTCTTTAATTGGCCATAACTCCTAAACGGAGCATCCTAGAGGGTTGAAAGTAGGCGCTTTTTATAGACACTGAATGCCTAATTTTTCACTGCAAATTTCATTTAATTCGATCGGTGGGTTCTGGAATTACAAGGTTTTGAAAATCGAATTTATTAAATTTTCTTTAATTGGCCATAACTCCTAAACGAAGCGTCCTAGAGGGTTGAAAGTAGGCGCTTTTTATAGACACTGAATGCCTAATTTTTCACTGCAAATTTCATTTAATTCGATCAGTGGGTTCTGGAATTATAAGGTTTTGAAAATCGAATTTATTAAATTTTCTTTAATTGGCCATAACTCCTAAACGGAGTGTCCTAGAGGGTTGAAAGTAGGCGCTTTTTATAGACACTGAATGCCTAATTTTTCACTGCAAATTTCATTTAATTCGATCGGTGGGTTCTGAAATTATGAGGTTTTGAAATTCGAATTTTTTAAATTTTCTTTAATTGGCCATAACTCCTAAACGGAGCGTCCTAGAGGGTTGAAAGTAGGCGCTTTTTATAGACACTGAATGCCTAATTTTTCACTGCAAATTTTATTTAATTCGATCGGTGGGTTCTGGAATTATAAGGTTTTGAAAATCGAATTTATTAAATTTTCTTTAATTGGCCATAACTCCTAAACGGAGCGTCCTAGAGTGTTGAAAGTAGGCGCTTTTTATAGACACTGAATGCCTAATTTTCCACTGCAAATTTCATTTAATTCGATCGGTGGGTTCTGGAATTATAAGGTTTTGAAAATCGAATTTATTAAATTTTCTTTAATTGGCCATAACTCCTAAACGGAGCGTCCTAGAGGGTTGAAAGTAGGCGCTTTTTATAGACACTGAATGCCTAATTTTTCACTGCAAATTTCATTTAATTCGATCGGTGGGTTCTGGAATTACAAGGTTTTGAAAATCGAATTTATTAAATTTTCTTTAATTGGCCATAACTCCTAAACGGGGCGTCCTAGAGGGTTGAAAGTAGGCGCTTTTTATAGAGACTGAATGCCTAATTTTCCACTGCAAATTTCATTTAATTCGATCGGTGGGTTCTGGAATTATAAGGTTTCGAAAATCGATTTTTTAAAATGTTCTTTAATTGGCCATAACTCCTAAACGGAGCGTCCTAGAGGGTTGAAAGTAGGCGCTTTTTATAGACACTGAATGCCTAATTTTCCACTGCAAATTTCATTTAATTCGATCGGTGGGTTCTGGAATTATAAGGTTTCGAAAATCGATTTTTTAAAATTTTCTTTAATTGGCCATAACTCCTAAACGGAGCGTCCTAGAGGGTTGAAAGTAGGCGCTTTTTATAGACACTGAATGCCTAGTTTTCCACTGCATACTTTAATTGGCCATAACTCCTAAACGGAGCGTCCTAGAGGGTTGAAAGTAGGCGCTTTTTATAGACACTGAATGCCTAATTTTTCACTGCAAATTTCATTTAATTCGATCGGTGGGTTCTGGAATATCGAGGTTTTGAAAATCGATTTTTTTAAATGTTCTTTAATTGGCCATAACTCCTAAACGGAGCGTCCTAGAGGGTTGAAAGTAGGCGCTTTTTATAGACACTGAATGCCTAATTTTTCACTGCAAATTTCATTTAATTCGATCAGTGGGTTCTGGAATTATAAGGTTTCGAAAATCGATTTTTTAAAATTTTCTTTAATTGGCCATAACTCCTAAACGGAGCGTCCTAGAGGGTTGAAAGTAGGCGCTTTTTATAGACACTGAATGCCTAATTTTCCACTGCAAATTTCATTTAATTCGATCGGTGGGTTCTGGAATTATAAGGTTTCGAAAATCGATTTTTTAAAATTTTCTTTAATTGGCCATAACTCCTAAACGGAGCGTCCTAGAGGGTTGAAAGTAGGCGCTTTTTATAGACACTGAATGCCTAATTTTTCACTGCAAATTTCATTTAATTCGATCGGTGGGTTCTGGAATTACAAGGTTTTGAAAATCGAATTTATTAAATTTTCTTTAATTGGCCATAACTCCTAAACGGAGCGTCCTAGAGGGTTGAAAGTAGGCGCTTTTTATAGAGACTGAATGCCTAATTTTCCACTGCAAATTTCATTTAATTCGATCGGTGGGTTCTGGAATTATAAGGTTTCGAAAATCGATTTTTTAAAATTTTCTTTAATTGGCCATAACTCCTAAACGGAGCGTCCTAGAGGGTTGAAAGTAGGCGCTTTTTATAGACACTGAATGCCTAATTTTCCACTGCAAATTTCATTTAATTCGATCGGTGGGTTCTGGAATTATAAGGTTTCGAAAATCGATTTTTTAAAATTTTCTTTAATTGGCCATAACTCCTAAACGGAGCGTCCTAGAGGGTTGAAAGTAGGCGCTTTTTATAGACACTGAATGCCTAATTTTCCACTGCAAATTTCATTTAATTCGATCGGTGGGTTCTGGAATTATAAGGTTTCGAAAATCGATTTTTAAAATTTTCTTTAATTGGCCATAACTCCTAAACGGAGCGTCCTAGAGGGTTGAAAGTAGGCGCTTTTTATAGACACTGAATGCCTAATTTTCCACTGCAAATTTCATTTAATTCGATCGGTGGGTTCTGGAATTATAAGGTTTCGAAAATCGATTTTTTAAAATTTTCTTTAATTGGCCATAACTCCTAAACGGAGCGTCCTAGAGGGTTGAAAGTAGGCGCTTTTTATAGACACTGAATGCCTAATTTTTCACTGCAAATTTCATTTAATTCGATCGGTGGGTTCTGGAATTACAAGGTTTTGAAAATCGAATTTATTAAATTTTCTTTAATTGGCCATAACTCCTAAACGGAGCGTCCTAGAGGGTTGAAAGTAGGCGCTTTTTATAGAGACTGAATGCCTAATTTTCCACTGCAAATTTCATTTAATTCGATCGGTGAGTTCTGGAATTATAAGGTTTCGAAAATCGATTTTTTAAAATTTTCTTTAATTGGCCATAACTCCTAAACGGAGCGTCCTAGAGGGTTGAAAGTAGGCGCTTTTTATAGACACTGAATGCCTAATTTTTCACTGCAAATTTCATTTAATTCGATCGGTGGGTTCTGGAATATCGAGGTTTTGAAAATCGATTTTTTTAAATGTTCTTTAATTGGCCATGAATGCCTAATTTTCCACTGCAAATTTCATTTAATTCGATCAGTGGGTTCTGGAATTATAAGGTTTCGAAAATCGATTTTTTAAAATTTTCTTTAATTGGCCATAACTCCTAAACGGAGCGTCCTAGAGGGTTGAAAGTAGGCGCTTTTTATAGACACTGAATGCCTAATTTTTCACTGCAAATTTCATTTAATTCGATCGGTGGGTTCTGGAATTATAAGGTTTCGAAAATCGATTTTTTAAAATTTTCTTTAATTGGCCATAACTCCTAAACGGAGCGTCCTAGAGGGTTGAAAGTAGCACTTTTTATAGACACTGAATGCCTAATTTTCCACTGCAAATTTCATTTAATTCGATCAGTGGGTTCTGGAATTATAAGGTTTTGAAAATCGAATTTATTAAATTTTCTTTAATTGGCCATAACTCCTAAACGGAGCGTCCTAGAGTGTTGAAAGTAGGCGCTTTTTATAGAGACTGAATGCCTAATTTTCCACTGCAAATTTCATTTAATTCGATCGGTGGGTTCTGGAATTATAAGGTTTCGAAAATCGATTTTTTAAAATTTTCTTTAATTGGCCATAACTCCTAAACGGAGCGTCCTAGAGGGTTGAAAGTAGGCGCTTTTTATAGACACTGAATGCCTAATTTTCCACTGCAAATTTCATTTAATTCG
Source organism: Dryomyza anilis (assembly GCA_951804985.1). Lineage (NCBI taxonomy): Eukaryota > Metazoa > Arthropoda > Insecta > Diptera > Dryomyzidae > Dryomyza > Dryomyza anilis. The sequence continues at coordinate 24,583,265 of OX638131.1, forward strand.
ATCAGTGGGTTCTGGAATTATAAGGTTTTGAAAATCGAATTTATTAAATTTTCTTTAATTGGCCATAACTCCTAAACGGAGCGTCCTAGAGTGTTGAAAGTAGCTTTTTATAGACACTGAATGCCTAATTTTCCACTGCAAATTTCATTTAATTCGATCAGTGGGTTCTGGAATTACAAGGTTTTGAAAATCGAATTTATTAAATTTTCTTTAATTGGCCATAACTCCTAAACGGAGCGTCCTAGAGTGTTGAAAGTAGGCGCTTTTTATAGACACTGAATGCCTAATTTTCCACTGCAAATTTCATTTAATTCGATCGGTGGGTTCTGGAATTATAAGGTTTCGAAAATCGATTTTTTAAAATTTTCTTTAATTGGCCATAACTCCTAAACGGAGCGTCCTAGAGGGTTGAAAGTAGGCGCTTTTTATAGACACTGAATGCCTAATTTTTCACTGCAAATTTTATTTAATTCGATCGGTGGGTTCTGGAATTATAAGGTTTTGAAAATCGAATTTATTAAATTTTCTTTAATTGGCCATAACTCCTAAACGGAGCGTCCTAGAGTGTTGAAAGTAGGCGCTTTTTATAGACACTGAATGCCTAATTTTCCACTGCAAATTTCATTTAATTCGATCGGTGGGTTCTGGAATTATAAGGTTTTGAAAATCGAATTTATTAAATTTTCTTTAATTGGCCATAACTCCTAAACGGAGCGTCCTAGAGGGTTGAAAGTAGGCGCTTTTTATAGACACTGAATGCCTAATTTTTCACTGCAAATTTCATTTAATTCGATCGGTGGGTTCTGGAATTACAAGGTTTTGAAAATCGAATTTATTAAATTTTCTTTAATTGGCCATAACTCCTAAACGGGGCGTCCTAGAGGGTTGAAAGTAGGCGCTTTTTATAGAGACTGAATGCCTAATTTTCCACTGCAAATTTCATTTAATTCGATCGGTGGGTTCTGGAATTATAAGGTTTCGAAAATCGATTTTTTAAAATGTTTTTTAATTGGCCATAACTCCTAAACGGAGCGTCCTAGAGGGTTGAAAGTAGGCGCTTTTTATAGACACTGAATGCCTAATTTTCCACTGCAAATTTCATTTAATTCGATCGGTGGGTTCTGGAATTACAAGGTTTTGAAAATCGAATTTATTAAATTTTCTTTAATTGGCCATAACTCCTAAACGGAGCGTCCTAGAGGGTTGAAAGTAGGCGCTTTTTATAGACACTGAATGCCTAATTTTCCACTGCAAATTTCATTTAATTCGATCGGTGGGTTCTGGAATTATAAGGTTTCGAAAATCGATTTTTTAAAATTTTCTTTAATTGGCCATAACTCCTAAACGGAGCGTCCTAGAGGGTTGAAAGTAGGCGCTTTTTATAGACACTGAATGCCTAATTTTCCACTGCAAATTTCATTTAATTCGATCGGTGGGTTCTGGAATTACAAGGTTTTGAAAATCGAATTTATTAAATTTTCTTTAATTGGCCATAACTCCTAAACGGAGCGTCCTAGAGGGTTGAAAGTAGGCGCTTTTTATAGACACTGAATGCCTAATTTTCCACTGCAAATTTCATTTAATTCGATCGGTGGGTTCTGGAATTATAAGGTTTCGAAAATCGATTTTTTAAAATTTTCTTTAATTGGCCATAACTCCTAAACGGAGCGTCCTAGAGGGTTGAAAGTAGGCGCTTTTTATAGACACTGAATGCCTAATTTTCCACTGCAAATTTCATTTAATTCGATCGGTGGGTTCTGGAATTACAAGGTTTTGAAAATCGAATTTATTAAATTTTCTTTAATTGGCCATAACTCCTAAACGGAGCGTCCTAGAGGGTTGAAAGTAGGCGCTTTTTATAGACACTGAATGCCTAATTTTTCACTGCAAATTTTATTTAATTCGATCGGTGGGTTCTGGAATTATAAGGTTTTGAAAATCGAATTTATTAAATTTTCTTTAATTGGCCATAACTCCTAAACGGAGCGTCCTAGAGGGTTGAAAGTAGGCGCTTTTTATAGACACTGAATGCCTAATTTTTCACTGCAAATTTCATTTAATTCGATCGGTGGGTTCTGGAATTATAAGGTTTCGAAAATCGATTTTTTAAAATTTTCTTTAATTGGCCATAACTCCTAAACGGAGCGTCCTAGAGGGTTGAAAGTAGGCGCTTTTTATAGACACTGAATGCCTAATTTTCCACTGCAAATTTCATTTAATTCGATCAGTGGGTTCTGGAATTATAAGGTTTTGAAAATCGAATTTATTAAATTTTCTTTAATTGGCCATAACTCCTAAACGGAGCGTCCTAGAGTGTTGAAAGTAGGCGCTTTTTATAGACACTGAATGCCTAATTTTCCACTGCAAATTTCATTTAATTCGATCGGTGGGTTCTGGAATTATAAGGTTTCGAAAATCGATTTTTTAAAATTTTCTTTAATTGGCCATAACTCCTAAACGGAGCATCCTAGAGTGTTGAAAGTAGGCGCTTTTTATAGACACTGAATGCCTAATTTTTCACTGCAAATTTCATTTAATTCGATCGGTGGGTTCTGGAATTACAAGGTTTTGAAAATCGAATTTATTAAATTTTCTTTAATTGGCCATAACTCCTAAACGAAGCGTCCTAGAGTGTTGAAAGTAGGCGCTTTTTATAGACACTGAATGCCTAATTTTCCACTGCAAATTTCATTTAATTCGATCAGTGGGTTCTGGAATTATAAGGTTTTGAAAATCGAATTTATTAAATTTTCTTTACTTGGCCATAACTCCTAAACGGAGCGTCCTAGAGGGTTGAAAGTAGGCGCTTTTTATAGACACTGAATGCCTAATTTTTCACTGCAAATTTTATTTAATTCGATCGGTGGGTTCTGGAATTATAAGGTTTTGAAAATCGAATTTATTAAATTTTCTTTAATTGGCCATAACTCCTAAACGGAGCGTCCTAGAGTGTTGAAAGTAGGCGCTTTTTATAGACACTGAATGCCTAATTTTCCACTGCAAATTTCATTTAATTCGATCAGTGGGTTCTGGAATTATAAGGTTTTGAAAATCGAATTTATTAAATTTTCTTTAATTGGCCATAACTCCTAAACGGAGCGTCCTAGAGGGTTGAAAGTAGGCGCTTTTTATAGACACTGAATGCCTAATTTTTCACTGCAAATTTCATTTAATTCGATCGGTGGGTTCTGGAATTATAAGGTTTCGAAAATCGATTTTTTAAAATTTTCTTTAATTGGCCATAACTCCTAAACGGAGCGTCCTAGAGGGTTGAAAGTAGGCGCTTTTTATAGACACTGAATGCCTAATTTTCCACTGCAAATTTCATTTAATTCGATCAGTGGGTTCTGGAATTATAAGGTTTTGAAAATCGAATTTATTAAATTTTCTTTAATTGGCCATAACTCCTAAACGGAGCGTCCTAGAGTGTTGAAAGTAGGCGCTTTTTATAGACACTGAATGCATAATTTTCCACTGCAAATTTCATTTAATTCGATCGGTGGGTTCTGGAATTATAAGGTTTCGAAAATCGATTTTTTAAAATTTTCTTTAATTGGCCATAACTCCTAAACGGAGCATCCTAGAGTGTTGAAAGTAGGCGCTTTTTATAGACACTGAATGCCTAATTTTTCACTGCAAATTTTATTTAATTCGATCGGTGGGTTCTGGAATTATAAGGTTTTGAAAATCGAATTTATTAAATTTTCTTTAATTGGCCATAACTCCTAAACGGAGCGTCCTAGAGTGTTGAAAGTAGGCGCTTTTTATAGACACTGAATGCCTAATTTTCCACTGCAAATTTCATTTAATTCGATCAGTGGGTTCTGGAATTATAAGGTTTTGAAAATCGAATTTATTAAATTTTCTTTACTTGGCCATAACTCCTAAACGGAGCGTCCTAGAGGGTTGAAAGTAGGCGCTTTTTATAGACACTGAATGCCTAATTTTTCACTGCAAATTTTATTTAATTCGATCGGTGGGTTCTGGAATTATAAGGTTTTGAAAATCGAATTTATTAAATTTTCTTTAATTGGCCATAACTCCTAAACGGAGCGTCCTAGAGTGTTGAAAGTAGGCGCTTTTTATAGACACTGAATGCCTAATTTTCCACTGCAAATTTCATTTAATTCGATCAGTGGGTTCTGGAATTATAAGGTTTTGAAAATCGAATTTATTAAATTTTCTTTAATTGGCCATAACTCCTAAACGGAGCGTCCTAGAGGGTTGAAAGTAGGCGCTTTTTATAGACACTGAATGCCTAATTTTTCACTGCAAATTTCATTTAATTCGATCGGTGGGTTCTGGAATTATAAGGTTTCGAAAATCGATTTTTTAAAATTTTCTTTAATTGGCCATAACTCCTAAACGGAGCGTCCTAGAGGGTTGAAAGTAGGCGCTTTTTATAGACACTGAATGCCTAATTTTCCACTGCAAATTTCATTTAATTCGATCAGTGGGTTCTGGAATTATAAGGTTTTGAAAATCGAATTTATTAAATTTTCTTTAATTGGCCATAACTCCTAAACGGAGCGTCCTAGAGTGTTGAAAGTAGGCGCTTTTTATAGACACTGAATGCCTAATTTTTCACTGCAAATTTTATTTAATTCGATCGGTGGGTTCTGGAATTATAAGGTTTTGAAAATCGAATTTATTAAATTTTCTTTAATTGGCCATAACTCCTAAACGGAGCGTCCTAGAGTGTTGAAAGTAGGCGCTTTTTATAGACACTGAATGCCTAATTTTCCACTGCAAATTTCATTTAATTCGATCAGTGGGTTCTGGAATTATAAGGTTTTGAAAATCGAATTTATTAAATTTTCTTTAATTGGCCATAACTCCTAAACGGAGCGTCCTAGAGGGTTGAAAGTAGGCGCTTTTTATAGACACTGAATGCCTAATTTTTCACTGCAAATTTCATTTAATTCGATCGGTGGGTTCTGGAATTATAAGGTTTCGAAAATCGATTTTTTAAAATTTTCTTTAATTGGCCATAACTCCTAAACGGAGCGTCCTAGAGGGTTGAAAGTAGGCGCTTTTTATAGACACTGAATGCCTAATTTTCCACTGCAAATTTCATTTAATTCGATCGGTGGGTTCTGGAATTACAAGGTTTTGAAAATCGAATTTATTAAATTTTCTTTAATTGGCCATAACTCCTAAACGGAGCGTCCTAGAGGGTTGAAAGTAGGCGCTTTTTATAGACACTGAATGCCTAATTTTTCACTGCAAATTTTATTTAATTCGATCGGTGGGTTCTGGAATTATAAGGTTTTGAAAATCGAATTTATTAAATTTTCTTTAATTGGCCATAACTCCTAAACGGAGCGTCCTAGAGGGTTGAAAGTAGGCGCTTTTTATAGACACTGAATGCCTAATTTTTCACTGCAAATTTCATTTAATTCGATCGGTGGGTTCTGGAATTATAAGGTTTTGAAAATCGAATTTATTAAATTTTCTTTAATTGGCCATAACTCCTAAACGGAGCGTCCTAGAGGGTTGAAAGTAGGCGCTTTTTATAGACACTGAATGCCTAATTTTTCACTGCAAATTTTATTTAATTCGATCGGTGGGTTCTGGAATTATAAGGTTTTGAAAATCGAATTTATTAAATTTTCTTTAATTGGCCATAACTCCTAAACGGAGCGTCCTAGAGGGTTGAAAGTAGGCGCTTTTTATAGACACTGAATGCCTAATTTTTCACTGCAAATTTCATTTAATTCGATCGGTGGGTTCTGGAATTATAAGGTTTTGAAAATCGAATTTATTAAATTTTCTTTAATTGGCCATAACTCCTAAACGGAGCGTCCTAGAGGGTTGAAAGTAGGCGCTTTTTATAGACACTGAATGCCTAATTTTTCACTGCAAATTTCATTTAATTCGATCGGTGGGTTCTGGAATTATAAGGTTTTGAAAATCGATTTTTTAAAATTTTCTTTAATTGGCCATAACTCCTAAACGGAGCGTCCTAGAGGGTTGAAAGTAGGCGCTTTTTATAGACACTGAATGCCTAATTTTCCACTGCAAATTTCATTTAATTCGATTGGTGGGTTCTGGAATTATAAGGTTTTGAAAATCGATTTTTTAAAATTTTCTTTAATTGGCCATAACTCCTAAACGGAGCGTCCTAGAGGGTTGAAAGTAGGCGCTTTTTATAGACACTGAATGCCTAATTTTTCACTGAATTTATTAAATTTTCTTTAATTGGCCATAACTCCTAAACGGAGCGTCCTAGAGGGTTGAAAGTAGGCGCTTTTTATAGACACTGAATGCCTAATTTTTCACTGCAAATTTCATTTAATTCGATCGGTGGGTTCTGGAATTATAAGGTTTTGAAAATCGATTTTTTAAAATTTTCTTTAATTGGCCATAACTCCTAAACGGAGCGTCCTAGAGGGTTGAAAGTAGGCGCTTTTTATAGACACTGAATGCCTAATTTTCCACTGCAAATTTCATTTAATTCGATTGGTGGGTTCTGGAATTATAAGGTTTTGAAAATCGATTTTTTAAAATTTTCTTTAATTGGCCATAACTCCTAAACGGAGCGTCCTAGAGGGTTGAAAGTAGGCGATCGGTGGGTTCTGGAATTATAAGGTTTTGAAAATCGATTTTTTAAAATTTTCTTTAATTGGTCATAACTCCTAAACGGAGCGTCCTAGAGGGTTGAAAGTATGCGCTTTTTATAGACACTGAATGCCTAATTTTCCACTGCAAATTTCATTTAATTCGATCAGTGGGTTCTGGAATTATAAGGTTTTGAAAATCGAATTTATTAAATTTTCTTTAATTGGCCATAACTCCTAAACGGAGCGTCCTAGAGGGTTGAAAGTAGGCGCTTTTTATAGACACTGAATGCCTAATTTTTCACTGCAAATTTCATTTAATTCGATCGGTGGGTTCTGGAATTATAAGGTTTTGAATTGGCCATAACTCCTAAACGGAGCGTCCTAGAGGGTTGAAAGTAGGCGATCGGTGGGTTCTGGAATTATAAGGTTTTGAAAATCGATTTTTTAAAATTTTCTTTAATTGGCCATAACTCCTAAACGGAGTTATTTTCTTTAATTGGCCATAACTCCTAAACGGAGCGTCCTAGAGGGTTGAAAGTATTTTTAAAATTTTCTTTAATTGGTCATAACTCCTAAACGGAGCGTCCTAGAGGGTTGAAAGTATGCGCTTTTTATAGACACTGAATGCCTAATTTTCCACTGCAAATTTCATTTAATTCGATCGGTGGGTTCTGGAATTATAAGGTTTCGAAAATCGATTTTTTAAAATTTTCTTTAATTGGCCATAACTCCTAAACGGAGCGTCCTAGAGTGTTGAAAGTAGGCGCTTTTTATAGACACTGAATGCCTAATTTTTCACTGCAAATTTCATTTAATTCGATCGGTGGGTTCTGGAATTATAAGGTTTCGAAAATCGATTTTTTAAAATTTTCTTTAATTGGCCATAACTCCTAAACGGAGCGTCCTAGAGTGTTGAAAGTAGGCGCTTTTTATAGACACTGAATGCCTAATTTTTCACTGCAAATTTCATTTAATTCGATCGGTGGGTTCTGGAATATCGAGGTTTTGAAAATCGATTTTTTTAAATTTTCTTTAATTGGCCATAACTCCTAAACGGAGCGTCCTAGAGTGTTGAAAGTAGGCGCTTTTTATAGACACTGAATGCCTAATTTTTCACTGCAAATTTCATTTAATTCGATCGGTGGGTTCTGGAATTATAAGGTTTCGAAAATCGATTTTTTAAAATTTTCTTTAATTGGCCATAACTCCTAAACGGAGCGTCCTAGAGGGTTGAAAGTAGGCGCTTTTTATAGACACTGAATGCCTAATTTTCCACTGCAAATTTCATTTAATTCGATCGGTGGGTTCTGGAATTATAAGGTTTTGAAAATCGATTTTTTTAAATTTTCTTTAATTGGCCATAACTCCTAAACGGAGCGTCCTAGAGGGTTGAAAGTAGGCGCTTTTTATAGACACTGAATGCCTAATTTTCCTAATTTTCCACTGTTGGCCATAACTCCTAAACGGAGCGTCCTAGAGGGTTGAAAGTAGGCGCTTTTTATAGACACTGAATGCCTAATTTTCCACTGCAAATTTCATTTAATTCGATCGGTGGGTTCTGGAATTATAAGGTTTTGAAAATCGATTTTTTAAAATTTTCTTTAATTGGCCATAACTCCTAAACGGAGCGTCCTAGAGGGTTGAAAGTAGGCGCTTTTTATAGACACTGAATGCCTAATTTTCCACTGCAAATTTCATTTAATTCGATTGGTGGGTTCTGGAATTATAAGGTTTTGAAAATCGATTTTTTAAAATTTTCTTTAATTGGCCATAACTCCTAAACGGAGCGTCCTAGAGGGTTGAAAGTAGGCGATCGGTGGGTTCTGGAATTATAAGGTTTTGAAAATCGATTTTTTAAAATTTTCTTTAATTGGCCATAACTCCTAAACGGAGTTATTTTCTTTAATTGGCCATAACTCCTAAACGGAGCGTCCTAGAGGGTTGAAAGTAGGCGATCGGTGGGTTCTGGAATTATAAGGTTTTGAAAATCGATTTTTTAAAATTTTCTTTAATTGGTCATAACTCCTAAACGGAGCGTCCTAGAGGGTTGAAAGTAGGCGCTTTTTATAGACACTGAATGCCTAATTTTCCACTGCAAATTTCATTTAATTCGATCAGTGGGTTCTGGAATTATAAGGTTTTGAAAATCGAATTTATTAAATTTTCTTTAATTGGCCATAACTCCTAAACGGAGCGTCCTAGAGGGTTGAAAGTAGGCGCTTTTTATAGACACTGAATGCCTAATTTTCCACTGTTGGCCATAACTCCTAAACGGAGCGTCCTAGAGGGTTGAAAGTAGGCGCTTTTTATAGACACTGAATGCCTAATTTTCCACTGCAAATTTCATTTAATTCGATCGGTGGGTTCTGGAATTATAAGGTTTTGAAAATCGATTTTTTAAAATTTTCTTTAATTGGCCATAACTCCTAAACGGAGCGTCCTAGAGGGTTGAAAGTAGGCGCTTTTTATAGACACTGAATGCCTAATTTTCCACTGCAAATTTCATTTAATTCGATTGGTGGGTTCTGGAATTATAAGGTTTTGAAAATCGATTTTTTAAAATTTTCTTTAATTGGCCATAACTCCTAAACGGAGCGTCCTAGAGGGTTGAAAGTAGGCGATCGGTGGGTTCTGGAATTATAAGGTTTTGAAAATCGATTTTTTAAAATTTTCTTTAATTGGCCATAACTCCTAAACGGAGTTATTTTCTTTAATTGGCCATAACTCCTAAACGGAGCGTCCTAGAGGGTTGAAAGTAGGCGCATTTTATAGACACTGAATGCCTAATTTTCCACTGCAAATTTCATTTAATTCGATCGGTGGGTTCTGGAATTATAAGGTTTCGAAAATCGATTTTTTAAAATTTTCTTTAATTGGCCATAACTCCTAAACGGAGCGTCCTAGAGGGTTGAAAGTAGGCGCATTTTATAGACACTGAATGCATAATTTTCCACTGCAAATTTCATTTAATTCGATCGGTGGGTTCTGGAATATCGAGGTTTTGAAAATCGATTTTTTTAAATTTTCTTTAATTGGCCATAACTCCTAAACGGAGCGTCCTAGAGGGTTGAAAGTAGGCGCTTTTTATAGACACTGAATGCCTAATTTTTCACTGCAAATTTCATTTAATTCGATCGGTGGGTTCTGGAATTACAAGGTTTTGAAAATCGATTTTTTAAAATTTTCTTTAATTGGCCATAACTCCTAAACGGAGCGTCCTAGAGGGTTGAAAGTAGGCGCTTTTTATAGACACTGAATGCCTAATTTTCCACTGCAAATTTCATTTAATTCGATCAGTGGGTTCTGGAATTATAAGGTTTTGAAAATCGATTTATTTGGCAATAACTCCTAAACGGAGCGTCCTAGAGGGTTGAAAGTAGGCGATCGGAGGGTTCTGGAATTATAAGGTTTTGAAAATCATTTTTTTAAAATTTTCTTTAATTGGCCATAACTCCTAAACGGAGCGTCCTAGAGGGTTGAAAGTAGGCGCTTTTTATAGACACTGAATGCCTAATTTTCCACTGCAAATTTCATTTAATTCGATCGGTGGGTTCTGGAATTATAAGGTTTTGAAAATCGATTTTTTTACATTTTCTTTAATTGGCCATAACTCCTAAACGGAGCGTCCTAGAGTGTTGAAAGTAGGCGCTTTTTATAGACACTGAATGCCTAATTTTTCACTGCAAATTTCATTTAATTCGATCGGTGGGTTCTGGAATATCGAGGTTTTGAAAATCGATTTTTTTAAATTTTCTTTAATTGGCCATAACTCCTAAACGTAGCGTCCTAGAGGGTTGAAAGTAGGCGCTTTTTATAGACACTGAATGCCTAATTTTTCACTGCAAATTTCATTTAATTCGATCGGTGGGTTCTGGAATTACAAGGTTTTGAAAATCGATTTTTTAAAATTTTCTTTAATTGGCCATAACTCCTAAACGGAGCGTCCTAGAGGGTTGAAAGTAGGCGCTTTTTATAGACACTGAATGCCTAATTTTCCACTGCAAATTTCATTTAATTCGATCAGTGGGTTCTGGAATTATAAGGTTTTGAAAATCGAATTTATTAAATTTTCTTTAATTGGCAATAACTCCTAAACGGAGCGTCCTAGAGGGTTGAAAGTAGGCGATCGGAGGGTTCTGGAATTATAAGGTTTTGAAAATCGATTTTTTAAAATTTTCTTTAATTGGCCATAACTCCTAAACGGAGCGTCCTAGAGGGTTGAAAGTAGGCGCTTTTTATAGACACTGAATGCCTAATTTTTCACTGCAAATTTTATTTAATTCGATCGGTGGGTTCTGGAATTATAAGGTTTTGAAAATCGAATTTATTAAATTTTCTTTAATTGGCCATAACTCCTAAACGGAGCGTCCTAGAGTGTTGAAAGTAGGCGCTTTTTATAGACACTGAATGCCTAATTTTCCACTGCAAATTTCATTTAATTCGATCAGTGGGTTCTGGAATTATAAGGTTTTGAAAATCGAATTTATTAAATTTTCTTTAATTGGCCATAACTCCTAAACGGAGCGTCCTAGAGGGTTGAAAGTAGGCGCTTTTTATAGACACTGAATGCCTAATTTTTCACTGCAAATTTTATTTAATTCGATCGGTGGGTTCTGGAATTATAAGGTTTTGAAAATCGAATTTATTAAATTTTCTTTAATTGGCCATAACTCCTAAACGGAGCGTCCTAGAGTGTTGAAAGTAGGCGCTTTTTATAGACACTGAATGCCTAATTTTCCACTGCAAATTTCATTTAATTCGATCAGTGGGTTCTGGAATTATAAATTTTTGAAAATCGAATTTATTAAATTTTCTTTAATTGGCCATAACTCCTAAACGGAGCGTCCTAGAGTGTTGAAAGTAGGCGCTTTTTATAGACACTGAATGCCTAATTTTCCACTGCAAATTTCATTTAATTCGATCAGTGGGTTCTGGAATTATAAGGTTTTGAAAATCGAATTTATTAAATTTTCTTTAATTGGCCATAACTCCTAAACGGAGCGTCCTAGAGGGTTGAAAGTAGGCGCTTTTTATAGACACTGAATGCCTAATTTTTCACTGCAAATTTCATTTAATTCGATCGGTGGGTTCTGGAATTATAAGGTTTCGAAAATCGATTTTTTAAAATGTTCTTTAATTGGCCATAACTCCTAAACGGAGCGTCCTAGAGGGTTGAAAGTAGGCGCTTTTTATAGACACTGAATGCCTAATTTTCCACTGCAAATTTCATTTAATTCGATCGGTGGGTTCTGGAATTATAAGGTTTCGAAAATCGATTTTTTAAAATTTTCTTTAATTGGCCATAACTCCTAAACGGAGCGTCCTAGAGGGTTGAAAGTAGGCGCTTTTTATAGACACTGAATGCCTAATTTTCCACTGCAAATTTCATTTAATTCGATCGGTGGGTTCTGGAATTACAAGGTTTTGAAAATCGAATTTATTAAATTTTCTTTAATTGGCCATAACTCCTAAACGGAGCGTCCTAGAGGGTTGAAAGTAGGCGCTTTTTATAGACACTGAATGCCTAATTTTCCACTGCAAATTTCATTTAATTCGATCGGTGGGTTCTGGAATTATAAGGTTTTGAAAATCGAATTTATTAAATTTTCTTTAATTGGCCATAACTCCTAAACGGAGCGTCCTAGAGGGTTGAAAGTAGGCGCTTTTTATAGACACTGAATGCCTAATTTTCCACTGCAAATTTCATTTAATTCGATTGGTGGGTTCTGGAATTATAAGGTTTTGAAAATCGATTTTTTAAAATTTTCTTTAATTGGCCATAACTCCTAAACGGAGCGTCCTAGAGGGTTGAAAGTAGGCGCTTTTTATAGACACTGAATGCCTAATTTTTCACTGAATTTATTAAATTTTCTTTAATTGGCCATAACTCCTAAACGGAGCGTCCTAGAGGGTTGAAAGTAGGCGCTTTTTATAGACACTGAATGCCTAATTTTTCACTGCAAATTTCATTTAATTCGATCGGTGGGTTCTGGAATTATAAGGTTTTGAAAATCGATTTTTTAAAATTTTCTTTAATTGGCCATAACTCCTAAACGGAGCGTCCTAGAGGGTTGAAAGTAGGCGCTTTTTATAGACACTGAATGCCTAATTTTCCACTGCAAATTTCATTTAATTCGATTGGTGGGTTCTGGAATTATAAGGTTTTGAAAATCGATTTTTTAAAATTTTCTTTAATTGGCCATAACTCCTAAACGGAGCGTCCTAGAGGGTTGAAAGTAGGCGATCGGTGGGTTCTGGAATTATAAGGTTTTGAAAATCGATTTTTAAAATTTTCTTTAATTGGTCATAACTCCTAAACGGAGCGTCCTAGAGGGTTGAAAGTATGCGCTTTTTATAGACACTGAATGCCTAATTTTCCACTGCAAATTTCATTTAATTCGATCAGTGGGTTCTGGAATTATAAGGTTTTGAAAATCGAATTTATTAAATTTTCTTTAATTGGCCATAACTCCTAAACGGAGCGTCCTAGAGGGTTGAAAGTAGGCGCTTTTTATAGACACTGAATGCCTAATTTTTCACTGCAAATTTCATTTAATTCGATCGGTGGGTTCTGGAATTATAAGGTTTTGAATTGGCCATAACTCCTAAACGGAGCGTCCTAGAGGGTTGAAAGTAGCCGATCGGTGGGTTCTGGAATTATAAGGTTTTGAAAATCGATTTTTTAAAATTTTCTTTAATTGGCCATAACTCCTAAACGGAGTTATTTTCTTTAATTGGCCATAACTCCTAAACGGAGCGTCCTAGAGGGTTGAAAGTAGGCGCATTTTATAGACACTGAATGCCTAATTTTCCACTGCAAATTTCATTTAATTCGATCGGTGGGTTCTGGAATTATAAGGTTTCGAAAATCGATTTTTTAAAATTTTCTTTAATTGGCCATAACTCCTAAACGGAGCGTCCTAGAGTGTTGAAAGTAGGCGCTTTTTATAGACACTGAATGCCTAATTTTTCACTGCAAATTTCATTTAATTCGATCGGTGGGTTCTGGAATATCGAGGTTTTGAAAATCGATTTTTTAAATTTTCTTTAATTGGCCATAACTCCTAAACGGAGCGTCCTAGAGTGTTGAAAGTAGGCGCTTTTTATAGACACTGAATGCCTAATTTTTCACTGCAAATTTCATTTAATTCGATCGGTGGGTTCTGGAATTATAAGGTTTCGAAAATCGATTTTTTAAATTTTCTTTAATTGGCCATAACTCCTAAACGGAGCGTCCTAGAGGGTTGAAAGTAGGCGCTTTTTATAGACACTGAATGCCTAATTTTCCACTGCAAATTTCATTTAATTCGATCGGTGGGTTCTGGAATTATAAGGTTTTGAAAATCGATTTTTTTAAATTTTCTTTAATTGGCCATAACTCCTAAACGGAGCGTCCTAGAGGGTTGAAAGTAGGCGCTTTTTATAGACACTGAATGCCTAATTTTCCACTGTTGGCCATAACTCCTAAACGGAGCGTCCTAGAGGGTTGAAAGTAGGCGCTTTTTATAGACACTGAATGCCTAATTTTCCACTGCAAATTTCATTTAATTCGATCGGTGGGTTCTGGAATTATAAGGTTTTGAAAATCGATTTTTTAAAATTTTCTTTAATTGGCCATAACTCCTAAACGGAGCGTCCTAGAGGGTTGAAAGTAGGCGCTTTTTATAGACACTGAATGCCTAATTTTCCACTGCAAATTTCATTTAATTCGATTGGTGGGTTCTGGAATTATAAGGTTTTGAAAATCGATTTTTTAAAATTTTCTTTAATTGGCCATAACTCCTAAACGGAGCGTCCTAGAGGGTTGAAAGTAGGCGATCGGTGGGTTCTGGAATTATAAGGTTTTGAAAATCGATTTTTAAAATTTTCTTTAATTGGCCATAACTCCTAAACGGAGTTATTTTCTTTAATTGGCCATAACTCCTAAACGGAGCGTCCTAGAGGGTTGAAAGTAGGCGCATTTTATAGACACTGAATGCCTAATTTTCCACTGCAAATTTCATTTAATTCGATCGGTGGGTTCTGGAATTATAAGGTTTCGAAAATCGATTTTTTTAAATTTTCTTTAATTGGCCATAACTCCTAAACTGAGCGTCCTAGAGGGTTGAAAGTAGGCGCTTTTTATAGACACTGAATGCCTAATTTTCCACTGCAAATTTCATTTAATTCGATTGGTGGGTTCTGGAATTATAAGGTTTTGAAAATCGATTTTTTAAAATTTTTTTAATTGGCCATAACTCCTAAACGGAGCGTCCTAGAGGGTTGAAAGTAGGCGCTTTTTATAGACACTGAATGCCTAATTTTTCACTGCAAATTTCATTTAATTCGATCGGTGGGTTCTGGAATTATAAGGTTTTGAATTGGCCATAACTCCTAAACGGAGCGTCCTAGAGGGTTGAAAGTAGGCGATCGGTGGGTTCTGGAATTATAAGGTTTTGAAAATCGATTTTTTAAAATTTTCTTTAATTGGCCATAACTCCTAAACGGAGTTATTTTCTTTAATTGGCCATAACTCCTAAACGGAGCGTCCTAGAGGGTTGAAAGTAGGCGCATTTTATAGACACTGAATGCCTAATTTTCCACTGCAAATTTCATTTAATTCGATCGGTGGGTTCTGGAATTATAAGGTTTCGAAAATCGATTTTTTAAAATTTTCTTTAATTGGCCATAACTCCTAAACGGAGCGTCCTAGAGGGTTGAAAGTAGGCGCATTTTATAGACACTGAATGCATAATTTTCCACTGCAAATTTCATTTAATTCGATCGGTGGGTTCTGGAATTATAAGGTTTCGAAAATCGATTTTTTAAAATTTTCTTTAATTGGCCATAACTCCTAAACGGAGCGTCCTAGAGTGTTGAAAGTAGGCGCTTTTTATAGACACTGAATGCCTAATTTTTCACTGCAAATTTCATTTAATTCGATCGGTGGGTTCTGGAATTATAAGGTTTTGAAAATCGATTTTTTTAAATTTTCTTTAATTGGCCAACCCTAGAGGGTTGAAAGTAGGCGCTTTTTATAGACACTGAATGCCTAATTTTCCACTGCAAATTTCATTTAATTCGATCGGTGGGTTCTGGAATTATAAGGTTTTGAAAATGGATTTTTTTAAATTTTCTTTAATTGGCCATAACTCCTAAACGGAGCGTCCTAGAGGGTTGAAAGTAGGCGCTTTTTATAGACACTGAATGCCTAATTTTCCACTGTTGGCCATAACTCCTAAACGGAGCGTCCTAGAGGGTTGAAAGTAGGCGCTTTTTATAGACACTGAATGCCTAATTTTCCACTGCAAATTTCATTTAATTCGATCGGTGGGTTCTGGAATTATAAGGTTTTGAAAATCGATTTTTTAAAATTTTCTTTAATTGGCCATAACTCCTAAACGGAGTTATTTTCTTTAATTGGCCATAACTCCTAAACGGAGCGTCCTAGAGGGTTGAAAGTAGGCGCATTTTATAGACACTGAATGCCTAATTTTCCACTGCAAATTTCATTTAATTCGATCGGTGGGTTCTGGAATTATAAGGTTTCCAAAATCGATTTTTTAAAATTTTCTTTAATTGGCCATAACTCCTAAACGGAGCGTCCTAGAGGGTTGAAAGTAGGCGCATTTTATAGACACTGAATGCATAATTTTCCACTGCAAATTTCATTCGATCAGTGGGTTCTGGAATTATAAGGTTTTGAAAATCGAATTTATTAAATTTTCTTTAATTGGCAATAACTCCTAAACGGAGCGTCCTAGAGGGTTGAAAGTAGGCGATCGGAGGGTTCTGGAATTATAAGGTTTTGAAAATCATTTTTTTAAAATTTTCTTTAATTGGCCATAACTCCTAAACGGAGCGTCCTAGAGGGTTGAAAGTAGGCGCTTTTTATAGACACTGAATGCCTAATTTTTCACTGAAAATTTCATTTAATTCGATCGGTGGGTTCTGGAATTATAAGGTTTTGAAAATCGATTTTTTAAAATTTTCTTTAATTGGCCATAACTCCTAAACGGAGCGTCCTAGAGGGTTGAAAGTAGGCGCTTTTTATAGACACTGAATGCCTAATTTTCCACTGCAAATTTCATTTAATTCGATCGGTGGGTTCTGGAATTATAAGGTTTTGAAAATCGATTTTTTTAAATTTTCTTTAATTGGCCATAACTCCTAAACGGAGCGTCCTAGAGTGTTGAAAGTAGGCGCTTTTTATAGACACTGAATGCCTAATTTTTCACTGCAAATTTCATTTAATTCGATCGGTGGGTTCTGGAATATCGAGGTTTTGAAAATCGATTTTTTTAAATTTTCTTTAATTGGCCATAACTCCTAAACGGAGCGTCCTAGAGGGTTGAAAGTAGGCGCTTTTTATAGACACTGAATGCCTAATTTTCCACTGTTGGCCATAACTCCTAAACGGAGCGTCCTAGAGGGTTGAAAGTAGGCGCATTTTATAGACACTGAATGCCTAATTTTCCACTGCAAATTTCATTTAATTCGATCGGTGGGTTCTGGAATTATAAGGTTTTGAAAATCGATTTTTTAAAATTTTCTTTAATTGGCCATAACTCCTAAACGGAGCGTCCTAGAGGGTTGAAAGTAGGCGCTTTTTATAGACACTGAATGCCTAATTTTCCACTGCAAATTTCATTTAATTCGATTGGTGGGTTCTGGAATTATAAGGTTTTGAAAATCGATTTTTTAAAATTTTCTTTAATTGGCCATAACTCCTAAACGGAGCGTCCTAGAGGGTTGAAAGTAGGCGATCGGTGGGTTCTGGAATTATAAGGTTTTGAAAATCGATTTTTTAAAATTTTCTTTAATTGGCCATAACTCCTAAACGGAGTTATTTTCTTTAATTGGCCATAACTCCTAAACGGAGCGTCCTAGAGGGTTGAAAGTAGGCGCATTTTATAGACACTGAATGCCTAATTTTCCACTGCAAATTTCATTTAATTCGATCGGTGGGTTCTGGAATTATAAGGTTTCGAAAATCGATTTTTTTAAATTTCCTTTAATTGGCCATAACTCCTAAACTGAGCGTCCTAGAGGGTTGAAAGTAGGCGCTTTTTATAGACACTGAATGCCTAATTTTCCACTGCAAATTTCATTTAATTCGATTGGTGGGTTCTGGAATTATAAGGTTTTGAAAATCGATTTTTTAAAATTTTTTAATTGGCCATAACTCCTAAACGGAGCGTCCTAGAGGGTTGAAAGTAGTCGCTTTTTATAGACACTGAATGCCTAATTTTTCACTGCAAATTTCATTTAATTCGATCGGTGGGTTCTGGAATTATAAGGTTTTGAATTGGCCATAACTCCTAAACGGAGCGTCCTAGAGGGTTGAAAGTAGGCGATCGGTGGGTTCTGGAATTATAAGGTTTTGAAAATCGATTTTTTAAAATTTTCTTTAATTGGCCATAACTCCTAAACGGAGTTATTTTCTTTAATTGGCCATAACTCCTAAACGGAGCGTCCTAGAGGGTTGAAAGTAGGCGCATTTTATAGACACTGAATGCCTAATTTTCCACTGCAAATTTCATTTAATTCGATCGGTGGGTTCTGGAATTATAAGGTTTCGAAAATCGATTTTTTAAAATTTTCTTTAATTGGCCATAACTCCTAAACGGAGCGTCCTAGAGGGTTGAAAGTAGGCGCATTTTATAGACACTGAATGCATAATTTTCCACTGCAAATTTCATTTAATTCGATCGGTGGGTTCTGGAATTATAAGGTTTCGAAAATCGATTTTTTAAAATTTTCTTTAATTGGCCATAACTCCTAAACGGAGCGTCCTAGAGTGTTGAAAGTAGGCGCTTTTTATAGACACTGAATGCCTAATTTTTCACTGCAAATTTCATTTAATTCGATCGGTGGGTTCTGGAATATCGAGGTTTTGAAAATCGATTTTTTTAAATTTTCTTTAATTGGCCATAACTCCTAAACGGAGCGTCCTAGAGTGTTGAAAGTAGGCGCTTTTTATAGACACTGAATGCCTAATTTTTCACTGCAAATTTCATTTAATTCGATCGGTGGGTTCTGGAATTATAAGGTTTTGAAAATGGATTTTTTTAAATTTTCTTTAATTGGCCATAACTCCTAAACGGAGCGTCCTAGAGGGTTGAAAGTAGGCGCTTTTTATAGACACTGAATGCCTAATTTTCCACTGCAAATTTCATTTAATTCGATCGGTGGGTTCTGGAATTATAAGGTTTTGAAAATCGATTTTTTTTAAATTTTCTTTAATTGGCCATAACTCCTAAACGGAGCGTCCTAGAGTGTTGAAAGTAGGCGCTTTTTATAGACACTGAATGCCTAATTTTTCACTGCAAATTTCATTTAATTCGATCGGTGGGTTCTGGAATATCGAGGTTTTGAAAATCGATTTTTTTAAATTTTCTTTAATTGGCCATAACTCCTAAACGGAGCGTCCTAGAGGGTTGAAAGTAGGCGCTTTTTATAGACACTGAATGCCTAATTTTCCACTGCAAATTTCATTTAATTCGATCGGTGGGTT
This sequence comes from Dryomyza anilis, assembly GCA_951804985.1. Taxonomy (NCBI): domain Eukaryota; kingdom Metazoa; phylum Arthropoda; class Insecta; order Diptera; family Dryomyzidae; genus Dryomyza; species Dryomyza anilis. The sequence continues at coordinate 24,602,324 of OX638131.1, forward strand.
CTGGAATTATAAGGTTTTGAAAATGGATTTTTTTAAATTTTCTTTAATTGGCCATAACTCCTAAACGGAGCGTCCTAGAGGGTTGAAAGTAGGCGCTTTTTATAGACACTGAATGCCTAATTTTCCACTGTTGGCCATAACTCCTAAACGGAGCGTCCTAGAGGGTTGAAAGTAGGCGCTTTTTATAGACACTGAATGCCTAATTTTCCACTGCAAATTTCATTTAATTCGATCGGTGGGTTCTGGAATTATAAGGTTTTGAAAATCGATTTTTTAAAATTTTCTTTAATTGGCCATAACTCCTAAACGGAGTTATTTTCTTTAATTGGCCATAACTCCTAAACGGAGCGTCCTAGAGGGTTGAAAGTAGGCGCATTTTATAGACACTGAATGCCTAATTTTCCACTGCAAATTTCATTTAATTCGATCGGTGGGTTCTGGAATTATAAGGTTTCCAAAATCGATTTTTTAAAATTTTCTTTAATTGGCCATAACTCCTAAACGGAGCGTCCTAGAGGGTTGAAAGTAGGCGCATTTTATAGACACTGAATGCATAATTTTCCACTGCAAATTTCATTCGATCAGTGGGTTCTGGAATTATAAGGTTTTGAAAATCGAATTTATTAAATTTTCTTTAATTGGCAATAACTCCTAAACGGAGCGTCCTAGAGGGTTGAAAGTAGGCGATCGGAGGGTTCTGGAATTATAAGGTTTTGAAAATCATTTTTTTAAAATTTTCTTTAATTGGCCATAACTCCTAAACGGAGCGTCCTAGAGGGTTGAAAGTAGGCGCTTTTTATAGACACTGAATGCCTAATTTTTCACTGAAAATTTCATTTAATTCGATCGGTGGGTTCTGGAATTATAAGGTTTTGAAAATCGATTTTTTAAAATTTTCTTTAATTGGCCATAACTCCTAAACGGAGCGTCCTAGAGGGTTGAAAGTAGGCGCTTTTTATAGACACTGAATGCCTAATTTTCCACTGCAAATTTCATTTAATTCGATCGGTGGGTTCTGGAATTATAAGGTTTTGAAAATCGATTTTTTTAAATTTTCTTTAATTGGCCATAACTCCTAAACGGAGCGTCCTAGAGTGTTGAAAGTAGGCGCTTTTTATAGACACTGAATGCCTAATTTTTCACTGCAAATTTCATTTAATTCGATCGGTGGGTTCTGGAATATCGAGGTTTTGAAAATCGATTTTTTTAAATTTTCTTTAATTGGCCATAACTCCTAAACGGAGCGTCCTAGAGGGTTGAAAGTAGGCGCTTTTTATAGACACTGAATGCCTAATTTTTCACTGAAAATTTCATTTAATTCGATCGGTGGGTTCTGGAATTATAAGGTTTTGAAAATCGATTTTTTAAAATTTTCTTTAATTGGCCATAACTCCTAAACGGAGCGTCCTAGAGGGTTGAAAGTAGGCGCTTTTTATAGACACTGAATGCCTAATTTTCCACTGCAAATTTCATTTAATTCGATCGGTGGGTTCTGGAATTATAAGGTTTTGAAAATCGATTTTTTTAAATTTTCTTTAATTGGCCATAACTCCTAAACGGAGCGTCCTAGAGTGTTGAAAGTAGGCGCTTTTTATAGACACTGAATGCCTAATTTTTCACTGCAAATTTCATTTAATTCGATCGGTGGGTTCTGGAATATCGAGGTTTTGAAAATCGATTTTTTTAAATTTTCTTTAATTGGCCATAACTCCTAAACGGAGCGTCCTAGAGGGTTGAAAGTAGGCGCTTTTTATAGACACTGAATGCCTAATTTTTCACTGCAAATTTCATTTAATTCGATCGGTGGGTTCTGGAATTACAAGGTTTTGAAAATCGATTTTTTAAAATTTTCTTTAATTGGCCATAACTCCTAAACGGAGCGTTCTAGAGGGTTGAAAGTAGGCGCTTTTTATAGACACTGAATGCCTAATTTTCCACTGCAAATTTCATTTAATTCGATTGGTGGGTTCTGGAATTATAAGGTTTTGAAAATCGATTTTTTAAAATTTTCTTTAATTGGCCATAACTCCTAAACGGAGCGTCCTAGAGGGTTGAAAGTAGGCGATCGGTGGGTTCTGGAATTATAAGGTTTTGAAAATCGATTTTTTAAAATTTTCTTTAATTGGTCATAACTCCTAAACGGAGCGTCCTAGAGGGTTGAAAGTATGCGCTTTTTATAGACACTGAATGCCTAATTTTCCACTGCAAATTTCATTTAATTCGATCAGTGGGTTCTGGAATTATAAGGTTTTGAAAATCGAATTTATTAATTTTTCTTTAATTGGCCATAACTCCTAAACGGAGCGTCCTAGAGGGTTGAAAGTAGGCGCATTTTATAGACACTGAATGCCTAATTTTCCACTGCAAATTTCATTTAATTCGATCGGTGGGTTCTGGAATTATAAGGTTTTGAAAATCGAATTTATTAAATTTTCTTTAATTGGCCATAACTCCTAAACGGAGCGTCCTAGAGGGTTGAAAGTAGGCGATCGGTGGGTTCTGGAATTATAAGGTTTCGAAAATCGATTTTTTTAAATTTTCTTTAATTGGCCATAACTCCTAAACGGAGCGTCCTAGAGGGTTGAAAGTAGGCGCTTTTTATAGACACTGAATGCCTAATTTTTCACTGCAAATTTCATTTAATTCGATCGGTGGGTTCTGGAATTATAAGGTTTTGAAAATCGATTTTTTAAAATTTTCTTTAATTGGCCATAACTCCTAAACGGAGCGTCCTAGAGGGTTGAAAGTAGGCGCTTTTTATAGACACTGAATGCCTAATTTTCCATTTCCAATTCGATCGGTGGGTTCTGGAATTACAAGGTTTTGAAAATCGATTTTTTAAAATTTTCTTTAATTGGCCATAACTCCTAAACGGAGCGTCCTAGAGGGTTGAAAGTAGGCGCTTTTTATAAACACTGAATACCGAATTTTTCACTGCGAATTTCAATTCGATTTTTTAAAATTTTCTTTAATTGGCCATAACTCCTAAACGGAGCGTCCTAGAGGGTTGAAAGTAGGCGCCTTTTATAGACACTGAATGCCTAATTTTTCACTGCAAATTTCATTTAATTCGATCGGTGGGTTCTGGAATTACAAGGTTTTGAAAATCGATTTTTTAAAATTTTCTTTAATTGGCCATAACTCCTAAACGGAGCGTCCTAGAGGGTTGAAAGTAGGCGCTTTTTATAGACACTGAATGCCTAATTTTTCACTGCAAATATCATTTAATTCGATCGGTGGGTTCTGGAATTATAAGGTTTTGAAAATCGATTTTTTAAAATTTTCTTTAATTGGCCATAACTCCTAAACGGAGCGTCCTAGAGGGTTGAAAGTAGGCGCCTTTTATAGACACTGAATGCCTAATTTTTCACTGCAAATTTCATTTAATTCGATCGGTGGGTTCTGGAATTATAAGGTTTTGAAAATCGTTTTTTTTTTAATTTTCTTTAATTGGCCATAACTCCTAAACGGAGCGTCCTAGAGGGTTGAAAGTAGGCGCTTTTTATAAACACTGAATACCGAATTTTTCACTGCGAATTTCATTTAATTCGATCGGTGGGTTCTGGAATTATAAGGTTTTGAAAATCGTTTTTTTTTTAATTTTCTTTAATTGGCCATAACTCCTAAACGGAGCGTCCTAGAGGGTTGAAAGTAGGCGCTTTTTATAGACACTGAATGCCTAATTTTTCACTGCAAATTTCATTTAATTCGATCGGTGGGTTCTGGAATTACAAGGTTTTGAAAATCGATTTTTTAAAATTTTCTTTAATTGGCCATAACTCCTAAACGGAGCGTCCTAGAGGGTTGAAAGTAGGCGCTTTTTATAGACACTGAATGCCTAATTTTTCACTGCAAATTTCATTTAATTCGATCGGTGGGTTCTGGAATATCGAGGTTTTGAAAATCGATTTTTTTAAATTTTCTTTAATTGGCCATAACTCCTAAACGGAGCGTCCTAGAGGGTTGAAAGTAGGCGCTTTTTATAGACACTGAATGCCTAATTTTTCACTGCAAATTTCATTTAATTCGATCGGTGGGTTCTGGAATATCGAGGTTTTGAAAATCGAATTTATTAAATTTTCTTTAATTGGCCATAACTCCTAAACGGAGCGTCCTAGAGGGTTGAAAGTAGGCGCTTTTTATAGACACTGAATGCCTAATTTTCCACTGCAAATTTCATTTAATTCGATCGGTGGGTTCTGGAATTATAAGGTTTTGAAAATTGATTTTTAAAAATTTTCTTTAACTGGCCATAACTCCTAAACGGAGCGTCCTAGAGGGTTGAAAGTAGGCGCTTTTTATAGACACTGAATGCCTAATTTTCCACTGCATACTTTAATTGGCCATAACTCCTAAACGGAGCGTCCTAGAGGGTTGAAAGTAGGCGCTTTTTATAGACACTGAATGCCTAATTTTTCACTGCAAATTTCATTTTATTCGATCGGTGGGTTCTGGAATTACAAGGTTTTGAAAATCGATTTTTTTAAATTTTCTTTAATTGGCCATAACTCCTAAACGGAGCGTCCTAGAGGGTTGAAAGTAGGCGCTTTTTATAGACACTGAATGCCTAATTTTTCACTGCAAATTTCATTTAATTCGATCGGTGGGTTCTGGAATATCGAGGTTTTGAAAATCGATTTTTTTAAATTTTCTTTAATTGGCCATAACTCCTAAACGGAGCGTCCTAGAGGGTTGAAAGTAGGCGCTTTTTATAGACACTGAATGCCTAATTTTTCACTGCAAATTTCATTTAATTCGATCGGTGGGTTCTGGAATATCGAGGTTTTGAAAATCGAATTTATTAAATTTTCTTTAATTGGCCATAACTCCTAAACGGAGCGTCCTAGAGGGTTGAAAGTAGGCGCTTTTTATAGACACTGAATGCCTAATTTTTCACTGCAAATTTCATTTAATTCGATCGGTGGGTTCTGGAATATCGAGGTTTTGAAAATCGATTTTTTTAAATTTTCTTTAATTGGCCATAACTCCTAAACGGAGCGTCCTAGAGCGTTGAAAGTAGGCGCTTTTTATAGACACTGAATGCCTAATTTTCCACTGCAAATTTCATTTAATTCGATCAGTGGGTTCTGGAATTATAAGGTTTTGAAAATTGATTTTTAAAAATTTTCTTTAACTGGCCATAACTCCTAAACGGAGCGTCCTAGAGGGTTGAAGGTAGGCGCTTTTTATAGACACTGAATGCCTAATTTTTCACTGCAAATTTCATTTAATTCGATCGGTGGGTTCTGGAATTATAAGGTTTTGAAAATCGAATTTATTAAATTTTCTTTAATTGGCCATAACTCCTAAACGGAGCGTCCTAGAGGGTTGAAAGTAGGCGCTTTTTATAGACACAGAATGCCTAATTTTTCACTGCAAATGTCATTTAATTCGATCGGTGGGTTCTGGAATTATAAGGTTTTGAAAATGAATTTTTTAAATTTTCTTTAATTGGCCATAACTCCTAAACGGAGCGTCCTAGAGGGTTGAAAGTAGGCGCTTTTTATAGACACTGAATGCCTAATTTTTCACTGCAAATTTCATTTAATTCGATCGGTGGGTTCTGGAATAGCGAGGTTTTGAAAATCGATTTTTTTAAATTTTCTTTAATTGGCCATAACTCCTAAACGGAGCGTCCTAGAGGGTTGAAAGTAGGCGCTTTTTATAGACACTGAATGCCTAATTTTCCACTGCAAATTTCATATAATTCGATCAGTGGGTTCTGGAATTATAAGGTTTTGAAAATTGATTTTTAAAAATTTTCTTTAACTGGCCATAACTCCTAAACGGAGCGTCCTAGAGGGTTGAAAGTAGGCGCTTTTTATAGACACTGAATGCCTAATTTTTCACTGCAAATTTCATTTAATTCGATCGGTGGGTTCTGGAATTATAAGGTTTTGAAAATCGAATTTATTAAATTTTCTTTAATTGGCCATAACTCCTAAACGGAGCGTCCTAGAGGGTTGAAAGTAGGCGCTTTTTATAGACACAGAATGCCTAATTTTTCACTGCAAATGTCATTTAATTCGATCGGTGGGTTCTGGAATTATAAGGTTTTGAAAATGAATTTTTTAAATTTTCTTTAATTGGACATAACTCCTAAACGGAGCGTCCTAGAGGGTTGAAAGTAGGCGCTTTTTATAGACACTGAATGCCTAATTTTTCACTGCAAATTTCATTTAATTCGATCGGTGGGTTCTGGAATATCGAGGTTTTGAAAATCGATTTTTTTAAATTTTCTTTAATTGGCCATAACTCCTAAACGGAGCGTCCTAGAGGGTTGAAAGTAGGCGCTTTTTATAGACACTGAATGCCTAATTTTCCACTGCAAATTTCATTTAATTCGATCAGTGGGTTCTGGAATTATAAGGTTTTGAAAATTGATTTTTAAAAATTTTCTTTAACTGGCCATAACTCCTAAACGGAGCGTCCTAGAGGGTTGAAAGTAGGCGCTTTTTATAGACACTGAATGCCTAATTTGTCACTGCAAATTTCATTTAATTCGATCGGTGGGTTCTGGAATTATAAGGTTTTGAAAATCGAATTTATTAAATTTTCTTTAATTGGCCATAACTCCTAAACGGAGCGTCCTAGAGGGTTGAAAGTAGGCGCTTTTTATAGACACTGAATGCCTAATTTTCCACTGCAAATTTCATTTAATTCGATCAGTGGGTTCTGGAATTATAAGGTTTTGAAAATTGATTTTTAAAAATTTTCTTTAACTGGCCATAACTCCTAAACGGAGCGTCCTAGAGGGTTGAAAGTAGGCGCTTTTTATAGACACTGAATGCCTAATTTTCCACTGCAAATTTCATTTAATTCGATCGGTGGGTTCTGGAATTATAAGGTTTTGAAAATTGATTTTTAAAAATTTTCTTTAACTGGCCATAACTCCTAAACGGAGCGTCCTAGAGGGTTGAAAGTAGGCGCTTTTTATAGACACTGAATGCCTAATTTTCCACTGCAAATTTTATTTAATTCGATCGGTGGGTTCTGGAATTATAAGGTTTTGAAAATCGAATTTATTAAATTTTCTTTAATTGGCCATAACTCCTAAACGGAGCGTCCTAGAGGGTTGAAAGTAGGCGCTTTTTATAGACACTGAATGCCTAATTTTTCACTGCAAATTTCATTTAATTCGATCGGTGGGTTATGGAATATCGAGGTTTTGAAAATCGATTTTTTAAATTTTCTTTAATTGGCCATAACTCCTAAACGGAGCGTCCTAGAGGGTTGAAAGTAGGCGCTTTTTATAGACACTGAATGCCTAATTTTCCACTGCAAATTTCATTTAATTCGATCGGTGGGTTCTGGAATTATAAGGTTTTGAAAATCGAATTTATTAAATTTTCTTTAATTGGCCATAACTCCTAAACGGAGCGTCCTAGAGGGTTGAAAGTAGGCGCTTTTTATAGACACTGAATGCCTAATTTTCCACTGCAAATTTCATTTAATTCGATCGGTGGGTTCTGGAATTATAAGGTTTTGAAAATCGAATTTATTAAATTTTCTTTAATTGGCCATAACTCCTAAACGGAGCGTCCTAGAGGGTTGAAAGTAGGCGCTTTTTATAGACACTGAATGCCTAATTTTTCACTGCAAATTTCATTTAATTCGATCGGTGGGTTATGGAATATCGAGGTTTTGAAAATCGATTTTTTTAAATTTTCTTTAATTGGCCATAACTCCTAAACGGAGCGTCCTAGAGGGTTGAAAGTAGGCGCTTTTTATAGACACTGAATGCCTAATTTTCCACTGCAAATTTCATTTAATTCGATCGGTGGGTTCTGGAATTATAAGGTTTTGAAAATCGAATTTATTAAATTTTCTTTAATTGGCCATAACTCCTAAACGGAGCGTCCTAGAGGGTTGAAAGTAGGCGCTTTTTATAGACACTGAATGCCTAATTTTTCACTGCAAATTTCATTTAATTCGATCGGTGGGTTATGGAATATCGAGGTTTTGAAAATCGATTTTTTTTAAATTTTCTTTAATTGGCCATAACTCCTAAACGGAGCGTCCTAGAGGGTTGAAAGTAGGCGCTTTTTATAGACACTGAATGCCTAATTTTTCACTGCAAATTTCATTTAATTCGATCGGTGGGTTCTGGAATTATAAGGTTTTGAAAATTGATTTTTAAAAATTTTCTTTAACTGGCCATAACTCCTAAACGGAGCGTCCTAGAGGGTTGAAAGTAGGCACTTTTTATAGACACTGAATGCCTAATTTTCCACTGCAAATTTCATTTAATTCGATCAGTGGGTTCTGGAATTATAAGGTTTTTTAAATTGATTTTTAAACATTTTCTTTAACTGGCCATAACTCCTAAACGGAGCGTCCTAGAGGGTTGAAAGTAGGCGCTTTTTATAGACACAGAATGCCTAATTTTTCACTGCAAATGTCATTTAATTCGATCGGTGGGTTCTGGAATTATAAGGTTTTGAAAATGAATTTTTTAAATTTTCTTTAATTGGCCATAACTCCTAAACGGAGCGTCCTAGAGGGTTGAAAGTAGGCGCTTTTTATAGACACTGAATGCCTAATTTTTCACTGCAAATTTCATTTAATTCGATCGGTGGGTTCTGGAATTATAAGGTTTTGAAAATTGATTTTTTTAATTTTCTTTAATTGGCCATAACTCCTAAACGGAGCGTCCTAGAGGGTTGAAAGTAGGCGCTTTTTATAGACACTGAATGCCTAATTTTTCACTGCGAATTTCATTTAATTCGATCGGTGGGTTCTGGAATTATAAGGTTTTGAAAATCGAATTTTTTAAATTTTCTTTAATTGGCCATAACTCCTAAACGGAGCGTCCTAGAGGGTTGAAAGTAGGCGCTTTTTATAGACACTGAATGCCTAATTTTTCACTGCAAATTTCATTAAATTTGATCGGTGGGTTCTGGAATTATTAGGTTTTGAAAACCGATTTTTTGAAATTTTCTTTAATTGGCCATAACTCCTAAACGGAGCGTCCTAGAGGGTTGAAAGTAGGCGCTTTTTATAGACACTGAATGCCTAATTTTTCACTGCGAATTTCATTTAATTCGATCGGTGGGTTCTGGAATTATAAGATTTTGAAAATCGAATTTTTTAAATTTTCTTTAATTGGCCATAACTCCTAAACGGAGCGTCCTAGAGGGTTGAAAGTATGCGGTTTTTATAGTGATTTCAAAATCTAAGTCAATCTCTTAATTCGCTCTACTCGTTTCGGAGAAATGAAGAGTTGAATTTAGTTTTTCTTAAAGCCTTCAAACTTTTAAACGGAGCTTCCTGGTTGTAACGCACCCTGTATCCTTTAGTTTTAAGCCAACTCATGTCTTTTTAAATATGCAAACACACACATAGAGTGGACGCACCAAAATTTTGCCGCATTTTATGCGCTGTAATGTGACGTCATAAAACTTTTGGCTTTTAAGCTGCAGTTAAAAAGTTTCGCTGGGGCCGCATGTTGCGCCAGAACTTTTTGCGTTGATTCATACGTTAACTGTTCTATTTAAAAAAAAAAGTAAAATAAAAATAAAAACCATGATTTCCATCGTTGTGTGGGTTACAACATAACCAACGTGTGCTCTGACAAAATGAGCATCATTAGAGACCGTCAAGTGTTTGTCCTTTTTATGCGTCTTTCATTCTTTTTCATTTTATTTTAAATTTGCTAAACGTTGCGGTGGCACAGCATGGCGGACACGTTTTCAAAAAAAAGTAACAAAGTTTTACAAAATATTGCTGCCCTTTTTTATTTTATGACAAAATGTCGTTGGCTCTGCTAATAGGATTAAAACATTCAGGCTCTAAAGCATGCCAAGTAGTAAAGTGCACAAAATGCAACAGCCAAGCTGTGTTATTGGATTTGTTGTTTTACAAAAAATAAAATTAAAGTTTTATATATTTTATTTTTTTTATTTATTAAAAATTCAACCACTTACAGCTATTTAATAAAAGCTTTACTTTAGTGCCGCATCATGCTGTGTACTGTCAGGATCAAACAGGGTCTGACTTCTTCTGCTGTATGGTTTTTGTGTGCATTTTCAAGGAAACATGTCTGTCGACCACAGCCGACTTGTCTGCCATTTTACTGCAAATATATTTTGAAATGCACTGTGCTGCACTGGCCAGCCATAACGTAGTCCTGTTTACGATGTCCTTTGTGCAGACAAGCGTAAAGTTTTAGTAGCACAGCAGGGTTCTTTAAAGTATCAGCCAATTTGAAGTGCTTCGACTTTTGTTCTCAATTCACAAAGCAGCTGTATTTGTACAGATTTAAAACAATTACTTAAAAAGAAAAAAATATAACTTGAGAGTCATTATTTAAGTTTGTAACAAAATCTACTTTTTTCTATCCAAACTTGATATATTTTGAAAATATGTCTTTAAATTTGGTTATATTACGATTTCTCAAATAATAAGTTTTTTCCGAAATTCTATAATATTAAATACAGCTAAGTAATCGGACAATGATTTCGTATTTGATGTTAAATTGATAAAATTGATAAAGTCAGTAACATTTCGAAACTGTATTTTTAAATAAAACCTCAGTGAGTATACATTTTATCACACTCAGAAAATAATACCATAAAATCAAATCAATTTTTGCTATTAAAATTAATCAATAGGTTAAACTATTTTTTTAATAGCTAAATTGCATTAAATACTACAAAATACTTTTAAATACCAATAAATTATTTTTAAGTTTATATGAAAATATTTATTATACCCTACACCTATGAGGTACAGGGTATATTAACTTTGTGCATATATTGTAACGCCCCTTAGGAGGCGTGTCCGGTATGGAAAAGTATATATATTCTTGATCAGCATCACTACCCGAGTCCGTTTAGCCATGTCCGTCTGTCTGTCTGTCTGTCTGTCTGTCTGTCTGTCTGTCTGTCCGTCTTGCTGTCTTGCTGTCCGAATACAGAATAACTTGAGAAATACTCATCAGAATGCGATGAAATTTCGTCTCAGTATATTTTAGCCAAAAGTAGGAACTGAGTTTGAAAATGAGCCAAATCGATCAACGGACACGCCCACCTCCCATACAAGTCACTTTTATATAACTCTTTCGGAACTAATAACTCGAAAAGTATTCAAGGTACAGTTATAAAATTTAAAACATATTGTTAGAATTCACCTAAAAATATGTGGTCCAAAAATGGGCGTGATCCGCCCACTTTTTTTTTTCATTATTTCCAGGGTTTTCATAGTAGAAATTTGATCCGTAAATTATTAAAATCAAATCTATGAAATATTAGCCTTTCAAAATTTTAAATATAGGCGTGGTCCGCCCAATTATATTTTTCAAATTTGTTTTTTTAGTTTTTTATACTTTATATAATTTTTTTAAATTATGGGGATATAAGACGTACATTTCTAATATATGAATAATATTCTGAGGGTTAATATCCCCACCAAAGGTGTAGGGTATTCCATAGTCGGGCCCGACCGACTATAAAAATCCGCCCCATGTGACCAAACTTACCCATGTGACCTAACTTTCCCAACTCGTTTTTGTATACTATTGAATTAATAACTGTTCTATTGACTGGGGATTTTTTTCTGATTGTACAAGAAATGAAAATAATAAAGTTGAGGCAGAAAATAAATAAGTAATCTGTATTTTACTTGAAATCCTCAAAAACCAAATCCCCAAACAAAAAAAGCCCCAATCAAAATCTTTAAATTCGAAACACAAAACCCCTTGATACCAAATCTCCAAACACAAAAGAGATGTTTTCTTCAAAAACAAAATTTGTGAAATATTTCATATGTTTAATTTTTCTTTTTCAAATGTCACTCCCAATCATTTTCAACAAACGTCTCAAATTCAATAGTTCAAGATTTTGAATAAATGCACTACGGAGATAGCGTATCGGGTGGAACTCCGGTCTTGCACGTCGTGTTCGAGTCCCAAGACAAACTTTTATTTTTTTGTATAATTTTTAATTATATATATATATATATATATATATATATATATATATATATATATATATATATATATATATATATATATATATATATAGATATATATATATATATATATAGATATATATATATATATATATTTTTTTTTTTTTTTTTTTTTAATTTAACCATGACGTGGAAAATATCAGTTTTCAAGAATTGTTAATCCATGTCTTGATAGCTTATGTTGTCAAGCCTGACAGTTTTACATGGGAAGTAGCTAGACGGAAGAATAAATGTTCTAAAATCCAGAATTTATAAAGCAGTATACAGAGTGATATACCACTAAGAGCAATTCTTCTTGTTAATGCAGAGGTTAATGCGTATTTTGCATTTTCTGTCTTTCATCGCCATCTGTTTGTTAGTGTGTCTGTCTGTAGATATGTTGTAAGTAACTAAGAGCAATTATTCTTGGCAATGCACGATATCTTCAAAAACAAATATTAATGAACTGAAACAATACTTACCAAGTAGGAATTAACGACCGGCACAAACCTGACACGGGCTTGTGCCAATGCTACTCAGGCCTTTGCCAACGCTGTCACCCAAGCTCGTTCCAAGACTGGGTCAAGACTGGAATGATAACTATGTTACAAGCCTGTATACCAGGCTTGTATCCAGGCTCGTTGACAAGACGAGACTTAATTCTGTCTTGTGCCAATACTGTGTTTTTGGCTTGTGCCAAGACTGTGTCAAGGCTGGAATGATAACTATGTTACAGGCCTGTAATTCAGGATTGTACCTAGACTTGTGTCCCAGGCTTGTACCAAGGCGTGTGCCTCAGTCTTGAAACAATACCTCTGCCCCAGACTTGGGACAAATCCTTATAATACGCCTGAAGATTCAGGTTATTGGGCATAATTTTTCATGGCCATTGCATTCATTATTCATGTCATTATACTTGAGAGTTGTGTCTGTAGATAAATATGTAAGAGGTTAACAACCAATTTAACAGTAATACTTACGTTAATTTTCAGACTTTTTGTTCAGACAACTCCAAAGAGTTAAAATTCACGAATATATTTTTTGACGTTTAAAAAATCGTCAACACCCTTTTTGTTTTCATCAGATAAGTGTTTTTAACATGGAAACAACACAAAAATGATACCATAGTAAACATTATTTTACTCAAGTCAAAGTCGGTACACACGCATAACTAGGCATGGGACGAAAAGTTGTCGAGACGGAATTTAGAATTTCCGTCAGCCTATGGCGGTTTGGATTATTTGACAATTTTCATATGTGGCTCAATATTGTGTCAGCCTTGTGTCAATATTGGTATACCGAGGCCTGTGTGGAGTCCGAGAATTAAAATTGTGTCAGGCTTGTGTCCAACATAAACTAACAAGGCCTGTTTGAAATCTGTGAATGACAAATGTGCCAGTCCTGTGCCAAGCTTGGTATATCAAGGCCTGTGTGGAGTCTGTGAGTGACGATTGTGCCAGCCTTGTGTCTAACCTAAACTAACAAGGCCTGTGTAAAGCCTGGGACTGACGATTGTCCCAGGCTTGTGTCTAGCTTGATATATCAAGGCCTGTGTGGGGTCTGTGAGTGACAATTGTGCCAGGCTTGTGTCTAATCTAAACGAACTAGACCTGTGTAAAGCCTGGGAGTGATGATTGTCCCAGGCTTGTGTCTAATTTAAAAAAAACTTCTGCATATCAAGAGTAATTGCTCTTAGTTACGTTTAGTTATCTAAGAACATAAGCTCTGTGTTTCCAGAACAATTGCTGTTAGTTTCTTTCAACAGACAGATATGCACACTAACAAACAGATGGTGATGACAAACGGACAACGGAAAACAAATCTCAGACGGCGACAAATCAAGAACGTAAAAACAACAATAGTTACCTGAACACGTGTTTTTTAAAATTTTGCGAAGAATACAGCAACAGTTTTGTGTATTCTTTTTGGTTTTTAAGAAACAGCACAACAATTTCCAGGCAGTGAAATTGTTGTTGCTGGTGACTTTAATGTACACAACGCCACTTGGTTGAGCCACTCGGGTCTATCAACACAGGAGGGTTGTTATGTTGAGCTGTTTGCAGAGTGCAATCAACTCACTCAATTGGTGAAGGAACCGACGTACCTCCCACGCGTCGGTGGGCATAGCCAAAAAGTCTTAGACCTTTTTCTGACTTCGCATCATGAAAAATATGATGTAAAAGTCCTTGCACCTCTTGGAAATTCCGACCACTGTATTATTTCCGCTGCGTTTTCGTATTCTAGTTTACGCGCCTCTTCGATTAAAGCCCCGAAGAGGACTGTATGGCTTTACGAAAAAGCAAATTGGGATGCGTTAAATGATTTTTTTCGCAACTTTAATTGGAAATTGTGTTTCGCAGATAGAAACATAAATGCCGCGGCCTTAATGGTACAAAACATTATTTTATTGGGTATGCGGTCCTTCATACCTTCTAAAAAGATTAGCATTAAACCCAAGGACCACTCTTGGTTTAATGAGACTTGCAGGATTGCAGTCAGGTCGAAAGAGGAAGCCTTTCAGAATTGGCGTTCTAATAAGAATGCTGATACTGAAAGACTTCGCATACAGGCTAGGAATCGCTGTAATGCCGTGATCGCGCGTGAAAAGTTTCTACACGAACAAAACGCGCGCAAAAAGGTCCTTCTCTACCATAGAGGTAGTAAAAATATCTGGTCATTTGTTAAAAGGGTGAAGAATCAGACGACATCGTCTACTCCAACCCTTGTTATGAATGGCCAGACCTTCACAGACCCGGTTGATAAAGCTAATCTCTTGGCAGAACTATTTGCAAATAATTCAACGCTCCCAGTTAGCAATCAACCACTGCCCGTCGTTGAATTTGTTTCTTCTGCAATGCCGGAGATACATTTTCGAACTCGGGCAGTTAAAAAGGTTTTAGCAAATCTCAATATTAACAAAGCCTCCGGGCCAGATGGCATATCAGCCCATGTGTTGAAGAAGTGTGCGTCAACGCTGGCTTGTCCATTGCGTAACCTTTTCAACATCTCCTACACGACAGGAGTTTTTCCATCTTGTTGGAAGGTTGCCAATGTCCAGCCAGTTCCGAAAAAGGGTGAGGCTACGAACCCTGCTAATTACCGACCCATTGCAATATGCTCTGCGCTATCCAAGGTAATGGAAAGCGTAATAAACTTCCACCTTGTGAACTATCTGGAGCGAAACGAATTACTTAGTGACCGGCAATATGGTTTCCGTAGGACCAGATCCACCGGTGACTTGATGGCGGCCCTCTCCGAAAAGTGGAATAATTGTATTCACCTTTTCGGAGAGAGTAAGGTGGTTGCTCTTGATATTTCCAAGGCTTTTGATCGAGTGTGGCATGAAGCCCTGGTATCAAAACTTATTGCATATGGTGTCGGTAATTCTTTTGCTCGATGGATATCGAGTTTTCTCCAGGGTCGTTCAATACGAGTTGCGATGAATGGTGTTTTCTCAGAACAACATTCCATCAATTCTGGAGTCCCGCAGGGTTCCGTCCTATCCCCGTCCCTATTTCTGGTGTTTATCAATGACCTTCTGTCATCGACCCAGAACCCAATCCATTCCTTTGCAGATGACAGCAACATATGTCATTCATTTTCGTTCAACAAGCGCCCAAACTCTTTGGAGATTGAGAGTAAAAGGCGCACAATGAATGATACACTCAATAATGACCTTAAAACAATCTCCGAGTGGGGTCTTGCAAATAGAGTTGATTTTAATGCTATTGGGAAATGAAAATATTTCATCCTCTATTGGTTCTCTTGAGCACCGAAGGACCGTAGGGTGTGTAAGCCTGTTTTATAGGTATTACAATGGTAAGTGTTCGAGGGAAATACATGGCCTGATTCCACCAGGTCGTGTGTTTCCTCGTACTACTAGGGCATCGAACCAAGCCCACCCCTTCGTAGTCCACACGGTTCCCAACAGAACCACGCATTACAGAGAGAATTCGTTCTTCAGTCGCACGATTCGTTTGTGGAACAATCTCCCTGCGTCTGTTTTTCCCGACATTTTTAATATTGGGAAATTTAAAGCAAACATCCACCGACACTACTCCATCTTTCCTCCTCCTTTGAACCTATAATCCTTTCTTGCGATCAACACTGTGCATTGCACGAATAGGGGGCATCCCCTGAGCGTTGGTTAATTTGTAAAAAAAAAAAAAAATATAATATATAATTTTATTGAATTATGAAAACTTAATATGTTATGCAATAAATAATAGGTACACCTTAAAATCAATATTTTGCTGTTTAACTGGTCATAACATCGGTCAGTTTAATCCAAATTTCATATAGTTTTTATTTTTAAATATTAATTGAAGTATTCTCAATGGAATATAAAATAAATTGGATCGATAACTCTAATATTTAAAATGTTAAAGTCCATAATATGGAGAAAAACACGTAAATTTATATATATATATATATATATATATATATATGTATTATGTAATAACACCAAAACTTGAGGTAATCTGAAAAATCAGAGTATTAAGTCGTGAATAGAATCTAAAAATCCATCGGAAAATCATACTTGGATCGTGGATAATTAAAATGGGCATCAATTTGTTGTCTAGTGTAATCAAATCCAGAAGAATAATACTTGTTTATTTTTGTTAACTTAGTAATTCGCTTTCTTATAGTATCATTTTTTTGTTGATATTAGCTAAATTCTGAAATTTTTCATACGAGCCGAATTCCTCTCAAATTTTATAAGTTTCCCAGTATGCCATTCTTTCGATATCGTTACGAGTTCAATGCGAGTATATGGAGAAGTCACATGATATCAGACCCGTTCTCGCAACGATATAAAGTTTCACATTGGACCTTGGTAGATATCGATCCGTTTTATCGGAGTTTTCTCGGTGCGAGACATTTTTCGAAATCACAACGATATTAAAAAAAAATAATGAAAGTTAGAGATTGTTTCGAATATTATTACGATATCGATGTGATAAATGGTTAAATATCGTATTTTGTCCTTAAATTTGAATGTACAAGAAATGTTGAAAATTAGAATGGAAAAGCTATGAGTTCGAACTTTGTTATTGATGTTAGTTCGAGAATGTTTCGAGGCATCGAAGGACTCCAAGAAATGGAAAATTGGGTTCTTTCCCTCCGTGTAAAAATATGAATTGGAAATTTAACCCCAATCCCGCTCACATTATACGTGATCATTGACATTTTAAATATGAACCTTCGTTTCGATTTATATATTTGTACTCTTGGAGGGATTTATAGTTTTTTTTTTAAGTTTTTGTTATAAAGAAGGTATCACGCCACTTTCTCTAATCTCGTCCACATTTTGGAATACAGATATTTTGAATTAAAATTTGAATTAAGTTTTGCCACCCCCTTTTTGTTACTCAGAGAAACGAGATCAAAAAATCCCGTCTTAGTGGGCGCCTACGTCAGGAGATGAACACCCTATCAAAAGGTTTTGGCGGGTCGTAGATCGATCAGTCAATTAGGACTTGTTATTTTTTTATATATAAAGGGTTTTTAACAGGGACGCTACAAAAGTAAAGCGACAGGGACAGCAAACGACGCCATATTTCTTGCCGCTCTTTTGACATTTCTCTTCAGTAAGGTTTGCCATTTCATGATGGAAAGATATACGAATTTGAATTTCGGTAGTAAATTTTAATAATTTCGACTCGTTGTTGGCTCGTATATCTTTCCATCATGAAATGGCAAACCTTACTGAAGAGAAATGTCAAAAGAGCGGCAAGAAATATGGCGTCGTTTGCTGTCCCTGTCGCTCTACATTTGTAGCGTCCTTGTTGAAAAACCCTTGAAAAAACTTTTGTAGCGCTCTTTTTGAAAAACCCTTTATATATATTTGAAATATCTTTTGTTATAAGGAAAATTCTGAATATATTTCTATTTCAATTTATATAATTTTTAAACATTTTTCCATTTCATTAAAACTTGCAAATATTTCATTAAATAATTTTTATAACATACAGGCTGCAGGCATTGTACGTTTTTACCTTTTAATAACTACAGGTTGTAAAAATAACACCGCAAATAAAAACAACTAGAAAATAAATAAATATAAAAAAAATTCAGCTCAAGTTTCATTTGCAAAATATTCTTGCACTGGTAGTAGTAGCAGCATGAGGTTTGAAAAAAATTCTAATTAAATTGGAATTTCATAAACTTGCTACAGCAGCAACCCCATACTCCCCGCTGCACCAGACACAACAACAACAATACCACAAACAACATTTTAATATTAACTCTCGTTCGTTCTTTGGCTCGCTCAATACTCGCTTTTCAAATAAATTTACCTCGTGCTCCAACCGACGAACCCTTTCAAGTATTTAGTGCACTATGTATTACTATTGCAAATACCTTCCGAAACTACATAAATGGTGCTGCATGCGAAATCATTATTAAAAAATTCTGGCCCTTGTTGTTTGGTGGGCCAACTATGTTATAGTCTTTTGTTGGCTCCTTCATTTTGTGTTTATTACGTACGAGTTCCGCTGGCGCTTACCGTGACCTTAGCGACCCCTACGACTGATTGGAATCGGCGCAGTGCAAACCGCAGACGTGTCCTTCGAGAGGGTACGTAATTTTAAGTTGGAAATTAATTAATTCTCACAAAAGTCTATGCATTAAGATACTATTTGCCCTACTATTTTTGGATAGGGTAAGGTAGGTCAATAGGAAAACCTATTATATCAAACGGTAAATACCATTAAATATATACTACAAAATCCTATAAAATCATTTCTGAGTTTATATTTAAATAATTACAAAATATTGACAAGTTTATGAGATTTTTCTTAGCTGTATTATATTTGTACTCAAATGTCGGGACACACAGTTCAATTGACATGCATGTAAAGGTTTTTTCAACAGGGACGCTACAAAAGTAGAGCGACAGGGACAGCAAACGACGCCATATTTCTTGCCGCTCTTTTGATATTTCTCTTCAGTAGGGTTTGCCATTTCATGATGGAAAGATATACGAATTCGAATTTCGGTAGTAAATTTTAATAATTTCGACTCGTTGTTGGCTCGTATATCTTTCCATCATGAAATGGCAAACCTTACTGAAGAGAAATGTTCTTATTAAAAAACCCTTTAGTTTAAACCCGGGATCTCTCGGCTCACAGTCCAGTGATCTAGCCACACACAGAAAAAAATTCCCTCAAATACCATTAAAATTGGTCAATAGGACAATTATTGATTTAATAGTATACAAAAATAAATCTTAAACTAAATTGCAATGTCATGGTATTTTCTAGTATTTAATGGTATTTTCCGATTAAAATAATAATTTATCCTATTGACGTGGGTCAGAAGGCTCTTTGGCGTCTCATAAATCTGAACATTTTTTTGTACAAGAGATAAATAGACAACATTTTGGATAAAATTTGATAATAGATGTATCTTGCTATTGTCAAGAAATTGGCGGAGTTGGAAATGGAGGAGTGGCACTTTTTAACAACGAAAGTTCAATATATTATATATACCTATAATTTATGTATTTTAAAAGATAACTTGATGAAACTTTGGATTTATTTACTCTATGTTTCTATGTTGCGATAGTATAAAAATGGGTGGAATCGGAAAAGGGCATGGAACTATTATAAAGGGTTTTTCAATAAGAGCGCTACACAAGTTTTTTTTTCAAGGACGCTACAAAAGTAGAACGACAGGGACAGCAAACGACGCCATATTTCTAGCCGCTCTTTTGACATTTCTCTTTAGTAAGGTTTACCATTTCATGATGGAAAGAGTGAAATTTTTCATAAATCAAGTTCAATGCATACTTAATCCTAGAATAAGAACTGTGGTAAAATCGCAATTCTTGTATTTCGGCCATTGAGGAAATACGTGATGAAACATGAACGGATTTATCAATTTTGATTATTTGTATTAATGCCAGCAGTAATATATCGTATGTTTATATAGTATAAATATTAGAATGAAGGGTATTAATCGCATATTTTTGAGGTTAAAATATTTTTTTTTAATAAAATTGCTATAAATTCTGAACGGCTCGACCAATTTTTATGAAATATGCATTGAAATGTTTTTCAGACATAAGTAGTATCACAAACTATATTTAATTAACTCTTTCGCGTTAGAAATATTTTGTTTGACAAATTTCAAAACAAAAAATTTTTTTGACCCGTCTTTTTTGGGCTCTGACATATTTTGAGAAAATATGCGCACTTTTTGCATCAATTTTTATGAATAAACATTAAATTGTATACAAATATACAAATTCATTAAAATTTCTTTCGGCGTGGAACAGCGTGATAGTTAAAAGTTTAACCAAAGTATACGTTTTAGAATTCAAAATATACACCTACTCTTTAATTTTTAACAGTGTATATAAGCATATTATAACAATTTTAAAAACACTGTTTTAAAGCCGAATATCATACCTTTCCAAAATGGTATCACATAATATACTCTTGGTTCGAAACGTTTCGAAAAAAGGCACTTAAAACCATTGCTAAAAAAAACCTTTAAAAACAAAATTTTAAAGTTTGAGCATGTGTTTCGTATATTTTAAATAAAAATAATGCAAAAAATATTTCTGATTATGAAAATTCAATAATTTATCTTTCTAAACCCGTTTGATTCATTAATTTTCGATGACTTTCACCTAAAGTATTTATGAGACGCTAATGCGGTTTCTGACCCATAGTGGGATGCTCAAAATACCCCAAATTAGCGAAAATTGATTCGACAAACGTAAAATATTCTTTAAATAAATTTCCTAAAATTATAAATGGGAGCGGATAATGCTTATTTTTGGAGTAAACAAATATATATTTATATTACTTATTACACTTACCAAATTTGTACACTATAAATTAAATACTTGCGAAAGCGAAAATTTAAGTTTAAGTTGGCCGTGGTCGTACACCGATTCTTTCCAATATATTATAGATATTATTCAAATATTGAAATATATATGTAATCTATTGTATGAAAAAATATAAAAATTCATATTTTTGCATTAAATTAAATTGTGAGATAAATTAATAGCTAATTAAAAAATATATTTATTTCAATTTTTCTCGAAACCGAGTAAATGGTATTTGGAGCAAACCAATTCTCACGTGATGACAGTTATTAAATTCTTTTGGTATATCGTCCTTTCCAAATATATGGGATTTTTTTATGTGTATAAAAAAGTGTGTTATAGTGTTAATAACTTAATTTAATAAATAAATCCTAAATAAGCTTTTTATAACCCTTTTATTGGTCAAGCAACCCTACTTTCTATAAAATGTAATGAGTATCGATGCTTTTGTGTTTTTTTATTAGTTTTTGTCCTTGAAATTAATAGAAACTGGCGTCTATTTGGTTTGCCTTGCGGCTTATTTTTGCAAACCTTTCAGTGCTCATCGCCTGCTTGACTTTAATTTCCTTCGCCAGCAAATCAAGAAGTTTATAATTGGAAAAGTTTACGAGCGCTCGCTCTAAGTCGAAAATGACAAAATGTTTTGCCTTCGTATTAAGTAGTGTGTGTATTTGTATTTTGTTGCTGTTGTTCTTGTTGTAGCTTTTGTAATAGTGTTGGTAAAAAGGATTAATGCGTTACTTGTAGTTTGTATAACTAAGTATTTATTTTGTATACATGCTCATTATGGTCACAGTGTGTGTGTGTGAGACAGTAACAGGACGATAATACTCGAGGTTGAGTATTTTCGAATATAAATGAAAACAATTTCACTGTGTGCTAAAAGTACAAAAAAATAAAACAAGAAAACACTTTACTTTCAGAACTGTATAGGGTTTTGTGTGTGTGTGTGTGTTTTACACATGCCAACAGCACTTAAATTTTTAGTTAATTTATTGTTTGACTTTTTAATTACAATTTGTGAGTTTTTGAGCAAGTCATTTTTTTGGCATTATTTATTTTTAACTGGCATTTTTACAGAGTTCAAAATGTTGAGAAGTTTAAAATAGTTTTTGCTACTTCAAATTGCATTGAATAGTTAGTAAAAATAAAAATATTTTTACCGAAAGTGAAAAATTAAATATTTAGTGAAAACTTTAATTTTATGTAAAAAAAAAATGTAATGTCACCTTTTAAAATTCTTTTGTTTTTTTTAATTTTTTAGTTCTGTGGATTCTATTGATGCTTTTGATTCTTTTGATTCTTTTGATTCTTTTGATTTTTTTCCTTTTGATTTCTTTGATTCTTTTAATTCTTTTAATTCTTTTAATACTTTTGAATATTTTGATTCTTTTTATTCTTTTAATTCTTTTGATTCTTTTGATTCTTGTTATTCTTTGAATTCTTTTGATTCTTTTGATTCTTTTGATTATTTTTATTCTTTTGATTCTTTTGATTCGTTTGATTCTTTTGATTCTCTTGATTCTTTTGATTCTTTTGATTCTTTTAATTCTTTTAATTCTTTTAATTCTTTTGATTCTTTTGATTCTTTTGATTCGTTTAATTCTTTTAATTCTTTTTATTCTTTTGATTCTATTGATTCTTTTAATTCTTTTAATTCTTTTGATTCTTTTGAATCTTTTGTCTATTTTGATTTTTTGATTCTTTTGTTTCTTTTAATTCTTTTGATTCTTTTGATCTATTGATTCTTTTCGATTCTTTCTTTTGATTCTTTTGATTCTTTTGATTCGTTTGATTCCTTTGATTCTTTTGATTCTTTTGATTCTTTTGATTCTTCTGATTCTTTTGATTCTTTTGATTCTTTTGATTCTTTTGATTCTTCTGATTCTTTTGATTCTTTTGATTCTTTTGATTATTTTGATTATTTTGATTATTTTGATTCTTTTGATTCTTTTGATTCTTGTGAGTCCTTTGATTCTTTTGATTCTTTTGATTCGTTTGATTCTTTTGATTCGTTTGATTCGTTTGATTCTTTTAATTCTTTTAATTCTTTTATTTCTATTAATTCTTTTGATTCTCTTGATTCTTTTCATTCTTTTGATTCTTTTAATTCTTTTATTCTTTTTATTCTTTTGATTCTATTGATTCTTTTAATTCTTTTGATTCTTTTGTCTCTTTTGATTTTTTGATTCTTTTGTTTCTTTTAATTCTTTTGATTCTTTTGATCTATTGATTCTTTTCGATTCTTTTGATTCCTTTGATTATTTTGATTCTTTTGATTTTTTTGATTCTTTTGATTCTCTTGATTCTTTTGATTCTTTTGATTCTTTTGATTCTTTTGATTCTTTTGATTCTTTTGATTCTTTTGATTCTATTGATTCTTTTGATTCTTTTGATTCTTTTGATTCTTTTGTCTCTTTTAATTTTTTGATTCTTTTGATTCTTTTGATTCTTTTGTTTCTTTTAATTCTTTTGATTCTTTTGATTCTTTTGATTCTATTGATTCTTTTGATTCTTTTGATTCTTTTGATTCTATTGATTATTTTGATTCTTTTGATTCTTTTGATTCTTTTGATTCTTTTGATTCTTTTGATTCTTTTGATTCTTTTGATTCTTTTGATTCTTTGATTCTTTTGATTCTTTTGATTCTTTTGATTCTATTGATTCTTTTGATTCTTTTGATTCTTTTGATTCTTTTGATTTATTGATTCTTTTGATTCTTTTGATTATTTTGATTCTTTTGATACTTTTGATTCTATTGATTCTTTTGATTCTTTTGATTCTTTTGTTTCTTTTAATTCTTTTGATTCTTTTGATTCTTTTGATTCTATTGATTATTTTGATTCTTTTGATTCTTTTGATTCTTTTGATTCTATTGATTCTTTTGATTTTTTGATTCTTTTGATTCTTTTGATTCTTTTGATTATTTTGATTATTTTGAATCTTTTGATTCGTTTGATTCTTTTGATTCTCTTGATTCTTTTGATTCTTTTGATTCTTTTGATTATTTTGATTCTTTTGATTCTTTTGATTCTTTTGATTCTTTTGATTATTTTGATTCTTTTGATTCTTTTGATTTTTTGATTCTTTTGATTCTTTTGTCTCTTTTAATTTTTTGATTCTTTTGATACTTTTAATTCTTTTGATTCTTTTGATTCTTTTAATCTATTGATTCTTTTCGATGCTTTCTTTTGATTCTTTTGATTATTTAGATTCTTTTTATTTTTTCATTCTTTTGATTCTTTTGATTCCTTTGATTGTTTTGATTCTTTTGATTCCTTTGATTCTTTTGATTCTTTTGATTCTTTTGATTCTTTTGATTCTTTTGATTCTTTTGATTATTTTGATTATTTTGATTCTTTTGATTATTTTGATTATTTTGATTCTTTTGATACTTTTGATTCTTTTGATTGTTTTGATTCCTTTGATTCTTTTGATTCTTTTGATTCCTTTGATTCTTTTGATTCTTTTGAATCTTTTAATTCTTTTGATTCTTTTGATTCTTTTGTTTCTTTTAATTCTTTTGATTCTTTTGATCTATTGATTCTTTTCGATTTTTTCTTTTGATTCTTTTGATTATTTATATTCTTTTGATTATTTTTATTCTTTTGATTCTTTGGATTCTTTTGATTCTTTTGATTCTACTGATTCTTTTGATTCTTTTGATTCTTTTGATTCGTTTGATTCATTTGATTCTTTTGATTCGTTTGATTCTTTTGGTTCTTTTTGTTCGTTTGATTTTTTTATACTTTTTACTCTTTGGATCCATATTATTCATATAAGTCTGTGGACTATTTTATTCTTTAAATTTTTTGGATTCTCTTGGTTTTATGGATACTATGACTTCTTAAGACCTTTTATAAATTGTAATATAATTCAGTTTTATGTTTGCTTTAAATTATTTTAATCTTTAGGTAATTTAATTAATGCAAAATTCAAATTTTAGTGATAAACTAAATTTTTTAAAATAAGTTTTTTAATTTTTAGTTGAACATGGAATTCCATTTTAGTAAAAATAATAAAATTTAAAAACAAAAAATAATTTTTAGTTAAAAAAAAATAATTTTTAGTAAAAATTTTAATTTTTAGTGAAAATTTGAATTTAATGTAAAAATTATTTTTAGTGAATAATTAAATTGAATATTATGTTTTTTATATCCAATTTTTAATTTTATGAATTCAGTAAAAATCGAATTTAACGCCTGAACTAATTTTAAAAATAATGCAAAATAATTAAATACCTTCAGTTTTAATCAAAATAAAATACACACAAAAATCTCTATCGCCACACACATTAAAATTCTAAACACACAGCTACATCAATGCATTCAACCAGCCAGCCAGCCAGCTGGCTCAGCCAACCGTCGATCCATCAATGCACTCAATCAAATTCCAATTGAAAGCATTTCATTTACAATAATGAAATAATTTCAATGGCATGCTGCAATACAATAACAAAAATGGCAACGCACATGGCTTAACACAGATGCAATTTCCGAACGTAGTGGCACAATAGACTGCGACTGACGCACAACTCTCCTCTCACCGTGCACACAAAACACACGAGAACGAAGTACGAACTACGAACAACGAAGAATACAGAATGGCGGCACTCACTGCGTTGCTAAACAAAAACATATCAAAGTTGCGTTGTGTTGCATTGCGTTGGCTGCCATTTCATGTTGGCGCGCATCAAACGATGCCATATTGAATTATGAGCAGCAAAAACAACAGCAAGAAGCAACCGCTGTCGCCGCAACGCATCCGGCGACGCATAGAGTGTGCGTCGCAAGAAAGGAGCAAGAGCAGCAGCACCAAACAACAGTAGACTTTTATCAGAATTCCTTCTGCGTCGTTGCACTAAATAAAAACGATGACGAAAATTGAGTTAGCAACCCGAATGCATTGGCAACAGCTGCAGCAACAACAACAACATACGCGCAACGTAGCTGCAATAATGCGGCAATGTTGCGTCAGTTATTCTTTAAGATTTTGAAGGCATTTAATAAGTCACGCTAAAATTATTTAGATTATTTAGACTATTTAGATCATTTAGATTATTTAGATTATTTAGATTATTTAGATTATTTAGATAATTTAGATTCTTTAGATTATTTAGATAATTTATATAATTTAAATTCTATAGATTCTCTAAATTTTTAGATTCATTAGATTATTAAATTTATTTTCTTTAATCTTTCGATTATTTTTATTCTGTGGATTTCTTTAGATTCTGTGCATTCTTTTAAATCTCTTGCTTCTTTTGATTCTTTTGATTATTTTGATTTTTTTGATTCTTTTGATTCTATTGATTCATTTGATATTTTTGATACTTTTTATTCTTTAGATTCTTTTGATTCCTTTGATTCTTTTAATTCTTTTGGTTCTTTTGATTCTTTTAATTCTTTTGATTCTTTTGATTCTTTTGATTTTTTTTTGATTTTTTTGATTCTTTTGATCATTTTGATTCTTTTAATTCTTTTGATTCTTCTGATTCCTTTGATTCTTTTGATACTTTTAATTCTTTTGATTTTTTAATTCTTTGATTCTTTTGATCTTTTTGATTCTTTTGATTCTTTTTATTCTTCTTATTCTTTTGATACTTTTGATTTTTTTTATTCGTTTGAATCTTTTGATTCTTTTGAATCTTTTGATTTTTTTGTTTCTTTTGGTTCTATTAATTCGTTTGATTCTTTTGGTTCTTCTGATTCTTTTGATTCTTTTGATTCTTTTAATTCTTTTGATTATTTTGATTCTTTTGATTCTTTTGATTTTTTTGATTCTTTTGATTCTTTTTATTCTTTTGATCCTTTTGATTCTTTTGATTCATTTGATTTTTTTGATTCTTTTGATTCTATTGATTCTTTTGATTTTTTTTATTCGTTTGATTCTTTTGATTCTTTTGAATCTTTTGATTTTTTTGTTTCTTTTGATTCTATTGGTTCTTTTCATTCTTTTGATTTTTTTTATTCTTTTGATTCTTCTGATTCTTTTGATTCTTTTGATTCTTATGATTTTTGTTATTCTTTTGATTCTTTTGAATCTTTTGTTTCTTTTGATTCTTCTGATTCTTTTGATTCTTTTGATTCTTTTGATTTTTTTTATTCTTTTGATTCTTTTGATTCTTTTGATTCCTTTGATTCCTTTGATTCCTTTGATTCCTTTGATTCTTTTGATTCTTTTGATTCTTTTGATTCTGTTGATTCCTTTGATACTTTTGATTCTTTTGATTCTTTTGATTCTTTTGATTCTTTTGATTCTTTTGATTTTTTTGATTCTTTTGATTCTTTCGATTCTTTTGATTCTTTTGATTCTTTTGATCCTTTTGATTCTCTTGATTCTTTTGGTTCTCTTGATTCTTTATGATTCTTTATGATTCTTTATGATTCTTTCGATTCTTTTGATTCTTTTGATTCTTTTGATTCTTTTGATTCTTTTGATTCTTTTGATTCCTTTGATTCCTTTGATTCCTTTGATTCCTTTGATTCCTTTGATTCTTTTGATTCTTTTGATTCTTTTGATTCTGTTGATTCCTTTGATACTTTTGATTTTTTTTTATTCTTTTGATTTTTTTTATTCTTTTGATTCTTTTGATTCTTTTGATTCCTTTGATTCCTTTGATTCCTTTGATTCCTTTGATTCTTTTGATTCTTTTGATTCTTTTGATTCTGTTGATTCCTTTGATTCTTTTGATTCTTTTGATTCTTTTGATTTTTTTGATTCTTTTGATTCTTTCGATTCTTTTGATTCTTTTGATCCTTTTGATTCTCTTGATTCTTTTGGTTCTCTTGATTCTTTATGATTCTTTATGATTCTTTATGATTCTTTCGATTCTTTTGATTCTTTTGATTCTTTTGATTCTTTTGATTCTTTTGATTCTTTTGATTCTTTTGTATCTTTTGATCCTGTTGTTCTTTTGATTCTTTTGTTTCTTTTGATTCTTTTGATTCTGTTGATTCTTTTAATTCTTTCAATTCTTTCAATTCTTTTGATTCTTTGTTTCTTTTGATTATTTAGATTCTTTTGATTCTTTTGATTCGCTTGATTACTTTGATTTTTTTATTCCTTTGATTCGCTTGATTCTTTTTATAAAGTGCCTTTTTAAAATATCTAAAAACGTATTTTTTGTTTTTTCTTTTTGTTTCTAAATTTAAATGATTCAAAGTCTACACAACTCTGGTAAGCCTTGAGCCATATGCAAAATAAAAAACTACAACAAAAAAAACTCTTCCTCTTCCTAAAAGCTTTTCATAAACACCGCAACAATGCCAATCCCTCAGGTATTATTCCTGCCCACTGAAGAGAAGAGCGGAACAAAAACGCTGTCGCCATTATCCTGCCACCGCAGTGCAGCATCCAAGCATTTATAACCATTTGTGCCATAAACAAATTCTAAACAAAAGTCTACACAGTCTCCAGGCTACGGTTGCCAACTATGCGTGCGGAGCTAACATAGCCGGAGCCTTGGATGGACGCAGTGCAA
The DNA here is from genome assembly GCA_951804985.1 of Dryomyza anilis. NCBI lineage: Eukaryota > Metazoa > Arthropoda > Insecta > Diptera > Dryomyzidae > Dryomyza > Dryomyza anilis. Next base: position 24,630,598 of record OX638131.1, read on the forward strand.
TTTTGACACCATTATTACAACCACACACACACACACAAATACTGTGTCCTGCAGCATACTACAACCGAAATGGTCTGCATTGGCCGAGAGCAATTTTGTTGCCGTGTCTGTGAAACGCGTGCATCACAAATTCGTGCAAAATTCAAGAGAGGTGGCAACGTCAATGATAATAATGCACTGCGACAGGCGGCGAATGTGGACAGTGATGTAGAGTCCGATGGACGGTTGGACATTCGTTAGACTGACGAATTGTGTATGCTAAACTAAGGACACCAATATTACACAGAAGAATATAAATCGTGATAAGAACAAAAAAAAAATAAACAAAATAACAAAATGCATTTGAAATATTTGTAAAATAATAAATTGAATAAAAATCTAACAAATATTTCGTAAATACATCAAGTATTGTTAATATAACAAAAATGTTTGTTAATGTAACAAAAATGTTTGTTAATATAACAAAAATGTTTGTTAATATAACAAACGTTTTTGTTAAATTAATAATTTATTTATAGCTTATTTTGTAAAATAATAATTTGTATACAAATATATAAAATATTTCATAAATATAGCAATTGTTGTTAATATAACAAAAATGTTTTTGTTAAATGAATAATTTGATTAAAGTAAATTTTGTTAAATAACATGTTGTATAAAAATCTACAAAATATTTCATAAATATAACAATTAGGGTTAATATAACAAAAATGTTTGTTAATATAACAAATGTTTTTGTTAAATTCAAAATTTTATTAAATTTAAATTCTTTTATATTCAATATAAAAATTATATCGATACCAGATATCTAAAAGTTCCAAGTCATTCTATACTAAAATATTTTCTCTGTGTCGCAGTTGCTGGATCGCTCGAGTTGCCTGCCTGTGTGAATATTGCATAAAGTTTGTTTTAATTTTGCGAAATTTGCCTGCATCAAGTATTCTCTCAACTACAGCTGACCACTTTAGAGACAAACACACACACACTCACACAACACACAGGACCTCATTTGCTTGTCAGTGTGTGTTTCATGTTCATTCATGCTATTGATGGCACAATTTGCCTCAGGGACCCTACTAGCTACACACACACACAGCACCACCTCTTCTCTTCTCTTCACTTCACGCTTGCTCTTCACTTAGTGCATTCAGTATACTCACACACAGAGTGTACACCTCAAAGTATATTGTATTAAAAATAAATTAAAATGTTTTTAAAATAATTACATTTGTAGTTATTTTTTGTTTCAATGACAATTTATCTTATTTCCACGCCTTCGTCATTTCTATCTAAAAAATTAACATATAAAATAATAAGTACTACATACTGCTTTTGTTTCTACTACATTTTGGATTTATTTTTGCTTTGTTTTATTGTTTCATGTCCATTGCATATAAACATACATTTATAGAATAAAATTCTATGAACTACACAGAAAAAAATAATCGAAGTAAATATAGCAACCGATATTAAATACATTCATTAATCAATCGAGCAATGAAACTCACTAATTTAATGAAAACATTTGCTAGGTATTCTTCGTTAATGCATCAAGCAATGAAATTCACTAATTTAATGAAAACATTTGCTAGTTATTCTTCGTTAAATCAGCAATTCCCTTTGCTTATATGAATATGTGTACGTCAATGCAGCAAATTAATTAGCTAAAACTGCGCCGACTAAATTATTTGCTGCATTGACGTACAAATATTCATATTAACGAACGAAATTGCTGATTTAACGATGAATAGCAAATGTTTTCATTAAATATGTGAAGTTCATTGCTTGATGCATTAACGAAGAATACCTAGCAAATGTTTTCATTAAATTAGTGAGTTTCATTGCTGGATTGATTAATGAATGCAATTAATATCGGTTGCTATATTTACGTCGATTATTTTTTTTCTGTATACGATTTCATATAGGATTTAGAGTATAAAAATTTCAATTTGACATCAAATATAAATTTATTTTTCACTAAAACAAAATGAAATACCTACCGTAGTAAAACTACATGTGTAGTAAAACTACATGTGCATTCATTTTATTTTATTTTTCTGTGGGTGTAACATTTTTGTAGTCAGTGGTTCGGTTGGTTGGTCAGTCGGTTGATTAGTTGCTTGGTTTGTTGGCTTGCATCGATCTTTAAGTTGCTCTGCTGTTCTTTTGCATCTGCAAGTAGGGTCGAGTCGTTGAATTGCTGGATTTTGTTCTTCTGCATCACCAGTAGGTGTTTTTGTTTGAGGTGCTAGTATTAAACTTTTTTTTTTGGCAGATTAATCAATATATTTATTATGACAAAATATTACTATAAGTTTACTTTATAGCGTACTATAAATAAAAAAAATAAAAGAAAAATCATTCGTTCTTTCAATTGTCGCAGAGTTCAAAAAATTGAGAAATAAAATCAAATCAAAACCCGACTGAGATCATTATTGCATTTTAGTTTATAACAAAGGGGCAAATATAGAAAAATTGAATTAAAAAAAAAAAAAACATATATTAAATATTTGTATGAAAATTTTCATACACAAATTTAAAACGTGTTCGTTTTCGTAAGAGACGTCGATATATATATCAAAATAATTATGCACCTGTCAATGAAAATTACAAGGAGTGCCATTGTGTGTTTGGGTGCAACTAAGTGTCACATGTCCTTTAAAAGTAGCAACACCTGCGCACATAATGGACTTTACAAAATGACCTGACACATGTGTGTGTGTGTGAGTGCATGCGTTTGTAAGTGTGTGCTTTGATATGAGTTTAGGTATTTGTAAAGTTTAATGCATGATTCTGCTAACGTGTCCTTATTAATAACCACAAATGCACGACATTACAAGGAGATGTCTTCAAAGTGTTTTGCCATTGATTGTCATTTCAATTAAGTGCTAATTTTCATGAATATGATCACATACACACAAATACATTTGGCACTTATATTCGAGGAGACAGACACACATACATGCTATTTACCTTACACCTAAAGCAATATTATTGACCGCTTAATTGATGTTTAATATAAACATGCAAATAGTAAATCCACATAAAGGGGTTTTCAACAGGGACGCTACAAAAGTAGAGCGACAGGGACAGCAAACGATGCCATATTTCTTGCCGCTCTTTTGACATTTCTCTTCAGTAAGGTTTGCCATTTCATGATGGAAAGATATACGAATTCGAATTCGAATTTCGGTAGTAAATTTTAATAATTTCGACTCGTTGTTGGCTCGTATATATTTCCATTATAAAATGGCAAACCTTACTGAAGAGAAATGTCAAAAGAGCGGCAAGAAATATGGCGTCGTTTGCTGTCCCTGTCGCTCTGCTTTTGTAGCGTCCCTGTTGAAAAACCCTTAAACAAATTTGGTAGCGCTCTTACTGAAAAACCCTTTACTATAATTAAAACAAATACATAATTTAAATACGGAATATTATTATTGAACGAAAAATTATAAAATATGAATGGAATTATAAAGTAACTAGCTGGACCCGTGCACGACTCATACATTTTTGAGAATTTAAAGATATGGAGTGATTTAATTAATATAAGAACATTTTTAGTTTATTTCCGCTAGTATAATAGTATTTTTTAAGCATAGTTGTTGATTTTTATGTAAATTAAATTATTATGTAAATTATAACAACATTAAAATGTATGCTGTTATTTGTTTTTTTCAAATGCAAATGTTGACCACCATCTCAATGACATAGGACAAAAATATTAATACAGTTGGATAGATTGATTCATTAGCTAAAAATGTTCCATAAGCTGTAAAGATCTACTATATTTAGTTTCCACGAAACAAATGCAAATGCGACTCAATCTCAAACCTGCTTCTGAAAATAGGCTGGGGTAAAGTCAACACTACCTACTTTTCCTGCGAATGCACTTTTTTGCTGATATCTTTCAATTTAATTGATTTCTATATTCCAAGATAAAACTATTCGTGCTGTTTTATTCCGGTCCCGCGTAATTGTTTGACCATTATTCATATTATTCACATTTTATCTATTTTTTGCAATAACTTCTTAAATCATGGTCAACTGATTGACAAGTCTCATTATATTGTAAGAATGGACTATTTTGTAAAACTCATAGAACAAAAAGTTTTAGAAATCGTATTTTCGCGGAATCTACTTTGACCAAATGCTTGCGTCAATTATTATATATTGATTATATATATGTTTGGCATTACGAAGTCACAATTAAATAACAATGCTGCCTACTTTAAGCACTCAGTAACACTCACATTAATACTTTTCATATAGTTCAAAAGTTCTTTTTGATGGAAGAATTTGTTTAAGTACCGCCAATCACTGTTAATACCAGATAGTGGCTGCTTGTCAAATATCCAATTATCCGTAATTCACTGAACTCAAAATAGGAACAATAGATGGAAATGAAATTATTAAGCATAAATAAAATAAGTGTAATAAAAAAAAATAAAAGTTTAAGTTTATAATTATATAAAATAAATAAAAAAAAAATTTAATTTAAAAAAAGCGAAAAAACGAATATTGTGTAAAGAAGATATTAGCACTAAATTTATTATTTTTACATTAAAATTAAATGTAAACATAAATATGTTTACATGTAAAAAAATGTTTTTCACATTCAAACATATCTATGTTTGCAAGAACGCCGACAATTATTCATTCTGAACATAAATATGTTTGAACGAAAACAAAAATATGATTGGCTGTTATTATAACAATGTTTGACAATGAAATAATACTTTTGTTTGCATAAAGCTCCAAAGATATATGTAAAATTATGTTTGGGAGTGCCCCTTTTTTTTGCAGCGTGTGGCATCTAATGTTACGTGTACAGTATCAATTTGAAGTTGATCTGACATTCCATTCGAGTTTTAAAGCAAATATTGACTTTGCCCCGATTTCAACTTAGCCCCGGTCTCCCCTACTTAATTTTTTTTGTTCTTTGCTTTTGTTACATATTTTTTTCTTAGTGTTTTTGCTCATTATGTGTTTGATTTTATTTCGTTTTTATTGTTGTGTTTTTCTTTTGTTTTTGTTTGAATTGGTTTCTGGTCTTATTTACGTGGTAGTCTTTTGTGTTTTTCCCGTTTTTGTATTCAATTTTCTTTCTTTTGTTTTTTTTTTGCGTTTTTCTGTTTTTGCTTTTGATTTGTTTTTAAGATTGACTTTGACTTCGACTTTGTTTTTTTATATTTAACTTTCTTGTTTCGTTTTTTTTTTTTAATTTTTTTTTTATTTTTCTTTTTTTTCTCTTTTTTTTATTTTTTTATTTGAAGTTTTTTCTTTTATTTGTTTATGTATTTTTTCTTTTGTGTTTTTGTTTTTACATTTTTCTTTTGTTTTGGTGTTCTTGCATTTTCTTTAGCTTTTGTGTTTTCTTTATCTTTTGTTTTTTTTTTTTGTTGATATTGTTTTTTTACTATTCTGTTAATTTCAGTTTTTGCGTGTTTTGCTCTCGCTTTTGTATTTAATTTTTATGTTTTTGCTTTAGTGTTTTTAATTTTGAATTTGAAACTACAATTTTAATTTTGTTTTTATGTTTTTGCTTTTTTTTACTGGTTTTGCTTTTGTTTTTATGTTATTGCTCTTATTATTGCTTTTGTTTGTGTCTTTGATTCTGTGTTTTTCTTTTGTTTTTTGTTGCTGTTGTTTTTGTGTTATTGCTTTAGTGTTGTGCTTTTTCTCTTGTTTTTGTCTTTGATTTTTGTGCTTTTGCTTTTGTATTTTTTATTTTGCTGTTGTTTTTGTGATGTTGATTTTGTGTTTTTGCTTTTGTTATTGATTTTCTTTGTGTCTTTGCTTTGTGTTTTGAATCTATGTTTTTCTTTTGCATCTGTTTTTTTGCTGTTGTTTTTGTGTTATTGTTTTAGATTTGTGCTTTTTCTTTTGTTTTTGTGTTTGATTTTTGCTTTTGTATTTTTTTATTTTTCTGTTGGTTTTGTGTTATTGCTTTAGTTTTGTGCGTTTGTTTTTGTGTTTGATTAATGCTTTTATTTTTGTGTTTTTGCTATTGTAATTATTTTTTTTTGTATTTGACTGTTTTGTTGGATCTTCTTAGCTGGTGTATGTCCCAATTCCGCCGCGCCCCTTTGTCCAATTCCGCCCATATATATTTATGTTATCTTCCGGGCTCTGTAGTATACTGGTGCAAAATTTCAGTTAAATCGACTCGGCGGATTGGACGTGATGTTGGAACAAACAGACAAACGGACCGCCCGACTTACATACATACCGGCAAACTAACAGATAGTACAAGAATTTTATATGTATAGATAATGCATTTAATTTATTATGCGACTTATATAATTGAGGCAATTAATTCATATTTATAAACAACAATGAAATGATTATTTTTCTGAGTAACATAACACACTAGAGCTCGGCCGAAGTTCTATACAGAACTGTAGCGCCAAACTATTATATTATTATTATAACATAACACACTTGCAGTAATCATTATATGATTTTTGTAAACATTTCTATATTATATATATCCATTACCATGCGAATTTTTTTACTTTGATCGTTGAGTCCATTAGAGATATCATTATTAGAGATTATCATTCTACCCAATAAACGTAAATGTGTTTATAGCATTAATAAAGATTATTTTTAGTTCTGTATGTATTTGATACAAAAACAATTTGTAATTGAGAAAAAACATTCAAATAATTTCATTAGATTAGTGATCATCATAAAATTATTACAAACACTCATATAGTAGACAGTTTATCAGATCAGATAGTTCCCATAATCATTAAATGGTCGACTTATTATGTTGGCAATAAAAAAATATGTAATAATTTGTTTGACACAAACATTAATATGTTTTTTAGTATTTATCACATTATTCGATAATTAACAAAATAACAATTAAAAATCCATTCATAAATATTTACTTAATTTATATTTTAGCTGAAGTAATTTACTTAATTACACACCTATGTTTATTTAATACATTTAATTGTTATCTTTACCAACTCTATACTTAAGACCTGTTTTAAGCTTCTTAACTTTGTCAAAAGCCATTTTGACATCACCGGCTGCACTTCTGCTGCACGTAGAACTATGCAAATTTATTGCATTTGACACCTGTTAAACTTACGCTAATTCAGATGTGGCGTGAAAATACGATTACGTTAACTCTGCTGCATAGAGTGGAATGCAACGGCATAACGTCTTAAATGGCATCAATTAATTATGTCATTTGTTTAAGTTTACTGAAAATGTTCACAGACGTATACCAAACTATGTGATGATGTTCATTGGGCGTAGCAAAAAGTTTAAATGCTTTTAAAAAATAGACTAAATTTTATAAATTATTGAAATATATTTAAAATTTGTTTGTAATAAATTAACAATTTAGCACAGTCGTATAATATTTATAAATTAACCAAAGTTTTTAACAATATTTTTCTAAATCAAATCTTTTACACATTTATCTAAATTTAATTGTTTTTAAAATTTTTGTGTTCATTAAAAAATTAACTATTATGACTTTTTAAAAAGTTATTTTATATTAGAGGTATACATGGGAATTTATTGAATACATAAACTATTAAAAACCTAATTGAAATGTAAAAATAAATATTTTTTAAATATTTTTATTTCAAAATTACATTAGGTGTTAAGAATCAAAAATACTCCTTTTTTTAATTTTTATAACTCTGCTCTTAGTAAGTCTGCAGTTATAGCAATTTGAATGTTTTGATTATATGGGATATACCACGCCCGGTACCCAATCCCCCCTACATTCTATGTGACAAATGGAGTTTGAAATATAAACATTTTATTTGATTTTTATAACTCTACTCTTAGTAATAGCAATAGCAATATAGCATTTTTAATGTTTAGGTCATATGAGAGGTGCCATGCCCCGTTTTCCAATTCCGCCCACATTTGGTAAAACGATAAACAACCACAATATACATCAGTGGGCCAAATTTCATGACTGTGGCTATCTTCAGTACACAGATATTTGCAATTAAAAGTTCAGGCTTGCCACGCCCATTTGTGTACCTTAGGGGGGTGAAATTAAAAAATATTGAAATTAGAGATTTTGATACTTCGCACATTTTAATACGCAAACATTTGTGACTTATATATTTTTTGATTTGCGACGTCATTTTTACATAGTGGATAAAAATGTAAAATTCTGAAAATGTTGAAAATCAATATACAATACACAATTTTTGTTCAAAACTGGATTTTAAAATATATTTTCTAATGAAAATTTGTCTTTACACCATTTATGTATCTTATACTTATTTTAGAAATTACAAATTATATACTTTCTACACACTTTACACACAAAGTTACACAAATTATGCACTTAACCCCAATTTTCACAACATACACATTTTACACATTTATCACACTTTACGCAGTATATCGAAGTTACCTACTTTCACATTTTTCATATACATTTTACATAATTAGCACAACTTCATACACTACAGTTTAATATATAGTTTACACAATTTAGAAAGTTACGTATACTACATATTTTACAAAATTACCACAACATACATTTTTTTCACTCTTTTCACATTTACACACTATTACCACTTTACACATTTTGCATAATTTACATACAAATATATACATTTGGAAAATTAGCATAATTTACACCATTTACAAACTTTACACAATTTATAACGAAACATTTAACTTTTCAAATTTTACCCAATTCATTACACACTTTACTCAATTTACCCTATTTACACATTTTTAACAATTTACAAACAAACACAAATATTTCATTTATATACTTTTTACACACAAGGTTACACATATTAAATACTTTACACATTTTTAACACTTCTCCCCAATTTTCACAAGGTACACATTTTACACACTTACCACATTTTACGCATTGTACCTAACTTACATACTTTCCGCTATTTACACACTGTACACATTTTACATAATAAGCACAAATTTCTACACAACAGTTTATATTTACATAATTTACAAATTTTACACAATTAACAAACTTTACTCAATTTACAAACTTTACACAATTTACAAACTTTACACAATTTTCAAACTTTACACAATGTTTAAACTTTCTGCTCAACGTATCGTTTTTATAAAATTAATTTTTATTATCATAATTTAGTTTATTTTTATAATTTTTCATATTTTTATAATTTTTCACATTTTTATTACTTTTTTATAATTTTATTAAAACCACTGTCATTTGTTTGGTATCAGCAAAAATGTTACTATGGCTTCTAAAACTGATTACGCTAGATGGTAAATGATGCTGCTGCTGCATCCTTCTGCTGAATCCTGCTGCTATTGTTCCCTGTTCTGATGCTGCTGCTGCTTCCGTTTGTCTTAATCATTGCAAAATTAATTAAATCTTATCATTTGAAACGCAATCGTAATCTTGCTGTGCACAACCATTTGCCTTCGGTTGCAAGCAACTGCGAATTGTGTGACATAAATTGTATTCGGATTTTCTGAATTCCATGCGGAATACGTATTTAATTAAATTTAACCGAAAATTTGCAAAATGTGCAGCCAATAAAATTGCTGTCGTTGTCATGCCTCAAGTGTGTCTTTTTGATGTATTTCAACGATAAAATTCAACATTGCAACATTTGTGCAAATTAATAAATTGAGATTTATGAGAAATTATGAGTTGATTTTAATTGTAACTTATTGTATTTGAATTTCTGATTACATTTATACAAATTGTTGTATAAATACTAGAGCTACAGTTTAAGTTCTTTAAGTATTTCAAAATAGTGATAAATTAAATATTTAATTATCAAGAATCTGTTAAAATTAAATTTGTATTCTATTTTATTATAATTTATTATTAAATACTAAGTTCATGACGATAATCTAACGTCTCAGTTGCTGTATAAAAGCGCTATAAGCTACTATTTATAGAATTCATGCAGAAAATCTGTCTGTTTAAATATCATGTAATTCTTCATAATGTTGAATTTATAACTTACTTTACTTTATTTTAAAGAATTTTTATTAATCTTAAATAATTTGTTAATTGTATTTTATTGTGTAAGACTTGTATAAGACAAATATTTTATATTATTAAATTTAAATAAATTTACTGTACAGTTACATGTGTAAAACTGTATATTTATTTTACAGCAAACAATATTTTATTGTGGTAATTTTTTTTTATATATAGCTTGTTATAGATATCTATTTGCTGTATAAATGTTATATAAGCTTATAAATAGTAGCATTTATACAAACAAACTTTCTATTTAATTAGCATGTAATACAAAGATTTTGAACATATTTTTTTATGCATATTACACATAAAATTAATTTTTAAATGTATTTTATTATATAAGAGCTGTATAACAGAATTTTGTAATATTTTTTTACTTTTTTGTAATTTGTAATTTGCTTTAAATAAAATGTAATATATAGATATGTATTTACATAAATTTCTTATTGCAGATCTGCTAATATTATTGATGATCTGCTTTTTTTTATGGGGGATCTGCTAATCTTTGCTGTATAAAGGCTCTGTAAGCTACTGTTTAAAGCATTATTCAGAATAATCATGTAACACACTACAACCTAACATTTTGAGCGTACGTAATTGTATGTTAAATAATTTTATTTATATTATAAAATAAATAAAATATTTTATTGTATAAGAATTGTATAAGATACAAGTAAATGTTATTAAATATAACTTATGATAAAGGATCCTGCATAATTATTGTGTTGTGCATAAATATTTTATTGTGGCCAGTTTGTATAAAAAAAAAACGGTGATGTGAAAATTAAATTTTCGTATCGTATTAATATTAATTTTTAAATGTATTTTATTGTATTAGAGTTGTATAAGAGAATTTTGTAATGTTAATAATTTTTTATTAAATTTGCTTTAAATTGAATTTGCTCTATAATTATGTAGTTGCATAAATGTCTTATTGAGGGTGTGCTGAAGACATTTCTTTGCTCTATATAAGCTATATAAGCTACTATTATAGCATTCTTCAGAATTATCATGAAATACTATACAAACTAACATTTTAGACGTACTTAAACTTATGTTTAAGAGTTGTATATACAGACATATATCATAAATGAAATTTTCAATGGTATTTTATTGTATAAGAATTGTATAAGATACAAGTAAACGTTATTAAATATAATTTATGTTAAAGGATATAAAGGAAAAAGGAAGATAAAAGGAAAAAGGATCATAAAAGAAATGTTCAATAATATTTTATTGTATAAGAATTGTATAAAATACAAGTAAATGTTATTAAATATAATTTATGTTAAAGGATATAGCCTGTAAAATTATTGAGTTGCATACATATTTTATTGTCTCCAATTTGTATACAAAAAAAAAACGGTGATGTGAAAATTAAATTTTCGTATCGTATTAATTTTTAAATGTATTTTATTGTATAAGAGTTGTATAGGAGAATTTTGTAATGTTATTAATTTTTTTATTAAATTAGCTTTAAATTGAATTTCCTCAAATTATGTAGTTACATAAACGTCTTACTGAGGATGTGCTAAAGACATTTCTTTGCTGTATAAAAGTTCTATAAGCTACTGTTTATAGCATTCTTCATAATTATCATGTAATACACTTCAAACTAACATTTTAGACGTACTTAAACTTATGTTTAAGAGTTGTATATACATATATCATAAAAGAAATGTTCAATATTATTTTATTGTATAAGAATTGTATAAGATACAAGTAAATGTTATAGAACATAATTTCTGTTAAAAGAAATATCCTGTATAATTACTGAGTTGCATAAATATTTTATTGTGGCCAGTTTTATAAAATTGTGATGTGAAACTTATATTAACCTATCGTATAATAAAATAATATATGCAGTTGTTAATTTCGTTGCTTATTTTTTTTTTTAATAATATTATGTAGCAGAAAAACTTTCTAATGTTATTTTTAATAGAGCTCTAAATGTTGTTAAATTTGTTGAAAACTTTATTTTTAATATTGTCATTTATGAGGCTAGAGTAAACTGTTTAGCATAATTTATCAATTTTCTTTTAAAAGTTTTTACTTTTTTTATTACTTTATACTTTTTAACATTTAAGTATTTTGTGGTTCCAAACAAACAGTACTAACGAAGGAAGCTGCAACTTAAGCCACTGGTTAATTTTGACCAGCTGTTGTCACAGGCACAGACATTTAAACATTAGAACTTTTGAACAAACCCAATAGAAATTAAGAGGTTCAAGAAGTTTATATAATATAATAAAATAAATCATAATATTTATGAAATATTGATTCAAACTCATCCAAGTACAAGGTACACAATATTGATGAACGAATTCATTAAAACTATGAATACTTGATTAGTATTATGAACTTACGATACCTGAAGTAGTTGATTGAGTCTTAATGATCAAACTCAACTATTTGATGTCGTCGTTGTAGAACTAAAAGTCACCAAAATAGATTTTTATGAAAATCTTAAATTTCAACTTTGTAGCTAATTATTACAAAAAGTAATTATTACATTTTTAAAGTTGAAATACCAATTTATAGAAACACATTTTCTTATCATTTGGTACAAATATTGAGCTCATCGATCTAAAATTGAAAGATATACATTTTGAAAATGTCATTTTAAAAAGTCACCAATTTTAGTTCTACAACGACTATATATTGTTTTGTTTCATGAATATACTTGGAGAGGATATCGTAGTTGTAGAAATAAAATTAAATATATTCTTATGGTTATATTTAATGGACGTTTATAGTTCGAAATTTTAAAAGTGGAAACTCTATTTGATAGGTCGATTCCTTCTTATCATTTGGTCTATAATTGGCATACATTTCATATATAAGAAAGTGTAGTAAATTTTTTAAAAAATTTATTGAAATATTTAAACTGTAGTTGTTGAATTTTACGATGTTATAGTCTTGGTTAAAAAATACATATATGCTCTTATTATATTTACATAATTAGATATGATCGGAATTTTTTGTTCATTCAACTTTTTCTATATTTTCAGGTAATACATAAAACTATGCACGACATATAGAGTGACATGTATGGAAATATATTTGTGGTAAGTGAGAAAATACATGTTTAAATATTTTATTTTCAACTATTTTTATTAAAAAATCAGTTAGGAAATTAGCCATTCAAAAAAATTATATTTTTATAACGTATTTTTATAGATAAATAGTATTTCATACCCAGGCTGCGTAACGGGGGTTTTCAATTTTTTTTTTAACCCATTTTTTTAGGGTTTTTGTTTTTCCTGAATTTTCTTTATTTGCATTTCTTTTATTTAGTTGCTTCTTTTGATTTTATTTTTAAAATTGACTTATTCTTTTTGCTTTAATTTATAGTGGATTTGTGTTTTGCTTTTGTTTTTGTGTTTTAAATTTAGTTTTGTGCGTTTTTGATATTTTATTTTTGCTTTTGTGTTTTTGCTTTTTTGTTTTGGTTTTGATATAGATTTTGTGGTTTTCTTCTGTTTTGGTACTTTTGCTTTTGTGTGATTTGATTTTGCTTTTCATTTTTGTTTTGATATTGTATTTTTGCTTTGACTCTTTGCTTTTTTTTGTATTTTTGCTTTTGTTTTATTTCATTTTTTTTTATTTTGTGTGTTGCTTTTGTTTCTGCGTTTTAGTTTATAGTGTTTTTGCGATTTGATATTGTGCTTTTGTTTTTTTTTTTTGCTTTTGTTTTGTGATTTTAATTTTGTTTTTTTTACCCTTTTTTGCTTTTTTTATGTTTGATTTTGTTTTTGTGTTTTTGCTTTTGTTATTGTTTTTCTGCTTTTGTTCTTTGTATTTGTTTTTGCTTTTCCATCTGTTTTTTGTTTTCAATTAGTTGTAAAAACCATCTTTATTTGGTTAAAACAAATTTTATTAAAAAAATTGTTGACAGAACTGCCGATTTTGGTTGGCGCTTGAAATTTTAGCATATACACACTCCACATTTTTCCAAAAACTATTATAAAGTGATTATAGTACAAACTACAATAAATTAGTTTTGGCTTTAAGAAGCGAGAAAACGGAATAAGTTGGTTGACGCAACATATCTCTAGTCTGTGTGTATACAAAACACCACATAAGTATACATTTATTTAGGGCACCATTTTAAAGTAGTTTTGGAAATAATATGAAGTACAACGCTTTTTTTCTCTAGCAAATTTTTATTTAGTTTATTTTATGCCCGTAACTTCAACGAATAGATATCTACAGGTGCTTAGTTATCTATCGTGTAATCAAAAATTCGTAACTTCAACGCATAGTTAAGGAGTAAAAACACCGGATAGGTAAGAGATATCTGTTAGGTACGAACACTAATAGATATCTATTCGTTGAAGTTACGGGCATTAGTAATACATGTCCCTATTAAGTATATAACCATTTTTTAAAAGCATTTAAGACTTACGATTTTCAAATTTGACATATATGGCGTCCTGAACTGTAATGCAATAGACTTATACTATATAAATCGCATTAGATCCAATCATTTAACAGAAAAACGACTGTAAACACCATTCCTAGTATAAATTGTGCTAGGACCATCATCGAACTAGTTCTCTTCATGATCATTATTATTATTAAATAGCTGGACCCGTGCACGACTCGTGCAAAGATTTTGTGATTGCAAGGATATGGAGCTATTTTATTAATATAAGAACATTTTTTTATTATTTATATGAGGGACCCGTGCTTCGCTCTGGACATTTTAATTGTTTTATAAATGTAGTAACAAAAACAAAAATAATTCTCCGCCAAAACAATTTTTCTCAAAGACAATTCTTTTTCAGACTGTGCTTTCCCATAGAATTATACTCCGTAGAATATTTCGCCGTAGAATTACTCCCCGTAAAGTTTTTCCAGTAGAAGTTTTAGTGTGGTGAGTTTTAGTGTGGTGAGTTTAAGTATGGTGAGTTTTAGTGTGGTGAGTTTAAGTGTGGTGAATTTTAGTGGTGAGTTTTAATGTGGTGAATTTTAGTGGTGAGTTTTAATGTGGTGAATTTTATTGTGGTGAATTTTAGAGTTGTGTATTTTATTGTTGTGAATTTTAGTGTTGTGAATTTTATTGTGGTAAGTTTTAGTATGTTGAGTTTCGGTGCAGTGAATTTAGGTGTGGTGAACTTTAGTGTGGTGAATTTTATTGTGGTGAGTTTAAGTGTGGTGAAATTTATTGTGTTGATGTAGATTTATTTTATTAATAGGATTATATCGGTTCAGCGGTTTAGACGTGCTGCTGGAACAAACAGACAGACAGACAGACAGACAGACAGACTGACAGACGGACCAAGAGTTTTATATATATAGATAGTATGTTTAAAATGTTCCGAAGTATATATTCGGTTTCAGTATAAACTAACTTCCAGAGGATGCGTTTATCGTCGAATTTGACAATAGTAAGTCTAAAAATGCACAGATGCAAAGTTATATAATTTTTAAAAAAGGTCTATGCGTCATATTTTCAATTTTGAAATACCCTGTAATTTCAAACATATTGACAAAAAGTAAAAAAAAAATATGGGTGGGCTTATTTTCAATTCGCAATCCATAAAACAAAATTTGAAGCAAATCCAGAGTGTCAAAAATATTACGTGTCCGATTTGAAAAAGAATGCCTCGTATATGATATATTTTAAAAACAATCACAAATAAAAGTAAAAATTTATCGTCAAATTTGAGAACTGATTCAGCGCAATCCATTTTATAACATTCACTCGTAAACATTCTGATGTTTTTTAATGAATTTGTTTTCATTTAATGGTATCCGCGAGTAAATCTCATTACAATTTTAATTATAATCTTCTTGATGTTACTAAATTATTTAAGTTATATTTAGTTTTTATAATATTTATATTTTATATAACATTTTTCTTTTTTTTGCTCTACTATACCATATAACCCTATACCACATTTCATCATTTTATTTCAAAATACCCGAGGTGGATTTTCTACTCTTCTCCACCAAAGTTTCGCAACAAAAGTTTCTCAAGTTCGAGTTCGTTTGCGTGTTCGTGTCGATGTCAACTTGAATCGTGGCCAAAAAGTATATCAGGAAACGAGTAGCAGCAGGCGACGACGACGACGACGTCCAACCGAGTCAATCAATAGCTGATTCAGCTGAGTTCAAAGTTTCTTTGGTTGGTTTAAAACATTTAGCAAGCACGACATGAGTTCTGTTGTGAAAGGGTTGGGGATGCGAGAGTTACATGGAGGAACGTTAACGCCCAATCATTTCTGTCGTATGTCCCACGGTCGGCCAAATCCACTTAGAACTTCAAAAGAAAACAAAAAAACAAACATTTATAAACATGCCACGACTATGACAGTAGCATACGTAACCGAAAAAAACACTTGGAGAATACAATAAATTTTTAATTTACAAATTTTATTTAATTTTTTTTAATACCATTTTCTAGACGTATAGTAATTTTCAATTTTTATTATTCGAAATTTAATTAAAATCAAAAATATAAATATTTTTTTAGTGTAATATTCATTAAAATCTGATTTTAGAGAACTTTAATGTTATATATAGTTTTTAGAATCAGTTAATTCAAAAATCCATCATTCATTCAATAATGATTATTTTAAGTGGAAGTAGTATTTTTCTGCTAAAAATATATTTAAATATTTAAACCATGTTTAATTCAACTAATTTCATATTTAAAACAAATCTGTGCATATTTAAAACACTGTTTTATGTCTACCACCAAATCACAAGACCCGCCACTGTCTAATTATTTCTGCAGTATAATTTACCAGTTTAAAATCTGTAGTTGTTTAGAAGGCACTGGGAATGAACTGATCATCATTATAGTTTATAAAAAATAGGGTTGATCGATAACGATATTTTGAGAAAATCAATGACAAAGTAAAAATTTATATTATTATTTTTGTAAATTTCATTTCAACTTTACGTACATTTTAAAAAAAGAAGAAATCATGGCATTCAAGAATGTGATATACCATTGGAAAGGTAATTTAATTGTCTAAAATATGAGTGAAAAATTGATATTCATTTATCAACAGATTAAGTTTTATAACGAATTGTCTTGAAAAGACTATGTAAGTAATATGCTTTTAATAACCACCCTGTATCTTAAACTGGGTGCAAAATAGGACATATTTTTATTTAATATTTTCCTATTTTTTTATGATAGAATCTCCTCCCGAGTTATTGACATCGATGAACCATATACCCTGTATAAAACATAAATGTTCGTAATTGAAAGTAATATTTTAATATTTAAAACAAATATTTTTAAATTTAAAACAAGCAGTTCACATTTTTAAAACAAATCCTTTCATATATAAAACTAATATTTTTATATTTTATTACAACTATTTTCATATTTGAAGCGAGCAAACATATATTCCTTTTAAAAACTCAATTTCAATTTATAATTATTTCTCATGCATATTTCTTAAGTGTAGTAATTTGGTTGATTTTAGAATAGACATCATTTGAAAAGTATAAGGTGCTTAAAGGTGGTTGAGGTCTTGTTGTCATAGACAATTTTCATTTTTCGATCATAGCCACTGTCATGCTGCTTTGTAGCTGTGGGAGACAGGTTTTTTTTTTTTTTTTTTTTTTTGCTATGCAAATTGTTTCGATTTTTGCTGCAGGAACAGCACGCCGCAGACAGGCAGTCTTTAGTGAAACAAAGCCAACAGGCGGTACAAATTCCAGTAGAAGGCAAAGTGACAGTTGGGAAAGGTTGGCAGAAACCACGAACGACAAACGAAGCAAAAGTTACCACAAATCAAAAATTCCACAACAGGACGACACACGTTTTTAAATAAGACATCGAAATACAAAATCGAAAATCTAGTCAACTTTTATGAACGAGAGGTTACGATTGGAAAACCACAAAAAAAAAACGCCTGCCCAACCGCAAACAATTCGTTTTGGTTGCTTTGCGAAGCTCTTTAGAAAATACAATAAAAAGAAGAAAAACACAATCAGTAGTGTATAAAAATTCATAGAAGACAACAGCAAATAGAAAATTGTATGCGTAGCAAATTCAAATAGTCATCGTCCTTGCGGTGTCCTGTGTGACTCTTTGGAACTACTTGAATATGCTAAGCTTGCAAGCTTTTTGCTTGACATTCTTTGTAGAGGTTTTATATAATTTTTGTTTACTCTTTTTAAGCTACTCGTTAGCAATACTTGTAAATTAAAGGCAAATTTTATTTTAAATGAAATGAAATTTAATGTGTCTTTTAGTACGTGTGACGTTTAGAACTTTTTAAGAGTTGATGGTACCACAAAAACAAATTAGTTGTGACAACCAAATGCATTTGTTTTAATAATCTTTTCAGTTATCGATTAATAAGCAGTGAAAACATTAGAAAAAATATTAAAACAAATACTGGGGTTCATTAAAGGAACAGTAAAAATAACGACAAATTTGGTTGGCTCAACTGAAATACAACTATTAGTGGATTTTTTATTATTTTTATTATATATTTAACCAACTCAAATATAGTGTTTGAAGCATAACCACTGATTCTTTTAAATACACATCGTAAACCTTTAACAAAAAGGTAATATGGTCTGTTTCTAATTAAATTATCGGTTACTACATCCGAATTAACAATTTCATCAACAGCTTTATAGAAAATCATTTGAATGAAATGATATATAAAACGATTAATACTTCCAAATTAATAAAAAATACCATTTTTATTAATTATTTAACAAAAAATTAAATATGAACTGAATAAAATATTGGTTGGCTAAACTGGTGGTACCACTACAATTAGTTGTGACAACCAAATAAATTTGTTTTAATAACCTTTTCAGTTATCAATTAATAAGCAGTGAAAACATTAGACAAATATTAAAACACATACTGGGGTTCATTAGAATAGCAGTACCTAAAACTAGAGACAAATTAGGTTGGCTCAACTGGTGTTACCACTAAAGCAAATTAGTTGTGGCAACCAAATGAATTGCTTTCAATAACTTTTTCACTTATCGATTACTAAACAGTGAAGACATTAGAAAAATATTAAAGCAAAAACTGGGGTTCCATAAAAGAACAGTAAAAATAGCGACAAATTTGATTGACTCAACTGGTCGTACCACTAAAGCAAATTTGTTGTGACAACCACATGAATATGTTTTAATAACTTCTTCAGTTATCGATTAATAAGCAGTGAAAACATTAGAAAAATATTAAAACAAATACTGGGGTTCATTAAAGGAACAGTAAAAATAACGACAAATTTGGTTGGCTCAACTGAAATACAACTATAGTGGATTTTTTATTATTTTTATTATATATTTAACCAACTCAAATATAGTATTTTGAAGCATAATCACTGATTCTTTTAAATACACATCGTAAATCTTTAACAAAAAGGTAATATGGTCTGTTTCTAATTAAATTATCGGTTACTACATCCGAATTAATACAAAATAACAATTTCAGCAACAGCTTTATAGAAAATCATTTGAATGAAATGAAATATGAATCGATTAATATCAAATTAATATAAAATACAGTTTTCATTAACTATTTAACAAAATATTAAATATGAACTGAATAAAATATTGGTTGGCTAAACTGGTGGTACCACTACAATTAGTTGTGACAACCAAATAAATTTGTTTTAATAACCTTTTCAGTTATCGATTAATAAGCAGTGAAAACATTAAAACAAATACTGGGGTTCATTAGAAAAGCAGTAACTAAAACTAGAGACAAATTAGGTTGGCTCAACTGGTGTTACCACTAAAGCAAATTAGTTGTGGCAACCAAATGAATAGATTTCAATAACTTTTTCACTTATCGATTACTAAACAGTGAAGACATTAGAAAAATATTAAAACAAAAACGGGGGTTCATTAAAAGAACAGTAAAAATAGCGACAAATTTGATTGGCTCAACTGATGGTACCACAAAAGCAAATTAGTTGTCACAACCACATGAATATGTTTTAATAACTTCTTCAGTTATCGATTAATAAGCAGTGAAAACATTAGAAAAATATTAAAACAAATACTGGGGTCTATTAGAAGAACAGTAAAAATAGCGACAAATTTGGTTGGCTCTACTGAAATGGAACTATAAGTTGATTTTTTATTATTTTTATTATATATTTAACTAACTCAAATATAGTATTTTGCAGCATCACTGATTCTTTTATATACACATCTTAAACATTTGACAAAAATGTAATATGACCTGTTTCTAATTAAATTATCGGTTACTACATCCGAATTAATACAAAATAGCAATTTCATCAACAGCTTTATAGAAAATCATTTGAATGAAATGAAATATAAAACGATTAATACTTCCAAATTAAAAAAAAATACCATTTTCATTAATTATATAAAAAAAATTAAATTTAAACGGAATAAAATTCGTTTGATGGAACCGTTAAAGCTGAGACATGCATATAATGTGGTTGTGACAATATTTAGAAAAGTTTCTTGTAACTTATAAAAATTGATTCCTGCAAGTCTAATAGAAAAATCTTTTCCCTCCTTAAGCTACTTCAAAAAATAAAAATGATTTATTGAATTTCGCATTGTAAAAAATTAAAGTTGCCATATTTAAAATAAAGTATTTATAAATTACTATTAAAATTAACAATAAAAATCCATAAATAAACAAAACTTAAAATACAATTTAAGAGCAAAAACAAAACTAAATAAGAAATAATAAAAAAAAACAATAAAATACAATACAAATATTTAAAAAATATGCAAAATAGCAAAAAATTGTTTTCCACACATCCACTTATGCTGTAAAACAACAAAAGCTCTAGCGTCCGGAAACGGAAACAGTCACGCATTCAAATCGCGCACTGCTGACGCGTCGCGATCAACGTCTGGCGGAAATGCCACACTGCTGATTGTGCGATATGACCCACGGGCACGTCAGTGACACGGCAACTAAACGACGGACGCGTCGGCACTTGACCGACTGTTGACACCTGGCAGCACTTTTGTGTGACGTAAATGACCCAGGGCGAAGTAATAAAAATAATGACTGAGTTTATGCAACTGTTGATTGAAATATGATACAAAAAAAAATATGAAAAAAAACACAAAAATATGAACAAAATATAAAACAATTTAACGAATATATCGTCGTCGTTAGAACGAAAAGTCACCAAATACATTTTTATGAAAAACTTAAATTATATGTTTGTTGATTAATATTATAAAAAGTAATTGACGTATTTTAATAGTTGAAATACCAATAAATAGATTTACATTTTCTTATCATGTGGTAAAAAAATTGAGATCATCGATTCAAAATTGTCAGATATATAAAGATTTTTGTAAATGAATATTTGGCGCTTTTGAAAATGTATTGGTGACATTTCGTTCTACAACGACGATATTTAAATTCTATAAAGTATTGATCAATTTTTAATGTAAAAATCAGAATATTTTATATTTTGAATTTCAAATGAAATTTCTGAATTAAAATTGATGAGTTTTGTGTTTGAAATGGAATTTCTGAATGACATTTGATGTTTCGTATTTCAAGTGGTATTTCTGAATTATAAGTAATGTATTTTGAATTTGAAATGGACTTTTTTATTTACAATCGATGTCTTTGGAATTTCAAATGGTATTTCTCAATTACAGTTGATGTGTTTTAAATTTCAAATGTATATTCTGAATTACAATTGATGAATTTTGTATTTCAAATGGAATTTCTGAATTACAATTGATAAGTTTTGTAGCTCAAGTTGAATTTCTGAATTACAATTAATGAATTTTGTATTTCAAATGGACTTTCTTAATAACAATCGTTGTCTTTAGAATTTCAAATAGAATTTCTGAATTACAATTGATGTTTTCAAAATTTCAAATGGAATTTCTAAATTACAGTTGATGTGTTTTGAATTTGAAATAGTATTTTTAAATTAACAATTAATGAGTTTTGTATTTCAAATGGAATTTCTGAATTATAATTGCTGTCTTTCGGATTTCAAATGGATTTTCTGAATTACAATTGATCACTTTTGAATTAAAATTGAAAATTTCTGCTTTACACTTGGAAATGGTGCAGTTTTTGAGATATATTCACTTTATTTTTCACTTTCTCGTAATTTTGCTTTTTTTTTATTTTCAATTTTTCAACAATAGAATTATTAAATCAAAAAAAAGAAATCATTAAATCTTTTCGACATTATACACTGAATAAACAAATAATGTATTATCGCGAGATATACGGAAAATAAAATCAAAACCTCACAAATTTGGTAATATCAACATTATTTGTAATTTTATTGTAAACCCGAGATAAAATATTCGGCAGGTTACTGGCAGAATATAGACATATTTCTGGTAAAAGCGCACTTTACTGGCAGATTTTATGCAGGGCATAGCATGTAGTTTGTATTTCATCAAAAATACGAGCCTTCCTACAGCAGGTTTCACGCAGCGAATCGGCATGTTCAAAAATTTAAACTTGAAACGGCAGATTTAAGAAATGTTTTTGTAGTTCAAATTTCAAATAGGCTTCCTTATAGCATTTTTTCGATAGAATATCGGCGGGCAGTTGTCGGCAGACAAATATATATTTTTTTGTAATTTTCAGAAAAACTGCAACACGACAGCATTTAAGAATAGCACGGCATTCTGCTTCACACAGGCGACGGCAGACACAAATTTTATATGAAAAATATGTAAATTGCTTTCCTTACAGCAGCTTGTAGGAATATCAAGGCAGCTTGCTTCACACAATTTATAAAAAAAAATATTTTAATTGCCTGCCACACGGCAGCTTTTAGGAATAACCGCGCCTGCTTCACACGGGCGACGGCAGACACAAATTTTATATGAAAAATATTTGAATTATCTGCCTCATGGCAGCTTGTAGAAATAGCAAGGCAGACTGTCTGAACAAAAAAAAGGATATTTGATGTGTACATTGCACGTGCACAATAAAATTTCAAAAACCGTACACAATTATGAGTTATTTTTCAATAACTGTTATGCAGATAACTGGTTGATTATTGCAGAAAAAATAGTTTGTCTGCTGACAGCAGCTTTCGGGCATAGTGAAACAGACTACATTGAATACAAAGCTGCCTTTATCTTTCTATAACCTGCCTATACGCTGGCGTCTGCCGTATTGTTCTAGAGCAGACGACTGGCTGGTTTTGCTACAAGCTCCGCCTATTACTGCCAAAAACCTGCCTATAGGCTGACGTCTGCCGTATTGTAAGTTCTATGGCAGACAACAAGCAGGTTTCGAGCATTGTGAAGCAGGCTACATTGAATATGAAGCTGCCATCAGGCTGCCGTTTGCCGTTTTGTTCTAGGGCAGACACAGACTGGTTTTGCTACAAATTCCGTCCATGTCTGCCAGAAACATGCCGATAGACTATTGATTACCAGCATGAAAGCTGTTGTGTTGCCTGTCTGTTGAGCGCCTGTTATCTGCCGTAAGTTTTGTCTTGAATTTCTTTGGTCTTTTCTCAAGTAATAAAATGTTTGCATTCTAGTGAACACTTTTCTCTGTATAATGTCATAAAAATCAAATTTATTATTTTTTTTTTTTAAATATAATAAGCTAAAATACAAATTTTAATTTTAAAAAATTAGGAAAAATTAAAAATGGAGTTATATCTCAAAAAATAGAGACAGAACTATCGGACGGTAATTTCAGAATCAGTGCTTTAAATGTATTTAATAATTATTGAATTATAATTGCTGTAACTTTTACAGCATCAAATACAAATATTCATTTTGTTGTAATAATACTTTTATTTTGTAAAAATTACGATGCACTAGAGTTTTCTACTACAGAAAATTCCTACTGGGTACAGACGATGTGTGAGAATACATTCGACCCTGTGATACATTTGAAATGTTTTCCATGTCAAGTGCTGTCACCCACAGTTGTTGACAGATATTTTATGCAAAAACACGTATTTCATATATTTAATAATATTTAAAACCAAAAGCATCTTTTTGAAGAAATATAAATTTTGTCAGCACAAAGGAAAATTTGCCAGAAAAAGGCAAATTAGCAATTTAAAAATAAACTAACATTCAAAGACGTAATACTAACCACAATTATTACGATAGTAATAACAAACCACAGCAAAAGTCAATATTTAAAACCGCAACCGAGCAGCTGTGCTGTCAAACAACTGTCAATTTTGTGCAGTGACCAGCTGTCTGTCACATTCTTTGGCATGTTCATTGTAATTATAAGTGCTACAACTACTAATTTCTTTATTTTTTTTTTTAATTTTTATAATTACACAATTCAACCAGATGGACATCACATACATTATTTCGATAAAATTCGTAGTTGCTAATTCTTATTAAATACCATTTTTTGGCAATGGAAATTTCAAAATCTTTAATCCTATACCTTTTTATAAGAAATCTATAATAATAACTTTAAAAAAGTAGTTTGTATATTTTTTCATCATTTTTTAATATTTTCTTTTTAATTTTGTTTTTATATTTTTGTATTCTCTATTTTTTCGGTTATACTTCATGCTGTACTACTACGTATAACGTAAATGCAGTCGTTCAGCTGTCACTTGCCATGTAATTCTGACAGCTGTCAAAAGCCATGTGCCTCTCGATACACAATCGATGTTCTTTTCTGCGTTCGTTGCTCATATATTTTTAATAACAAGTGTCAGTCTACTTTTTTTCTGCTTTTTTCATTTTTTTTTTTTTCATTTATTATTCTTTTCTTCCATTCAGGCATTTCATAATTCTTTTGTATTTGCTGTTTTTTACTGATGTTTGCATGTTTTTACCTGGTTTTTGCTGTTGTGTGTGTCCTGTCGTTGTCCTGATTTCTGATTGATTGCCAATTAAATTTTTGATGTTGACAGTATTTATTGTCATTTTTTTTTTATTTGCTTGTTATTATTGTAATAAATCCAATAGTAGCAGGAGTTTTTAATTTTGCTGATGTTTGCGTAACTCATATTTTGTAATTAAAATAAATGAAATCTACAAAATAAGATTTTTAATATTACAAAATTATTTAAAACACTGCAGACAGAACTTCTGACATTTTTTGGTGGAATTTTTAAGGCAGTTTCACAACATATTTTGATCATAGAAAGAAAAGGAATGCTTTTGCTATAAACTTCGTCTATTTCCGCATAAAATCTTCCGACCGAACTTCCTTGACCCTGCCAAAAACTTTTCTTTGAAAAAATAATTGAAACTTAATTTTGAAATGAAGTTTATGAGTTTTACCTCTACAATAATGATTTATAGCTATTATAAGCTCTATGTATTACCCTATAACAATAAGGTATACAGAGTAAAGGTTAAAAATAAAAGGTTTGTTCGGATATTGTGTGAGCCATTAGGAGGAGTGGAAATGTTCTGATAAGTATCATTTCACTAGTCAATTTACACATGTTCGTCTGTCTTTCCGTATACACGATATCACGAAATACTGCTCCGTTTAAATAGTGCTTGTACTGTTCGGAAAATCAAAGAATTTAAAAGTTACACCTCTCGAAAGAGAATGACAAACCTTCAGATTAGGTATTAAACAATAAGTATTTCAAAAAATAACATCGCATTCAATCCATTTTAATTGATTTACATTTTTTAAAATTTTTTAAAACCCTTTGGATTATCGGTTTCGCTTTCGGGGATTGATTCCGAAAATGTGAAAAAATGGGGAACACAAAATAAAAGGGTCACGAATGTTGGCAGTTTACACTTTCAGTTTTCATGTGATTCCGCAAACGTGAAATCTACACCTTTCACCAAAATGAAAAATTTTAATCTTGTGAATGCTTCTTAGGATATATCGTCACTGTCATGCCAAAGGGGCGAATGTGCATTTTTAATAATGTTGGGAAATCAAATTTTAAAGTTTGAAGTGCTTTAAACATTAGTAAAATTAAATTTTCTTCAATATCTACTGTTATTTTGGTTTATTCATCAATTATTATAACGTATATAAAATATCTATAGATTTGGGCAACCTACTGAATTATAAATACGGATTTTGTGAGACTATAGCCTGATCAAAACGCAAATATTTTTGTTTTTTATGCTATAAATTTTTATTGGTGCAAGATAAAATAGTGATGCGGAGGCACGTATTGTTTATTTTCAAAGCACCTATCGATTGGTATCATTATTTAAAAATATTTTGCCAAATATTAATTTGCCATTTGTTATTTTCAGGAAAAATGTTTGGCACATATTTTTAAATAATGATGCCAATAGATAGGTGCTTTAAAAACAGACAATTAATATCTTTACACTACTATTTTATCTTGCACCAATAAGGAGTTATAGCAAAAAAACGAAGAAACTGGAAAAATTGAAAATCTTGTCATGCCAAAAGGGTGAATCTTGTCGTTTTTTGCTATAACTTCTTTATTGGTGCAAAATAAAAAAATGATGTTAAGGAATTAAATGTTGCTTTCAAAGCACCTATCGTTTGGCATCATTATTAAAAAAAAATTGCCAAACATTTTGATAAAAATTCAAAAAAATACTTTATGATAATGACGATGATCGATAGGTGCTTTAAAAACAAACAATTAATGCCTTCATACATATTTTTTCTTAAACCAATAAATTCGAATTCGAAACATATTCAATTTTTGGAATTCGTCCTTTTGGTTTTGTCCTTTATGGCTAGAAATATCCAACAAAACTACACACGATTTTGTCACAGTATACTTAAGGAATAACTACATTCAGAAATGTAAAACGCAAATGTCAAATATTACACATTCACCCCTTTGGCATGATAGTGACGATATCATTTCAAAATCACGCAATTAAAATTCACATTTTCTTCACCAACAAAATTTTAGTGAAAATAATTCTTTCCGCGTGTAAACTTTTTTGACGTTTGTGTACACTATTCACATATTCGGAATCGCTAGATTGCTTTTTTCACAAAATATCGCGTTTTTCACAGTTGCGGATTCCGCCCCTGGTTCCAAGATTTTTAAAATCTCGGTTTCAATTTCGGTTTCCACCAAAAAAAATTATATGAGTTTCGATTCTGATTGAACACATATTTTTTTTTAGAACGGTCCCGATTCCAGTTCCAAAAATCGAAACAGTTTCGTTTTCTGCTCTATGCGAACCCTGACATAGACAATCGGTTCCGGTACAAGATTTTTAAATAGCGATTCCTGTTCCCACTCCGGTTTCAACCAAGAAAAATATATGGGTTCCGATTCCGGTTCTACACATTTTCAAAATAACGATTCCAATTCCGGTTCCAAAAATCAAATCGGTTCCAGTACCTTTGCGGTCCCAGATTTTTATAGAATATGATATGTTTTAACATATTTTTGACTTTTTGTTCAAAATAATCGAATTACGCGCGAATTCTCGAAAATATATTCCAGAAAAAAAATTCTAAAATTGAATTCCACATCATAATCGAATTCACCTGTTGTCTCTGCATTAATTCAAGTGCTGACCTACGCAAACCTATCCAAAAAAACAAAATAATAAAACCTCCACACGTCTGAATTGACTGGCCCTGACCTGAACAGCTGCGTGTACGGCAACTATTTTTGCAATTCAAAAATCAATCGACAAACAGAATATTGAGTGCAAAAATAAGAACCTGTTCGTTGATATTTTTCTTTTTTCTTTTTTTTTTGGCTTGCTTTGTTTGAGGCATATAATAGACTCAACTTGGCACTTAGGTCATGAAGCCTACAAAACGATGAATGAAAAAAAAAACAAACCTCAATTGTTTGTGATGCTCGCGGCAACATATAAAATTCTATCTCGTTCTTATGCAGGCAAATGATAAAAAAAAGTGCAAAATATATCGGAGCGCTCAAACGCATTGGAGCCTCGTGACTACATCATCATTTTTATGCATTCTGAACAATTCTTCGGAGCTTTAGTAAAGCAATTGACTTACAAATCAACCTACTGTTATAGGGGCCCTTTTTTAATATTATTCTTCGCTTGTCGCAACTTCTGCCTCAACTTGTGCTTTCATCAATTCATTCGGCTGTCGGTCCGTATGTCTCTCTCTGTTCTTTTGTCTGACTTTTGACGTCCCCAGAGTAACACGTGCTGGAATAAGAGAGCTGAACAGAGCAGATCTAAATTGAACTGAACAGAATCAGGGGCGGACTGAGTTGAAAAATATTAGCAAACTTTTCGTTTTAATCAGTTTGTTAAATATTTATTAGATTTTCTTTAAAAAAATTTATATTTAAAGGGTGTTTTTGTTTCTTCCGACGATGCTTAAAATACCTATATCGCCGCCCTAAAATGATGTCTTATACTCATATGATTTCTTAAGGATATATCGTCACTATCATACCAAAGAGGCGAATGTGTAATATTTGAAATTTTCGTTTTTTTTACATTTTTGAATATAGTTTTTCCACAAGTATACTGAGTCAAAATCATGTGTGATTTTGTTGGATATTTCTAGCCAAAACATACGAAAACCAAAAGGGCGAATTCGAAAAATTGAAAATCTTGTCATGCCAAAAGGGCGAAACTTTTCGTTTTATCGCCATTTACTGGTTTACACTATTTACTGGTCCAAGATAAACTAGTAGTGTAAAGCAATTAATTGTTTGTTTTTAAAGCACCTATCGATCGGCATCATTATTTAAAAATAATATTCTTGCAAATAAAAAACTTCGAAAATTAATGTTTTTAATAATGATGCCACTCTATAGGTGCTTTAAAAACAAAGAATTAATTGCTTTATACTATAATTTTATCTCGTACCAATAAAAACTTATATCAAAAAAACGAAATAGTTCGCCCTTTCGGCATGACAAGCTTTTCAATTTGTCAAATTTTGCTATTTGCAAGCGATAACTTTTTATTGGTACAAGATAAAATAGTGAAGCAGAGGCATTCATTGCTTTTTTTCTTAATGCATCTATCGATTGACATCATTATTTAAAAATAATTTGTCAAACATTTTTCTTGCTAATAACAAAAATGTCGGTAAATTATTTTTAAATAATTATGCAAATCGATAGGTGCTTTAAAAACGAACCATTAATGCCTTTACATCACTATTTTATCTTGTACCTATGAGAAGTTATGTCAAAAAAACAAAAATATTTACGTATTGATCAGGATATGGGCCATAACAAAATCCGTATTTATAATTCAGTAAGTTGTCCAAATCCAAAGATATTTTATATACGTTATAATAAATGATGAATAAACCAAAATAATAAAATATATTGAAAAAATAATAATTTTTACTAATTTTAAAGCAATTCAAACTTTAAAATTGCAATATGTCGACTATTCTAAACCTAAATTAGCTCTTCATATATTTATGGAAAGAAATAAAATTCTAAAACTGGGTAATTCGGCTTAAATGAAAAATAGCAGAATTTCACTAAAATCAATAAAACGCTTCCTAAATTCTACAATTTATCATCTGAATGTTAAGAAATCAAATTACTCCGTTATCAAATAAGATTTATTCTTCTGAATTTTGAGAAGTTTGTTGACTATTAAAAACCAAAAAGAACACGCAAATTATTGCTTTAGTTTTCATTGTTCTTGCTTTGTGTGTAATATTCTCTTTAATGCTTTGATGCTCTCGATGTTCGTCTGTCATTACTATTTGTTTGTTAGTGTGAATGTCTGTCTATTGAAAGTAACTAAGAGTAATTATTCTTAATATGCAGAGATTATGTTCTTAGGTACCAAAAAAGTAACTAAGAGCAATTATTCTTGACATTTAAAAGATTTTTTCTTAAGGTATCAAACAACAGAATGAAAAATTTTAAAAATAATATATTTATTAACCGAGGTATGCTCTTTTGCTTAATCCAGCCCTGCACAAAACTGAATAAAGCACCAATGGAATGTAGCAAACAAAACAAAAAATATTTGCACGTTCACAATTGTATCCAATGGTTATCAATTATATTCCCATCTTGTAGATGTGAATGTATTAGATTGTGATAGCGATTCGATATGTATCCCATCACTAAAATTAATGATTTTATTTGAGGAAACTCGTCGACTCGAGACAAACCCTCAGTGATATGCGATATATGTGAAATATGACCTCGTCGAAGGTGAGTCAAAGTCGTAAAAGTTTTTAAGGGTTTTCCACTAATTATGTTGAGTAGATAATATTCATTTTGTTTTTACTTTTGAAGCAATACTAATGTCAACTGATTATGTTTTAAATATTATTTTTCATTTTTAATTATGCTACAGAATTAATAGAATTTTTTCTTTTTGTATACCTAAAAAAAAAAAATATCATCTTACATCAAAAAAAAAACTTTCCTTAACAATTATAAATTTTTTAACATATTATAATTTTCTTTTGAAACTTAAGCCTGAATCACACGATTGAATAAACAATCAACTTTTGAATCAATTTTCAAAACAATTTTAATATCAATTGTGTGATTGCCTAATTTTCCATACATACATTGGGAAATCACACGATTGATATTAAAATTATTTGGAAATTAATTCAAAAGTTGACTGTTTATTCAATTGTGTGCTTCGGGCTTTACTGCCTACTTCTGTATTTCGAAACGATAGGCGTATAGATGAAAGTGACGTGAATTCAAAGTTTTAAATGTCAGGTAACAGGAAATCAAAATTTGTGTGAAGAAATTTTGATGTAAAATTTTCATTTTGTCGTTTGTTTCGATATACAGAAAGTGCACAGAAAAAAATGTACTTTGTATTTATAATATATTAATTTATAATTAGAACTTCTTATTAATAAAAAGTTATATTTATAAAATATATCGTCACTGTCATGCCAAAAAGGCGAATGTGCAATTTTTGACATTTGCGTTTTTTTACATTTTTGAATATAGTTTATCCTCAAGTATGCTGTGCCAAAATCGCGTGTTATTTTGTTGGATATTTCTAGCCACAAAAGACAAAACCAAAAGGACGAATTTGAAAAATTGAAAATCTTGTCATGGCAAACGGGCGAATATTTTCGTTTTTTTGCTATAACTCTTTAATGGTACTAGATAAAATAATGATGTAAAGGCAATTATTGTTTGTTTTCAAAGCACCTATCGATTGGCATTATTATTTAAAAATATTTTTCCAAACATTTTTTTCCTGCAAATGACAAATTAATGTTTGACAAAATATTTTTAATTAATGATGCCAATAGATAGGTGCTTTAAAATCAAACAATTAATGCCTTTACATTACTATTTAATCTCGAGCTAACAAAAAGTTATAGCATAAAAATCAAAAATATTTGCGTTTTGATCAGGCTATAGTCTCACAAAATCCGTATTTATAATTCAGTAGGTTGTCCAAATCTAAAGATATTTTGTATACGTTATAATAATTGACAAATAAACCAAAATAACAGAAAAATTTGAAAAAAAATATAAATGTTGCTAATTTTTAAAGCACTTCAAACTTTAAAATTTGATTTCCCAACATTTTTAAAAATGCACATTCGTCCCTTTGGCATGACAGTGACGATATAACGTCGTTGTAGAACGAAATGTCACGAAATACATTTTTATGAAAAACTTAAATTTCAAGTTTGTTGATTAATATTATAAAAAGTATTTGATGTATTTTTAAAGTTGAAATACCAATTGATAGATTTACATTTTCTTATCATGTGATAAAAAAAAATTGAGGTCATCGATTAAAATTAAAGATTTTTGTAAATGAATATTTGGCATTTTGAAAATGTATTTGGTGACTTTTTGTTCTACAACCAGAGAGTATATATTTGATATAGAGTATCCATACAGGTGGTTTCGCTGCCACTTTTGTCAAATAAATTCAAACATTGGTTATGTGGAAATTGAAACAAAAATGTTGTCAACAGACACATTTTCAAATCAATATTCTGATGTTTACTGGCATATTTTTGACTAAACAAATCATTAAAATTTAAAAGGCGTTGGATTGCAATATATCTTGCTAAGTTTGGTTTTAAATTATCCGCGGACAGATCCAGTTTTGTGCACTGTTTTCCTCTGTTAACTTCAATCTGTAAAATTCCACTTCCACATAACCAATGTTTTCGGCAGCGACGCCAGCAAACTCGAAAGGAATCTCTATTAAAAATCTATACTCTCTGCTACAACGACGATATTTAAAAAAAAAAATTAAAAAAAAAAATCGAAATTTTATATTTTTTTCTAATTTTTTTTTCCGAAATATTTTTTTCGATTTTTTTTCTGATAAATTTTTTTTTGAAAAAAATTGTTTTTTCTATTATTTTTTAAATAAAATTTTTAAAACATTAATTTTGTTTTCGAATTATTATCTATACAACATTTTTTTTTTTTTGAAAAATTCGTAAAAAAATATTATATTCATAAATATCATGAACAAATTCATCAATATGACGATTCAAATTCATTGTATTGAATATTTCGTTCTTCACTATAATTTTGGATAGTACGAATAATTTCATATATATAATGAATGTATTCATCAATATGTCATTTAATGAACGGTGATATCAATATGATGAAACTGACAGTTGGTGAAACAATTCATAATATTTATGAATAAATTCATCATATTTATGATTTTTTTTTCTGTGGGGTATTATAGTCTAAACGAATCGTTTGACTGCCAGATGATTATTTTTAATTCACTTCGTCTAAAAATTGATATAACGTAATCTATATATTTTTGTTCGTCTGTCTTTAAGTACTTCTTCCTTAATGTTATTTTCAGAGATATATTATTCATTTTAAACACAATCGTAATTCAAAGTAAAAATATCACGTCATATATTTTTAAAATTAAATTTATATTTTTTCACTTCGTCATAATTTTTTTTTAATACTCTCTCGTTTTATTTAATTCTCATTTTGTTCGATTCTCGTTTTTTCTCAGAAGTTTTATATAATTTTAAATATAATTTCGCTTTATTTAATTCTCATTTTGTTCGATTCTCGTTGTTTTTCAGAAGTTTTATATAATTTTAAATTTATTTGATGTGTTCTTAAATTAAATAAATAATATAATGAATAATTACATAAACATAAATTAATTTTAAAATATTAACATATTTCTGAAGATCGTAAATTATTTTAATACATAGTTTATCCTATACCAACCGATATCATTTGCTTGGACGTATAGCCATGTGCGTATATTTGAGCGGTAACGATTTCCAGTGTACACCATCATCCTTCAGTGATTGATAATTGCCATTTAAATTACTAAAATTTAAATATTATTTAATATATGCAAATTAAAAGCAAAAATACCATATAATTTTACCAAGTAGTACAAATATTATGCCACCAGGCGCCATGTCTAAGTATTGCACAGTTATAACTTTTATTCCGGTCATTATCCACATCTTTAGTGGTAAATTTCGAACCCACATTATACTCAAAAGCATTCCCCACATTGCCTGTAAACTTTCCCAAATCACGCAGCACATAGGACTCCAATTCATTGCCTATACTAAAGCTTGAGTATTTTACATCGTGCTTGGTACCATTAAACAATTCCAATTGTATCCATAGCTCGTGTTTCGTCGAATTCGTCAACTCATGTAGAATGTCAAGTCCCACAAAGTACTCGCCATCAACATCACCAAAACCACGTTTATACTCAGACCAATTGCGATAGAAATCAACTGTACCATTTATTCTTTTTTGTATTATAGTCCAGACATTACCAGAACCCGTGGGATCTATTTCACAGTAGACTGCAAAACGTTTGCCTTCATTTAGATGTGGTGCTTTTAAATGATAAATACCACTGAATTTCGCCAACTCCACTGCCTCGTCACATGTACTCGGATATGTTTTCACCTCACTCCATATATCTTCGAGTAATTTATGTTGTAGCTCTTGTTTATGCGTCATATTTTCCAATTCTTTTTGTAGATTTTCATATTGGAATTTTGTCAATTTTCCTTGATTATCAATTACAATATTTAAATGCTCCAAATCACTTTCATTTTTGTATTTATTTTTAAAAAATGTACGCAACAGTAGTATGTTATTCTTTAAGATTACATTTTCTTTTTCACATTCGCCAATTGTTGTACTCCGTACATCGATCTGATGGTCTTCCATTGAAACATTTTCAGTTTCATTCAAATTTAATTCTGTATTTAGCTGATTTATTAAATTATCTAACCAATTATCAGTCACATTTTTTGCACTTTCGACATCTAATGGAGAGTTTTCTATTGAGTTCATTTTATTTCTAGTATTTAGTTCTGTATTCAACTGGTTTAATTTATTTTTTAACACAATATTATCCTGTTGCAAAGTTTTAACTTGATTTTCCAATATTAATTTTATATTATTCTCTAAATTATCAGTCACTTTGTTATAGTCGTTTTTTAATTTATCTGTTTTGGTTGTAATAACTTTCAGTTCTTCTTTTAGATCCAGACACAAGTTTGTTTGAAATTCCTTTTGTACAATTTGTATATCATTCAAAATTTGTTGCCGTTGTTCGTTGAGTTTTTGCTCGAAGCTTAAATTAAAAACAATTATTATAAATTGATTTAGTGGTTGTTAATATTTACTTCTTATTTAGTTTCTGCATTTCTTGCACCATCGCTTGTACCACATTTTCATGAAATGTTTTCATAAAGTTGTCTTCATCCATATCAAAAACTTCTATCTGAAGAATTAAAAGTTATTATAAATGTATTGAACGATATTTTATATTTACCATAGGTGCATTCCATGGAGAATTTATTGTATCTGCTGCTGCTTTCACTGATAATATCGAAAGGGTCAATATTAAATACATCATATTCTTGCATAAAAATAGTACAACACTCTTATACGGCATAACAATAACTAAATGTTTAGTTGGTACTATAAATTCCCCCTAAGATGAATTTCTTATCAGTTAAAATGAGTAATATTTTTATGCATAAATATTTTTTATAAATAACAGCGTACAAGAGGAACAAAAAAAATCCCAGAGACTTAAAATAATCGAACAACCAGTAAAGGCGATTAGGTTACATAGCAATTTTTGTAGTAGGAACATTTTCATAGCTGGTATAAGTGCGATGTATGGAGACAATTATAAATACCCTACACACAATGTGTGAAAAAATGCTACGCTATGGATGTTTAAAGAGGTCCAGAGGTCATCACGATTATGAATCTAAAAAAAAAGAGGGAGGTTATTATGAGTTAATAATATGACATATGTGAAACCGAAACAGAAACATCGATAGTTTCGTAGTTCACATTCGTAGTTCACACGCATTATTCCTAGTAGAAATTTGTCCGATGCGCCATCAGGAAATGATCGAGTTTTCGTTGGGTAAGCCCTATTAGAGAAAATATGATCATTGCCTTTACATGCCCTTATCATGCTTACCATATCGGGGTTTGCATTATCTAAACAGTCAATGTTCCCGATCATTGCTACATTATTTGTTCCTCATATCGAAAGTAGCATCAGGCAATGATCGAGATTAATGAGAGAAACCCTATTATGCTCGGGCTCAGACAAGGCAATTGCCGGGTAAATATTAAAATGGTGAATTGCCCGATCAGTACATGATCATGGCCTGCGGTAAATACATGATCAGGACACTGCGTTACAAGGACATTATGGGCCTCGTCATATCCCGATCATCTCAAATAATGACATGATCACTTCATGACCATGGCCCTACCAAATTTCTACTAGGGTATAGAGAGAAATAATTCTTCAGTCACACTAAACATTTGTCGAACAATCTCCATACGTATATTTTTCCCGACATTTTTTATATTGTCAAGTTAAAAACAAACATCCACGGACACTACTCAATCTTTCATCCCTCCCTTTAAATAGATTTAGAAACGTTTTTCATCGGTCAAAATTCTGTATATTTTGATGTAGTGAATATTTTTGAATGCGTTTTTGATGGGAAATTGACGAAATATGATTTTAAGAAATCAAAAATAAAAATCGAGAGATTAGATTTATCAGTATAATAAGTGAAACTTGATTTTTTTTTGTTTTTGAATTTTAGTAAATAGAACATTTTTTTTTCTTGTAATAAGTTTGGTTTTAAAATGTTAAACCTCTGAAAATTTTTAAAAAGTGTGAATTTTCAAATTCGGTTTTTTCGCTTCACTCAAAATATTTTCTATGATATTTTACGAAATATTTGTTCGTAATTTTTAATTTCGTAAAATACACGAATGATTCGTAGAATAACACGAAACATTTGTAATTTCTATTTTTTTTCTCAAATTATTTTTAATATATACGATATTACAAATCAATATTCGAAAAATTAAAACAACAACAAAATTACGAATATTTTTTTTTTTAATTATTTTATTTTCTATTACAATTTTTTTACGAAAGAATAACATATTTTACGAATGAGCTTTAAATTTTACGAATAAATTACTAAACGTTCGTAGATTTTGAGGATATATGTAGAATTTTACGATAAATTCGTGTTTTTACGAATAATTAGTCAAATAGCAAAACTGCATTTTATTTAAATTAGTAGTGCAGATAGTTATAAAATACGAACAGTTTTAAAATGTGTTCCGTGTTTGAGTCAAAAGGTATTAAAAAAAATATTAAATCAAAAAATATTAAATCAGTGCAAAATATTTTATATTATAATGAATCGTAATTGTCATCGTCAGTTTTTTTTTTTTAAACATAGTATTTGTGTATTTTACGAAAGATTTGTAAAATGTCTCATATGTTTCATACGAATGCTATACATAAGTTCGAATACTTTCGTAAATTGTTTGAATACATTCGTAAAAAGGTACACAAATATTCAATAAATTTCGCATCTTGCGTATTATGTACGAATGGCTTTCGTAGATAAAATCTACGAATAGTTTCGTAAAATAAAAAATACTTAAGGTTCGTAATTTTATCATAAATTTCCGAAAGTTCTTTCGTGTATTTTTTCGTAAAATATACGATATTCACCCCATATCCACTTCTGTTGTGGAGAAACGTAGCCGCTGGAGCTTAGGTGCCAACTTCGTAAGAAAAATCACTTTTGATGGATTTTTTAATTGCTGAGGGATTAGGGATTTCCCTAGAGATTTTTTATTTCAGCGAGGGATTTTTCTATTCATTAGTGATTCTTTTCGCACACGTTTTGCCGGATATTTTTTGATATATATATTGAGATTTTTTGAGGAATTTTTAATGCCTGAGGGATTTAATATGCGATTTTTTATTGCTGAGGGAGTGTAAAGGGTTTTTCAATAAGAGCGCTACAAAAGTTTTTTTCAAGGGTTTTTCAACAGGGACGCTACTAGTAGAGGGACAGCAAACGACGCCCTATTTCTTGCCGCTCTTTTCACATTTCTCTTCAGTAAGGTTTGCCATTTCATGATGGAAAGATATACGAGCCAACAACGAGTCGAAATTATTAAAATTTACTACCGAAATTCGAATTCGTATATCTTTCCATCATGAAATGGCAAACCTTACTGAAGAGAAATGTCAAAAGAGCAGCAAGAAATATGGCGTCGTTTGCTGTCCCTGTCGCTCTACTTTTGTAGCGTCCCTGTTAAAAAAAACCCTTTATTTCTTAAAAAGTCTCACGAGGGATTTTTATACCCTACACCTATGAGGTAGAGGGTATATTAACTTTCTGCAGATATTGTAACACCCCTTAAGAGGCGTGGCCGGTATGGAAAAGTATATATATTCTTGATCAGCATCACTACCCGAGTCCGTTTAGTCCGTCTGTCTGTCCGTTTGTCTGTCCGTCTGTCTTGCTGTCCGTATACACGATAACTTAAGAAAAACTGATCAGAATGCGATGAAACTTCGTCTCAATATATTTTAGCCAAAAATAGGAACTGAGTTTGAAAATGAGCCAAATCGGTCAACGGACACGCCCGCCTCACATACAAGTCACTTTTATATAATTCTATAGGAACTAATAACTCGAAAAGTATTCAAAATATAGTTATAAAATTTAAAACACCTAAAAATATTCACCTAAAAATATGTGATCCAAAAATGGGCGTGATCCGCACACATTTTTTTTTTTCGTTTTCCCGGGTTTTCATAGTGGAAATTTGATCTGTGAATTACTAAAATCGAATCTATGAAATATTAGCCTTATAAAATTTTTAATATAGGCGTGGTCCGCCCAATTATATTTTTCAAAATTTTTTTTATTAGTTTTTTATACTTTTATATCAATTTTTTAATTTATGGGGATATAAGACGTAAATTTCTGATATGTGAATAATATTCTGAGAGTGGGGAGGTTCAGCATAATAAAAAACTTTAAAATTAAGGTATGCAATTAAATATCCCGCATTAATATCCCCACCAAAGGTGTAGGGTATTCCATAGTCGGGCCCGACCGACTATAAAATTCGCCCCGTGTGACCGAACTTACACTCAGAAAAAAATTCCCTCAAACCCCGGAAAAATTGGTCAATAGGACAATTATTGATTTAATAGTATACAAAAAATAAAAATTTTCATATAAAGTCAATGGCAATGTCATTTTATTTTCTTGTATTTAATGGTATTTTCCGATTAAAATAATAATTTATCCTATTGAATAGTAAAAAACTATTATTTATATAATATTTTTTTCTGGGTGTACCAATGTGACCTAACTTTCCCAACTCGTTTATTTTTTGCTGTGGGAAAATGCGTTTTTTTGAGGATTTGAGGTTGGCATCTATGTGCTGAAGGCGTTATAGCTGAACTAAGTCAACGATTTTGACTTTGAACGTTCACATTTAAAAACTTTTAAACGTTATTAAGGAATTGGAGAATTGATTGTAACTAACAGCTGAATGAATACTCTTTCACACTATACCCCGTTTCATTTTCTAGAAATCATATTTCATCAATTTCCAAGCAAATAAAAAAACGCATTCAAAAATATTCACTACATCAAAAGATTCAGAGTTTTGACCGATGAAAAACTTTTCCGAACCACTGTGTATTGGTTAATTTGAAAAAATTGTGAGATAGAAAAAAACCCAGTTGAAACGAACCAAGTAGGTTAAAATTATGATCCGCCTTTTGTGCATTTTCGACTACAACTCAGTTACTGTAACCGAATTGTAAACGAAAAATTACTGAAACTGTTTCAATATGTAGCTTTTGGTTATTTGCGATATTTATTTTAAAAGTCCCCTTCTTCCCTTTTAACACATCCTCAGGATACGGAAGAAGTCGTTTACTTGACCGTTTACTTGACTGTTTATAATAAATATTTCCAAGAATTTCAGACAATAGGCAGTTTTTTTTCGAGAATCCAGAATAATATATCGTTAAATATTTTAAATTTGAGTTTTGTAAAGGCTCCTAATTGAAATTGCGTCGTCAATATGTTCAATTTTAAATATTGCTGTTAGGAAAATATATCAAAAAAAGAAATATCACAATTTATTCCATATTTTAATATTTAACTCACGCCATGCGCAGTTTCCCATGTCAGTGTGCAACTGTGTCAAATTCCTGACACGAATTACAACAGCAATCGAAACAACAAATAAGTAATCGAAGACATCGATGAAGAATATCGTTAGTAACAGAAAAAATAAAATAAACGAACGAGGAAACGAATATTAAATTACAGAAATTCAATAGGCATGTGTAGGCAGGCACAAAGCTTCCCACACTCACACAAACACAAAGACACACACACAGACACGCATACATATAAAGACACATATACATTCATACGCAATCAATTTGTGCTTTAAGTTAACTTCATTATTATGATGTCGTAGGGAGACCATAAGACACTCAAAGAAAATATTTCGTTTTTGATAATTTTTTCTTATCCCATGTGCAAAATTTCAATTTATGTATTCTGTATATCTGAAATTATTTCCTTTTAAATGTTGGTTCCAATCAGTCGATCATAACCTCAATTTTAATCATTAATATAATCGAACAAATCGTTCCCAGTTCAGCCCCTTTATACAAAACAAACCGGCAGCTTTAACACGGCTTTGTCATAGGATGGGGTGAATTGACACCGGATAGAACCTTTAGACATAGTATTGAATTGGTCTTCAATTGAAGAATCTGGTTCCATTGCAAATACTCCTATTGAAAACCAGTTCAGAGATAGGTC
Organism: Dryomyza anilis; assembly: GCA_951804985.1. NCBI lineage: Eukaryota > Metazoa > Arthropoda > Insecta > Diptera > Dryomyzidae > Dryomyza > Dryomyza anilis. Next base: position 24,670,587 of record OX638131.1, read on the forward strand.
TGAAGGTATCTATGTAGTGTCATTTCACCCCTTTGGCAACTTTAGACGGGTCTGGAGGTATATATGTCAAATTACCGATTCATATGCCAAAGCCTTGTTTGCCTTTTGGTTGGTTTTCTAAAAAAGCAATAGAACTGAGACCGATTCCATTATGCAATTTAGGAGCAATTTGGAGTCATAAAGGAGACCAATTTTTGAGTGTTTTATGAGCCCTCAGAAAAATGACTGTTAAAAGTATCTCATTTAAGACTGTTTTCGGAGCTCTCAAAAATATTACTCATAAAAGATTCATATTTAGTAGTTATTTAGGAGTCCTCAAGGCATTCTAAAAGCATCAAAAATAAAATTGTTACTGAGCGCTCAGCAAATAGACTCATAAAAGTTCTATATTTTAAAATGTTTTAGGAACGCTCCAAAATTTGACTCATAAAAGAGTCCCATTCAAATCAAACTCATAAAATCATCAAATTTAAGAGTATTTTAGGAGCACTCAGAAAAGGGAGTCATAAAAGTATCTTATTTATGCTAGCTTTAGGAGCCTACTGTTTAAATAAAATAGATATACTTATATTCGTTGTAGCCGCGGTAGCTCAGTGGTTAGTGCGTTGGACTGCGAGCCGAAAGGTCCCCGATTCAAGCCTGGACTGGGGCTAACAACATCTTTTCATAGAAACATTTTTCTATACCGCGCTACCTCTCGTCAGTAAATGGCAAACCTACGAGAGTAAAACATTGCCTATGAAAAGCTCTCACCAGCCGTTCGGATTCGACGATAAACTGTAGGTCCCACCACTTTGAGTACAAATATAACACGCACAGCTCAAAATGGTGAGAGAGCTCGGCCGAAGTTCTATACAGGACTGTAGCGCCAAGCTATTATTATTACTTATATTCGTGTTGAAATCAAATGAAAAATAATAATATAATAATAATAATGAATGAATGAAAATAGAATAATGAAATAAGAATAATGAATGAAAATAATAATAATAATCTAAATTCAACAGACAAACCTACATATCAAATGGATTTTTTGAAATGAATGCATTTTCTCACGGATGTCTGGACTAAGATAAACATGAACATGCACTATGTTGGATTGATATCAGACACATTCTATATTTCTGAAGAAAGAAAAACTCCAAAGATGAAGCAATTGTGGTGTCCGGAAATACTCAAAAAATATGAATGTTTTAATAATATTTTAAAATGATCAAAAATACGCGGATTTTTGCGCTCTTTAAAGAGTGTGCACTACCCAAGTTTCTGTAGCCTGTTTAGGATCTTTTCAGTGCTCAAATATGAGTGTTTTAGGAGTAATAGAAGTGTCAAAAATATGAGGGTTTTTGGGCTCATAAAATGGTTCCCCTCTACCCAGGGGTTGGGAGCCTTTTTGGGCTCTTTTTAGAGCTAAAATATGAGTGTTTTAGGAGTAATAAAAGTGTCAGAAATATGAAGATTTTTGGGCTCATAAAATGGTGGTTGAGACCCAGGGGTTGGTAGTCTTTATGGGCTATTTTAAGTGCTCATATATGAGTATTTAAGGAGTAGTAAAAGTGTCAGAAATATGAGGGTTATTGAGCTCATAAAATGGTGGCCTCTACCGAGGGAATGCGACCCGTTTTGGGCATTTTTAAGTGCTCATATATGAGGTAACACTCATAAATATGACACATTTAGGAGTCTTAAATGACTCAAAAAGTTTGCTGGGATTTATTTTCCTGTTGGTATAGCATACATTATAGTATTTTAAAATACAATTCATATTGGAACATATTTTGTTATATTCTAAGTTGACTACACGGATAGAAAAGATTTGTTTGAATATGTTTGAATGTAATTATAACGTAATTCGAAATCATTATTTTGTTCAAATTTAAATATAAGTATACGATATTCAAACATAAATTGCCTTAATCGTGAATTTACTATATTAATGTTTCTGTAGAAATAAATATTTTTCATCAGATATTAATATATGTATGTTTGATATTTCCAGTATTTAACATACCCAACTACAAAAAAAGGTTCTTTGAATTATATGTATTCGGTTATTCGTGATTGTTACTGGGTGACAACGAATTTAAAAATAATAGCATTATTTTGATTATATATATGTTTGGCATTACGAAGTCACAATTAAATAACACTACTTTTAGCACTCAGTAACACTCACATTAATACTTTTCATATAGTTCAAAGTTTATTTTTGGTGGAAGAATTTGTTTAAGTACCGCCAATGACTGTTAATACCAGATGGTGGCTGTTTGTGAATTATCCAATTAATCCGTAATTTACTGAACTCAAAATAGGAACATTAGATGGAAATAAAATTATTAAGATGTGTAATGAAAAAAATTTAAGTTTATAATTATATAATATAAATAAGAAAAATGTAATTTAAAAAAAGGGAAAAATGAATATTGTGTAAAGAAGTTATTAGCACTAAATTTACTTTTTTACATTAAAGTTAAATGTAAACATAAATATGTTTACATGTAAATAAAATGTTTTTCACATTCAAACATATATATGTTTGCAATAATGCCGAAAATTATTTATTCTGATCATAAATATGTTTGAACGAAACCAAAAATATGTTTGGCTGTTATATAATAATGTTTGGCAATGAAATAATACTTTTGTTTGCATAAAGCTCCAAAGATATATGTAATGCCTGCAAAATTATGTTTGGGAGAGCCATTTTTGTTTGCAGCGTGTAAGGATTTTTAGCATTTGAATAAAAATTCTTGTCAACATGTTGGAGTAAACAGTGAAAGACCACATTATATCTGTTGTAGTTCCCAACAGAAACTTTTAAGTCTCCTCTTGTTAAATTTACTTTAATAGTAAAATGTCATAGAAATTACCGATTATTAAAACTGTTTACTATTCAACCGTTAAATTTGTGTACATTCAAATATTATAAAATATTTACATAAACTCAAATATGAGCATTTCCTGGGGTTCCGGACGGTACATTCATACGCTTAAAACTTTAATATCTCGAAGGAAAATTAATGAATTTACTGTTTTTTTTTTATTCATGTAGTTTTTAAACAGAACTAAACATCAAATTAGAGAATTCTATATGGTTGATCAAAAGTTATAAATGAAATAGTGGGCGTTCCGGACGAGACAAAAACGGAAGTGTATGACGAGATTCATATGGAAATGCCAAAAATGCAGCATATTTTGCATACAAATGATTTTTTTGAAATATTTTTAAAAATAGCTGAAATCATGTGCTTTATTTGTATATTTACACTCTGTTCGTAATCTTTATAGTTTTTTCATAGTAAATCACAGAAAAATTCCGGACGGTACAGTATAGAAATTATTAGTACGATTTTTATTCAAAAAATTCTTTTTGCGTATAATATATTTTTTTTGAAATATTTCGGAACATAGCTGAGACAATTTACTTTATTTTTGTATATGTGCACTTTGCTCTTAAAGTATACAGTTATTTCGTAATAAATCGCAGAATAATTCCGGACGTTCCGTATGGAAATTTGCACTATGATTTTTTGCTAAAAATAATTTTGTATATGACAATATTAATAATTATTATTACGACATGAAAAGTGATGTACTATTCAAATTTTCAGATGTTCCACATACATTTTAAATTTTCTTATTTTTATTGAATTAGTAATTTTTAAATATCCTAAATTTAGATCAAACTTATAAATATATATTAACTTTTTTTACAGTGTATAACTGTATTTATATCACATACATAAAATCATGTGTACATTTGTGTGTGTGTGTGTTCGTCGCCAATCAATTGATATGAATTTAACTTGAGCTGCGCTGCTGCGTTCATTTCAATTCTATTCAATTCAACGATGCCGCCTTCAATACAAATGAAATGTATTAGCAAATACTGTTTAGGGACCTGCAATGCCAACCAACAACAGTTTCTTTAACTTTCTGACAATATCACCCCATCAAACACGTTATATACGACATACCACTTACTTTCTTTCTTTCCTCCTATCTATCTTTGTAATTTTTAACTTTTGATATACTCGTTTTGTTCTTTATATTATTCCGAATTTTGCATTATTACAGAATACTTTTTTAATGTTCTCATTTCATGACATTAAGAAAAAGTTATATCAAAATGGTCTGCAGATATCAAACCGAAAAATCGATTTATATTCCACCTTAAAACTTTGTAAATATATTTATAAAATATTGAAATATTGGTTTCAAGTTATATTCTCTCTCAACTACATAAATATGAAAATCTTTAAAATTAAACATAAAAAAAAATTTAACACGAAGCCAGTTCAAGAATGGTTCGAGGTATCTGGAGTCTCCCAGTCGTATTATACAGCGATTTAACTTAATACAAGTCAATTAGGTACTTATTCCAGTATACCATTCATTTCAATACCGCAAATTTTTTTTTTTTTCTTAATTCTAAATTATTTTGTGTTATCTTCTTTTATTAGTGAACTGTTTAAATTTTTATTTATTTATTTTTAATTTAACTTAATTCGTTTTTTATATCGCTCTGTTGCCTACAAAACGAAAAACAATCGATTCGTTGTGGTTCGCTGCATTCTTCATTCGTTGACGTTTTGAACGTGCGCGAAAATATATTGCAAAGCGAACCAGAAAAGATAATTAAATTTTACATACAGACAGCTCGAGATACAGCCAAATTTTTGTACTGACAAAAAGTGAAGGAACCACACGAACTGAGCTAACTGTTGAACCGAAACTAATTGCGATCAACAAAAAAAAAACGAAAGGCTCGTCAAGATTACATGCAATATATAAAAAATATAAAAGCGGTAAATAGTATTTAGAATGCAGAATTCAAAGAATACGATAATAGGACTGTCTTAAAATGCGACCAATTTTAATAATAGTTATTAGCAGTCAATCTCAGCGTGAGAATTATTTAAAACATCCCAATAAACATTTTAATAATAATAATAATAGTTTGGCGCGACCAGTCCTGTATAGAACTTCGGCCGAGCTCTCTCACCATTTTGAGCTGTGCGTGTTATATTTGTAGTTAAAGTGGTGGGACCTACAGTTTATTGCCGAATCCGAACTGCGGGTGACAGCTTTTCATAGGCAATGTTTTACTCTCGTAGGTTTGCCATTTACTGCTGAGAGGTAGCGCGGTATAGAAAAATGTTTCTATGAAAAGATGTTGTTAGCCCCAGTCAAGGCTTGAACCGGGGACCTTTCGGCTCGCAGTTCAACACACTAACCACTGAGCTACCGCGGCTACTACATTTTTAAAATAATAATATTAGTTTGGCGCTACCAGTCCTGTATAGAACTTCGGCCGAGCTCTCTCACCATTTGAGCTGTGCGTGCTAAATATATTTGTACTCAAATTGGTGGGACCTACAGTTTATTGCCGAATCCGAATGGCTCGTAGGTTTGCCATTTACTGCTGAGAGGTAGCGCTTTCTTTGAAAAATATGTTGGCAGTCGCTGGGGATCGAACCGCGGACCTTTCGGCTCATAGTCGAACGCACCAGCGACTTTTTGCTCGTAGTCCAACGCACTAACCAGACGAGCTACCGACGCTACAGCGAATAGTAACCAGTTGGGAAGGTTAGATCACATGGGAAATTTTAAAGTAGGTGTTATTAGGATTATCAAAATTATAGTCGGTCTAAGCCGACAATAAATACCCTACACATATGTGTGGTTACCATTAAAAGTGGTATATAGGTTACCAGTGTATACGAATCCTGAAAATAACTACAAACTTTCAATCGCTGAAGAATTTCCATTCATTTGATACCCATATTTACAAATTGGTAGGTGTACCGAATTTCACTTTTTTTTTTGGAACCACAAGTCGTTTCGCCGGAAACCATTATTTTCATGTATTTGAGCAAGAGTCGATATATATTTGACCAAAAAAAGTTTTCCTAAGCACGTATACAGTAAAATTGATCTGTAGATATAAATTTGATACGAGGTATTTGAACATAAGTGGTCGGTACTCAGGTCACAATATACCGAATATGCCAATTTTCTTGTTCAGACAGCTTAAATATATAAGTAATTTAAATCTAAAGTGTCATTGCCCTAGCTCTTCTATTTTTTCTGTAATCGTGATTTCAACAGACAGACGGACAGACGGACATCGCTAAATCGACTCAGGAGGTCATGCTGATCAAGAATATATATACTTTTCCATACCGGAGATGCTTCCTTATGGGTGTTACAAACGGCGTACCAAACTGTATATACCCTTTCACTTTTAGTGTAGGGTATAAAAAGGTTTGAAACTTAACTTACTAATAAGTACATTTCGACAAGATTATGAAAATATTTATATAAAATTTACGTATCTTTATTTTCACAAAAGTATTTACAAATATCGAAATATTTGTGAAACTATTATAAGAAAATCTTTTGAAATAAATGTTTTCTAATTATTTTTATATCCTGTATTTTTAGAATACTGATAAAAAAAACCTACGTATTTATATTTTCACACGTATTAATTGAATGTCGGTTTAAATTCTGAATTTGTTTAATACATTTTTCTGAAATTAACGTTCTTCCAAATATTGTTCATCGCATTTTGAATATACTCAAAAAATCCTTGCGTATTTCTTTGTTAGTAAATGTATTTACAAATTGCGATTCCAATTTTGAATATTGTTTTGAAATATACGTACTTCCAAATAGTTTTCAACGCATTTTGAGAGTACCTGAAATATACTAACATAATTTTAGTTTTATAAATATTCTTATAATTATCGATTCCAATTGTGAATATGATTTTGAAATACACGTTTTTCCAAATACTTTTCAACGTATTTTGATTGTATTTGGAATATACGTGCGTTTATAAGTTTTTAAACGTATTTTTTTTTAATTTTGTACTATAGCAAAGTGATATTATTTTAAAAAATTTACATATAGATTTTTTTTTAAATAAAATTGAAAATATTTTTTTTTTTTCAATAAAATTAATTTTGTAATTTTACTTAATTGTACCTACTTAATTGTGCAGGACATCAATATTAACTTAAAAAGTAATGAAAAATACGAAAAAATCCGATACTGGCGAAATGCCCATTCTTTATCCGAAGATGTAGCGAATATCTTGGGGCTTTCGTTTGTCGTTGCTGTGTATGAAGTCGATTATGACGATATGCGTGCTATAAGTGCTGTGCCGGCAGTGCACTCTGAACTCGAAGGACACCACAATGTCCCGAGTGCTTCCCACTTAACCAATATATTTATATTTCTTTTTTTTATATAGTTTCTTTTTGATCTTACAACACATTTTAAAACACATTAATAAATACATATTTTAAAAAAGCCATCTATGGTTATTTAAAAAAGGTAATATTATTTTTTATATAAATGTATATAAACATCAATAAAACCTTTACAGTTTGCACAAAAATACACGCATAAAGCATTCTGAATATACATATACAAAACGTGAATAATTCATTTTAAAATATACGTGTAAATCATGTACGATTTATGAAAATCCAAAACATAAAAAATATGTGTTTAAAAACATTTAAGAAAAGTTTATTTATACACAAAAGCACACATGGACTTGTGAAGCCCCTATATCTATAATATTCCTATATTTAAGACCCGTTTTCCAAAGAAAATCGTACGCTTATATTCAATGAAATATTTACTTGAGTAAGCGTACAATATGCGTATTTCCAAGCATAAATGTTTATTGGAATAAGCATAAATGTTTATTGGGATAAGCATAAATGTTTATTGCATAACTTTATAAAATGTTTCATTACATTATGTAACTGTATTTTAAATCAAAACTTTGTATTTGAAATGTGTACATGTCCGACATATTGCAAAATAATTTCAGCGTATATTCAAAAAGCAAGTTTGAGGTAATGGGCCATATTAATAAAAAAAAGTATTTACTTTTAAGCAAGCTGATATATTTTTGAGCAAATTTTTTAATTTATTTCAGAATTTTTATAGTAAATGGTCACTTTTAACGTTATATTAATACCTACCAAATTAAAATTTTATATTTTTGAACATTAGCAAAAAGTTTTTAGTATTTTAATTAAATGAAATGCGAAACATTTTGACAATTCGGAGCATTTGCTTCAAGTTTTGAGTAAAGTCGATTTTTATTAATATGACCCAATGTCGCATTTGCATTTCTTTTGTGAAATGAGTTATTGAGATAATCTATCCAACTATGTTTTTTCGAACTACCCTAGTAGAAATTTTGGTAGGGCCATGGTCATGAAGTGATCATGTCATTATTTGAGATGATCGGGATATAACGAGGCCCATAATGTCCTTGTAACGCAGTGTCCTGATCATGTACTGATCGGGCAATTCCCAATTTTATTATTTACCCGACAATTGCCTTGTCCGAGCCCGAGCGTAATAGGGTTTCTCTCATTAAATCTCGATCATTGTCTGATGTCATTTTGTTATGAGGAACAAATAATGTAGCTATGATCGGGAACATTGACTATTTAGATAATGCAAACCCTGGTATGGTAAGCATGATAAGGGCAAAGGTAATGATCATATTTTCTCTAATAGGACTTACCCAACGACAACCCGATCATTTCCCGATGGCGCATCGGGCAAATTTCTACTAGGGTAGAGGTAGCCGCGGTAGCTCAGTGGTTAGTGCGTTGGACTGCGAGCCGAAAGGTCCCCGGTTCAAGCCTGGACTGGGGCTAACAACATCTTTTCATAGAAACATTTTTCTATACCGCGCTACCTCTCGTCAGTAAATGGCAAACCTACGAGAGTAAAACATTGCCTATGAAAAGCTCTCTCCCGCCGTTCGGATTCGGCAATAAACTGTAGGTCCCACCACTTTGAGTGCAAATATAACACGCACAGCTCAAAATGGTGAGAGAGCTCGGCCGAAGTTCTATACAGGACTGTAGCGCCAAACTATTATTATTATTAGATCATTGCCAGTGTGGTCAAAATAAGCATTTCCAAAATTATCTGCGGTCTCTAGAAAATTAAACAAATTTATTCTCATATTATTTCTATATAATTTGATGTTTCCATTTTTTATTTTCTCTCTTAAATTATAACTGAAATTTTCAATAAATAACCAGAAATTATTTAAATATCTTAAAAACTATTTTTAATATTGATATTCCTTTTTGTATTAAATTTTTCACAACCTATACGGTTTTTTTAGTATGACATCAACTTCATTGCAATTTTTATAGTAAAATTTATACAACATACAAACACCGAACAGCTCACAGTGCAATTGATGACAATAATTATTTATTTAATTTTTTAATTTTATTTAAATGCTCAGTGATTTCTGAATGGGGGAATTTTTTCATTCATTTTTTTTTATTATTACTATTCATTGATTTTTTTGTTGAATGAGTTTTAATTCAGCTGATAAGCATTTCCAGTTGCCAGTCGCAATATAAATGCATGAATGCAGATAAAGCTCGAAAAGTGATAGTAAATGTTATTTAATAATAAAAATTTGCCGCATTTATTACTAATTAAAAAAAAAACATACATACATAGTTCTGGGGAATTGAAAAAATAGTTTTTCATTTCTTATCCTCCTGAATTATTTAATCATAATTTTAAAACAAAAATTTAATTTGTAATGAAAAATTATATTTTTAGTGAAAAATGGAATTTTTAGTCATAAATTGAATTTTTATAGAAAAATTGAATTTTTATATAGAAAAATTGAATTTTTATATAGAAAAATTGAATTTTTATATAGAAAAATTGAATTTTTATATAGAAAAATTGAATTTTTATATAGAAAAATTGAATTTTTATATAGAAAAATTGAATTTTTATATAGAAAAATTGAATTTTTATATAGAAAAATTGAATTTTTATATAGAAAAATTGAATTTTTATATAGAAAAATTGAATTTTTATATAGAAAAATTGAATTTTTATAGAAAAATTGAATTTTTATAGAAAAATGTTCAGTTTAGTGAAAATTTGAATTTTTAGTGAAAAATTTAATGTTTAGTGAAAATTTTAATTTGTACTGAAAAATATAATATTTAATAAAAATTTGAATTTTTAGGAAACAATGTAATTTGTAGTGAAAAATTTAATTTTTAGTGAAAAATTAAATTTTGAGTAAAAATTTTAGTTTTTAGTGAAAAATTGAATGTTTAATGAAAACTTGAATGTTTAGTAAAAAATTACAAATTTGAATTTTTAGTGGCAATTTATATTTTGAGTGATTTTAAATTTGTGATGTTTTTAAAAAGTCCTTCATCTTTTGGTTTTTTCTTTTTTGCACTGGCAAGCAAAACGAAATCCTTGCTCTGATCCTGGCTGTCATGTCAGGTGCTTAAAAATGCAAACAGCAGGAGCTGCTAAGAAATTCACCTGACGCAAAAGCAACAACAACAACAAGGTAAGTCCCACAGTTTGGCCAAAATAACAAGTTCAGAAGCCATGTTGTTATTGTATAACTAATGTTGTTGTTGTTAATGTAGATGTTGTTGCACAGGTTGCTTTTAGGTTGAATGAACCGCCGTGCAACGTAAACTTATAGAAAAGCCAACAAAATCTACAATAGCAACAACAACAACAACAACGAGATACAAATAACTTCTTGGTTTGGTCACAGCAACAGCAGCGCAGCAGCAGAAAAAGCAGCAACAGCAACAAATTCTTATATAAATGCAGCAGCAACTACGACAGATAACAGCAGCAACAACATCTTTATAGAGACGTTTTTTTTTCAAATTCTACGTCAACTTTTTCTAACTTTAAGCCCAAAGAAAAATATTTGTAGTTTTCATAATGTTAAGAAATACCTACACAGAAAAAAATAATCGTCGTAAATATAGCAAACGATATTAATTGCATTCATTAGTCAATCCAGCAATGAAATTCACCAATTTATTGAAAACATTTGCTATTCTTTGTTAAATCAGCAATTCCATTTGCTAATATGAATATTTGTACGTCAGTGCAGCAAATCAGTCGGCGCAATGTCATTTGCATTTTCTTAATGATTGTTCTGGATAATTCGACAATGTTGACAGATTTTTTTATTACAGATTTTTATATTAACCAAATGGCAAAATAGGTAAATAGCTTTAAACCGCGAGTCAGTTTGTTTGCTTTGAGTCTAAATAAAAATAAAAATTTGCATTTTACTTGTGACAAACATCTTGTAACTATTTGCATATGGTGCATTATTTCTCAAGTGTACCCCAAAAAAAAGTCTCCTATTTCATTCAAAGTTTGCAGGAGTGTAGTCATATGTGATGGTGTTTTAAGGATTTTTTTATTTCTGTTCATTGTGTTGTTCATTGTTTCCTTAGGAGGATTTTATTAAATTTTGCGAATGCAGTTTTGATCATTATTTTATGCATGTATATTTCGTATAATAAATAATGTATTTTTTACTTTCAAAAATGTTGTTAAAAAAATTAAAACAGTTTTTTCGAGAAATGCATTTTCCTATAATTCCCTCATAGATCACCAAATGGGATATCCACTTTTACTATGGGATAAAATAGCAAACAATAAATTATATATATAAAATGTGATCCTCTTCGGGAGTCTTTTGCAAACTTTGAATGAAATTAAGATCTTTTTTTTTGTGAACACTGGAAAAATAATGCCCCATAAACACAGAAAAAAAAATTCATCAATATGATGAATTTATTCATAAATATTATGAATTTGTTTGCAAAGTACCAGATTCATATTGATACCACCGTTCATTAAATGACATATTGATGAATTACATTCATTAGACAAATGAAATTATTCGTACAATCGAACATCATAGTGAAGAACGAAATATTTAATACAATGAACTTGCATCGTAATATTCATGAATTTATTCATAATATTTATGAATATAATATTTTTTTACGAATTTTTCAATAAAAATTTTTTTTTTTAGAAAATAATTCGAAAAAAAAAGTGTTGTTGTAAAAAAAATAACAGAAAAAAAAAAATTTAAAAAAAAAAAATTGTGAAAAACAAAATTTTTCAAAAAAAAAAATTTTCAAAAAAAAAATGTATTTACAAAAAAAATTTCAAAAATATTTTATTTTATGTTTTTATTATGAAAATATTATTCTTTGCGTGTTGCTCATGCATCTTATATCTTTGTGTTTGATTACATCATTTTACTCACTTGACGTTCTTCCTCATTGCTTTAGTTTTCACAAATATTCTGCGTGTCTTATTCTTTTTTTTTCTATTATTCTTCTTCATCTTTTTCGTTTTCTACTAAGACTGGGCAACACACATGTGCCTGTTGCTACTGTTAGAGCAGCAACAACAGCAGCAGACGGCTTCTGTTGTCATTTTTCAGCTTAAATTTAGTTTCACTTTTTTGTTCTTTTAGAACGTGTGTTGATTGCAGGTTAGAGATTTCCGGTTTGCAAGTACTTCAGGAACAACAGCAGCAGCAACAACATTAAATGTTGACAATCAAAATGCATAGCTGCAACATGTTAGTGTTGCCAACTGTTTGACGTTTCAAATCATGTGGCATAAAATATAAAGGCGTACACCCAGAAAAAAATTCCCTCAAATCCCATTCAAATTGGTCAATAGGACAATTATTGTTTTAATAGTATACAAAAAGTAATATTTTCATATAAACTCAAAGGCAATATCATGGAATTTTCTAATATTTAATGGTATTTTCCGATTAAAATAAAAATGTATCCTATTGACTATTTTTAATAGTAAAAAACTATTATTTATATAGTATTTTTTTCTGGGTGTAGCTTATGAACTCTAAGAACAGACCTTTTAAGAAATACATATATCAACGCCACTTCTTTTTTAAAATGAATTTAAATTATATCTACGTTGAATATATTTATATTTGTTACAATTATATTTTAATTACTTTGTTATTTTAATTAAATATTTTAATTTTTCAGTATTAAGTATTATATTTATATACAAAAGTTGAGTTTGTGTCTCGTACCAGAATAAGTCTACAAAGTTTATCAAAAAAATATCATAAAAACATTTCATTAGTTATAATAAATTATAATAAAATATAAATATGTTTGTCACAAGGTAACTAGGCCCAGTCCCTGCTATGGAACGTTTGTTGTACTTGTTTTGAGGTCAGATGGGAAATTTTGATAGTTAGTGTTAGTAAGTATTGTAACAAAGAATTTGATAGTTGGTGTTGGTAAGAACTGTTAAAGTTATAGTCGCACTAAGCCGACTATTAATACCCTACAGATATGTAGTAAAGTGATCCAGAAATCCCCAGGGTTTACGAAACATCAATAACTGCAAACTGTAATATTGAAAGAATTTCCTTTCATTTGAATACCCGTATCTGTGATTCGAACTCATATTTTCTTTCTCCCCGATATTCTTAACAAAATTCCCCAATTTACTACACAGTTCCCCGCACGAATGTAATTTAAACACACTGAGAATAAATTGTGCTTTTTTAATACGTTTGTAATAAAAACCGAAATATTTCCAAGAACAAATATTACGCAATATGTAATACATTTTTTCGCATTGTCTGTTTCATTGCAAGAACTTAAATAATTGAACTCGATTTTCTAAAATCTTTTTTTAATTTATTTAATTTTTGAATGAAATATTGAGAAAAAATATTTGTCATTAGCATGTGGTTCCATATTTATTGCTAACAAAATTAAACGTCGTTCAATTTAAAAACACGTTTAGTGCTCTATGTTCAATTCATGTTTAAACTTTTTTTACACAGTTTTAAAAGTCTATAGTACCTAATCAAAATGTATGAAATACTTTTAACTTTACAGAGGGATAAACAATACTTAATCAGTTTATGTGACATTTTATTTGTGATATGTTGACTATGAACGAAACTACATCTAGTTTAAACTAAGTTTAATTTTAAAATGTGACGGAAAAACTTGATCTTTTCAAATCAGGTTTAAATTAGCAAATAAAATTTACCATTTAAGCAGAGACAAATATTTTTGAATTTTACCAAACAATGTAGAAAATTAAATTAAATGTCAACTTATGATCGATCTGTCACATTTTCTATATTTTTAAAGAGGCATATTCTATCGAATTCGAGGTATATTCGAACGAATTCGATTTTATATGCAAACTTATAAACCAACTATTTTGAATTCGATTTCATTATTTTCCAAACGAAATAAAATTGTTGAAGACAAAACACGCTGTCTGAATTTATTTGAAAAACAGTATATTTCACTCAGATATCGTATTTAAATTTAAAATCGTTTGTTTGCAAAATGTAGAAAATGCAACAAATCCTAATTTGAAATTCCCCACCAAAAGTGGCTCATTCCCTGATTACACGCTAAGACTAAAATTCCCCAGCATTTGGGGAATTCCCGTCCAGTTGGTATCACTGAGCCGTATGTACGAATGGATAAGTGTAACGAATTTCGATTTTATTTTTTTTTGTTTCATGGGAAAAACATTATTTTTATATATTTGAGAACAAAAGTTTACTTCGGGCGGCATAAAGGAAAATTCACCGATAGATTTCAGTGTTATATGAGGTATTTGAATTTAAGTGGTCGTTTCACAAGTCACAATCGATAAATCATGCCCATTTTCTATACCAGACAGCGTAGGTATATATGTTATCTAAATTAGGAGTTTCATTTATGTACCTATTTTAGTTTTTTTTGTAAACATGATTTCAACACACAGACGGACACACTGTCAGGCATATATCCCTAAAACGGTTTAGAGGCCATTATGATCAATAATATGCCTCCTTCTGGGTGAATATATCCTTTCACTCTTAGTGTAGGATATAAAAATGTTCTTAATGAAATCTTTGATCATCAATATATACATTTTATATACCATGATACAGTCAAAGTTATTTATCTTAATGTTTACAAACAATTTGAATATGTTTGAGACAAATATAGTTAGCACAAACATATTTTATGTTATATAATATATCATAAAATAAATCAAATTATTGGATTATATTTCTAGATTAATTAATGTCATAGTATGTTTAAAACTTTATGTACACACAAAAAAAATCTTGTTTGGTGCAAACAATAATGCAAACAAATACTTGAAGTGTTTGAAATATTATTTGCAACAACCAATTCAAATGATTTGTAGCAAATGCTTAAATTATTAATCGCAAACAACCGTAATATTTGTACCAAAATATATAAATTTTTATCGCTTTTGCTAGAAACACTTTTGATTCCAATAAATAGTTCTATTGCTTTCAAACTGAATCCACATTCCACACAGACGCATGCATTGAACATATTTTGTTATTACTCATTTAGCCATGGAGTAGAATTTATTATTAAAAAAACTTTAGAAAATTCGAATAGATTTTCGAATTAGTTTTACACAAAATCTGTTAATTTGTCCGAGTCGAATGTGAGTTCTGGCGATAAACGTTGCACTTTGCCTAAGGTTCGGCACAGCACTAAAAACGACATGATTGCTTTCGGAAATACTCGGGCAAATACTTCCTCTTAAACAAGTGTTTCGAGCAAACACTTTAAATAATTATTATTTGAGGCAATTGACAAGTGTTTGTTCCAAACACTAGTTAACATTTACCATTTAAGACAAATAGATGTGGTAGTTAAGAGAAGTATCGAATGTGTTTAGGAGGAATAATTAATTGAACACTTTGTAAGTGTAATGTAAACAATTAAAGTGTTTACGACAAATAAATTACTATATATTACAAATACTAATAATTTGAAGTGTTTGCAGGAAACAGTCATTATTTATGGGCAATTATATAAAATTATAAGTCTTCAGTAGAAACAATAAGTTCTCACTACAAACGTTTGATTGTTTACGGCAAATATTACTTAAACAATCATTTTGTGTGTGTATATAAAGGTTTTTCAATAAGAGCGCTACAAAAGTTTTTCAACGGGGACGCTACAAAAGTAGAGCGACAGGGACAGCAAACGACGTCATATTTCTCGCCGCTCTTTTGACATTTCTCTTCAGTAAGGTTTGCCATTTCATGATGAAAAGATATACGAGCCAACAACGAGTTGAAATTATTAAAATTTACTACCAAAATTCGAATTCGCCAAAAGAGCAGTAAGAAATTTGGCATCGTTTGCTGTCCCTGTCGCTCTACATTTGTAGAGTCCCTGTTGAAAAACCCTTTATAGTGCTTTCTAACAAAGAGTTATCAGTTATTAATTTAATTTTTTATTACCGAACTCTTGCCAACTCTATATCAAAAATAGTCAAGAGTGTTATGAGTACCTACCTCGTGTATGGAATGGTATGATATCAAGTTAGATTGCTATGTTTTGTAACGAGTTTTCTAAGCCGTATTTAGACTCAAAATGTGCAGCAGCAACAAAAGAAGAAGAAGAAAAAAAGATACAACCAACATGCAGATCAAGAACCAGACCATCAAGTGGTAAATATAAAAGTATAAAAAAAAAGAAAAACCAAAGAATTAAAGACTCTAATGCCATAAGCAGTGAAAGACGAAAAAGTAGCCAACAAAACCACTATGGGGAGGTTAGGGGTATAAAGTAGGAATGAAAATAGTAGGAAATCATGTGGGTATGTAATTTACTTTTCCTTATAAACGTTGGCAGATGAAAGTTTATAATTTAAGTAATGATTGTTTTATGGGAATTTGTTGTGGTCTCTTGTTGAGATTCTGCAAAAGAGACAAGGTACATAATAATAATAATATCATGTTGAGTATTTGGAACCAACTAAACAACGTAATTTTGAAATTATAGGGTGTTTTTGAATATAGGGTTTTGTTAAGATATTTATGAACATTGGGTTCCACGGAGGTTATGGAATAGAATTAAGAGTACATATAAAGTGTTTTTCAACAGGGACGCTACAAAAGTAGAGCGACAGGGACAGCAAACGACGCCATATTTCTTGCCGCTCTTTTGACATTTCTCTTCAGTAAGGTTTGTCATTTCATGATGGAAAGATATACGAATTCGAATTTCGGTAGTAAATTTTAATAATTTCGACTCGTTGTTGGCTCGTATATCTTTCCATCATGAAATGGCAAACCTTACTGAAGAGAAATGTCAAAAGAACGGCAAGAAATATGGCGTCGTTTGCTGTCCCTGTCGCTCTACTTTTGTAGCGTCCCTGTTGAAAAACCCTTAAAAAGCTTTTGTAGCGCTCTTATTGAAAAACCCGTTATTATAGGATTTAATAAAGCATCTACTTTTCCAATTAGTAATATTGTTTTTAATAAAAGTATGTTTGGCATTTTTTTTATATTTCACAGTTTTAAAAATTAAATGTGCTCCAATTAAAAATTTATCATTTTATAAATTGAACAAAAAAAAAACACAAATGTTGTAACTGTCAAAAATATGCTTAATTGGTGCTGAACAAAAGCACCAAATTTCGCCACAGCAAACTTATATGCGGATATTGTTCATCTGGTTGTCACGAAAAGGCTTGACGCAAAAAGTTCCAAAATAAAAATACAAACAAAAAAATTGTTGACAACGAAATAAGCAAAAATATTGCACCAAAAAAAAAAAATGAAAACAAACAGAAAAATGGAAAAAACAGCAACAACCGAAAAAAAGAGCACCAAACATTTTGCGAAAACGTTGCGCAAATATTGTTTCACGAAATTAATTAAAAAATAAACCACTGCAACGCATAAAAATTGAAGCGACCCGATTACGCACGGCACGGCACCGCACCGCTTGTCGGCTGAAAAAGGTCCTTTTTAAATGGGACACTTGAAATGAAAACTTTCAACGAAGCAGAAATGACAGAAAACAGCGCACAGTTTTCC
Organism: Dryomyza anilis; assembly: GCA_951804985.1. Taxonomy (NCBI): domain Eukaryota; kingdom Metazoa; phylum Arthropoda; class Insecta; order Diptera; family Dryomyzidae; genus Dryomyza; species Dryomyza anilis. The sequence continues at coordinate 24,688,342 of OX638131.1, forward strand.
AGAGACCTCACCAGCAAGTTCAAAACAAAAGTTGAGTCGTTGAATGGGAGCAACACAAAAAACACAAAACATTTTTTTTTTATAAAAAAAAAAAAATTCAAAATATAAAAATTTTTTGATTAACGAACTTTTATAATTCTTGCGCCTTTTCGCAGTATTTTTTTTTGGGATAAAAAAAATATATATTTGATAGTCGCAAAAAAGTCTTGAAAACTCAACACGATTTGTATGCGCAACGAGTGTCTGTCATTGTCTCTCTCCCACTCTCTCGTTGTGTATGTCAAAATGGCGGGTACAGCTTTACCATAGCATACATGACATGGCAGGTCCTTTCGGCTTCTACTAGAGACTCCTTTTTGATGGGACGACTCGCGTTTGCACAACAGATGTGACCGGAATAATTAACAAAAGTGACCCAAATCCATGGCACTAAATTGCAGAAGAAGAAAACAATACGTTGTTCAAGTTAAACCAAATTTTAAGAAAAAAAAATAACAAAAGGAAAAAAACTGCGAAACATAAAATGAAGAAACAGCTGTGTTTGGTAAAATTTGTAGATTGTGATCGAAGCGACTTTAAAGTGTTGTGCGAGAAAAAGAATAGCAATTATGTTATGAAAAAATATGACAACATTTTTCTTATTTGTTGGGCAAATATACAGGTGGTATGATGATTAAAAGAAAAACAGGGTAATTATTAAAATTTGCATTTTTTAGAAATTGCATTAAAATTACTGATTTCAATACATTTAGTTGGAATAACTTCATACTAAAAGCTGAAACCCAATTTAATAACGGTTCATATTCCGGTTACAGATTAGGTTGAATATCGGTTCCAAATTACTTCTTCGTTTTCATATTTATAACCCCTACTAAAAGTGAAAGGCAAACAATTTGCAAGAAATCTACACTCATAGAAATAATTGCTTGGCTTGCAGTTGTTTCAACAAATATTCATTTGCATCTACCAAATGTAGTTTGCCTTAACTGAAATTCATTTGTGTCAAAAAATAGTATGAAGCATAACAAACTATTAGTTGAGGCAACTGTAACATTTATTGGGGAAACCCAGCTTTTTATCCATTTACAATGTTTTTATTTCCATTGCTACGACAAGTAAATTGAAAATGAGACATAACCAATATTTAGTTGGCTCAACAGATACTCGGTTATATTGACTAAATGATATTGCATTAGTTGGTATTCTTTTGAAGGTATGTCAGAGTCATAACGAGTCGTCGGCAATTCACGATGAAGTATGTACAGATCGGAAACTGCAGACGAATTGTGGTACAGCTGACTTCGAGTACATCCAAAACAAATTATTTATATCATGGAAATTTATACTATATTTGAAGAAAATTGGCAATGATTTAGCTCTATAGAAACTTTTCTCTAATATAATAATAATAGTTTGGCACGACAGTCCTATAAGAACTTATGCCGAGCTCTCTCACCATTTTTGAACTGTGCGTGTTATATTTGTACTCAAAGTGGTGGGACCTACAGTTTATTGCCGAATCCGAACAGCGGGTGAGAACATTTCATAGGCAATGTTTTACTCTCGTATGTTCGCCGTTTACTACCGAGAGGTAGCGCGGTATAAAAAATGTATCTATGAAAAGATGTTGTTTTGGCCCCAGTCCAGGCTTGAACCGGGGACCTTTCGGCTTGCAGTCCAACGTACTAACCACTGAGCTACCGCGGCTCTATTACAAATACAATAATAGTTTGGCGCTACAGTCCTGTATTGAACTTCGGCCGAGCTCTTTCACCATTTTTGAATTTTTGAAAAAATTCTTCATATAGCATTAAAATCAACCGCCCGACAAAGATTACTTTTTTAAACAACCCATTTGTCTTTATATATAAAAATAATTTATGGTGTCCTAGAAATTCTCGATAAATGAAGGGAAATTCTTTTACCTTCAAAAGTTTGTTGTTATTTTCTGTGTTCCTAAACTCTGGTGATCTCGGTTTCTACTTTTAAATTAAACATGGTAACCATATGACCAGGTAACCATGTGACCTAACAGATCTTTGTCCATGTATTCGATACCTGAAGCAAAAATCGAATCTTTTACTTCAAACAAGTTCAAACAAACACTGTTTAATTATTTCTGCAGGGTAACTTACCAGTTTAAAATCACTGTAATTATTTAGGAAGTACTGGGAATGAACTTGTCAATCATCATAAATTAGAAAAAAATGGGGTGATCGTTATCGAAATTTTGAGAAAATCAATGACAAAGTCAAAATTTTGTATTTTTAGTTTTGTAAATTTCAACTTTACGTAATCATGGGGTTCAAAAATGTGATACACCATTTGAAAGGTAGTTTAATTTTTTAAAACTAAACTTAAAAATTGTTATTAAATTATCAACAGATTATACAATAACAAATTTTCTTGACACCCTGTATATTCAAGTGGGTGCTCAATTAGTCATTTTTTTATTTGATATTTTCTTATTTTTTTGAGTTATAGAATGACCCCCTGAATTATTTACATCGATGAACCAAACACGCTGTATATAGATCGATGTCAAAATTAAGTCAAAAATCAATTCTCAGAACAAATAATATTATAAACATACCAACTTATTCTAATTATATTCTTGTAATCAAAACAAGTTTTGTTTAGAAGGTGCGTCTTTACGAGAATTGAAGAAGCGATTGATTGGGCAATCTGTTGAATATGGCTACATATTTTTCCGGTTTGTATAAATACTACTACTACTACTTTTAGAACACAGATATATATTATTATGAGATAAAATTTCAATTTAGATATTTTCACATATATATTTTCCCAACTCATATACTATATTAAGATTTACTGATTACTTCGTGACAAAACATTTGATTTAGATAGACAGATATTCATTTCTTTTAATAAGATACAATTTCAAGATACATTGATTTTAGCTATATTCACACGTTTATTTTCTCTGCCAGATAAGATTCTCTGTTTAACATTTACCTTAAAAGATTTATTCCACACTGATACATATTAATTTACTATGAGATACAATTTCAAGTTTAATGTATTTCAGATTTATTCACACGAATATCATTAATGAATATGTATTAATCTTCTTGAATTAATATATTTGGAAAAAACAGCGCATACTCACAAATAATTAAAAATCGAATTTAAACTAAAAATCAAATTGTCAAAAAGTAGATAATTTTCAGTTAAAAATTTTCAATATATTTTAGTATCTACACGGATAGAAAAGATTTGTTTGAATATGCTCGAATGTAATTATAACGTAATTCGAAATCACCATATAAATATTGGGAGTAATAGCTAATTACATTATAATTGAATTGTATTATTATTTTGTTCAGATTGAAATATTATTATACGATATTTAAACATAAATTGCTTTAATCGCGGATTTACATGAATTAACTATATTAATGTTTCTGTAGAAATATATATATTTTCATCAGATATTAATATTTGTATGTTTGACATTTCTGCTATTTAATACACCCAACGTCAATAAAAGGTTCTTTGAATTATATGTATTTGGTTATTCGTGATTGTTACTGGGTGACAACGAATTTAAAAATAATAGCATTATTTTGATTATATGTATGTTTGGCATTACGAAGTCACAATTAAATAACAATGCTGCATACTTTTAGCACTCAGTAACACTCACATTAATACTTTACATATAGTTCAAAAGTTCTTTTTGGTGGAAGAATTTGTTTAAGTACCGCCAATCACTGTTAATACCAGATAGTGGCTGCTTGTCAAATATCCAATTTATCCGTAAATCACTGAACTCAAAATAGGAACAATAGATGGAAATGAATTTATTAAGTATAAATAAAATAAGTGTAAAAAAAAATAAAAGTTTAAGTTTATAATTAGAGAATATATAATTAAAAAAAAAATAATTTTAAAAAAGAGAAAAAACGAATATTGTGTAAAGAAGATATTAGCACTAAATTTACTATTATTACATTAAAATTAAATGTAAACATAAATATGTTTACATGTAAATAAAATGTTTTTCACGTTCAAACATATCGTCGTTGTAGAACGAAAAGTCACCAACCCTAGTAGAAATTTGCCCGATGCGCCATCGGGAAATGATCGGGTTTTCGTTGGGTAAGTCCTATTAGAGAAAATATGATCATTGCCTTTGCGTGTCCTTATCATGCTTACCATACCAGGGTTTGCATTATCTAAATAGTCAATGTTCCCGATCATAGCTACATTATTTGTTCCTCATAACAAAATGACATCAGATAATTATTACGCTCGGGCTCTGACAAGGCAATTGTCGGGTAAATAATAAAATGGGGAATTGCCCGATCAGTACATGACCATGATTATGTACTGATCGGTCAATTCTCCATTTTAATATTTACCCGACAATTGCCTTGTCTGAGCCCGAGCATAATAGGGTTTCTCGCATTAATCTCGATCACTGACTGATGCTAATTTCGTTATGAGGAACAAGTAATGTAACTATGATCGGGAACATTGACTGTTTAGATAATGTAAACCCTGCTATGGTAAGCATGATAAGGGCATGCAAAGGCAATGATCATATTTTCTCTAATAGGGCTTACCCAACGTAAACCCGATCATTTCCCGATGGCGCATCGGGTAAATTTCTACTAGGGACATTTTCAAAATGCCAAATATTCATCTACAAAAATCTCAATATATCTGTCAATTTTTAATCGATGATCTCAATTTTTTTACCACATAATAAGAAAATGTAAATCTATCAATTGATATTTCAACTTAAAAAATGCATCAATTACTTTTTATAATATTAATCAACAAACTCGAAATTTAAGTTTTTCATAAAAATGTATTTGATGACTTTTCGTTCTACAACGACGATATATATGTTTGCAAGAACGCCAAAAATTATTCATTCTGAACATAAATATGTTTGCACGAAAACAAAAATATGTTTGGCTGTTATTATAGTAATGTTTGAAAATGAAATAATACTTTTGTTTGCATAAAGTTCCAAAGATATATGTAATGCCTGCAAAATTATGTTTGGGAGAGCCCTTTTTTTTGCAGCGTGTAGAACTGTTAGATACATCGTAGATATACAGATACATTTTAATCCAAAAGGAATTCAATCTCCTATTGCTAATTATGTCACTTCTGAAAAATTTCACACCTCACTACGATAAATGCCACAAAGATTAACTCTAGTTAATACAACCAGAAGCTACTTAACCGCATTCAATAAATGTATCTATGAAGTAGGTAGTATCTAAATATATATCTATTAATAAATAGAATGAAATTTTCTTGCATTGCACTTAGTTAGTGCCTTTTTGTAATGTATTTCTTAAGCAGCTGCATCTTTTAATCCGCAACTAATTGCGCTACGTTCGATCATGAGCTGGTAGAAAATGAAGCAAATCTGTGCATTGTATCTGCTGACTGCTAAGCTGCCAATCTTGTAGATACAATGCGCTTCTTTTGCTGCTGCGCTGTAGTATATACTCTGTACGTGCGATAAATTGTGCTTGGCTTAAATAAAGCGAAATAAAAACTGCACGAAAAAACTAATGACATGGATTTATTTTGTTTTATTTTAATTTTGATATTCTTAATGTTATTTTTTTTATTTTTGTGCAATACTAATTTTTCATTCGTTCCATCTGTTTTATTTATATTTTTTTGTTTCTACTTTCTTTTTATGTTGTTTCTTGTTTGGTTTTTTGTTGTATAAATATTTTGGTGCTTTTTTAGCTCCTTATTTCAATTACTTAATGGCTGCATTAAAATAATTACTTTGCAAACACTTGCCATCTCCTTTTCGCTTGGAAATTGTGTCACTTTATTGTAGTATTTTTCTTGCTCAATCTCTTTATTCGTACTATATTTGTTTTTGTTTTTCCTTATCATTTTTATTTACAGATTTTTATTTTTTACTAATAATTTAGTTGTTTTTCTTGTTTTTGTTTTGAGTACACTACTTTATCGAGATTGGTATAGGTGAATTCGGGAATAATTTAATTCATCTAACTATCAAATGTCTCTTCATTGCACAGCTTCTAAAAATAAAGAAGAATTTTTCGTTCAAAGTTATCTAAAAGCATTCGCAAATATTCTTCTTGAATTACAGCAGTTAAATACGAGCGTATTACAATGTAATTTCAAATATTCTTTTTGAATTGTAGAAGTTAATTTAGTATATTATATGGTTAAGTTAAAATTGATAATAATTTTTAGTTAATCTTGTTCTTGCTGGACATGTTTTGTTCTTATTCTTGCATCGGACGTTCGATCTTAATCTTGTAATTGCAAAATCAACAAGAACAATAGTATTGCATTAAGAACAGATAGCTCTTAATTTGCAACAGTTTATTTCGTAACTCTCAAAAAAGAATCTTCTTGATTCACAGCAGTTAATTACGTGGTTATTAAAAAAAAAGCTATTTCAAATATTCTTCTTGAGTTGTAGAAGTTAATTTCGTATATCATATGGTTAAGTTAAAATTGATATTAGAACCTATTTGATACAAAATTAAATTGAATGTTTGTCAAATACTATACATTTATTAATCATCACAGTCTTGTTCTTGCCGGACAGATTTTGTTCCTGTTCTTGCATCGGACGTTCGATCTTAAGTACAGATAGTTCTTAATTTTCAACCGTTTATTTCGTAGCTCTCAAAAAAGAATCTTCTTGATTCACATAAGTTAATTACGTGGTTATTAAAAAAAGCTATTTCAAATATTCTTCTTGAGCTGTAGAAGTTTATTTCGTATAGGATGTTTAGTTAAATTATAGGTGTTTAGTTAAAATTGTGAACCAAAATCCATTATTTAATATTTTTATTAAATGCAATTAAAATTATTCATTTCATTACCAAGTAATTACTATAGTTATCAGTAAGTACCATCTAAGAAAACAATATTATTCTAAATTGTAGCGCATCGCATCGTATTTAGTGCTCCATATATTTCGTTTAATGCCTCATTTCTGTTCTATAGCTGTTGTTGATAATTAATTTTCCGCTTTTCTTGAAAAATTCTATTCGGTTTTTTTTTTTGTTGCGCCGCGGCACTAATTTATAGCGTTAAATATTTATTTATTATTGTATGTAGATGTTGTATATAAATATTCTGGCAGATATCACAGCGTCGGATTTTCGTGAGTTTTTCGTGTTTTGTGCAATTTATTGTTAAATCATTAATCAGCAAAAAAAAAATATAGGATTTATTGCCGGGTAATCGTTTTTCTATTTTTTTCGCTTTTTTTAGTAGGCTTTTCGTTCGATTTTTTTATTCCATCTGCAAAATTAATTAATTTTGTGCCTTTTGTAAGTTAATTGTTCATTTTTAAGTCGGTACTATTTTTATAATAATGAAATAATGATATAAACAATTAATTAAATAAACAATGTGCATTTCAGTGGAGTAACATTTTAAGTAAATGTTGACAATAGTTTTACTGTGTTAACTAACATGTTGATTATGTTGATGAACATGTTGATGAACATGTTAATATACATGTTGATGAACATGTTTACACACATGTTGGCTAACATGTTGCCTAACATTATGTACTACGCATTGTTACATTTGTATACCCTACTCTAAGAGTGAAAGGGTATATTCAATTTTGTACGCCGTTTGTAACACCCAGAAGGAAATATATCCGCTATGGAAAAGTGTAAATATTCTTGATCAGCATGACCGCCTGAGTCGATGTCGGTCTGTCTTCCGTATGACTTGGTTGAAATCACGTTTACAGAGAAAATAGAAGTGCTAGTTCAATGAAACTCCGAATTTAGATTACCTCTATAACTACTCTATCTGATAAAATGGACATGATCGGTCGATTGTGACCTGTGAATCAACCACTTATGTTGAAATACCTTTTATAACACTGACATCTACGGGTGAATTTTCCTTTACATCGCCCGAAGTAAACAAATAAATATAATAATATTTTTCCCATGAAACACAAAAAACCAGTTGGGAAGATTAGATCACATGGGAAATTTTAAAGTAGGGACATTTTATAGTAGGTGTTATTATGATAGTTAGGATTATCAAAATTATAGTCGGTCTAAGCCGACTATAAATACCCTACTTATATGTGTGGTTACCATTAAAAGTGGTATATAGATCACCAGAGTATACGAATCCTGAAAATAACTACAAACTTTCAATCGCTGAAGAATTTCCATTCATTTGATATACATATTTACAAATGGGTAGGTGTACCGAATTTCACTTTTTTTTTTGGAACCATAAGTCGTTTCGCAGGAAAACATTATTTTCATGTATTTGAGCATGATGTCAATATATATTTGACCAAAAAAGTTTACCTAAGCACGTATACAGTAAAATTGATCTGTAGATGTAAATTTTATATGAGTTATTTGAACATAAGTGATCGGTTCTCAGGACACAATAGACCGATGCCAATTTTCTTGTTCAGACAGCTTAGATATATAAGTAATCTAAATCTAAAGTTTCATTGCTCTAGCTCTTCTACTTTTTCTGTAATCGTGATTTCAACAGACAGACAGAAGGACAGACATACGGACAGGCAGATCAGGAGGTCATGCTGATCAAGAATATATATACTTTTCCATACCGGAGATGCTTCCTTATGGGTGTTACAAACGGCGTACCACTGAATATACTCATTTTTTTCGTTCATTTTCTGCCGTATTTCTCAGTTCTGAAGTAGTTCTTTTATGTCATTTCTTATATAATGCTTGCTCGACATGCATAAATTAGTAAAATGATTTATAATATATTTATTTATAATTAACACTGATGAAACGGAGTCTTCGCATAATTAGCAATTAAATATTATAAATCAAATAAAAATTATAAATACATAAATGTGTAAATGGATATACATTTTTGTTTGAAATTTGATGTTAAAAAAAAATAAAATGAAAAATATTTAAAAAATACGATTTAAATGAATTCATCAATATGATGAATACTGGTTGATGGTGAAATTTTTTTTGTGTGTGGTTGCTGTTAGCGCGCATTTGAAATTCCATTAAATTTTATGTTGATTATTTTGTTACTTATTTGGGTCTTGCGGTTATTTTTGCAATCAGCTGCACTTTCTTTTTATTGGGTATTTTTCTGTTTTTTATTTATTATTGTGGTTTTGTAATTTTTTTCGTATTTAAATAGATTTGCATTTTAAGTCACGGTCTTTCTGTAGTATAAGATTTCATTTTGAGGCATTTTTGATACCCTGCAATGTGTGTAGAACTTTGTTAAGTTATGGACAAAATGTAGGTAAAATAATTTACATATAAATTTAAACATTTCCGAAAAATAAACTGTTGAAAAAAGTTAGAATTTTTATCTTCAGTGTGGACTATGATCTGCATTACCACAAATCATATTCTTACCATCATTATATCCGAAATGCCAAAAAATTCCAAAAATAGTTTAAAAAAAACAAATTTTATGAAAAACAGACGGCAGTCAAAATCAGCAGTAATAGAATTGGTGAATGTTCACGTTTTGTTAAGTAATGATATTACTGAAGTATTCTATAATTTAGAATATATGTTTTTTTAATTCTTAATTCACAAATGTTTTTGTTTTGTATTAAACGTAGCTTAATCTTAATAATTTGCAAAATAGCACATAAAAGAATATTCGGAATTACATTTATGACATTAAACCGCTATATTCCGTAATAATCACGAAAATGTATTCGAATTACTTACTATATATGAGGCATTCTTTTTCAAATCGAACACGAAATATTTTTGACACTCTGGATTTGCTTCAATTTTTTTTTATGGATTACTTATTGAAAATAAGCCCACCCATATTTTTTTGTTTTGCTTTTTGTCAATAGGTTTGAAAATACAGGGTGTTTAAAAAATGAAAATATGACGCATGGACCTTTTTTAAAAATTATATAACTTTGCATCTGTGCATCGTATAGCGTCAAGTTTCAAAACGATGCTATAGCCAAAACACATAAAAAAGCAGCTTATGCGCACAGTCGTTTGAACAAAAAATTGTTTTCATATAGATGTGCACAAATGACCATCCAACAAAAGAATGTTCTTTATATAAAATTTAACGTGGAAAATTATAGTCTTAATTAAAAAAAAAAATAAAAATACCTCTCATTTAGTAAAATGTCCTTAAACATTTTAATTGCTTATAAAAGTTACATGATAATTAAAAATATATTAAATTTTTACAGGATAATAAAGAAAATTCTATTACCTTCAAAATGAGACCAAACTTGAAGCTATACGATGCACAGATGCAAAGTTATATAATTTTTAAAAAAGGTCCATGCGTCATATTTTCATTTTTTAAACACCCTATATTTTCAAACCTATTGACAAAACGCAATAATATGGGTGGGCTTAGTTTCAATAAGCAATTCATAAAAAACCATTGAAGCAAATCCAAAGTGCAACTGAATATTTTTGACGAAATCCGTTCGATTTGAAAAAAAATGCCTCATATACTTTGTGTAAGTAGCATTTGATACATAAACGGAGAAAATTGTTTACTATTGATTTATGAATAAGACATTCATAAAACATATTTTTTTAAATTTAATTATTTATGAGTTATATTCATGAATTATGTATAATACTAAAAAAAATGCTAATTAATGCATAAAAAACTGTAAATCACTATGAATTTATTATGAATAGAATTTATAAATTTTACAAATACATATCAGACGAAATTGTGTATATTTATTCATAACTTGTGTTCCATATTGCATCTTAATTTTCTTAATGCGTCATTCACGCCAGTTGTGAAAAACCACAGCGTAGCTGCTGTCTAAAGTCTAAATATAAGTGAGTGAATAAAGTGAAAAATGGGTCATTTGAAAATAAATGTGAAATTTAACAGACAAATAAGTTGAAGTAATGTATTTTTCCATTGTTTTTTTAAGTTCCATTCTTGTCTAATGTCCCTTTCCCACAGTGTATTATATTTTGAAATGCGATATTTTTCACATTATTCTGTATCATTTGGATTTGTTTTGGCATCTGCATGCTACGGCTATTTGTCACAATGTATGAAATTTTAATCATGAATTATGAATAATAAATCATTAAATGTGTTCTAGAATTTATTACAATTACTCATGACTTATGAATATCATATACATAAAACATGAGCAAACAGATGTATGATTTTATTCAATTCATCATAATAATTGATTTTTACTTTAATCATATATTATGAATAAAACTCAAATCATTATGATTACATATTTTTGGCTGGATATCATGATATATTTTTGCAATATTTATAATACATAATTTATGAGGACATTTCTCTCTGTGTAATATACACTGGACCACCTCACAAAAATATAAAAATTTTATTTAAAAATTTTGTTTAAAGTTTTTTGAAAAACTAATTTTGTGAAGAACTGTATTTGGTTTGTACTATGAAGTGGCTCTAAAGGACCTAAAAGTTTGATTGTAATTTTCTTTCAAACATTAAGTGATACACTCAGAAAAAACATACCATAAAATTAATAGTTTTTACTATTAAAATTAGTCAATATGATATTTGTCCGATAAACTATTAACTCAATCGTTGAATCTTCTATTTGAGTTTGTACGAAATTTTTTATTATTTGTCTACTATTAAATCAATAACTGTCCTATTGACAAATTTTAATGGGATTTTATGAGTTTTTTTTTCTGAGTGTAGGATAAAAACAAAATATGCAGTTAATATCAGCACTCGAGAGTTATATAGAAATAATGTATGGAATGTCCATATGAAAATTTTTATTCTCGTTTTCTTGAGTAGTCTAATTATAAAACTGACTGCAACTCATACTATAGAATTCTAAAATATCTATGTGTATAAATTATATCCAAACCTTGGAATATGTAGAACACGTTTTAGCAGATTGTCTCGTGTATTTTTTTTTTTTTTTTGTGGCAGCATAAAAATAATTCTTTGCCTTAAAGCAACATAATGTTGCAAAGTGGCTGCTGCGTATTTTATGTAGGCTTAAAACAAGTTTTACACAACATTTAGATCTCTTTAAAAAAAGCGAAGCCTGTTTTATTCTTCTCTCGGCAACTCTCTTGTCGTCTGCTTATCTTTTAAAATCTTCTCGAACTTCTCTTATACGCATTTTATGCTGTTAAAGTTCTCTTAGTTGTTGTTTAATTTACAAAAAAAAAACACAATCTGAATTAAAAAAAAAAAGTAGAAAATAAAAATAAATGAAAAAATTATAAAAGCAAAAACTAAGATAAACAAAAAGTTGTTTTGCAGCATGTTCTGCATTTTGGCCTGCTTTAAGATTTCTTCTCTGGACGCCCGGAATTTCAACGGTTTTTATTGTTCTGTGTTTTGGAGCTTCGTCCGCGTGTTTTTTTGTTTTTGTTATTCTACCTTTGTTATTTTTTTATTATTTCTTTTTTTTTTAATTCTGTTGTTGTTATTCATCTCTTTTGGTAATTTTTATTTTTTGTTTTATATGGCTGAATCTTTGCGTTTGCCTTAGTTTTTATTTTATCTCCAGGAATAATGCAAATATTTCTTTCTTTCTTTAAATTAATTAAAAGTTCTTTATTTAATATGCCGCGTTTTTGCATTCTTAAAAAAGATTTGAAATTAAGCTTTTGTATTTAAAGCTGTCAAACAAATTATCTGCCGTTAAATCTTTAGCTTTGGGACAAATCTTTGAAGTGGGAAAATTTAGTTTTCGTACAGCGAAACATTTTTAATTTAGACTTTAGTTCCTAAATATTAATTTAAATCAAAAATATTTTATAATGTACAACGTTTTTAAGATTGATTATTGAAACTGCAGATTAAAAAATGACCAAGCCCCATGCAAAGTCCTAACCCCATTCAGATAGTTCTGACTATTTATGATTATGGAATTTTTTTGTCATGTTTGCGAGATTTCCATTCCGAAGACCTCAATATAAACTCATATTTAATGGACGTCACAAAATATCACCAACGTTTTTCGGTTTTTAAACTAAACCTTTATCAGATTTTTTGTTGGGTAATATACAAAGTTCTGTGATTTATAAATGAAATCAACTAGAAATACTGTCATTAAAAAATCTAACACAAAAACTAAAAATCATACTAAATCTCACATATAATATAAAATCCCACAAACAATCTGCTGTATTAAAATTAATCATATATGTATATCTTAAAAATTAAAAATATGCATAAAATCTGTGTGAAAATTAAAAATTTGACACGGATTTAAAAAATCTGATCAGATATGTTTTATTTACCGGCGATTAAAAAATTTGATAAATTATCGGATCATAATGCCTGCGCTATGCTGTCCCTCTCTCTTTTTTGATCTTTGATATAATTCTTAACATTTCCGATGTCTTATATTAGAGATGGGCGCGTGATTGTTTTTGATGGCACGGACATGAACGGCCACACAGATAGCTTATATGCACGTACGAGACGCACGATAAGTTACGGGTTTTAAAAAGAGACGAAAAAACACGAAAAAAATCACGGAAAAACATGAAAAAGCAGACGAAACATGAAAAATAATACCGTAACCGCTTAGATTTTTGGAACCGAAATCGTTATTAAAAATGTGACTGGATTCTGGATTCGGAACTGGATTCGGATATATTTTTTTTCTGGTTGGAATCGGAACCGCTAATTTAAAAATCTCGGAACCAGAACCGGAACAGATATTATTGTCCCTGTCAGGGATCTCAAAGAATCGGAATCGGAACCGTTATTAAAAATTATATGGAATCGAAATCGAAAACCCATTTAATTTTTTGTGGTTGGAACCGAATTCGGTATCGAAATCAGAACCACAATTTTAAAAATCTTGGAACCCTAACCGAAACCGTAATTCCAAAGGGTTTCAGTCCCTGTAATAAATAATTCAAATATTAAGTTTTATACTGTTTTATTCTCACTTTAAATTCTAACTCTAAAAATATAAGAGAGACATAGCATTTTAAAGATAATTGTATGTGCAATAATACAAAAATATTATCCCAAATTCGTTAGAATAAAATTAGAAAAATTTCGACCGTTAAAATTAATATATTAAAAAAAAGTCGACATTTTTCGTGTTTGGCAAGTCATGAAATTTTAAATTTTAACTAAAAATGTATGGTTTGTATGGTTTTAAATTAAATAAAAAATTAAAATTAAGTGATATCTTTTTATACTTGGAGTAACAATAATGTTATTGAAAATAGTCGTTAAAAGCTCAAAAATGACCTTTAAGCTCTTTGCGCAATATCAATTTCATACAAATTTGAATCAGTCAACTTTTGAGTCGATATATCTATTGAAATCACTATCTGTTGAAATCACAAAAATAAAATTTAAATAAATTTTATTTAATATAGATTTAAATACATACTTTTCAAATAAAATAAAAACCGTAATATCCAAGAAAAACAGTATAACGCATGAATGTAAGTTCAAATTAATTGGAATTTAGAACTTTGCTAAAATAAGTATGATTATATCAAACATTCATTGAATGAACATGATTACTGGAAACATGACTTGATTCTCACCAACAAAACTATTATTCAGACTGTAATTCAGGTTTAAATTTCATTTTTGTTACAATAATAAATAATTCCCATTATTATATAATTGTATAAATCATTAAATGAATGGCATAATCATTTTATTCGTGAAATAAAAAAAATGAAATTGTGAAATAATTGTTGCAATCAATTATGATATTAGCAATCATACTATGACGGCTTCAATAATATTTTAATTGCTACAACCATGCCAAAATCATCCTCTGATAAACAAAAAGAGCTTGTCTAAAAAATGACGTATGCCTAAAATCCGCTTATCATGCTGTGTGCAAAAAATAGTAGTGGACACCTTTAAATTAGGTTATCGCATTTTGGTTGCGTTGTGGAATAAGAATCACATAGTATTATCTATTATTTACATATATTGGGAATTGGTGATTATAATGACTTTCCATTCTTTAATATTTTTAAACACATTTTATAAAATTACCTTAACTTTTGTAGGTGAGTCTTGAATTTTGGTGCGTCAAATAATAGTAGTGCCACCGAATATATTAAAAAATCGTCAATTTTTTTTATGGACAATTTTAAAGTGGAGCTTATTTTAATGTACGGCTTTTTGACATTTATTTTCATATGAAAACTTTCTGAAAAGTAGTAATTAAATTTAAGATCTAGGTTAATTTTGACTATAGTTACGGCCCACTGAATTTAAAGATTGTATTATTTAAGTAACCTAATCTTTATTACTGTTTAAGAATTATTTACTTTAAATTGATGTCTTTAAATTTATTTGTATTTGTGAAAAAGACAAATATGCTCTGCAACAACAACAGAAAAAAAAGTTCATAACTTCAACAACATTTAATCCGACGCAACTGAACGACCTGCCATAACAAGCCATTAGCAAATGTATAATTCATAAATTCGGGGTATTTTTTTCACAAAAAACACACATCTGCACCCAAGCCCGTAGTCAACCAAACCCCGTGACCCATAAGTCGGAATCATAAGCTGCCACACCACCCAACCATGCCCTCTCTCCTTTACTGCTATGCCACACAGCAATCGTATTAAGAACATTATAAATGATGCCAACAAAAAAAAAATCGATGCAGCATATAAAAAGAATTTATTATGCTGCTGCCGGTTTTTTTGTATTTTTTGGACCATGTTATCCTGACGTGCCAAACCGGAAGGAAACAGATTCAGCACAAAATAATAGAAAACACACACATGGACTATATGGATGCGTTTCTGTGTGTGTGTGTTTATGTGAATTTTGGTCTTTTTTGAGGCATATAAATTGCACATACAATTTAATGGTTTATTATGGGTGGGGTGTTGAGCAAGTGACGAGGTAGAGAAAAAATATAGAGCATATATTGGTGTTGGAAAGATGTAGAACTTAGTCGAGAGTTGGGAATTGTAGGTGTTTGGTTGGTTGGTGAAGTGGGTGTCTGCTCGGGTACGTTTTATAGACAGATGCGTCCATGCAAAGTCATTCGGAAATTACAATTCTTCGCCAAACCAATAAAAGCCATCATTCAACAGTAATGTGTGACTGCAAAGCCGCAAATAATTTTACTTTTAAAGTATTATAAATGGAATTTGCAAGTTTTTGTCGTGTTTTTTTCTTTCTATATTCTCTTTTATTATTTTTTGCACGCCACAAAATCGCTGAAAAATCGCTGTCATTTGCAATGCTGATGACAGTTTTCTACGTTTCATATAAATATAATTTATTTGGGGGCGGTAGTTTATAAATAGTGAATTTTGAAACTGATTTAGTGAAAATTTTCAATATTTTTCAATACTCAATGTTATTCCAGAAAAAATCTCATACTGTATTCGGACTACAAACATTAATTTGCCATTTGTTATTTGCAGGAAAAATGTTTTGCAAAATATTTTTAATTAATGATGCCAATCGATAGGTGCTTTAAAAACAAACAAATAATAACCTTACATCACTATTTTATCTTGCACCAATAAAGAGTTATAGCAAAAAAACAAAGAAATTGGAAAATTTGAAATTATTGTCATGCCAAAAGGGCGAATCTTTACGTTTTTTTGCTATAACTCTTTATTGGTGCAATATAAAATAGTGATGTAAAGGCATTTATTGTTTGTTTTCAAAGCAGCTGTAGATTAGCATCATTATTTAAAAATAATTTTCTAAATTTTAATTTGACATTTGTTATTTGCAGGAAAAAGGTTTCGCAAAATATTTTAAAATAATGATGCCAATCTGTAGGTGCTTTAAAAACAAACAAATAATGTCTTTGCACCACTACTTTATCTTATACAAATAAAAAGTTATGGCAAAAAAACGAAAAGATTCGCCCTTTGGCATGAGAACATTTTAAATATTTTGAATTCGCCTTTTGGTTTTGCCTTTTGTGGCCAGAAATATTCAACAAAACCACACACGATTTTAGCACAGTATGCTTGAGGAAAAACTACATTCAAAAATGTAAAAAAACGCATAACATGACGATAAAAAATAATCTGTAACTATTAAAAAATGTATAAAAATAATAATTATCCGAGTTAAGAATTAAAATTAATTAAATTTAAATTAATTAAAATTAGTCTTGACAATTAAAAGAAAAATTGCATCCAAATTTATTTGTGAAACTATTTTTTTAACAGTAATTTTTTTATTCTAATGCTTGGTTTTCACTGTCATACCTTTGATTTTAAGAAGTAGACAATTAGAAAACATAAAACAAATTTTTACGCAGAGTACAAAATGTTTTTAAATTCTTTCAAAGTGCATACGAACATTTATTCTGAATCATGAGGAAGACCAACGTGGTTTCCTAAACAATTTGAGCTTTTTGTTAACAAAGATTTTTTGTTCATCCTACAATTTAGGCCCAACACCAACTGATTTGTTTCACTGCTTAAAACTAAAAAAATACCTTTAGCACAGACACAAAAGCTTCAACCAACTGCAAAAATCTATAAAGCTTTCCAAAGCTCTATGGCACCTTTTCATTAAATTACCCAAAATTAGGAAATAAATACACAAATAATTTCTTTGTGACAATTTTTATACATTTCACATAAATTTTGCATAATTTTTATTGAAAATAAATTTATTACATTTTTACTAGAAATCTTATCATTTGTCGTTTTAAATAAAATAAACAAAATCCATTTTGTTGCAACTACAACTCCACAATCTCGCTTTTATTTACTCCAAACAAAAAAAATTGTACGCATAGAAAAAAAGAAAAAGGGGGCGTGCACACACTCCCCCACCAACCACATGAACCATAGCAAGTTCCAGTCGTCGTCGTTGTTGTTGTTGTCGTCGTCTACTTCAACTTCTTCTTGGGGCGCAAGTTGTTGGTGTGTCCGCACTTCTTCTTGCGGCAATTGGTGGCTCTTGGGTGCAGACGAGCGTAGCACTTGCGGCAGATCATCTTGTCGCAGTTGTACTTCTGGGCCAAGATACGCAGAGATGGCTCAATGATACCACCACGCAGACGGAGCACCAAATGAAGGGTCGACTCCTTCTGGATGTTGTAGTCGGACAGGGTGCGGCCATCTTCGAGCTGCTTGCCGGCGAAGATCAGACGCTGCTGATCTGGGGGAATACCTTCCTTATCCTGGATCTTGGCCTTGACATTCTCGATGGTGTCAGAAGGCTCAACCTCCAAAGTGATGGTTTTACCGGTGAGGGTTTTAACGAAGATCTGCATTTTGTGTGAGTTTCTGTAAATGTAAATAGTTGCACATCAATTATTTGTAGCAAATATGTTTGTTAAAGCAATGCAAATGTTTTTTGGAAGCAGCAAATAGTGTGCGACACAAAAGTGACGACGTGTGTCACCATCCATTTTGAGGTTATGGTGTGCACACAAACATTTTCACTGTATTTTCGCATTATTTTTATGTTTTTTATTAAAACTTTTTTAATTTCCACATTGCTGGTAGTTAATTGCAACTTAAATGCATTGGATTTTTGCAAAATATATAATATTTTTGCTAAAAATAACGAAATTACTCGGACATACCTTCAGAAACGTGCAGCCAAATGCTAATCACAATGAAAAAGGAAATTTTCAACATGGCGGGAAATTATTTGACATTTCCCATCATGGTGAATGAGTTGAGTTACGTTCACGCGTTGCCAACTACACATGTTGAGGCGGTTGGTGCCAATAATTTCCTTTAGTTCTGTCAATCACCGATTTTTTAATTGCGTTGTATTTTTTATATAAAATTTTCATTTTCAATGAAAATAATGTTAATAATTGAATTTGTAGTCAAAGAATAACATTTACTAAAAAATTTAATCTGGGTTTTTAAGTGAAAAATACCATTTTTACAGAATTTATTGAGAAAATTGAATTTTTAGATTATTGTTTTTATTTATGTAGGTCTACTGCTATAATAATATAATTATTATTTTTAGATTATTATAGAACTGTAAGTGTTTTTGAAAATTTTAAAATTAATCAATATAAGATTACTCGTTAGATTACTAGTCTTTTACTAATTTAAAAAATAATTGAAAAATTAGGTAAACACTAAACAATTGAATATGAAACTCACAGTGAAAAATATTTTTCTACAAAGTTTGTAAAGTAAATTTAATTATTAATGTTTAATGAATTTTAGTATTTAATTTTTTTGTATGTTAAACATTGCAATTGATTTTTATGGAATGAAGAAATCTTAAATTTAGATGTCTTAGCAATGGATATAAAAAAATATATAATTGGGTTAAATTCCCCAATCAATATTACAGTTGCTATAACTAATAGTTGGTTACGGTTCATACTATTGTTTGCCACAAATGAATTCCAATTAATACAAACTACATTTGGTATATGCAAATGTATGTTTGTTGAACAACTGCTCGCAAAGCAATTATTTCTGTGAGTATAGCTCGTAACGATGTTCAAATAAGAAACGAAACTGTATGCGTTTTCCAATCATATGCACTTCTCGTATACGATTATTTTAGTAAATTTTTCTTTATTTAGTGAAAAATGGAATTTCCAACAGATAATTTTAATAGTAAACTTTTATTTATTCAAAATATGATTTTGTTCTAGTGGACAATTGATCTTTTAAAGAACATTTTTATGAAATTGAAAAAAAGTTAAAATTAATATTTTAATTCTCCATTGAATGATCAGCACCAATGCTAACATAATATTTACTAATATTTACTATATCGAACATATTATATCATCTTAAAAGCAAAATAAATCCTCTAAAAAAATAATATAATCAATTTACGAAAACAAAATTACGGAATATGTTTAGAAAAATTAACAAATGTAAAATTATTAATTATTCTATAAAAAGTGCATCAAATTACACCCAACTTCATTGCGTACAATTTTATTCACCACGTAAAACACTTCGAATAGCGTCATCCACACGATGCAACAAGTGTGAATTCTACGAACGACTCGTTTGACAACGGTAGGGCGATTCTGTAACTTATTAACGACAAAAATCGATATCGTTAACTATTTTTAACGACAAATATCGTTAAAATTTACATTTTTTCATGACGATCGCTTCTGCATGCCACAATTGTTGTTAGTTAACGATATCGATATTTGTCGTTAATAAGTTACAGAATCGCGCCTCATGTTGGATGAAGACAACAAATTTTGACTTTTTCGCTGATCTGTCAAGCAGTTGTATCGTGTGGACGCAAACTCGTCAAACGCAGTGTTTGACGAATGCACATCGCAGGTCGAAAAATTTCAAATGGTGCCTTTGGCGAGATTTTTTAGTATATTGTACCAATGCATGAGCCATCGCGGTCGACCTGCACTATTTGAATGAATAAAGTCTGTCATGCTGGTTGTACGATGTGAACGCAAAACAAGAAGTGCCGGTATTTTTTCATTCAACTTGCTTGTACTGCATGTAGTACCGCTTTTTGCGCATCCAGTTGTACAACTAATCGCATCGTGTGGACGCCTCTAATAAAAAATTACCCAATTATATATTGGTTAAATTTAAGTGGTTTATTTATTTATAATTTGAAGTTGATTTTTAAAGGAAATTTTTTGCAGGAAAGTTAAGAACTTTTTATTTTCAAAATTTATTTATCGTAAGAAACATTTTTTCCAAGCAAACTCAAAAAAGTAAAATTTTTATATTTATGCCTAAAATAGTTTTTTTTTTTAGTTTTCAAAATTTATTTATCTTAAGTCTTTATATATAAATATTTTTTCCATCAAACTCAAAAAATGTACAATTTTTATATTTTCGCATAATATTTTTCTGCGTTTAGGGCTCAATATGGTAGTCAAATTTTTATTTAGAGTATTTTAGTATTGTTTTCGTAAAATCTTTGAGTTTTACAGTTAGAAGCGCACTTATTGAGGGTATATTTTTAGAGTGAATGCATATGAGTGGAAATAATTCCCAAAATCAAAATGCACTATTATCCATTATTTACAATTAGAGCCAACTTCATGGCAGTCAATTTGAACATGTGATAAAACTTTATTCACCACGAATAACGAAAACCCACCCTGTGAACTGACAAACAGTATCAATTGTGAATTTCAATATTCTTTTTCGCTGCGGATGATTATCAGAAAAATTACAGGAATTAACTAAGAAAATTTTAATATCTTATATCTTGCATTAGATTAACAGTCACTTTAGTGTCGTGTCGCTTTTTGATTGATCAAACGTAGCAAAACGTGCGGGTCGACGTTGAAGAATACTATTGAAAATTTTGCATTTGGAACGAAAAAAAAAATGTTGAATTAAATTGACTTCAAGTATTATTTAAATTAATTGCAAATAGTTAAGTTATTAAGTAATAATTAATAATGGCAAACGAAGAGGCAACACAAGCCGCGGGCGGCGAGGTAAGTACTAATATTTTTTTTGGACAAAAAAAAAATAGTTTATGAAGCAATTAAATGCATGCGATTCAATGGGCATTATTTTGAGGTCATTGTTAATTAAGTGTATTTTTTTCGCATAGGTTGCGCCCGCCGCTAATGTTGGTACCGCCGCTGAAGCTGGTGCAGAAGGGGGCGCCGCACAACCGGCGCCTGCATCGAAATTAGAGTCGTTTTTTGCGATGACCAAGTCGCTGATACTGCGGGCGCTCATCATCTACTTTGTCAGCTCATTCTTTCGTCGTCCGGCGGCGAATACAAATAATGTGGGTGACGGCAAGAACGGTGCTGCTGTTGCTACAGGTCCCAAACTCAGTGCCTGGAATTATTTTGAAAATGGCACCCTATTCGATTTGCATGTCTGGCTGTCAGAAAATGCGGAAGAAGTAAATTTTAAGCAACGCTCGAATCTCGTTTGGCTGCAGGAGGATATGACGTATGGTGACTGGAGTTCGGGTCCAAAACGTGATGGCAGTTATATGCATAGCCTTAAAGTTCACGCCACACCGCAGCTAATGAACAATGGTTCTCTTTACCTGCACTCGTATGTAACGCGCAACGGCGAAAGTCCGGATCCGGACAGTCCGAACTATGCCAAGAAGGGACTCATGGGTTATAATCGCAAATTGTTGAGTAAATTCAAACGCATTAAGGTTAATCGAAATTATAATCTGTTGGCCGGCGAACGTGAGCGTCTTGCCATGGAATTGGATCAGGCACAGTTGAAGGATACAATTGTCACACATTGGCATCCGAATATTACGATTAATCTGGTGGTAGATCAAACGAATTGGGCGCAGGGTAGCGTACCACCGCCTTTGGATGAATATGTTAAATTTACCGACGCTGGCAAAACATATTTGCCGATTGTTTTCATCAATGACTACTGGAATTTGCAGCGTGAATATTTTCCGGTTAACGAAACGACACCGGAGCTGGATCTGCATGTAACCTTCCAGCCGCTGGGCATGTTCAAGTGGCAGCTGTATGCGGCGCAGGCGATGAAGAACAAATGGACGGGCAACATGCTGGGCGAGCTGATGCAGGCAGGACAACCGGAGGTAAATTTTTCTTAATATAATTTTTCTATTATCTTTTTATCGGATTTTAGTTTAAATATTTCGCGATATTTAATTTTATATAATTTTTAACATTATTTCGCGCATTATTTTTTATATTAGATATATTATTTTTTATATATAAAATACAAATTTTTCATGTTTTTTTGGTACTATATAAAATGTTGAATGTTTTTCAAACATAATTTTTTCGTGCAGTTTTTGTAAAATGTTTTAATTTAAATTTAATTTGTTTAATGGTAATATTAATAAATTTCAGATTTATTGTATAGCGCGAATTTGTCTGTTTTATCCAAAATATTGTTTCGCGCAGTATTGTAAACTGGCATATTTTCGTAAAATTAAATTGTTTTTATATAAAAATATTAGTAATTTTCATATTCATATATATTGGATTGCGCGAAGTATAAAAATAACATTTTTTTTTATCAAAAATTGGTTAGCGCGAAACATAAAAAAAAAATTTAAGTTTTACCAAAAATAATTATTTCGCGCAGTTTTATAAACTGATATATTTTCCAATGAAAATATTAATAAATTTCAGATTTATTGGATAGCACAAAATATAAAAAATGTACTGTTTTATCCTAAACATTGTTTCGCGCAGTATTGTAAACTGGAATATTTTATATAAAACTACATTTTCTTAAATGAAATATTCATAATTTTTATATTCATATATATTGGATAGCGCGAAGTATAAAAATTACCTATATTTTTATCAAAAATTGGTTAGTGCGAAACAGAAATACCAAAAACATTACCATAAATAATTTTTCGCGCGGTTTTATAAACTGATATATTTTCTAATTTCTTATTCATATTTATTGGTTATCGCAAAATTTTATAAATTTGATTTCAACTTTTTCGCGCAGTTATTTTAGGGTATAATATTTTTAGCGAAAATAATAAAATTGATTTCGATTTGCATTTTTTTTTATATTTTATAAAGCAACTTCTTTTATGAAATACATTTTTCTTATTTTGAATTCGATCTTTTCGTGTAGTTATTTTTGCATTAAAGTGTTTCAACTTTTTGTTTACACTAATATATATTTTACTTTTTTTATTATGCTTTTAGTTATTACTTTTGTTAGGGGCCTATTATGACTGGCGAAGCGAATGAACTTGGCGAAGCGAACGAACGAATAAAGCTTCACTGCATCCATTCGCCAGACGAATGAAGTTCAGGCGAATGATTTCTACGTTCTCCTGATTTTTACGTTCGCTTCAGTTTCCTTTTTTCTGGCGAATGAAGTCTGGCGAATGGATGCTGTGATAGCTATTTTACGTTCGCTTCGCCAACTACATTCGCTTCGCCAGTCATAATAGGGCCCTTATTTTAGGATTTTGAATTTTCATGCACAATCGAATTCGTTTCTACATTTTAATTATTTATATTATATTTTATTTTGCGCTGTTTATCGCTAACGGAGAATATTATTTTTGAACTGTTTCCTCGAAAAACGTCTATTGTTCTTTTCGCGCAGTTAATTTTTATTTTTATATTCAATTAAATATTAATCTTTGTATCTATTTTTCTAAAACCTTGATTTTTCATTGAATTCATTCATTTGGCGCAGTTTTTTTTTAGATTGTAATCGCGTTGTTTTTGTATTCTTGATTTTCGCGCTTTTAAAACCTTTCAAAGGTTCTCTTTAAGATAAAATCTATGAACGTATTTATGTATAACCTTAACTTTAATTGAATTCAAAATTTTCGCGCAGTTCTTTTTGACTTTTTTGTTTTTGGGGAATTTAAAATAATTTAAAGTCAGATTTACATTAGTTTTCTTAAAATAAAACCAATTTCTCTTTAAAATAAAAAAGCTATTTATTTATTTCGTTCGAAACATATTTGAATTACTTCTTTTCGAGCAGTTTATTTAATTCTTATCGTACTGTTTTTTGTGTTTTTATTTTTCGCGCAGTTGAAAGAATTCCTTTAGATAACATCTAGGAACCTATTTATCTAAAAAATTTATTGTTAATTGAATTAATTTTCGCGCTATCCTCATTGACTGTTTTTTTTTATTTTAAGGTTTGATTTTCATTATTCTCTTATTTTATAGAATTATTTCAATTCGCGCAGTTTTATTTAACTATTATAGCACTCTTTTTTTGTATTTTTATTTTTCGCGCAGTTGAAACAACCGATTTTTGTTATTCTCCTACAATACAAATATTTATTTCACCAAATTTCTTTATTTTAAAATTTTTAACAATAGCGTTTAAATAAATTTTAGGAATTTCCAGAAATGTTTTTAAGTTATAGAATATTTTTTAAAACCCTTTTCTCTTTATTTAATTTTAACAGGAATCCGATGAGGATCAAGATTCGCTCAAGGAAACCATGCTGGACACCAACATATATTTGCTGGGCATCACAATTGCCGTCTCCATACTGCATTCGGTATTCGAGCTGTTGGCCTTCAAAAATGACATCCAATTCTGGAACAATCGCAAGTCGTTGGAGGGTCTTTCTGTGCGCTCTGTTTTCTTTGGTGTTTTTCAATCATTGATTGTGCTGCTCTACGTGCTAGACAATGAAACGAATTTCATGATACGCATGTCCTGCTTTGTTGGGCTCGGTATTGAGGTCTGGAAAATACACAAAGTAGTCGATATTAATTATAATACAGCCGAAAAAGTTTTGGGCATTTTCCCACGTATTAGCTTCAATGATAAGGGTTCCTATTCGGAGACCGCTACCAAAGAATACGATGCGTTGGCATTCAAATATCTGAGTTGGGCCTGTTTCCCACTGCTCATTGGGTATTTTGTATATTCGCTGCTGTACAATGAGCACAAGGGTTGGTATTCGTTTGTGCTGAATATGCTGTACGGTTACCTGCTGACGTTCGGCTTTATTATGATGACGCCGCAGCTGTTTATCAACTATAAACTGAAATCGGTAGCACATTTGCCATGGCGCATGATGACCTATAAATTCCTGAACACATTCATCGATGACATTTTTGCATTTGTCATCAAAATGCCGACCATGTATCGCCTGGGTTGCTTCCGCGATGACATCATCTTCTTTGTATTCCTCTATCAGCGTTGGCAATATCGTGTCGATCTGAAGCGTGTCAATGAGTTTGGCTTCTCCGGTGAAATGGAGCAACAGGTGGGTGGAAAGCAACAAATTGAAGCTGCACCAGTTGAAGCTACTAAAGAGGCCATTGAAGATGTTAAATCCGCCGCGCAAAAGAAAAAGGATTAATTTACGACACAAAACACCCTGCCTCATCGTCCCGTTTGTTTACTTTTATAGTAGTAACAACTAATTAATTGTTTAATACATTTAAAATTAAGTTTCAATTTTAATTGAATAATATTTCAACATACAAATGTGTTAAATGGCTAAATCAAATAATATATCTACCAGAAAGTTAGTCTACGATGTCATCATTTATCATTTGAATTTATTGCGCAACATGTAACTTTATCAAGTGCACAAAAAGTGTAAATATGCTCTACAAGTTTTGTTTTCCTATTTTAGTATTTAGCTCTAATTTCACTATTTAGTCCAATCGCTGCTTTAGTTAAATGCATTTCATTGACAATTAAATTCAATGTTGTTTAAAAAAAATAAAAACATTAAATTACGAATTGTATAAAGCAATATCATAGAAATATTTAGCCGAATTATTTTCTTGGTGCAATAATTAATACAAATAATACTAAACATACATAATGATAAAATAATAAAAAGACATATATCAAAAAATCTCAAAAAAAAAGACCAACTGATTTTAATCTTATCTTCACTGTTTATAATGCTTATCAAGTCTACTTTAAACTGACGTGTTATTAATTGTAATGATAACCGATTGCTTAAAGTTAGTTCCCTTAGTTACCAAAAATGGGTCATTCTGTTGCATGGATTTGTGAAGCTGAAGAAAGTTAAATGTGGTAATCGTCACCAAAAATTTCCACGTATTAGTTAAGCTGCAAATAAGTTGAAAATGGAAAGTACCGAATGGTTCTTAGGTAGTAAAGAAGTAGTACTACTTATATTTAATATTTCTGCGGTTGCCTGTGGAATTTAAATAGTTTGAAATTATTTTATGCATAAGGATTATCATTATGTGCGGGATTATCATTACCTTTTCGTATTTTCTATATCTACGAACCTTTCAAATTTTTATAAGTTAATATTTTATTTAGTTAAATGACCCTACTGATTTCAGATGTATTTATATAATATATCTACAACTAATTAATATCGAAATCTAACCTGTTTGTTTTAGTTGTTTGCACTAATTAGTGTTTAAACAAGTGAAACACGTTCAGCTGAAAGTCGTAAATGTAAAATGTTGTTTCAACGATAAATAATTCAATTGATTAAGCAGCTTTTTAAAGTATTTTAATACAACCAACAAAGACAGTTTTAATATTAAATAATTTAGTATTATTTAATATTAAAATTCACAACTTATTTGTGTATTGTTCTAGTCACTTCCATATAACGAATTACTTCTGTTGAAGAATTTGAAAAACAAGAAATGGTGAATATCTCAGATTTGATACGAGATATTGAAAACCAGTTAACGGAATGATTCAACCAAAAAATGGCGTATGAAGCAAACTAATTCTGACAGAAGTTTACATTATAGGGCCGCTCGAAATATTGTTTCAGATATTAATGGAGGTAGACGATGCAGTTAACAGCACTTGTTTTTTTTAAATGCTAATTTAAATAAATTCCTACTCAAAATACAAAGATTTATCGATATTAACGAAATGGGCTCGGCTCGTTCTACTGTTTTCGTGATTTCCAGGACACATTTTTTTGCTTCACGTAAAGAAACGTAAAATTTAGAGGTTAAACCATTTACAAATTGTATTCAGAATAGATCAATTGGAATTCATTTTTTCAATTTGAAATTCAAAATTTAGAAATTCCTTGTGAAATTTAAAACATGTCAATTGTTCAGATATTCGAGTTAATTTTCAGAATACATCAATTAATATTCATAACTTTCTAATTGGAATTCAGAAAATATAAATAGAAATTCTTTGTTTTCCATTGGGAATCACTTTTCACTTGTAATTCAGAAAATTTTTAATTGATATTTTCTGAATTTCAAATTGAAAATTATCAATTTCAATTGATGTTGTCTGAATTACAAATGAAATGAGTGATGTCTTTTAAATTTTACATGGAATTCCAATTTTTTGAATAGAAATTGAATATTTCTGAATGACACAAAACCAAGAAATATGCGAAACATTCGATGTTATCAAATCGAGCAAAAAAATAACGCAAATCCGTGAAAACGGATGACATTAATTTTTTAATTTGTCACAAAATTTAAATGAATATTCAAAAAAACAAAACGTACCGTATTCGAGCCGTTAACGGTACAGTATATACGGAATCAGATTCCGTAAATGTACCGTATTACGGAGCCTTATACGGTACAGAGAACGGATAAAACGTGACATCGAAAACGTTGTTCGAAACCGTTTTTCATACAGTATCGACGGACCGTTAACGTACCGTATTTTTAAAATAAAAACGGAGTGATCTCCGTAGTCTACGTTACGTTTCAGTGCCATATACGGTCCGTATTATTCTTATAAATACGAAGTGGACTCCGTTGAGTGCATTATTATTTTTCATTTATTTGAAATATCGTTGAATAAATTCATAACATAAGTTTTATTTCATAATACATACATTTGTATTTAAAATAGACGATTTTTAAACAAACTATCAATTATTACAAAATATATTGGACAAATAATTAGACTTATTAATTCAGTCATGAGACATTAAGGGTGTGTGCGAGTTCGATTAAATTGCTGACTAAACTAAATTGTACGGATTTTCGCCGGATCGCCATTCGGTAACCAGTCATTTTTCAAGTCACTAATAATACGATTATCATATGTCTGTTTTCTGTCCTCCAATTTAGTTTGCTCGAACAATTTGATAAATTGAAAATAAAAGCTGCATTACAGATAAAATTTAGTTAAGTCAGCAATTTATTCGAACTCGCACACGCTAAATATCATTTATGCTGCGCAATATTTGATCAAACGAAAATGTTATTACTTAATTAATTTATTTTTCATTTCTGTTTATATAAAATATTTTATACAAAAAAATTGTTGAATTATTAATTTAATTTTATATTTTGTGAATTTTAATATTAATTTTTCGTGATTTTTAATCTTCAGCCGTTATTATTGCAACCCTGTAACGAAGACAGAATTCGCACGATGTCTAAACGGAACACACCACTCAGCTGTGGAGTTGTCAAAAGTGACGTTTAATATTTTTGTATATGCGTTGAGACGAAGAAAAAATAATTATTTCCGTGCATAATATTGATTTAATTCGTATTAAAAATAATAATTTTTGGATAAATCCATAACAAAACTTATTGAAAATACAACAAACAACTGAAGAATTATAAGAAAAAAGTAAAATTTAAACAGAATACAACACAATATACAAGGAAAAAGTGTATAGAAAATTCAATAAATTTTCACATTGAGTTGGAAAAAATGTTGTCGTGTTGTTGTTGTTGCTACTGAAGACACTGACCTGTTGTTGTAGACGCAATTGTTGTTTTTGTTGTTATTGCTGTGCACTATACAAAAAAAAAAAACAGCAGGTGGCTGGCTGCCTGCTGATCCCTACTTTGGAAACGCCTGCACCTGCATGCAGAAAATGCAGAAAATTTTACTGTAACTGTTGCTGATTTATTTGTCATCAGTCTTACGTCGTTCTTCGTCACACAACAAGCGCACGGGAAATAGCAAAAATAACAGCGAAATGTACGCCGAATGGGTTTCGCTATCGGCGCAAATCAGCGCCAACAGTTGCGGCGCACAATCCTTCAGTGTACTGAATAAGTTTCCAGCATCCGCAGGACGTGAAGTAGCTGTGTCGGTTGTCAAACAGTTGGCCACAAATCTGGGCATAACGCAAAATGCAGAGCCTAGTCATTTGGTCAAGGATGAAGAGGTGAAATTTTGGATTTTCTCTTTTGAGACATTGTCTTTATAACTTTTCTTCTTTCCTTAGGTCATCTGGTGCATGGATGTTATTTGCTTTGGCTTGTCGCTGCCGCTGCAAGAGCATGAAACCATCAAAGATTGCGTCAACGTCTATTGCGAGTGGCTGACGGCACTGCATCCACAGCCGCGCATCAGCGTGCCGAAGCCCATCTGCGAGGATGCCAACATGTACTGTCGCAAGATCATCAGTCACTTTCATAATCTGTTTGTGCCGCGTCAAGGCGAAAGTGAGTGTTGTATTCGAAGTAAAAAATGTGTTTTCAACACTGCTAAACACACTGCTTACATCCTTCCAAAAATACAAAAAATTCATTATTAAATCAAATCCTATATTATTTTTCAAGTCTTACCATTTATATATCAATACTCACTGGGTAGGTCCTCCTGCAGCTTTCTGTTCTCTACGTCGTTGAATAGTTTTCTCTTTTTTATAATCTTCAATTTCTGTTCATTTAGGTGCCGACACCATCAATCGTCAGGCTGTATTGTGTCATCGTGTGTTGCGTACTCTGCAACAAACTGCACAAGTTTCTCATTCTATGGATCGCAATACTTGGGAGGCTTTGCTGCTGTTTTTGCTCGCCATCAATGAGATTCTTTTGGCGCCACCCACCGTCAAGGATGACGTTGGCGATCAGCTGTGCGAACGCGTTCTGTCGGTGCTTTTTGAGGTGTGGCTGCTCGCCTGCGTGCGTTGTTTTCCATCGCCCTCGCTGTGGAAGACACTACAGGAATCGTGTGCCATGTGGCGACATCGCGTCGCTTTGGTGGATCAGTGGAATCGCGTAAATTTGGCATTGACCGCGCGTCTGCTGGAGTTCAGCTATGGCTCTGCATTTCCCGAGTTGAAAATTTGTTAGTATTTCTTTTTTTTAACCTCTTTAACTATTTTATTTACGTTTATAATACCTTTTTCTACAGCTGATGAAGATGCCCAGCTCATACCCCCCGGCATGACCAACGATTGCATCGCACAGACTTGGTATCGTTTTCTGCGTACCATCGGCAATCCGACGGCGCTTTGTGCGCCACATCTCATTAGCAAATCAACGCATTTTGTGCAGTGGGCACTGACGCACGATAAGGGCTCCGAAACTTATCAACATCCATGTCTGCAGGCGCTGCCTCTTATATTTCTGAAGGCGATCAAAGGAATTTCCAGTCAGGTTGATGCTTTTCTGGGTAAGCGACCAAATAAACAGACAAAAGTTGTCTTATCTATAAATAGGATTTTAAGTATTTTATCAGAATTAATTGTTCTCATCTATATAAGTATAAAGCTATAATAGTATTGTATTTAATTATCTACATAAAACATAGTCCTTTCATATTAGAGATTGTCTTCAAATATTCTCTTAAAATAAAGTTATAAAGTTTAGGTTATTTATGTCGTTTATGAAAGTACTTTAGTTGAGTACTTTAGTTTGTAGTCTGTACATTTTGTAACCTAATGCATTCATTTTTTCTCTTTTTCTATATAATGTACGCTTTTAAACTCCTTTCTCCCACATCAATCATCATTATCCCTATAAATACTATAAATACTATAAATACTATAAATACTATAAATACTATAAATACTATAAATACTATAAATACTATAAATACTATAAATACTATAAATACTATAAATACTATAAATACTATAAATACTATAAATACTATAAATACTATAAATACTATAAATACTATAAATACTATAAATACTATAAATACTATAAATACTATAAATACTATAAATACTATAAATACTATAAATACTATAAATACTATAAATACTATAAATACTATAAATACTATAAATACTATAAATACTATAAATACTATAAATACTATAAATACTATAAATACTATAAATACTATAAATACTATAAATACTATAAATACTATAAATACTATAAATACTATAAATACTATAAATACTATAAATACTATAAATACTATAAATACTATAAATACTATAAATACTATAAATACTATAAATACTATAAATACTATAAATACTATAAATACTATAAATACTATAAATACTATAAATACTATAAATACTATAAATACTATAAATACTATAAATACTATAAATACTATAAATACTATAAATACTATAAATACTATAAATACTATAAATACTATAAATACTATAAATACTATAAATACTATAAATACTATAAATACTATAAATACTATAAATACTATAAATACTATAAATACTATAAATACTATAAATACTATAAATACTATAAATACTATAAATACTATAAATACTATAAATACTATAAATACTATAAATACTATAAATACTATAAATACTATAAATACTATAAATACTATAAATACTATAAATACTATAAATACTATAAATACTATAAATACTATAAATACTATAAATACTATAAATACTATAAATACTATAAATACTATAAATACTATAAATACTATAAATACTATAAATACTATAAATACTATAAATACTATAAATACTATAAATACTATAAATACTATAAATACTATAAATACTATAAATACTATAAATACTATAAATACTATAAATACTATAAATACTATAAATACTATAAATACTATAAATACTATAAATACTATAAATACTATAAATACTATAAATACTATAAATACTATAAATACTATAAATACTATAAATACTATAAATACTATAAATACTATAAATACTATAAATACTATAAATACTATAAATACTATAAATACTATAAATACTATAAATACTATAAATACTATAAATACTATAAATACTATAAATACTATAAATACTATAAATACTATAAATACTATAAATACTATAAATACTATAAATACTATAAATACTATAAATACTATAAATACTATAAATACTATAAATACTATAAATACTATAAATACTATAAATACTATAAATACTATAAATACTATAAATACTATAAATACTATAAATACTATAAATACTATAAATACTATAAATACTATAAATACTATAAATACTATAAATACTATAAATACTATAAATACTATAAATACTATAAATACTATAAATACTATAAATACTATAAATACTATAAATACTATAAATACTATAAATACTATAAATACTATAAATACTATAAATACTATAAATACTATAAATACTATAAATACTATAAATACTATAAATACTATAAATACTATAAATACTATAAATACTATAAATACTATAAATACTATAAATACTATAAATACTATAAATACTATAAATACTATAAATACTATAAATACTATAAATACTATAAATACTATAAATACTATAAATACTATAAATACTATAAATACTATAAATACTATAAATACTATAAATACTATAAATACTATAAATACTATAAATACTATAAATACTATAAATACTATAAATACTATAAATACTATAAATACTATAAATACTATAAATACTATAAATACTATAAATACTATAAATACTATAAATACTATAAATACTATAAATACTATAAATACTATAAATACTATAAATACTATAAATACTATAAATACTATAAATACTATAAATACTATAAATACTATAAATACTATAAATACTATAAATACTATAAATACTATAAAATACCATAAAATACTCAAAGGCATTTATCATCCACCACCACATCAAAACGACGAGGCTATAACCAATCTGCTCGACATACGCCTCTCCCTTAACGAAGCCACTAATGCCTGCTCCACTGCCTCCTCTGCCGCGTCCTGCTCCTCTGCTTCGGCCTCATCCTCAGCGGCGCATCATTTCTTTCATTATGGCGGTGGTGGTGGCGGCAGCAATAACACTTTGCATACGCAGCTGTCTCAACAGTCGAACAGCAGCAGTGGCAGCAACAATGCCTCAACACAGCACCAACATCAACAGCACCATCACCAACATCATCATCACCATTTTCCACATCCTCATTTGCACCTACATAGTGCTGGTAATTTTCTGCGTGAAAATTTCATGGGTCATAATCACTCGAACTCTTCTTCTGCTGGCGGCACTTATTTAACAACAACAACAGGTGGGGGTGGCACCACCGTTGCCAGTGGCAGTCAATCGGCTGGTGTCATTGGTTCCATATCCTTTGGTACACCGCTGACT
Source organism: Dryomyza anilis (assembly GCA_951804985.1). Taxonomy (NCBI): domain Eukaryota; kingdom Metazoa; phylum Arthropoda; class Insecta; order Diptera; family Dryomyzidae; genus Dryomyza; species Dryomyza anilis. The sequence continues at coordinate 24,721,993 of OX638131.1, forward strand.
GCCACCTCATCGAATTCAACGTCTGCAGTGGATACCGCCACAACGACACATCATTCAACACAATTGCTGCTGCTGCCGCACTCACCGACGCCGCCGCTGCAACGCCGCCTGGCCAAAAGTTTCAGTGTGGCGCCAACGATTACACAGCAAAAGGGTGCGCGTTCGTTCGATTGCCAAGTATTTTTTAAAAACTTAACGCGTATCGGCTGTGCTGCCTGCTTGATTTTGTTCAATGTTTTTTGTGTCTTTTTCATTTTCAGTTGGTTTGATTTTTGTATATAACAACTGTTAGTTTTTGTTCATGTTTTTTTTGTTAGGCACAATTGTTATTTTTTATTGAAAAGGTTTTGAATAGGTCTCAAAATTAACACAATACTTATTTATGGTATTTTATTATTTCTCTTTTTGATATTTTTAATAAGTTGTGCGGCATGAATATTGAATTTTTAAATAGGCGTCAATATTATTATTTTTTTTATATTTATTTTTAGCTCTTATAATTTTATTTTATGTTTTATTTAAATTATTTTAAGTATTTTAAAATTTAAATTTAGTTTATTTGTTTTTATATTTTTGTTTTAGTTTTTTTTTTTCAAGATAAAAAAGGTTTAAAAGAAATCTAACTAAATACATATTTTCCAAAATTTTGTATTTTAAGAGTTTTATATAAATTGTAATTTTTTATATATATATTTTTTTATAAATATATATTTTTTATATTTTTACACTTTATATTTTTTTATAATTATATAAAATTTATTATATTTATTTTAATACCTTTTTTTAACACTTTTATACTATACTTCACTATATAATGCACTTTTATAAATTTCCTGTATTTAGTATGCGTATTGTACGCTGTGTATAATGCCACTGAACTCACCAAGAATTTGTTATTTTTATTTGTTTAACCATATATAATGTGTTTTGCTTATCAGCAGCTAATAACAACGCCCATAATTTATTTTGACTCTTATCACTTTGAACCTCCTCATAATTGAGTAGCAGTTTGTTTATTTGATTTTGTTTCTCATTTCGCAGGCTTGAGCAAAGCTGCCTTGATTGGTTTGACTGGCGCACGATCGTCTAATGCGCAGGCGCCATTGACACCAACATCTGGGCCGCCTTCTTCTAGCAGTTTGACATGTAAGAGAAAAATTAAGATTCAATTAATATAATTTTTTAAATTGTAGAAATATTAAAAATTAAAAAATATTAAAAATTATTAATTTATTAATTTATTAATTTATTAATTTATTAATTTATTAATTTATTAATTTATTAATTTATTAATTTATTAATTTATTAATTTATTAATTTATTAATTTATTAATTTATTAATTTATTAATTTATTAATTTATTAATTTATTAATTTATTAATTTATTAATTTATTAATTTATTAATTTATTAATTTATTAATTTATTAATTTATTAATTTATTAATTTATTAATTTATTAATTTATTAATTTATTAATTTATTAATTTATTAATTTATTAATTTATTAATTTATTAATTTATTAATTTATTAATTTATTAATTTATTAATTTATTAATTTATTAATTTATTAATTTATTAATTTATTAATTTATTAATTTATTAATTTATTAATTTATTAATTTATTAATTTATTAATTTATTAATTTATTAATTTATTAATTTATTAATTTATTAATTTATTAATTTATTAATTTATTAATTTATTAATTTATTAATTTATTAATTTATTAATTTATTAATTTATTAATTTATTAATTTATTAATTTATTAATTTATTAATTTATTAATTTATTAATTTATTAATTTATTAATTTATTAATTTATTAATTTATTAATTTATTAATTTATTAATTTATTAATTTATTAATTTATTAATTTATTAATTTATTAATTTATTAATTTATTAATTTATTAATTTATTAATTTATTAATTTATTAATTTATTAATTTATTAATTTATTAATTTATTAATTTATTAATTTATTAATTTATTAATTTATTAATTTATTAATTTATTAATTTATTAATTTATTAATTTATTAATTTATTAATTTATTAATTTATTAATTTATTAATTTATTAATTTATTAATTTATTAATTTATTAATTTATTAATTTATTAATTTATTAATTTATTAATTTATTAATTTATTAATTTATTAATTTATTAATTTATTAATTTATTAATTTATTAATTTATTAATTTATTAATTTATTAATTTATTAATTTATTAATTTATTAATTTATTAATTTATTAATTTATTAATTTATTAATTTATTAATTTATTAATTTATTAATTTATTAATTTATTAATTTATTAATTTATTAATTTATTAATTTATTAATTTATTAATTTATTAATTTATTAATTTATTAATTTATTAATTTATTAATTTATTAATTTATTAATTTATTAATTTATTAATTTATTAATTTATTAATTTATTAATTTATTAATTTATTAATTTATTAATTTATTAATTTATTAATTTATTAATTTATTAATTTATTAATTTATTAATTTATTAATTTATTAATTTATTAATTTATTAATTTATTAATTTATTAATTTATTAATTTATTAATTTATTAATTTATTAATTTATTAATTTATTAATTTATTAATTTATTAATTTATTAATTTATTAATTTATTAATTTATTAATTTATTAATTTATTAATTTATTAATTTATTAATTTATTAATTTATTAATTTATTAATTTATTAATTTATTAATTTATTAATTTATTAATTTATTAATTTATTAATTTATTAATTTATTAATTTATTAATTTATTAATTTATTAATTTATTAATTTATTAATTTAATAATTTATTAATTTATTAATTTATTAATTTATTAATTTATTAATTTATTAATTATTTTTTCCAGCGCTGCCCTCAATTAGCTTGGAGCAACGTCCACCACTCGCCGTGGCGCGTCCCAAGTGCAACAGCATTTTGCATCTCTTCGGCGAATGGCTCTTCGAGGCAGCGCACATTGGCGGCGATGCTTGGCTGCTGAATACAAAAAGTAAGTATTTCTCTAAATGTTATAAAACAAAAAATAAAAATAAACTTTCTCTCACAGAACAAGCCACCGAGGCCAGCAAACGTCCATCCTCCATGATTATGGAGAATCGCAAGGGCAGCATTTCGCTCTCACAACCCAATTCCCTAAATGATCCAAGCAGTCTGCCGCCCACCCTCACCATTGACAAGTATGAATCGGGACGCGCCGAAGCCATCGGCACTCTTTGCAAAATATTTTGCGCCAAAAAGACGGGCGAGGAAATCCTACCCGTCTATTTGGCGCGCTTCTACATGGCACTGCAGCAGTGCCTCAAGATAACTGAGGCCAAGGAATGTGACGAGACACTGGCCAGCATTTTGTTGCATTCAGCTGATTTGTTTCGCTTGGATCTCGATGGCGTGCAGGTGCTTTTGCCTGCATTTATTGCCGCACTCGAAATTGTTTTACCAGACAAGGATTTGAAAATTAAGTCGCAGGCTATAAGCTACAATCGCACCGAGCTGAGACGTGCATCCATTAATATTTTGTTGTCACTGCTGGCGCTGCCGCTGCATTTTCAAACGTTGCCCATACGCGATTTGACTAATGAGACTTCGGAGCGGTGCGTTTTATTTGTATTAAATTTATTATTATTTATAATGAATACTTTTTACAGCATTATCACTTTTATACAATTAAAACCGCGTCTCATAAATATTCTAATGACCGCGCTGCAAGTGGAGACAGATGCGCAAAACACGCACATGTTGCTCGGTGGCCTGCTGCTGGCCGTGCAGGATTCTGTGACATTCGAGGAGTGCGAATTGGGTGGCAACGAACATTTGCACAGCGGCTCTCCGGCCCCGCCGCACGACAGCAACTTGCTGAGCTCGGGTATGACAAGGGTTGAGGGTTTTTTGTTTTATTTATGAGATTGAACATTTTACTTAAATTTAGTTTTTCTTATAGTTTTCAAATTGTTCTATTAATTTCTATAGTATGTTTGTTTTTGTTGCTTTTTTTAAAAGATTTTTTGTTTAAAATATTTCTTAATTTTCTTTTTATTTCTATTTTTTATTATATTTTCTAATTATATTTGTCATTTCTATTTTCTATTTCTTTTATCTGCTGCTTATTTTATTTTACTTATCATATTCATCTTTTCTAAAACTTCTAAAACAAAATTTACCACTTCCTTGTCCTTTTTCCTTGTACGCGCTTTACTTGTATTGCCAATCACTGTTTTTGAATTCTCTGTCAAATCGCTGTCACGCATTGTCCTACTACTCCTTTCACATATCTCATCTAACAACATGTCTTCTGGTCCTTCATCATTAAATTCGCAAAAAAAAAAACAAAAAATCATTCATTCGCATTCAATCAATAAATTCTTATTCAGCCTGTTCAGAGCGTTCCGCCTCATTGGCCAGCGTTGGCAATGCCAGCATTGGCGGTCATAGCACCGCAACCATTGGTGGTGCTGCTGGTGCCGCCGGCTCTTTTAGTGCGGCACGTGATAATACGTCACAACATGATTTTCCCAGCTTAACCATATCCGATGATTTTCCCATGGAGTTGCTGCATGAGTTTGAAAGTGCTTCAGTTTATGGTAATTTTTTTTGATTATAATTTTTTATATTTTAATAATAATTTTGTTTGTTGTTGTCTAAGTTCATTGTGTTGTTGTAATTGTTGAGCAGTTACCTTTTTTTCTGATAGTTTGTTCTCTGTTAAGTGTTTTCTTTTTATTTTTAAAGCGTTTCCTTTAAATTTAAATATGTTTCTACTTAATTTTATAGTGCTTCGTTATTTAATTAAAAAGGTTTCTGTTTGACACATTTTTTTAAATGTTTCTGTTTATTTAAAAATTGTTTCGTCAAATTTAAAAATTGTTTCGTCAAATTTAAATTTTTTTTCGTCAAATTTTAAAATTGTTTCTGTTTATTTTCAAAGTTTTCATGTTAATTTTTAAAGTGTTTCTTTTGATTTGAGTGTTTTCTTTTATATAGTAAAATTTTAATTTCCTTTAATTTTAATTTGCATCAAATATACCTAAATGTTGTTTTGTCATTTTGTTTTTATATTGGTACTAAAATTTATATTAAAAATTTGAAAATATATATTGTTTTTAATAAATTTCTGCCTCACAAATCAAAATATTGCTCTGCAGGCCTCATAAAGTGTCTTTAAAATCAAGCTGCTGTTTTCATGTTCTTAGCACACAGTGTTTGAAACTTTTATAAACTTCACTTATTTAATACAATCACATTTTAATCCCTTTTTTAGATAATGCACATGCACTTTTTGTGCGCGCCACATACTTGGTTTGTCATCGCTTGATTTCATCCTGGAAAACTGACCTAAATGTCTCGCTGGCCGCCTTGGAACTGCTCTCCGGTTTGGCACGTCTGCATATACGTGATTCAGGTGAGTTTCTTTTTCATATTTATTGTTATTAACAAATTTGCATTCTGCTGTTGATTGTATATTAAATGTAATAATATAAATACTAACATACGATTTGTGTCCATTTTATAATGAATATAATCAATATTTTTCGAATTTGGAAAATTAATAAATTTGAAAATTTTACTAAATTTTAAATAAATTCCGATAATTTCTAAAAATTGATAATTTTAATAATTGATAATTATTAATTTAATATTCCAATTTTTAAAATTCATCCACTATTTTTTATAATATTAATCAGCCGCAACAATAACTGGAGAAGGTGGCCAACAATTTGTAAACGAGTTGAAATATTTGAATGCGTTTTTTTGTAACATAATTAGATCCTTTAGTTTCAATTAAAGACTTGTTAACAATCGCAATATCTACATGTCTTAGTAGCATTTGAGCTACGTTAAATAATTTGCAAAATTTGTTTGTATTTTAGAAGATACGCAATATATGATAATTTTGGATATGCCCAGTGTGTCATTCGTTTCGATGTCGTTATGAGATCAATGCTGGTAGATGGAGAATTCACACGGTATCGGACACATTCTCATAGCAATATCGATCGTCAAATTAGACCTACATGCACCCAGAAAAAAATTCTATGTAAATAATAGTTTTTTACTATTAAAAATAGTCAATAGGATGCATTATTATTATTTAAATCGGTTAATACCATTAAATACTAGAAAATACCATGACATTGCCATTGAATTTATATGAAAAGATTTATATTTTGTATACTATTAAATCAATAATTGACCCATTGACCAATTTTAATGGTATTTGAGTGAATTTTTGTCTGGGTGTGGTAGGTAGATATCGATACGTTCTGTCGTAGTTTTCTTAATACGAGAAATAGAAAAATGATCAGAGTTCGAGATTGCTGCGAAAAATATTGCGATATCAATGTGATAAATTTTATCTTGTTAAAGAATTGGAATATATGATAAATTTTTGAAATTAGAAGCGATCAAGCAACGAGATCGAACTTTTTTTTATCAATATTATTCGAGAAAGCAGTGAAGCATCGAAGGTCTCCGAGACATAACAGACTGGGTACTTATTTAATTAAAAACGTAAAATTTCACACTTTTTGATACTAAACATCACCACTCTAGAAAACTTTTTTTAATACATTTTTTAACTTGTTCTCGAAAAGCAATAAGAATTTATATCTTTGATTGTAGTAACAAGAATTTATAACTTTGATTAAGTAACACTTTACAGTATTTTTTTTTTGTCTAAAAATACAAAAACTTTTCCAAAAACTGCAATTTCCCACATTATCCCATGTCCCACAGTACCCTTGGGTTTTCATTTGTATTAGAATGCAGAAAATTGTATACATAAGGACTGCGTCGAATAAAATTGTCCGCTACAAAAATGAAAAAATCTAGAAATCTAGTAATCGAATTTTTATAGAATAAAATATTTTATTTTGCAAATTATTTTTAGATTTTAAAAAATATATAAAAAACCAGAAATTAATATTTTTTAATAAAAAGTTTTAATTTTTCCGGAACCCCTTCCATTAATGTTGTAATGGTAGTGTCCGACACCCTCACAGCTTCTGAAGACCACTTTCTTTTAAAGTCTTGAAGGCCTTTGGCCACTTTTTTTGTTGTCTTCATCTCCCTTTTTACTAAAGCCCAGTATCTCTCAATCGGCCTGAGTTCTGGACAGTTTGGTGGATTGGCTACTCTAGGCACCAAAATCACTGCATTTTGTTGGATCCACTCTAAGGCCGTTGACATGAAGCGAGGTCAGGCCAAAAAAATGTGGACACTTCATGTTGGCGTAAAAATGGAAGCAATCTCTTTTGCAAGCATTCCTTCACATATATTTCGCTATTAATTGTACCCGATGTCACGAATGAGCTGCTCTTTTTTCCACAACTGCAAATTACCTGCCAAACAAGAATTTCCTTGGGAAATTTTGTCATTTTTTTTTTATTTGAATTTTTCAGCGACATTTCCTCGAGAATCGGCTGTATAAAATTACTGCCCAGGTAGCTGAGAAAAGTCCGCTAAAACATAAGTTTCGTCGTCCATTATGCAGCAATCGAATTTTTTAACAAAAACTTGGTTCAGCTTTTTAACTCGTTGTTTTGCGGTTTCATTCTTGACGGCATTTCTATCCGGAACTTTTTGAACCTTGTACGTCTCCAGTCCAGCTTCTTTCTTAATCCTGCGCACGAAAGATTTAGAGCAATCCGCCTTTCTCGCCAATTTCCTTCCGGATATGCTTGGATATGCTTAAAGAAAGAAAGAAATATTCACAACCTTCTTCGACTTTCCTCGATCATGTGGGTCTTTTTTTTACCAGAACCTTTCTTCCGATCAATACTCAGGTCTTCCTTAAAGCGGTTGATAACGCGAGAAATGGTCTTAGGGTTAGCCCCTACCTCCTTGGCAATTTTTTTAAAAGACCAACTAGGTTGTATTTGAAAAATGTTAATAATATTTTCTCGCACTTCCACTTCGTTTGCCATTTTCGCGTTAAATAAATTTTGTATTGACTATAACTGACACAAATTATTTTCTGCCATTTAATTCAGAGCTACTATGATAAAATTTTTTTAATTTGAATCTTGCAATAGCACATTATGGGAAGATATGTAACCGACAATTTTATTCGACGAAGTCCTTATTACGATATCATCAAATGGTTCAAAAGCGACTAGTATTTAGTTTACATCAGTTTTTTTCAATAAATAAATTTAAGGTGCCATAGCAATTGTATTAGCTTCATGAAAACCAAATAATATGGATCTTTACCATCTGTGACACAATTTACCCAATGAATCAAACAATTCAACTGTATATTAGATTCGTCTTCACTACTATTCAAAATAAGTATTTCCCAAAAAGTGCCGACTTATCCCAGGTCACCCTAAAGATATTTTTATTTTATTTCTACGATAGACAAAATTCTTAGCAGAGTCAAGTCAGTTTAAACACATTTTTTTAAAAGATTTCAAGCAGTCAAAGCCACATCTTAAGCTACCTAGACCATGCCAAATATTTTGTCAGTAGATGTCCCCCAGAAATATGTCCGAAATATTCATGAAAAATGCCAGAAATGTTGTTTCGAGGCTACACACCTCCCAACGTATTCCACTTATCTGTGTATTTGCCAGAAATATGACCCAAATATTCCCGAAAAATGCCAGAAATTTTGACTCTAGATCCTAGACAAAGTTTTGATCCGGGTCATGGCTCTTTGAAAACATTTTTTTCGAAAGATTTCAAGCAGACAAAGGCTGAATTTATATCAAAAGCTGTCTGTTTTCTGCCGTCCATAAAATTGTATAATCTGTCTTATGCTTTTAATAAACTTTCATTTATGTGTGTGTGTTTGCCGGAAATATTCTTGAAAAATGCAAGAAATTTTGTTTCGGGATCACTGTTTAAATTGGAAAATCTGTATTGTGTTTGAAGTGGAATTACGCCAAAAATTCTTTTATTTTCACAAAAAATGTCTTGACAATATATCGTCACTATCATGACAAAGGGACGAATGTGTAATTTTTGACATTTGCGTTTTTTTACATTTTTGAATGTAGTTTTCCCATAAGTATACTGTGCTAAAATGGTGTGTGGTTTTGTTGAATACTTCTAGTCACAAAAAACAGAACCTAAAGGGGGGCGTATTCGAAAAATTGAAAATCTTGTCATGGCAAAACTTTTTATTTTTATTGCCATTACTTTTTATTGGTTTAAGATAAAATAGTGATGTGAAGGCATATATTCTTTGTTTTTAAAGTACCTACCGATTTGCATCATTATTATTTTGCATTTTTATCATTTGCAAGAAAAATGTTTGGCAAAATATTTTTAAATATTGATTCGAATCGATGGGTGCTTTCAAATCACACAATTACTGCCCTAACATCACTATTGTATCTTGCACCAACAAAGAGTTATAGCAAAATAACGAAAAGATTCGCCCTTTTGGCATGACATGATTTTCAATTTTTCCAATTTCTTCGTTTTTTTGCTATTACTCTTTATTGGTGAAAGATAAAATAGTGGCGTAAAGGCATTAATTATTTGTTTTTAAAGCACCTATCGATTGGCATCAATATTTAAAAATATGTTGCCAAGCATTTTTCTTGCAAATAACGAATGGAAAATTAATGTTTAGCAAAATATTTTTTAAATAATGATGCCAATCGATAGGTGCTTTAAAAACAAACAATAAATGCTTTTACATTACTGTTTTATCTTACGCGAATAAAGAGTTATAGAATAAAAAACATAAATATGTGCGTTTTTCTCAGGATATAGCCTCACAAAGTCCGTATTTAAGGACTGCGTCGAATAAAATTGTCCGTTACATATCTTCCCATAATGTGCTATTGGAAGATTCAAATTAAAAAATTTGATCATAGTAGCTCTGAATTAAAATGCAGAAAATAATTTGTGTCAGTTATAGTCAATACAAAATTTATTTAAAGCGAAAATGGCAAACGAAGTGGAAGTGCGGGAAAATATAATTAACATTTTTCAAAAACAACCTAGTTGGTCTTTTAAAAAAATTGCCAAGGAGGTAGGGGCTAACCCTAAGACCATTTCTCGCGTTATCAACCGCTTTAAGGAAGACCTGAGTACTGATCGGAAAAAAAGGCCTACATGATCGTGAAAAGTCGAAGAAGGTTGTGAATATTTTAAAGAAAGATCCAAGCATATCCGGAAGGAAATTGGCGAGAAAGGCGGATTGCTCAGAATCTTTCGTGCGCAGGACTAAGAAAGAAGCTGGGCTGAAGACGTACAAGGTCCAAAAAGTTCCGGATAGAAATGCCGTCAAGAATGAAACCGCACAACAACAACGAGCTGAAAAGCTGAACCAAGATTTTTTTAAAAAATTCGATTGCTGCATAATGGACGACGAAACTTATGTTTTAGCGGACTTTTCTCAGCTACCTGAGCAGGAATTTTATACAGCCGATTGCTTCCATTTTTACGCCAACATGAAGTGTCCACATTTTTTTGGCCTGACCTCGCTTCATGTCACTACAGCAAAACGGCCTTAGAGTGGATCCAACAAAATGCAGTGATTTTGGTGCCTAGAGAAGCCAATCCACCAAACTGTCCAGAACTCAGGCCGATTGAGAGATACTGGGCTTTAGTAAAAAGGGAGATGAAGACAACAAAAAAAGTGGCCAAAGACCTTCAAGACTTGAAAGGAAAGTGGTATTCAGCAGCTGTGAGGGTGTCGGACACTACCATTACAACATTAATGGAAGGGCTTCCGGAAAAATTAAAACTTTTTATTAAAAAATATTAATTTCTGGTTTTTTATATTTTTTTTAAATCTAAAAATAATTTGCAAAATAAAATATTTTATTCTATAAAAATTCGATTACTAGATTTCTAGATTTTTTCATTTTTGTAGCAGACAATTTTATTCGACGCAGTCCTTATATTAATTCAAGTTTTACCCAGAATATTAAAAAAGAATAAACAAATATGCGTTACTTGGAACTGGTATACCAAACCTTATGAACCTTATTGCGAGAAACACTTTGTATGTACTATTTATATTTTATTACTCTATTGAAACCATTGATTGCTGAAACTATTGATTGAAGCATATAATCGCAACTCTTGAGAACAATTAATTTTATAACTTAACCTTTCTCTGAAACCTTAAAAAAAAAGTGAAAAACTATTAATGAACTACGATATGTGATAATTGCGCATCGCTATAAAATGGACATCAATCTGTTAACATTATAAACATTGAATAGAATTTAATTGATATATTATTTTCTTTTTCTTGCTTTTTCTATATTTTTTCCATCTGAATTTTCCACTCCCTTCCTATGTCTATATTTTATGAACTTTTTATTTCGCTTTTATTTATTGTACGTTAAAATTGTTCTCACTTTATAAATACACATGTTAACACTTTGTCATTGGATCTCTTCACCACCATTCATATTTATGACATACATCTCTTTGTTGTATCATTAACACCCTTTTTTTTTGTTGCCACTCACCTCTTTGATCCTTGTTTGTAAATTTACACCTTTTTTTCCACTTTTTTCTATTTAATTTTTTCTGTTGTTGTTGTGCCTGTTCTTTCTTTCGTTCTTCCAATCCAATCCACTCTACTTTTATCCTCCATACTTGTGTGGTTTTGTTTCGCTGCGCAGCCAGGAAATTTACAACCGGTAAATAAATATTGATCTATAATTACTAACGTATTTTGTTCTCTCTTCTTTCTCTCTTTCATTTTCATTTCACAAAACATAAATTCACACTATCACTATTGGTTTTCTGTACTATAATTTATCACTTTACAATTTATAAAATTAATTATTGCATTCACTGGTGGTTTTTTATATTGTATTCAATTTGAATTTGTTATATTTATAAAATCATCATTTGTTCATAATGTAATAATTTTTGGGAAAATATGGGTTTAATTAAAAAAACATTTTTTATGTTTTTTTTCTCTCTTTGTACATTTTTTTACATACCGAAAAATCTTAATGTTTATAACAACGAATAAAAAAACACACACAATCAATTCATTCGAATTCGACATCAAAATCATGCACCATAAAATTAACTCAAACCAAAAAAAAATATTTTGATGAATCGAACGATTAACATCTATTATATCTGAACATTTTAACAATAATCAACAAAAAAATAAATCATATAAAATCATACAAAAACATATACAATCATTTAAAATCATATAAAATAATACAAAATCATATAAAACCATATAAAATCATTTAAAATCATATAAAAACATATAAAATCATATAAAATCATATAAAATCATATAAAATCATACAAAATCATATAAAATCATATAAAATCATATAAAATCATATAAAATAATATAAAATCATATAAAAACATATAAAATCATGTAAAATCAAATAAAATCATATAAAATCATATAAAATCATATAAAATCATATAAAATCATATAAAATCATATAAAATCATATAAAATCATAAAATCATATAAAATCATATAAAATCATATAAAATCATATAAAATCATATAAAATCATGTAAAATCATATAAAATCCTGTAAAATCATATAAAATCATTTAAAATCATATAAAATAATACAAAATCATATAAAACCATATAAAATCATTTAAAATCATATAAAAACATATAAAATCATATAAAATCATATAAAATCATATAAAATCATACAAAATCATATAAAATCATATAAAATCATATAAAATCATATAAAATAATATAAAATCATATAAAAACATATAAAATCATGTAAAATCAAATAAAATCATATAAAATCATATAAAATCATATAAAATCATATAAAATCATATAAAATCATATAAAATCATATAAAATCATAAAATCATATAAAATCATATAAAATCATATAAAATCATATAAAATCATGTAAAATCATATAAAATCCTGTAAAATCATATAAAATCATATAAAATCATATACAATCATACAAAATCATATAAAATCATATAAAATCATATAAAATCATATAAAATCATATAAAATCATATAAAATCATATAAAATCATAAAAAATCATATAAAATCATTGAAAATCATATAAAATCATATCATATAAATCATATAAAAACATATACAATCATATAAAATCATATAAAATCTTATAAAATCATATAAAATCATATAAAATCATATAAAATCATATAAAATCATATAAAATCATATAAAATCATATAAAATCATATAAAATCATATAAAATCATATAAAATCATATAAAATCATATAAAATCATATAAAATCATATAAAATCATATAAAATCATATAAAATCATATAAAATCATATAAAATCATATAAAATCAATTAAAATCAAATAAAATCATATAAAATCATATAAAATCATATAAAATCATATAAAATCATATAAAATCATATAAAATCATATAAAATCAATTAAAATCAAATAAAATCATATAAAATCATATAAAATCATATAAAATCATATAAAATCATATAAAATCATATAAAATCATATAAAATCATATAAAATCATATAAAATCATATAAAATCATATAAAATCAATTAAAATCAAATAAAATCATATAAAATCATATAAAATCATATAAAATCATATAAAATCATATAAAATCATATAAAATCATATAAAATCAATTAAAATCAAATAAAATCATATAAAATCATATAAAATCATATACAATCATATACAATCATTTAAAATCATATAAAATCATATAAAATCATATAAAATCATATAAAATCATATAAAATCAAATAAATCATATAAAATCAAATAAAATCATATAAAATCATATAAAATCTTTTGAAATCACGATTAAATCTGTAAATATAAAATTTGTAAAAAATAAAAAATATAAAATAAACTAATATTTATAATAACGAACCCACTGATTGGCAATTCGTAAATCACAATCGCTAATCTATAATAATAATAACAAAACCAAAAAAATAAAACACGTAGATTCATTAGTCAAAATTGAAGAGCCAAGTCAAAGTCTAACGATAATTTCCACAGACGCATTGGAATGTAAACGCGCCGTCAAGTGGATCTGCGATTACATTTGCTATCAGTGTTCGCGTCCACCGCCGGCGCATAGCAAGGATTTGCACAGCACCATTGTGGCAGCATTTCAGTGTACCGCCGCCTGGCTAATGCAACATCCATACCTGCTACAGGACAAGGACTGCCTGCAAACAGTGCTCGAGGTTGTTGAATTGGGCATTTCCGGAACAAAAAGTGTTGGTAAATCAGGTGATATACCAAAATTCAAAGATGAAAAAGAGTTAAAACCCGCCTCGATGCGTGTGCGTGATGCGGCAGAAAATCTTCTAACCATAATACTAGAGCAAGTCGGTTACTTTCCGAGTGAATGTGGGCCAGAGTCTATTTCCTCATTGCTTGATGAGGTTGCTCTCATGAAGCATTGTAATACATTGCCCGATGCGGGCGCCGTAAGCACAGATCAGGCGATTTCGAAATTTAAATATTTTGTCACAGAGAATTCGACGATTTTGGCATTACTCGAGGAACCGCTGGGCAACGATCAGGATCCGCAGCCAACGGTGACATGTAAGTTTAAATTAAAATACTGGTTATATAAAGTAATAATCAAGGACATGGAATGATATATAAATAAAAATTACCGACCACTCACAGTACTCATACGTGGTCCTTTTGGCCGTCACGCCTGGACTATGCAGCTGCGCCATCTGCCACGCAGCAAATCCGGTGGCAGCAAATATCACGCAGCCAATCCTGGCCGACCGATACCCATGAACGATACGCCTCAACGACTGGAATTCGATCAGAAATTCTTTCCCGAAGGCGTGGACAAGGTGACACCATGCGTCGCCGACTACTCGATACCGACACTCGATGACATCCGGCAGCAATACGGTGCCGAGACCATACGACAACTGGAGACAATGCTCGAAAATCAAAGTATTCACGAGAAACTCGCCTGGGCGGAGACAGACAACAGCGCCGACAGTTTGTCGCATGCGCAGGAAAGTGTGCCACCCACGGTGTGTCATGAGTTTCAGGCGGCACGTCTGTTTCTCTCACACTTTGGTTTTCTCTCGTTCGAAGAACGCAATCCAAACAGTCCGGCTGAGTCGTTGGGTGCGCCGCCGCAGCGACCACTAATTGTGCTCGATACAAAGCGCACGAGCTTCGCGACAGAGCTTAGTGTGCTCGATAAGTTGAGTGCACGCACGCACGATACGGTGCACGTGTTTTATGTGAAATCAGGCCAAACGGCGGTGCAGGATATAGTTGGCAATGTGAGCGAGGAGAATTTGCGTGGGCTGGATGCACATTTTGGCAATATGTTGCTGACATTAGGTAAATATTTTAAATAAAGTGTATAAATTATTTAAATACTACTCCAATTTGCAAATCACAGGTTGGCCTGTCGATGTTGACGATCACTGCGGCTGGACGGGTTTCGTGCACAGCTCTTGGTCTCTCAAAAATACAACGCCAGACAGAGCAACACGTGCTGCCGCTTCACAGGACCAGCAGCAGCAGCTAAAATTCAATGGCGAATCACGCGTGCTCTACTGGGCGGACGTTTCTTCGGAAATTGCCTTTGTTGTGCCCACTGAGTGGAATGAACGCTCTGAGTCGGATGGCAGTTGTTTGTCGTTGTGTTCCTCGAATTCGTCCGGCGATTGTGGTGTCAACAATACCAATTCAAATACAAATGTTTGGCTGCGCTCCTCAGACTCTTCGGAAACTTCGAAAAATGCGACTACTCAAAAGCCACGAAATCTTAGTTTGGAATTGGATGCCAAGAATAAGGAACCCGTGCCGCCAACGCGTCGCAAAACGAATGCCATGAAGCCGGCACTGTTGGCGCAGGCGCCGGCTAAAATATTTCTTGTGTGGCTGGAGTCGTTCGAGGATCATTTAAATTTTCCAATAGGTGTGTTATTTCATTTTTATATATTTTATTTTTATAAATTTAATTTTTATTTATTTAATTTTTATATATTTTATTTTTATATATTTTATTTTTATATATTTAATTTTTATAAATTTAATTTTTATATACTTTTTTTACAGATGATCTTCTCAATTATACGCGCACCGGAGAGGAGTCACAAACGTTGCAGCAGCCGCGTGCCGCCGACTGTCATGTGATTTTCCTGCATGCGCTGCAGTCGGGTCTGCTGCGCGTCAAGCTGCAAGGACCGCCGGGTCGCATGAGCTTCGCCACACCACTTGTGGACGGCATGGTGTTGAGTCGACGCGTCGTTGGCAACCTGGTGCGACAGACGGCGCACAATATGGCCAAGCGCAGGCGTTTGGACAATGACAAGTGAGTGATAATTGAAATTATAACAATTAAAATATAAATAAAACATTTAAATTAAAAAAAAAAAACATTTTTCAATGCAGTTTTCAGCCACCACATGTGCGGCGACGCCTCAAAGTGCAGGATCTGGTGCAGAAATATAAAATGGATTTAACCGAGCCAGAGCTATTGGCACATTTATTCAAGAGCTCTTGCTAAGCTGCTGTAGTGCTTCAAAACAGTATTAGGTTGAGACGACAAACCGGCGACAATTTTAAAATGTTTGCCAACCACATTGATTCGAATCACATTTACTTTTAAAGTATTTGTACTTGTTGGCACCGAAATAGTTATTTATTTATTGTATAATTTCATTTGGTAATTGGGGTATTTAAACATTTTCTCGAAATACTAATACAAGTATTTATTTAACACTAGATATTTAAGTGAAAATTCTTTATTCATTATTGAGAAATAAAATATATTTATTTAAATGAAATAAAAATACAAGAAATTAATAACTTTTATTAATAGGAAGTTCGGAAACACAATTAAAAAAAGAAAATAAGAGAATAAATAAAAAACTCCAATAAAAAAAAGAAACAAGAAATAAAGTAAAAAGAAAAAAAGGAAAAAAGTAAAAAAAAAAAAAAAAACTAGAAATAAAGAAAAAAAGGAACAAAATGGATAAAAGGAAAAAAACACGAAAAAAGGGAAAAAGAAATAAAGTAAAAATAAAAAAAGGAAATAAAAAAGAAGAAAAAAATTAAAAAAAAAAGAAAAAATAAAATACTAGAAATAAAGTTAAAAAAGGAAAAAACACGAAAAAAAGGGAAAAAAGAAATAAAGTAAAAGCAAAAAAAAAAAGAAGAAAGAACAAATTTTTTAAATATAATAATGTGGAATAATGAGAAAAAAAAGATTAATAATAATTACAAAAAAAAAAGAAAGTTCGAAAACACAGATTAAAAAAAGAAAATAAGAGAAAAAAATAAAAAAAAGAAACAAGAAATAAAGTAAAAAGAAAAAAAGGTAAAAAAATAAAAAAAAAACAACAAACTAGAAATAAAGTAAAAAAATAGGATAAAAGGAAAAAAACACGAAAAAAAGGAAAAAGAAATAAAGTAAAAATAAAAAAAGGAAATAAAAAAGAAGAATGATTTAAAAAAAAACTTGAAATAAAGTAAAAAAAAGGAAA
This sequence comes from Dryomyza anilis, assembly GCA_951804985.1. Lineage (NCBI taxonomy): Eukaryota > Metazoa > Arthropoda > Insecta > Diptera > Dryomyzidae > Dryomyza > Dryomyza anilis. The sequence continues at coordinate 24,739,486 of OX638131.1, forward strand.
AAGGAGAAAAGGAAAAAACACGAAAATAAGGAAAAAAGAAATAAAGTAAAAATATAAAAAAAAAATATAAAAGAAGGAAATAAAAAAGAGGAGAAATATATAATCAAATATATTACCAGAATCGGAACCGCTATTTTAAAAATCTTGGAACCAGAACCGAAATTCCTAAGGGTCTAAGTTCCTAAGTCTTAGTCCCTGGTTTAAATAACATTATAAAGTAAATTCAAAATAAAATTAATGGAAAAAATACAACATAATACAAAAATATAAAAAAAAAAATAAAACAAACAACAAAAAAAAAAATAGAATACGAAAATAAACAAACAAACAAAAAAAAAAATAGAATTCAACAATTAAAAAAAAAATAACAAAACAAACATAAAAAAACGAATATAATGTATCAATAAAAACCAAAAATTAATTAAAAGAATAAAAAGTAATATGAAAATTTACTTACAGAAAAATAAAAAAAATAATTTTAATATATAAAAAAATAAAAATAATAAAAAAATTAAAATTATAAAAAATAAAATTTAAAAACAATAAAAAAAGAAGCTAAAAGGAATAAAAAAAATTAATAAGGAAAAAAATAGAATTCAATAATATAAAAATCAAAACAAATAAAAAAACGAATATAATATATAAAAAAAAACAAAAATTAATTAAAAAAATTAAAAGTAATATAAAATTTAATTACAGAAAAAAAAAAAAAAAATTGTGATTTATAAATAAATAAAAAAAAAATTATAAAAAATAAAATTTAATAACAATAAAAAAAAATAAGCTAAAAACAATAAAACAAAATAAATAAGGAAAAATAATAATAAAAAAATAAATTATATATAAATAATTTGAAATGCATTATGAAGTCAACGCACAGTGTCCTCTTGCAATATGCAAAAATGCTGATGCTGCTGCTGTGAATGTTGCTGCAACGAACGTCCTGCCTTTATTTCCGCTGCCAATGATATTGACTCAGATGCAGATGTAGTTACTGCTAAAGCTACAGACAGCTTTAGTTCCAGTTCTGTTTAGTGTGCTGTTGTTCATCCAAAACACAACCACTCAATATTTCACTTTGATAAATTTCCCAATAGCTACGCCATAAATATTGCAAGTGGCTGCAACATGAGGCGCGCGCAATGCGTTGCGTTGCGTTGCATTGCAGCAGCAACAGGCAGCATTCGCATTTCGCATTTGTTGCTGTTGTTGTAGTCGTTGTTGCTGTGTAATCCTGGGATTAAAATTTGCATTTGTCGACTTTCACACGAAATTCAAATCAGAACATGAGCTCAGTTTATAAACAACAACAACAACAATAATAAAAGAGCAGCAGCAGCAGCAACGACAACAAATCTACTTGTTGTATGTGTGGAGTATTTAATGTTTTTTTATTTTCATTTATATTTTTTATAATTTAATGGCAATTTTTTAATTTTTGTTGCAGTTTGTTTTGGCTAAAATTTCTGTGGTTCTTGTTTTTGCTGTTCTTGCTGCTGGCGCTGCTCGTGCTCGTCTTGTTGTTGTCATTGTTGTAGTTTTTGTTGTTGTTGTTGCTGCTGAGTTAGTGCCATTTTATTATTTTATGTAATCTAATGCAATCTTTGGAAACCTTCGGTCATCCAACCGTCCAGCCATCCTCCAGCAAGTACCACGTTTTGCGCTCACGCGCGTCTTGATTTTTTTCTTGTCGAATTTTTCCTTTTTTTTTTGTGCTAATAAATTAATTCCTGTTGCGTTGCAGTGTGACATCCATCAGAGCAGCTTTAAATGATTCCAAGAGCGAGCGAACAGATAGCGCTATAGATTATGGCTTGAATAGATGGCCTGCGATATAATGGGAATTTTAGCGGTATCATTATTTATGTTTAAAGAAATATTTGAAATATTTTTGTCACACATTATAATTTCTAGTTTTTTTTTATATAATATTTTAATGATTTTTACAAAACAACGAATTCAAACATTTTGCTAATGAGTCAAATTACATCTTGAAATGATCTAACTCATCTCAAATTCCAATCAACTCATTCTTTAAAGCTGAATCCATTTTTTCAAAGCAGTAAAATTTGTATAAAATGTGATAAAAATAAATCAAAAACGTATTTCAAATGATGTAGGTAAAATTGTTACTCTTAAAAACTCTCCAGCCATTTATTAATTTTATTTAAAAAAAATTAAATGCTATCATTTCTGATTTCGCGTATATAGTAAACGTTTGCTAAAATTATTATACTGTCTTGGGCAGTACCCACATAGACCCCACATTATTTTTGAAGAATAATGTGGGGTCCTCAAACATGTTTACGGATTCACAAACTTAAGGCAAAAACAATTTTAAACACCATACTTGTTTAAATTTGACTGCAAGTATTGGGTAATGCCCGATTTACATTGTATCTTCTGTGAGTCTCACTGTATCTCCTAGGGATGCATTTTTTCAGAAAAGTACTATTTTTATATGAAAATTTAAAAAAATGCAACCCTAGGAGATACAGTGAGACTCACAGAAGATACAATGTAAATCGGGCATAATGCAGACGAGATAGAGGTAAACGAGCTTCAGATTTGAGATCGGTGATATCGAATTATCCTAAACCGTAAAAATTCAGTTAATTCAGTTTGTCCCATTTAGAAATGGTAGTATCTCAAAATGAAGCATAATTTAAAAATGTGAAAAAGGTAAACATGTATGAATGAAGTGAAGCAGAAGAAAAATCATTTAAATGTTTAATCATCGAAAGATAATAAATTGTTGTGCATATCGACGCCTCTTACGAAAATCCTCACGTTTCAATTTGCTACGAAAAACAGCACGTTTTTCGTAACTACGAAAAGAAACACAAGTTCAGGTTTCCCACGAAAACAATCACATTTTTATTATAGCCAAGAAATGAAGCATATACGTTTTATAGTCACGAAACGATAGATAACTCTATTATCTATTATCTTTAAAACTTTAACATTTAGCTACGAAAAAAGCTCATCTATTATTTTGCCAAGAAAAAAATCATATATATTTCTTCAAGAAAGTTATCCCAGTGAACTGTTTGCGCACAAAAGCAAACTTAGACCATTGGGATTTGGCCAGAACCCATTTGTGTCATTGGACATTTTGTTCTATTCGAATTTGGCCAGAACCCACTTGCGTCAGTGGACATTTTTTTTTTGAAAAATTGCGTCATTTAACATTTTGTAAAAATGTGTTCCTTTAGGATTTGGCCAGAAGTCAATTGCGTCATTGGACATTTTTTATTTGCAAAAAATTTGTTCCTTTTGCGATTTGGCCAGAACCCACTTGCGTCATTGGACATATTTTTGAAAAAATGTGTGCCTCCGAACCCGAAAAGAACAAATTTTTTCAATGAAGTATATCCAATGACGCAGTTTGGTTCTCGCGAAATCCCAAATGAACAAAATTTTCCAAAAAATGTCCGGTGACACAAGTAGGTTCTAAACAAATCGCACATGCATGTGTATCTATGCCCATTGGAACAGTTTCATCAAAAAAAAAAAGTTCTAATGATGCACCTGGATGTGAATCTATTATTCATTGGAACAGCTTCATCAAAAATGTCCACTTTCACACCTGGAAACCACGTCATCAATGAAAAATCAACAATTTTGGTCATAAAATACTATCACCTCCATTATCAACATTTTGTGATTTCTTAACCACAAAAATGTATATTGAGATATTTGTATCAAAAATACATATATGCTTTTATTCATAGTGAAATTTAAAATGCGCTTTTGTTCGTAGATAAAATATAAATGTGCTTCTAATCGTTGGAAAGATAAAGTGATGCTACTGTTCGTTGAGAAAACGAGAATGAAATTCTTTTCGTGACTAAAATAATTTAATGCTTCTTTTCGTAGATAAAATAAACTTATGCTTGTTTTAATGAAACATTTTTTTAATGTGCCGTTTTTCGTTAGCAAATTGAAATGTGTGGGTTTTCGTAAGAGGAGTCGATATAAGGACTGCGTCGAATAAAATTGTCTGCTACAAAAATGAAAAAATCTAGAATTCTAGTAATCGAATTTTTATAGAATAAAATATTTTATTTTGCAAATTATTTTTAGATTTAAAAAAAAATATAAAAAACCAGAAATTAATATTTTTTAATAAAACGTTTTAATTTTTTCGGAACCCCTTCCATTAATGTTGTAATGGTAGTGTCCGACACCCTCACAGCTGCTGAAGACCACTTTCTTTTAAAGTCTTGAAGGTCTTTGGCCACTTTTTTTTTTGTCTTCATCCCCCTTTTTACTAAAGCCCAGTATCTCTCAATCGGCGTGAGTTCTGGACAGTTTGGTGGATTGACTTCTCTAGGCACCAAAATCACTGCATGGCCAAAAAAATGTGGACACTTCATGTTGGCGTAAAAATCTCTTTTGCAAGCATTCCTTCACATATATTTCGCTATTAATTGTACCCGATGTCACGAATGAGCTGCTCCTTTTTCCACAACTGCAAATTGCCTCCCAAACAAGGAATTTCATTGGGAATCTTGTAATTTTTTTTTATTTGAATTTTTCAGCGACATTTCCTCAAGAATCGGCTGTATAAAATTCCTGCCCAGGTAGCTGAGAAAGTCCGCTAAAACATAAGTTTCGCCGTCCATTATGCAGCAATCGAATTTAAATTTCTATCCGGAACTTTTTGGACCTTGTACGTCTTCAGCCCAGCTTCTTTCTTAGTCCTGCGCACGAAAGATTCTGAGCAATCCGCCTTTCTCGCCAATTTCCTTCCGGATATGCTTGGATCTTTCTTTAAAATATTCACAACCTTCTTCGACTTTTCACGATCATGTGGGCCTTTTTTTTACCAGAACCTTTCTTCCGATCAATACTCAGGTCTTCCTTAAAGCGGTTGATAACGCGAGAAATGGTCTTAGGGATAGCCCCTACCTCCTTGGCAATTTTTTTAAAAGACCAACTAGGTTGTTTTTGAAAAATTTTAATTATATTTTCTCGTACTTCCACTTCGTTTGCCATTTTCGCGTTAAATTAATTTTGTATTGACTATAACTGACACAAATTAATTTCTGCCATTTAATTCAGAGCTACTATGATCAAATTTTTTTTAATTTGAATCTTGCAATAGCACATTATGGGAAGATATTTAACGGACAATTTTATTCGACGCAGTCCTTAGTTACAGACAAAGTAATAGGGACACTAAAATTTATCACTTATTTTGAAATTTTTAGACCATATTTTTTAGTTGCAAGAAATTATTGTCAATATCAATCTTATTTCAAAATATCAATATGTCTTATTTCAAAAATGATAAATTGTGAACACCTTAAAAAAATAAACTGAGTTTAGTACAACCCCTTAAACTCAAAAAGTCAGTATTGAAAGCGGACAGCAAAATATGGTCACATTAAAAATAATTAGAAATTTATATATTTTCAAAACAAACAAAAGAACAATAATTGTTCATTTTCTTTTGACAAAAGTACGTTTTTATTTTAAATCGTACTTATTTATTTTTTGATACATTTTTATTTTCTCTAAATGCAACACTGCCCAAAGCACCGTTAATTGCAATCGCACGGAGCTCTCATACAATTTGCAAAAAACAATAACAACAGCAAAAGGGGTCGAAGAGGAAGTGAGAACAAATTTTCTAAATCATTCTAATTATGTAGTTTGCCGCGGCAGGTCGTGTTTCATTAAACCATGTGTTAAAAGAACGTAAGTTGTTTACTGATTGTATTTATCAAAGTGCAAGTGTTCTGAAAGTTCATAGATCACAATTAATTCAGTAATAACAATCACAATCGGCAACATAAAAATATATAATTTTTTTTTTTGAAAAAGTGCACAGATCGTAATTAATTAAGTGCTGCATATAAAAAAAAGTGAAAACACCAATTTTATTTTGTGCTAAAATGAAGAAAATAATAATTAATAATATTGCAATGTTATTTAGTAATTTAATTTTTATTTTATTGCTGCAAACAGTGACCAAACATTCTCTTCTGTCACCCAAAGCACCGTTATAGGCAATCAATTACTCTCACCGGTCAGTCTCATACAATTGCAAAAAACAATTGATGCGCAAAAGAGGGCGAAGAGGAATTGAAGTGAGTACACATTTTCTAAATCATTCTAATTATTTCGTTTGCCGCGGCAGGTTGTGCTGCGTTAAACCACGTGTTAAAACAACGTAAGTTGTTTACTGATTGTATTTATCAAAGTGCAAGTGTTCTGAAAAAGTGCATAGATCATAATTAATTCAGTAATAACAATCACAATCGGCAACATAAAAATATATAAAAAAAAAAAATTTGAAAAAGTGCACAGATCGTAATAAATTAAGTGCTGCATATAAAAAAAGTGAAAACACCAATTTTATTTTGTGCTAAAACGAAGAAAATAATAATTAATAATATTGCAATGTTATTTAGTAATTTCATTTTTATTTTATTGCTTTAAACAGTGAAAAAACTTACAAAAATTCTCAATTCTCTTTTTTTCACCCAAAACCGTTATTCTATGTAATACTCTCACCGGTCGGTCTCTCATACAATTTGCAAAAAAACAATGAGATGATCAAAAGGGGTGCCGAAGAGGAATTGAAGTGAGTAAACAATTTCTAGATCAATGTAATTATGTCGTTCGCCGCGGCATGTCGTGTTTCGTTATGTGTTAAAAACATAATTTGTTTACCAATTGTTTTTATGAAAGTGCAAGTGTTTTGATAAAGTGTAGTGTCATAAATGAATTCATTAATAGTGATTGTGAAATATATAAAGAAGTAAAATACAAATGAAAACTCCAATTTCAATTCGTGAAAAAAATTGTCAATATTTTCCAAGATGTTACCTTTTGACTTTTTAAGTGACGTAGCCGAACCAACAAACAAAAATATATCAGGTAAGTCAAAATATAAATGTTAATATTGATCAAAATATTGTCTACTTAAAAAAAAATATTACGTCATAGCAAATCAATAACAATTGAAGACCGGTACTCATGTTCAAACGAGTTTTTACATATTACATTTTAGTGTCCAGAGCCCCACATTGTCACGCTCCTAGTGTGGGGTCCATCCATGGAGATGGGCGTCTGATACTCCAGTTTTAAACACTCTTTATTTTTATTTTTCGATGGTTTATTTTGGAAAATAAGGTTTTCTAAACGTTATTTTTAGGATGGTAACGGGTGATAGTGGTGGGTTTATGTTTTTTCGCGTATGTAGCTTCCAGCTCTGCTTATAGTGACAACTTTTTTTGACTTTTGCACTTTGTAAATACACATGTAACCCCAGTTTTAAACACCCTCGTTTTTATTTTTAATTTTGGACAGCCCCATAACTCGTCACAATTTTATTGAACTTTTGTATTTTATCGAAATGGGTGTGGACAATTTTATCTTTAGATTTTATTTATTTCATTTCATCTACTGGGATCAAGTCTCTTACAGATTACAATCATATCTTAATACTAAAATTAATATGGAACATTTATTCAAATTAGTTAAACAATATAAATAAATTAAGCTTAAATCTATATTCATTTTCATTAAAATTTAAATTTGGAGAGAAGCTATTTAGTGGGCGATTCTAATTTTTCTAATGGTGAATTTTGAGGTCACGGGGATACCGATGATCACATTTTTTTGTATGGCTGCATCCGCATATTCATGCGTGAAGCGTGTCATGCTTCTTTTTAATGTTTTGGTTATACCCTTTTTTATGATAATTAGGTTTTCTAAAACTTGAGTATTTTAATTTTTGGGGTGTGGGAGGTGATTGTGATGGTTTGAATTTTTGGTAACATATAAAGTTCTTAATCCCGCTTCGAAATACACTTGAACCAGTTTTAACATCCCAGTTTTAACACCCCCTCGTTTTTAATTTTTGGGGGATTCCAGGGTAGAGAGCTACAACGTTTTATTGAACTTATATTCGGTTTGGTGAGGTTTCATCCTTTTACATATTACTTTTCAGTGCCCAGACCCCACGTTGTCACGCTCCTAGTGTCGGGTCTATTCGCCCATTAGTGGAGAAGGGCGTGACAAACTCCTTTTTTATTTTTAGACATACACGTTTTTGGAAAATAATTTCTTCCTTGTTTTTAATTTTTTACTTTGACTTTACTTTGACTTTGACATTGTGACGGGCGTTACATTCGTATGATTTAAAACCTTCTAATTTGATAAATAAAAAAGAATAGATATATTTTTAAGATGCATAGGATAGATCTTATGGTTCTTTATGCATGTATAAAAAAATTTTGAAATAGGTCCTATATCTTTCTATAAATTTAAAGTTAAATGCTGTGACGGGCGTTACACGTACTTTTTCAAAAAACAGAGTTTACTCCACAAAGTATGAAATTTTAGCTAAAATAATCGGATTATGGAGATTAAGTATTTCTCAAATACTTCATTAATAATGGGAGTTCTCCTCCCTATAACAAAATTCTGCAATGATTTCTTTGATCACTGACTTATAAAGTATTAAAACTTGTGACGGGTGTTACACATTTTGTGACGGACGTTACCTGTACGAATTCTATACGAATATACATGAAAATTCAAATTATGAATTGCAATTTTTTGATGAACAAGAGCAAATTTTGTGTGGTAGGAATGGTAAACCGTTATTTTAAGGCACATCGTCCACATATAATTTAAGTTTAAAACTAAACATTTCGTTTTGAAAAAAGTATGTATTATATTACCATTTTATTTTAAATAACTACTCAGTCTGCATCATTTCCAATCCGTTTCTTTCGCTGCGTATATAAATATTTTTCAAATTTTAAAAATAATGTTTTTTTTTGTGATTTTTTATGATTTTTTTGGTAAGGTTTGGAATTTCCTTTTTTTATCTTTGCTTATTGAATATTTTGGAATATTTACTACTTTGTCAATGGTTAAATAACAATATAATTGATTATTGATGCATATATTAACAAATATAAAATTTTCCACTTTTTTGGTTTTGCGACGATTGTTAATTGTGACGGGCGTTAAAATATTTTGGATGGATCTAGCAACCATCTGGAATATCTATGAGACCAAATAGTTATATAAATGAATAGATACGACAAGAATCTTTACTTCTACAAAGTTTCCCAGTTGTAGGTTTGCAAAATAGTTCGCAAAATAACTTTTACTATTTTTTTTGTGACGGGCGTTACAACTCAAAAAAACAGTTTTAGTTTGGTTAATTGTCAGTACTTTGAACCACTCATCACCAATGCAATGTGTGGAATACTTTTGCAAAAAATTATTTTTAAAATTATACTATTAAATTTTCTTTCAGATTCAAAACAACGAAACTACAGTTTTTCAAATATTGCCTCCATTTTGTACTATAATAAATTTCAAAAAAATACTTGAATTTAATTGCGAAAAAAACCACATTTGCCATGCATTTTGGTAAATTCTGATCACAAGACATAAAATTAGAATTATTTCTTGTCCTAAAAATCATTAAATCGAATCAATAGGCTTAACTTTAATATATCACACCTCGGTAACGTTTTCTGTGGAATGCCCCTTTAGATAAACAAGTTTTTTCTTGAGGGGTTCCAGGGGGTCGAGTGACAAATTTCATTGAACCAATATTTTTTATACATAGGGACGTGGATTACAGTACCTTCTTGTGAATAAAAAAATCATAAAAGCTTCAGGTACCGGCTTCAACATATTTTGGTTTTCATTTGCGTATGGTCCATTTCTAGTACGCCCTACTCTTTGAAACTATAATTTATCTTAATTCTACAGATCCCCATTTAGATCTATAATTGAAATAACCACCATACTTTAAAGCAGTCGGACCCAACACAAAAATGAATAAATATTGTTGATGCTCGAATAGTTATAAATTAGGTTGATGGTTTTAAAACTTCCGTTCTGAAAGTGAGATAGAAATAAAATTTCGAAGCGTGACCTGTAATTTCTTATAATTTGATATTTGAGAAAATTGTGGTGATCGAGGATATTTTACATCAATAATGTGATGATTTTAAACTAATTTTGCAGTAAAAAATAATTATATTTGTTGAGATGTTATCGATGCTTTTTAGAGAATATTACTAAGTGTTAACGGTTGTTACTTATCCACACTCCGATTGCTAGAAATATCATACATAAAAATATGTACTTCACAAATAGTTTGGCGCCCACTGTCTACTATTCCCGGCGATCACCTATTTACACTAGATTTTAGTGGATCCTGCCTTTATGGACCACATCACATGACATTTTGTAAGACAACAAAAATCGCGCCTTCTGAGTGAGACCACAAACATGAGTAGACGTTGCAAAGTAGGGACAGACAGTCATACAGAAAAAAAGAAACAGATGGATAGACAGACAGCATAACATACACAAATTTGTTGCTTCCTTGGAGCTGGTAAGTGGAGACAAACCGACATTTATGTGCATATGTGTGGCTGGAAATAAATTTTATGACTGCGCTGGGGCCAAGTGTGCAAAAGGCAATAATTCTAAAATGCAGCCAACGACAACTACTACAACAACAACAAGAACAACAACAACAACTGCAGTAACTACATTCATTCATTGAATTACATTGCAATGCATTACATAGGATGGCACAGGGTTTGGGTGGACAGAGGATTATTAGGATTAGAAAAAGACAGATAGACAGACAGATAAATAGACAGACGCGGCGACGCACAGACCAACTTAACAAAAAACCAAATAGACAAAGCGACATATTTTCTATGACTTTTGAGTTTTTTTTTTATTTATTTTTATTGATGTGGTTTGGTATGGGTTCGAAAATGACCCTGTTGGTAAATTTTACTACGACGTTATAAAGATAAAGTCATAGTTTGTATCAAATGTAGTCTTATATCAACCCATTCTAAAATTGTCTCGGAAATCTTCTACAGTATTTGATTTGATCGTTACGAAAATTCAGTCTACGGAAAACTATTCTACAAGTACGTATCTTTGGATAGTGTACAAAAGAAAAGCACTTTTATGTTTGGTTTAAATTATAACAATTAACTTTATTAATTCACTTTCATAAAAAACTTTACAATTATCTAATTTCATCAACTGCTGCATGTCCACTATTTAACTTGCCACTGTTCTTACACGAGATGCACTCGACCACTTTCAAATCACTACTGAAGTGCGTTGCCTCAGATGCGGCGTCCTTATATATTGCATGCATCGTCATGTTTCGAGAACCTTCTACACTTCTCGTGAATACTACATGCTATTTGCATCTCATTCGCACTCATGTGTTTTAATGCGCTGATCTCCTATCTTCTCGCACATTGCCTCAATGCGTTATTTGCATCTCATTCGCACTCATGTGTTTTAATGCGCTGATCTTCTATCTTCTCGCACATTGCCTCAATGCGCTGAATGCATGGTCTTCCGTCTCTTTCTAACACATTGTTTAGTGCTCTGAATTATCTTGCGTCTCATTTATTCTTGTTGATTGCTTGCACAAATTACCTCTTTTCGTAACAATATCCCACTTTTTAAAAATGTCAGAACACCGATAAATGTGTTTTTGCCAAAAATGTGCCCGGAATATTTCATAAAATATCAGAAATTTTGTCTCGGGATTATTTTAAATCTGAATTTATGCGAATCATGTTGTAGTAGATTTTAATCCTTTAATGGTATTTTAAAAAGCAAACCAAATGTGTTATTGAAACGATATCATATAGATTCATATTAGCTCTTCCGAAATATCGGTTCCGGTAATGCTTCCAAGTTTTTTAAAATAGCGGTTCCAATTCCGGTTCCAACCAAAAATAATATATGAATTCCGAATCCTGTTCCGAATCCACAGATTTTTAATAACGGTTCCGATTCCGGTTTAGAAAATCGAAACTGTTTCGATTCCGGTCCTTGACGGACTATAATATCGGTTCCCATTCCGGATCCAAGATTTTCAATCGGTTGTGGATGCATTCTAAAAAAGTGTATGGTTTTCGGTTCCAGCATTTTTATTCCTGATCCGGTTCCAAGTTTTTAAAAATAGCGGTTCCAATTCCGGTTCCAACAAAAAGAAATATATGGGTTACGATTTCGGTTCCTAAAATCGGAACGCTTTTACTTCATGGCGATCTCTGCTTTCAATAATCAATATTGATACGAGAAAATATAGGATTTCCGATTATATCAAATCTATCTAGAACGATATCGCTATCGTTGTAAATATTGAATGGATACAGAGTTAAAGAAATGAACTCTTAAATTCTCTAATTCCAGAATGTTTCTTAGCGAATTTGTGACTTAATATTCCTTCGATTTTTTTTATTTTTTTTGGGTTGAGTTACAGAAACCAGCTACTGTTATAAACTGTTCTCAAACTATATCATTTAAAAGATTAGCCATTTTATGTTTGCTGGATTGATTTTGGATTTTGTATTTATCACTATAGAAGATTATAACGCCATTTATTGATATTTTTTATACGTGTTCCACAAATACTGTTTTATTTTTTATTATCACATATTCACATCACTGTAATATGATCACTGGCAACATATTCTACTGACATTTTTACTACATGCCACTTATTTTCTGTTCTGTTTTATTTACCTGTATGTCTTCGCAGCATTAATGTGTGTGTGTGGATTGATATCGCAGAATCAAAAATTTTTTAGCGCCCACATCGCCCATGTCGTAGGTGTGTTCCGTTGGTGGTAATACTTGTATTTTGTTGTTTATTTATTCCTTCCTACAGTGTGGTTACTATTGTTTATAGTTTCTTGTGTGGTTGTTGTAGTCAAATTGCCTGAATTTTTGTATTGACCATGCAGCTGGATATTTTGAAGTGTTGCCTACCGGAAGTGATTTTTGTGATAAACTGGTAACGGTTATGCTTTCCTTAATTGCAATGCTTTAATAGAGTATTGTAATGAAATTATCATTAAATTATTCTAATTGATCATATTTGTATTATATTAAATATGTACTTAAGGAGTACTTTATATTTAAATTTTACTTTGGATATCAAGAGTTTGGAACATACCATAATCTTAAGATTTAACATGATTCTTTGTTGAAGCTCGTCCACGATACGTTTTTTTATTTTCAAATATTACATTGCTTGTTTTACAAATTATGTAGATATATTAGGGATATCAATCTCGGAACATTTTTCAATATCGGGATTTGTTTTCAATCATTTCACTTTCAGTGATCCTGGGATGGGTCATGGTATAAAAGGAATAAAGGAAAGGTAAATACACATTTTTGAAGCACGAATAAAAATAGTCGAGTTTACCACATTTTTTTAAATGTTAAGGCTCGAACACACGCTAGAGAAATTAGCTAGAGATAGAGAAAAAAATCTACCGTAGAGCTCCCTACTGTGGAGCTCTATGTAGTGTTTACACAACTCTATGAGATTTTTTGCTCTGTTTTTCTCTATCTCTAGCTATTTTCTCTATCGTGTAAACTCGCCCTTAAAACAACAACCAATTTGTTCGGTTCATTACACCTTCAAACCATTCATAACCCTAGTTAATCTACTTGGTCTGGCCAGTTTAATATGATGAGTTGTGTCCTTTAGTGGGTCCGATATGCTTGGTCATTTTTTCTAGTTTGCGTGTCGCTATACTTATAAAATAGACAGGAAATAAAACCAGTAATGAAGGTTAGATAATATGGGAGATTTTGTTAATAGTTGGTGATATGAATTTAGTAAGAATTATGAAAGTTATAGTCAGTCGGACTGTAAATTCTCTACATATGTATATACGGTTACCGTGATTCAGAGTCATCGAGGTGTCCCCAGTAGTAACGTATCATGAAAATAATTGCAAACTTGTAATCGTTAAAGATTTTTTTTTTATTTGAGTATTCCTATGTTGTACCAAATTTCGATTTTTTTAGGGAAATTTGGTTCGCGAGAAAAAACATTATACTTATATATTTGTTGAAAAAGTAAATGAGGTTTACGTAGATGTTATTGTTATATGAGGCATGAGATCACAATCAACAAATCATGCTCTTTTTCAATACCAAACAGTGTATGTATATAAGTAATCTAACTTTGAAGTTACATTGATTCAAGTTGTTCTAGTTTTCCTGTAATCAAGATTTAAACAGGCATACGACAAAAATACGGACGGATGGGAAACGCTAACACGACTGTATATATCAGCGTCGTTCAGTGAAAAGTCGTTAAGTCCATTTTTCGAAAATATCGAGATAATTATCTTAAGTATGCCACTATCATAAAAAACGAACTCATCTTTACGTTCCAAAAGTCCTCGGAGTCCTACATCTTACCAAACCGAAGATATTAAAAATGATAAATCACTTACTCCAAATATTTCAAAATTCAGTTCAGTGAAAAGTACTCAAGTCCACAGCTAGCCCTTAAAAAGGGGTCGATTAAATCTATTTGGACTTAAACTATAGAAGAAGATTTTCATGGACATTCCTTATCAAAAAATAATATAATATTACCATTAAGTAAAAAATAAGTCAACTTTATAATGGTCTTAGTGCTTTTTCACTGAACGGCAATTGTTGAAATCTGAATAAAACCGTGCTGAGTCCACAAAAATGGTCGTTGAAAGCCGATTTTTTGATTAAATTATAGATATTATGCAGTTCTTTTATCTCCAATTCAAACTGAAATCAGATACAATTATTGGATAAACTGGAGCACTTTTACTGTTTATATGGGACTTAGTGATTTTTGATCGTCGAAATCTGAATAAAACGGTGCCGAGTCCACAAAAATGGTCGGATTTTACTATTTTTGGATTAAACTTAGTGATTTTTCACTGAACGATAAAGAAAAGAAGTCATGTGTTTTGTCCAAACTATTTTATTTTTGCATATCGTATCGGAATCTGTTGTTTATACTACAAGCTAAGCAGTATTTGAATCCAAAAATATTCTGATTTGTTACAGAAATTTTATAACTTTAAAATCATTTATCTCAATACTAAATTTAGTGACTTTTCACGGAACGACGACGATATGTAGTATACACGGATAGAAAAGATTTGTTCGAATATGTTTGAATGTAATTAAAAAGTAATACGAAATTACCATACATGTATTAGGGATGAAGTGTAATTAAATAATAATCGAAATTGAATTTATTTTTGTTCACGTGTAAACATTATTATATTGTCCAGCAAAATCTGTCAAATTTACCATAAATATGTATCAATACGAATATAAAATTTTAATTGCATTTGAACTATTTCTTGGCAATTTACTTGATTAAAACTAAGTTTCGAAACACAGAAAATGTTAATCAAATCTAAATACAACATATGTTCGCAACGCTTGTCTTAATTTGATAACTTATCGACTGACGAAGTTGGCAACGTTGTGCAACATTTTCTACTTACGCCATCTTTTGCCATCTTTTGAACATATTGATGTTTAAAAACGAACAAAAAAGAAAATGGATTTAAATAAGTGTATTCTTTCAACATTCTTCTTGTATACGAAGTTGGCACTCGTTGAGCAGAATTTTCTACCTACGTCTCTTTTGTCGTCGTTTGAAGTATGTATAGGGTCATTTTAAACATACTGAATTTTGGCTATTTGTTTCACTAAAAACATTATAAAAATATATATTAAAAAAATATACCACTACACAGAAAAAACATGGGTAAGTTCGGTCACATGGGACGGATTTTTATAGTCGGTCGGGCCTGACTATGGAATACCCTACACCTTTGGTGGGGATATTAATGTGGGATATTTAATTGCATACCTTAATTTTAAAGTTTTTAGTTATGCTGAACCTCCCCACCCTCAGAATATTATTCATAAATCAGAAATTTACGTCTTATATCCCCATAAATTAAAAAATGTATATAAAAGTATAAACAACTAAAAAAAAAATGAAAAATATAATTGGACGGACCATGCCTATATTTAAAATTTTGAAAGGCTAATATTTCATAGATTTGATTTTAATAATTTACGGATCAAATTTCCACTATGAAAACCCGGGAAATAATGAAAAAAAAGTGGGCGCATCACGCCCATTTTTGGACCACATATTTATAGGTGAATTATAACAATACCTTTTAAATTTTATAACTATACCTTGAATACTTTTCGAGTTATTAGTTCCGAAAGAGTTATATGAAAGTGACTTGTATGGGAGGTGGGCGTGTCCGTTGACCGATTTGGCTTATTTTGAAACTCAGTTCCTACTTTTGGCTAAAATATATTGAGACGAAATTTCATCGCATTCTGATCAGTATTTCTCAAATTATTCTGTATTCGGACAGCAAGACAGCAAGACGGACAGACAGACAGACGGACATGGCTAAACGGACTCGGGTAGTGATGCTGATCAAGAATATATATACTTTTCCATACCGGACACGCGTCCTAAAGGGCGTTACAATATATGCACAAAGTTAATATACCCTGTACCTCATAGGTGTAGGGTATAATTACTGAATTTAGGAACGAAAAAAAACTTTATATGGCACAATACGAAATTGTACTAATATTAAATTAAGTTTTATTAAGTCCATATGTACACTGAGGGAAAAAAGTAATAAAATTAAATAAAAAATTAATAAATTTAAATACTTTTCAACACGTTTTTCACCCGTAGTCTTTTGTATTTAAATTAAATACTTTTTATTTAAACTTGATGTAAATACTTTTTATTCAAATTTATTACGTACGTAATAAAATTTGATGTAAATACATTTTATTTAAATTTATTACGTATCTAATGAAATTTGAAGTAAATGCTTTTTATCACTTTTTATTAAGGTTATAACATTTAAATTTAATCACAACATCATAAATATGTATATTGGTATTTTAAAACCTATTTATTTCATATAAAGATTAGGAACAGATAAAATTATTATTTTACTTTTTTCGAAATTTTTAATAAAATTAAATACTATTTTATTTATTTTGAAACAAAATACGCGCGTAATACTTTTTGTATGGAGTATTACGTTTTTTATTACAAAAGTATTTAAATCAAATTTAAATAATATTTATTTAATTTTATTATGTCCCTTTTTTCTTAGTGTACTTAATATAAGTCTGTACGGAATTAATGTTTGTACAATTTTGTATGGTGCTATTTTAAGTCTGTTTCATACTTAAATACAGTCATTTGTTTTTTCTGTGTAATTATATTTTTTTTAATCGTAGATTTTTATTTCTTAACAATTAATTAACTTTTTGAACAACATGCCTAAAATTGAATGCTGAAAATTTGGTGTTGTTGTTATTTAACACCTTAATTTCACCCAAAATCGTGTCGTTTTAATATTGACGGCATCGCACTTTGGCCGGTCATGCATTTTGAGGTTCAACTTCAACTTGACATTCACCAGCCATCGAGGCAGTCAACCAGCTAAGCAGCCAACGTATCACACATTTGACCTCATTACAACAAATGCAAGAAATACAACAACAACATGTGCAATATAAATAAATAGCAACAACATATTGCATATGCAAATGAAATGAAACAGCAACAGAATTAACAAAAAAGTAGAAATAATTCACCCGCACGTACCAAACTCGGATGTCTGCGCACGCGCATCGTTCGATTGTTTTTTCTTCTTCATTTTTTTTTTATTTGGTTAGTTGGTGCAGTTGAATTGTAGTTTTGTTGTAGTTTTTTTTCGTAACTCTTTTGGTCCAAAATGCGCACGTTTGCAAAATGAAAATAATTTTTCTGCATAAATTCAACGACGTGCGAATAAACGTGTGTTGTTACATGTCTTATATAGTGTTGTCGAAAATTATGGTTACTCATTTTTTTTAATTATCTTTTTTTCTACTTTTTATTTTAAATATAATTAAAGGAAGGCTAGGTCACATGGGAAATTTTGAACAAGGGAAATTTTGATAGTTGTTGTGATGAAGTTAGTTAGAATTTTGAATGATATAGTCGGTCGGACTAATAATAACCTAATCAGATAATGTGTGCAGTACCGTTAAATTTAAATTAAATCCTGAAGTCCCCAGGCTCTACGAAACCTAAAAGTAACTGCAAACTTTAAATCGTTAAAGAATTTCTTTTCAGTTGAGTACTCATATGGGGATTTCCAGAAAAACGTTAAGCACGACCGAAAAATTCAAAATGCTCAAATATTTGAAATAACGGTGGATTTGGAATCTTAATTACGTGAATCTAAAAATCTGAAAAGAAAATTCTACTCCGTTAACGGTAACGTATAACAAAAAACACTCAAAAAGTTACGTTACTACACAACTTGTAAATATACCAATTTTTTAAATTAACTAACTTTAAAGACATACAGATTCAAAATTTTATTTTCTGTTTTTTCAGAAAACCTCAATTAATATTTCTAAAGCTTAAAAATAATCATTGAAACTAAAATTACGGAAAAATGTTGATTTTTATATAATGGTTCCCTGTTGTCTCGTCCGGAACCAAAAAGATACATTTATTATCATATTAAACTAACAATTTTTTAAATAGTTGAATCCTCTTTTTATAAATCTGAATGTCCTCGACATTTTCAAAAATGTAAACATCGATTTCCTAGTAATTCTAGAAAATTTTTGACAGCTTATTGAAATCTTGCCCGTCCGGAACTTTGAGTACCAAAAGTGTAAAACTACAATATTTAAAAAATCAAATTTTTTTGGTTTTTTTTTTTTCATAAATAGTAAAAAAAATTAAAAAAACTTAAAAAAACTTAAAAAACATCTAGAAATTTGGTTAGTACATTACTTTTCATTTCGTAATAATGATTATTAATATTGTTGTATACAAAATTATTTTTTAGCAAAAAATTTTCATACGGAACGTCCGGAATTATTTTGCGATTTATAACGAAATAACTATAAACTTTAGGAACAAAGTGTACATATACAAAAATAAAGTAAATTGTCTCAGCTATGTTTAGAGATAATTCAAAAAAATATATTGTACGCAAAAAGTTTTTATAGAATAAAAATCGAACTGATAATTTCAATGCGGAATTTTTCGTCCCATCCAGAATTTTTCTGTGATTTATTATGAAAAACCTATAAATTTAAGGAACAAAGTGTAAATATACAAAGAAAGCACATGATTTCAACTAGAGATGGGCGCGTGCCTGTTTTTGATGGCACGGGCACGCCGATAGGTGACACGCACGAGCACGGGCCCGAGGGATAAATTTACAGGCACGCACGAGAAGCACGATAAAACACGGGATTTTAAAAGACACGATGAAACACGGAAAAACACGACAAAACACGAAAAAAGCACGGAAAAACATGAAAAAGCAAGCGAAACTTGAAAAATATTACCGGAACCGTTTAGATTTTTGAAACCAGAATCATTATTAAAAATGTGTTGAACCGGAACTGGAATCGGAACATATATATTTTTTCTGGTTGGAATCGGTACCGCTATATATCGGAATCAGAACCGGAACATATATTATAGTCCAGGGAACACAAAGAACCGGAATCGGAACCGTTATTAAAAATGTATGGTACCGGACTCGAAACCCATTTAATTTGTTGGTTGAATCGGAACCACAATTTTAAAATCTTGGAACCCGAACCGGAACCGATATTTCAATAGATTTTAGTCCCTGTAACAAATAATTCAAAAATTAAGTTTTATTCTCTTAAATCAATAAGTAAAACTAAAAGAAAAGCTTAAAATACCAAGGCTTTTTTTAAATTGGGGTAGAAACTATAAAAAAAATGTAATGGGCGCGTGCCTGATTTTGGAGGCACGGACACGCACGGACACGACAGCAACTAGCACGCACGGAGATTTGCACGCACGAACTCAGAAAAGCACGGCACGCGTCCATCTCTAATTTCAACTATTTTTTAAAATATTTCAAAAAATTCATTTGTACGCAAAATTCGCTGACTTTTTGGAATGTTCATATGAACCTCGAAATTTACTTCCGTTTTTGTCCCGTCCGGAACGCCTACTATTTTATTTATATCTTTTGATCTACCGTTAGAATTATCTAATTTTTTGCAATTGTTTAGTCCTATTTAAATACTACATGCTCAAAGTATATGCAATAATTTTCCTTCGAGATATTAAAGTTTTAAGCGTACGAATGAAATGCCCTTATGAACCGATTTTCTTTTTTTTTTAGGACGTCACAAGGCGCTGCACATGCTGTTTTATAGTAAAATATATATTTTTTTTTTCAAGACATTGAACAATATGGACAACAAGTAATTTAAATACAAAAACCAAAATCAAAACCGAAACCGTAACTTGGAACCGGTATCTGAAACCGTTTCGTTATAAAAACTAGTGTTACATGAGGTATTTAAATTTACATCACTAACGAGTCAGCTCTCCTTTACTTTTACCGACGTTGAAAATTCATATGCATATTTCTTTTAGTTATTGTATTGTCCTCTTAATAGTAATCATTATGGTACATGTTTTAGTTCAAGCTTCCAATCAGCTGCACTACGTGTGACTTCGAGAAAACATCATTTTTGGCGCTTAACTAAAAAAAACTGTTGGTATGAACATTCACATTTCTTTTTCTGATGTTGTTTATCGATATTAATGAAGAAATTATATTTACAATTTATAGATTTTTAAAAAATTCAATTTTTCACTAAAAATTCAATTATTCACTAAAAATTCAATTTTTCACTAAAAATTCAATTTTCCACTAAAAATTCAATTTTTCACTAAAAATTCAATTATTCACTAAAAATTCAATTTTTCACTAAAAATTCAATTATTCACTAAAAATTCAATTTTTCACTAAAAATTCAATTATTCACTAAAAATTATATTTTTCACTAAAAATTCAATTTTTCACAAAAATTCAATTTTTCACTAAAAATTCAATTATTTACTAAAAATCCAATTTTTCACTAAACATTCAATTATTCACTAAAAATTAAATTTTTCATTAAAAATTAAATTTTTCACTAAAAATTACATTTTTCACTAAAAATTAAATTTTTCACTAAAAATGAAATTTTGAACTAAAAATTAAATTTTTAACTAAAAATAAAATTTTTCACTAAAAATTAAAATTTTCACTAAAAATTAAAATTTTCACTATTAATTAAAATTTTCACTAAAAATTAAATTTTTTACTAAAAATTAAATTTTTCACTAAAAATTCAATTTTCAATAATAAATTCAATTTTTCACAAAAAAACTCAAAAATAAAATGTTCACTAAAAAATCAAATTTCAATAAAAATTCAATTTCTCACTAAAAATTCAAATTTTCACAAAAATTTTAATTTTCAAAAAAATATTATGTTTTTCATTCAAATTTAAAATGTTCACTAAAAATTTAAATATTTCACTAAAAATTTTAATTTTTCATCAAAATTCAATCGAGTCACAGAATTCAAATTTCACAAAAATTTAATTTTTCACTGAAAACTCAAATTTTAGTGAAAAAATAATTTTTCACTAAAAATCCAAATTGTCTCTAAAAATTGAAATTTTTTCTAAAAAATAAAATTTACTGCACCCAGAACAAAATACTATATAAATAATAGTTTTTTTTACTATTAAAAATATTCAATAGGATAAATTATTATTTTAATCGGAAAATACCATTAAATACTAGAAAATACCATGACATTGCCATTGAGTTTATATGAAAGTTTTTATTTTTTGTATACTATTAAATCAATAATTGTCCTATTGACCAATTTTAATGGGATTTGAGTTAGAATTTTTCTCTGGGTGTGGCATTTAATTATTAACTAAAAACTTTAATTTTCATTAAAAATTCAATTGTTCACAAAAAATTCTAATTTACTCTAAAAAAAAATACTGTTGTTTCTAGTAATTAATAATCGTTGCTAAAAATGCAAAATAATCTAATCTGTCAATCTTTAACAACTTCGATTGTTAAAGCTGTTTGTGATTGTCATTGTTAGTTTTGCATTTATTTTTTTTTATTCTTCTTCTACGCTCTGCGTTTAGTTTAACTTTGATTGCTGTGATTTCTATCAACAACATTCATAATTGAAATTTTTACCAAAATACAATATTTTTCTAAATGTCTGCTATGCAAAATATGCAATTTTGAACAACAATAAATAGAACTATACAAATAAGAACAACTTCATCTTGTGTTGGAGTAAGAGATGAAGAGAGAAAGAATTAGAATTAAGCAGCACCATCAACTGGAGCAACTTGATGACGTTGACGAAGACCACCTCCAACAGCAATAGCATTTTCTAAAAACTCAAGTAGATGATGATGATGACGATGATGCTGCTGTGCTGCTGTTGGTGAAGAGAAGGATGCTGCAATTGATGACGCAGACTGCGGGAGCTACACCAACAGCAAAGCAGCAACAAACAACATCAACAACATACAATAAAACCAAAAAAAAAAAAAAATTCTGCAATAACAAGCAAAGAACAGCCTATAAAAATGTTGTTTAACCTTAAGTGAAGCGCGCAGTAAAACTTCCATTTTTGTTGCCGGTTTTAAAAGTCATTTAAGTGTTTTTTTTTTTTTTGTAATTTTATAATTTTTTAATATTTTATTTTTCAATTTAATGAACAAATTTTCCTTATTTTATGAAAATAATAAATAAGAAAATTTCTTTAATTAAAGAAATAATGTACTTAAAATATGCAAAATGGAACGTGACGCTATTTAAGGTAAATGTTCCCCTAGTAGAAATTTTGGTAGGGCCATGCTCATGAAGTGATCATGTCATTATTTGAGATGATAGGAATATGACGAGGCCCATAATGTCCTTGTAACGCAGTGTCCTGATCATGTACTGATGTACTGCAGGCCATGATCATGTACTGATCGGGATATTCCCCATTTTATTATTTAGCCGACAATTGCCTTGTCAGAGCCCGAGCATAATAGGGTTTCTCTCATTAAATCTCGATCATTGTCTGATGCTAATTTCATTATGAGGAAAAAATAATGTAGCTATGATCGGGAACATTAACTGTTTCAG
This sequence comes from Dryomyza anilis, assembly GCA_951804985.1. NCBI lineage: Eukaryota > Metazoa > Arthropoda > Insecta > Diptera > Dryomyzidae > Dryomyza > Dryomyza anilis. The sequence goes on from OX638131.1 coordinate 24,762,386, forward strand.
AATTTACCATAATGCATGGCAAATGTGTTTTTTCGCAATTAAAGTCAAGTATTTTTAAATAAAATCAAAACGATTTTGGATATCAATGAAATTCTTTATTCCTGTAAAAGTACGTTCGATGCCATTATGTATGGAACTCGATTTCTTTTGCATGGCCACCACGGGCACGCTTGCAGATATCCAGACGCTGAACCCAATTTTCGACGGTTTTTAAGCATAAATCGGCCGATACTGCTGCAATTTCACGTTCGATATTCGTACGAAGTTCATCAATCGTTCGCATAGACCATAGACTTGACGTAGCCCCACAGGAAATAGTCTAACGGCGTCAAATCGCACGACCGAGGCGGCCAATCGACTGGACCATTTCGTGAGATAACACGTTCTCCAAACTTGGTTTCCAATAAATTGATTGTGGCATTCGCTGTGTGGCTTGTGGCGCCGTCCTGTTGGAACCACATGTCCTCCAAGTCCATATCATCCAATTGGGGCCAAAAATATTCGGTTATCATTGAACGGCAGCGATTCCCATTCACAGTAACGTGCCGGTCTTGATCATCACGGAAGACGTACGGCCCAATGACGCCGCCGGCCCATAAACCGCACCAAACCGTAATTTTTTCGGGATGCAATGATGACTCATGGAGTACGTTTGGATTGCTGTTTGACCAATAACGCATATTTTGTTTATTGACGAAGCCATTCAACCAGAAATGAGCCTCAATGCTGAAGATGATTTTTCGATGAAAATCCGAATCATTTTCAAGTTGTTGCTCAACCCAATTCATAACATACGACGCTTATGGTGGTCAAGCGGCTTCAGTTCTTGCGTTAATTTGATTCTGTAAGGATGTAGGCCAAGATCATTTCGCAAAATTAGCCACAAGGACGTCACAGAGATGCCCAACGCTTGAGAACGACGTGTGAGAGACATATTTGGGCTTTCTTTAACTGAAGCCTCAGCGGTAGCAATATTCTCGACACTACGGGCACTTCTTTGTCTCACGTTGGCTCGTATATCTTTCCATCATGAAATGACAAACGTTACTGAAGAGAAATGTCAAAAGAGCGGCAAAAAATATGACGTCGTTTGCTGTCCCTGTCGCTCTACTTTTGTAGCGTGCCATTTGAAAAACCCTGTAGTACAAAATTAAGGCAATATTTGAAACACTGTAGTTTCGTTGTTTTGAATCCGAAAGAAAATTGAATAGTACAATTTTAAATGTAATTTTTTGCAAAAGTATTCCACACATTGCATTGGCAATGAGTGGTTCAAAGTATTGACAATTAACCAAACTAAAACTGTTTTTTTGAGTTGTAACGCCCGTCACAAAAAAAATAGTAAAAGTAATTTGGCGAAATATTTTGCAAACCTACAACTGGGAAACTTTGTAGAAGTAAAGATTTTTGTCGTATCTATTCATTTATTAAACTATTTGGTCTCATAGATATTCCAGATGGTTGCTTTATCCATCCAAAATATTGTAACGCCCGTCACAATTAACAATCTTCGCAAAACACAAAAAAAATGGAAAATTTTATATTTGTTAATATATGCATCAATAATCAATTATATTGTTATTTAACCATATTCCAAAATATTCAATAAGCAATGATAAAAAAAGAAAATTCCAAACCTTACAAAAAAAAATCATAAAAAATCACAAAAAAACATTATTTTTAAAATTTGAAAAATATTTATATAAGGAGCGAAAGAAACGGTTTGGAAATGATGCAGACTGAGTAGTTATTTAAAAAAAATGGTAATAGAATAATATTTTTTTCAAAACGAAATGTTTAGTTTTATACTTAAATTATTCCTTAAAATAACGGTTTACCATTCCTACCACACAAAATTTGCTCTTTTTCATCAAAAAATTGCAATTCATAATTTGAATTTTCATGTATATTTGTATAGAATTCGTACAGGTAACGCCCGTCACAAAATGTGTAACACCCGTCACAAGTTTTGATACTTTATAAGTCAGTGATCAAAGTAACCATTGCAGAATTTTGTTACAGAGGAAAGAACTCCCAGTATTAATGAAGTATTTGAGATATATGTAATCTCCATAGTCTGATTATTTTAGCTAAAATTTTATACTTTGTGGAGTAAACTCTGTTTTTTGAAAAAGTACGTGTAACGACCGTCACAGCATTTAACTTTAAATTTATGGAAAGATATAGGACCTATTGCATAGTTTTTTTATACATGCATAAAGGACCATAAGATCTATCCTATGCATCTTAAAAATATATCTATTTTTTTTTATTTATCTAATTAGAAGGTTTCTAATCGTACGAATGTAACGCCAGTCACTTTGGAATGCCCCATAAATAATTTACATAAAGTGTTGTATAATAAAAAAAAAAAAAATAAAATTTTTGGATTCTATGTTACAATTTTTCGTGCGCTCTCCTTATATTTAAATGAATCTGTTTTGAGGTTGGGTAAGGTATCCAAAGTACAAAATGTGCGTTATATAAACCCCAGTGTATCATCAAACCATTTTTTAAATACTTTATTAATAAAGGCTACGTTCAATGATAACGGTTCCAGTTTCGTCAACAAAGTTGATAGTAAATCTTTCGACTGTCTTCAAAATTAAAATTATTTGAAAATGAGACTTTCTGTATTTCGACACAAATGACTATTATTCGAATGTTACAGAATTCATTGACGTCATTTTTGCTTGATGACATATTTAGTTTAAAAATTACAATATATCAAAAAAATAAAAGATAACAGTTTTTTTTATATATGGTTAAATTTTTTTTTTCATTTATTCTGTTTTTATTTTTTTTCTCTTTTATTCTTTTTTATTAAATATTTTTTATTTTAGTTTTTTTTTATATATTTTTTCGAGACATAGATGAAATTTTGCGCGCGTGCAGTGGACCTCTTATTATTGTTTTTACTCTTCGCCATTTGTGGAGCCTTTGAGGGGCGCACTGCAACAACAACAACAAAAACACGATACCAAAATTAAAACAGCAACAATAAGAAATAACTCGCATTCCTCTATTCTCATAGTTTTGTTATGGCTTGAATTTTGTTGTTGCTATTCTTGTGGCAATTCTTGTTGTTTTTGGTTTGCACTCCTTGTTGTTGCTGTTGCTTTTATTGTTGGTGCTAGTATTGTTTTTGTTGTTGTTGCTGGTTGGTGCTTGCGCAGACTTTGCGTGTTTTCCTCATATTCCTCAAAAGATAAAAATGTGACCAAGCAAGAAAGGCATTCAAAAGGAATCAAATCGACGGCGAGCACACAAACTCACGTATAAATTACAGAGTTGCCAGCTCTTTTTGTGATAAAAGGAATATTTGTCGAATTTCTTTCCTTTATAATCAGGAATATGAATATTCAACAGGAAACAAATACTTTATCCTAACTTTTTATCATTCGATGAATGTTTAAATTTTTCTAAAACTACACGAGTGGAAATTTAGTTTAGGATACGATCATTATCTGATCAGGTTGCTTGACGACAAATAAGGTAATGATCAGGTGTTCACATCAGTGCCTGATTCAAAACGTGACGCTATTCGAAGTTGCTGTCATGATCTTACCCTTATCCTAACCTTATATAATTCGATGTATATTTAAATTCTTTTGAAATTGCTTTTACCAAATTCGATCCCTTTCAAAAAAAAAATTGTTCTGTGAACAAATTCGTCTCAATGACTTTTGCAATGACAATAAGTGAACATTTTGAGTCTATGTTCCATTAAGTAGGCTTTAAATGAGTATTTTTTTTTAATGAAGGATGGATCTGGTTGCCTTACATGAATTAATATTTAGGATTACACTAGTCGACACAGATCTGGATCATTTCAGGTGGCTTGAGGGAGGGATTCCTTATCGTATTTTGATCAAGGTCAGATGCAAAATGTGGATAACCCTTACCAATTTCCACTCGGTTTGTTTCTAAAGTTTATAGTTAAAGTCACAGCTTCCGAAATAGCTGTACGGTCAGCGAATAACTTTTTGTTTTTGTCAATTGTTGTTTGATTCAATCCCCAGTACATAGCAATTAGTGTCTGGCAACACCTTGAGCTTGCAAAAACTATATTTTTGCAATTTCGTTTAATTTTAAAATATTAATTTGTTGTTAATTTTAAAGTATGTTTTTATCAGTGTAGGAAGTCGATGTTTACATTCAGAGTATTCACAGAAACATAGGATTTAGGAAAAGAGGATTCAACTCTATAAAAAATGTTGCTAGTTAAATATGGTAATAAATGTATCTTTTTGGTTTCCGGACGGAACAATAGGACACCCTAATACCAAAATCCAAATTTTAAATACTTTTCGACATATTTGTCACCTTAGTATTTATACTAAGGTGAGCTCAGTGGTTAGTGCGTTAGACTGCGAGCCGAAAGGTCCCCGGTTCAAGCCTGGACTGGGGCTAACAACATATTTTCATAGAAGCATTTTTCTATACCGCGCTACCTCTCGGCAGTAAATGGCAAACCTACCTCTCACTCGCCGTTCGGATTCGGCAATAAACAGTAGGTCCCACCACTTTGAGTACAAATATAATACGCACAGCTCAAAATGGTGAGAGAGCTCGGCCTAAGTTCTTATAGGACTGTAGGGCCAATTATTATTATTATTTATACCCTACATCTATTAGGTACAGGGTATATTAACTTTGTGCAGATATTGTAACACCCTTAGAAGGCCTGTATGGAAAAGTATATATATTCTTGATCAGCATCACCACCCAAGTCCGTTTATTAGTCTGTCTTGCTGTCCGTGTATACGATAACTTGAGAAATACTGCTTAGAATGCGATGAAAATTCGTTTCAATACTTTTTATCCCAAAGTTAGTTTTACCATGGAAATGAGCTAAATTGGTCGGCGGACACGCCCACCTCCCATACAAGTCACTTATAGTTAAAACTTTAGGAACCAATAACTCGAAAAGTATTCAAGATATTCTTACAAAATTTAAAATATATTGTTATAATTCACCTTGAAATATGTCTTTCAAAAATGGGTGTGATACGCCCACATCAATTTTACATAATTTAATAGTGGTTAATAAAAAGTTTTTGTGTAATTTTTATTACGTGCGTAATAAACAAATTATAAAAAGTATTTATTTCAAATTTTATTATGTGCGTATTATAAAGAATCTACGGGTAAAAATTATGTCGAAAAGTAATGGATTAAAATCGTACTTAAAAAAAATTGATTTAAAAATAATTAAAAAATAATAGTTTTCAAAAACGATTAATCTTAAACTTAAGTATAGTGATTCATCTTAAGTTACAGTTACATTGAAATTCTTTAACAACACAAATATAAAATTTGTACTTGACACTTGACGAAAAAATCTACGGAGGTTGGCAACTCTACATACACACAACATGACATCGAAAAACCAAAAACCGATAACAAGAGCAACAAATAAAAGTAAAAACATAATATTAACCGAACGACAATTTTTGTAAGCAGTCTGTGCAGTAGTTTTGGAAGACGAAGAAGAATTACACGAAATACAACGAGCACCGATGCAGGTTGCACCAGGTTGGATTAAGTGAGCACAATTTGCAGTAGCTTCGTTGAGAGAGAGAGCGAACATGGACTACAACAAAAAACTATTATAATACAGAGAATGTCGTTAGTACAATCGGTATATATGGATTTCAAGGGAAACCGTTATGAACCGTTTCACTTTTTTTTTTTATTATTTTGAATTTAAAATGATATACCACCCGAGTGGAAATTGGTTCAGGAAAATCTTATTTAATATCAGGATGGTGTCAGGTTTTGGTACGTTTTTAATATAGTAGGAAACCTTATGCATTCCTGATCAGTGATTCAGAGAGTTAGCTATATCCTTGAATAAGGTAACCTAACTCACTTGGAATCCATTCGAAAATCAAATACCAAGACATGTTTACAAATTTAAAATCTCACATTTCTCACATGTGAGAATAATTAAATTTATACCTTCTAGTTAAAATTAAAAAATTAATATTTTCCGATAGAGCTAGAATTTTTATGCAGTAAACCAAAATGCATTGTTTAAGAAAATATGAAAATTGTATGTTAGAAAAATATTTCAAATACTCAGAGGTTGACCGATCTATCCCATTTCTGGCATTGTTTACATAGGCAAATGTTTGGGCATAGCCAAATGTTTTAAATTTAATTCAAAACCAGTTGGGAAGTTTAGATCACATGGGAAATTTTAAAGTAGGAACATTTTATAGTAGGTGTTATTATGATAGTAAGGATTATCAAAATTATAGTCGGTCTAAGCCGACTATAAATACCCTACATATATATGTCGTTACCATTCAAAGTGGTATATAGGTCACCAGGGTATACGAATCCTGAAAATAACTACAATATTTCAATCGCTGAAGAATTTCCATTCATTTGATACCCATATTTACAAATGGGTAGGTGTACCGAATTTCGATTTTTTTTTGGGAATCACAAGTCGTTTCGCGGGAAAACATTATTTCCATGTATTTGAGCATGAAGTTAATATATATTTGACAAAAAAAGTTCACCTAAGCACGTATACAGTAAAATTGAACTGTAGATGTAAATTTTATATGAGTTATTTGAATATAAATGGTCAGGTCATAATGGACCGATTTCGCCAATTTTTTCGCACATACAGCGTAGGTATATAAGGAATCTAAACGGACAGACGGACATTGCTAAAACGACTCAGGAGGTCATACTAATCAAAAAAAAAAAAAAAATATATATATATATATATATATATATATATATATATATATATATATATATATATATATATATATATATATATATATATATTTCCATGGGATCCGTACGAAATATCGAAAAAAAATGTCGAAACCTTAAAATGTGGAAATTATAAAAGCCTTAGAACGTCGAAACAATATTTGGTCGAATCACAAAATGTCGAAAAATATTTTAAAGCTAGAAAATGTCGACAAATTTTTTAAACTAGACATACAAAAACATTTTTTTATAGGATCAAAAAATATCGAAAATTAAAATGCCGAAATATCAAAATGTTGAAATACAAATTTCAAATCCTATATGAGCAAGTCCACACCAAATCTCGTAGGATTTGCAACTCACTCTCTTCGATTTCAATGATATTTTGGCAACTGATAAAGGGTATCGGGATCTGCAGTCACCATTTTTTTTCCGACCACAATTTCCAAAGATATCACTTTTTCCAGAGATACAGTTCAAAGTTAAAAAGTTGTCAATGATAACTTTTGTATGGTTGTTCCTATTGAAATATCGCTTGATGCTAGAAACTTTGATAAGGTTTCGTTTTAAAACTAATAAAACAATCTTTTGGAAAATTCTTCTTAACATGAACATATGACCAAAGGTCGTTATCGTTGAACTTCGAATTGCATGTCCTTAAAAACGGTATTTAAAAAAAAAATCGAAATTTTTGTTGATTTTTTATAAGTGTTGAAGCTAAATTCCAAAATGGTATTTTGAAGGCAGCATATTTAAAAATCTTCGTATGAATCCAAGAGTAGCTAAAAATCAAAATTCGTTCTTTTTTAATATCTTTATCTTGGAGTTTTTTTCGACATTTTCCATCATTTTTTAGGAAAAAAATGATTTCGTCAATTTCGAAATTTTTAGTTTTCGACATTTTGTTTTTCAACATTTTAGTTTTCAAAATTTTTTTATTTCGACATTTTGTTTTTCGACATTTTGGTTTTCGACATTTTTGTTTTCGACATTTTCAGGTTTCGGCATTTTTATTTTCTACATTTTTGTCTTCGGTATTTTTAGTTTCGATATTTTAAATTTCGACTTATCGTACCAGACCCCTTTTCCATAACGGATATGCTTCCTTCTAGGTGTTACAAACGGCGTACCAAACTGAATATACCCTTTCACTCTTAATGTAGGGTATAAAAAGCAAAACCTTATGGAATATTTAAAAATATTTCACATAAATTTCTATAGAAATAAAAAATAAATGTCAAGGTGTGTTGAAGTTGGCGTCAGGATCAGGAAATATATTTAAAAGTGCGCCATGCTTGCAGTTTCTGATAACAATTCCTGATTCCAACCTGATTAATTTTCAGGATTTCTTGACCTATATTTCTACTCGGATGTGGAAATGGTTGCGAAATCTCATTTAAATCCTAAATTACGACGAATTTATCGGTTTACTTCCAGTTTATGTAAAACTGCAATTGGTTTCCAACCCAATAAGCAACGTTTAACAACACTGGAGTCTATAGAGTTTTAGTCTAATACTGGTCAATACACTGACACCTAAATGAGCAACAATTACAACAACTTTATCGTCATCATTCGCACATTGAGAGCGGAATTCCTCAGCAAACTCAAGCGATGACGAGGCAAAGCGATATAAGGAATAAATAAATAAAAATAAAAGATTAAATAACCAACAAACCCAATATCAACAACATCGAAAAGAACGAAATGATAAAAACGCAAAAACAAATACGAGCCAGCCAGTAAAGCAGAGCCAAAGAAAAATATATTCATTAAATAACTGGCGCGAGTGTCCTCGATGCATGTCTGTCTGTCCGTACATACGTCTGTGCACTGGTTCGTTTGTCCGTCCGTCCATCCATCCGTCTGTTTGTCTGTCTGTCTAAACTAAAACGCTCTTCCAGCCGTGCGACCGCCTCACCACCGTTGAACGTGACGAATGTAGTTGGTTTTTTTATCGACTTTTCATTGGGGTAACTTTGTTAAATGAAGAGTGGAGAGTAGATCGTTATATCGATTGTGGAGAGTTTTGGTAATGGGCGTATAAGATCCATGCCATATTAGAGATAATAATATTCCTTAATTATGTATAAATGATATTTTTTTTTGAGGTTTTAATTACATGATAAACTTTTAGAAATAATAATTTTTTAAATTTTTTATTTAAATTGAAAATTGAAAAAAAAAAAAATTAAGATTTTAAGTCAAATTCAAGTTTTTCCATTTTATTTAAAAAAAGTTTTTTTATACCCTACCATAAGAGTGAAAGGGTATATTCAGTTTGGTACGCCGTTTGTAACACCCAGAAGGAAGCAACGCCAGTATGGAAAAGTATATATATTCTTGATCAGCATGATCTCCTGAGTCGATTTAGCGATGTCCGTCTGTCTGTCTGTTGAAATCCCTCCTACTTAAAAAATTAAAGAGTTAGATGAATGAAACTGATAACTTAGCTTACTTATATACGTATGCTGTATGTCCGAAAAAATTGGCTAGATCGGTTCATTGTGACCTGTGATCTGACCATTTATATTAAAATACCTCATATAAAATTTACATCTACAGCTCAATTTTACTGTTTACGTGCTTAGGTAAACTTTTTTGGTCAAATATATATTGACTTCATGCACAAATACATGAAAATAATGTTTTCCCGCGAAACGACTTGTGGTTCTCAAAAAAAAAAAATCTAAATTCGGTACACCTACCCATTTGTAAATATGGGTATCAAATGAATGGAAATTCTTCAGCGATTGAAAGTTTGTAGTTATTTTCAGGATTCGTATACCCTGGTGACCTATATACCACTTTGAATGGTAACCACACATATGTGTAGGGTATTTATAGTCGGCTTAGACCGACTATAATTTTGATAATCCTACCTATCATTGAAATTCACCAAAATAAAAATACAAATTTTTAATTTGCCATTAAATATTGCTCAAAATTTCGTTATCGATAACCTCATTTTTATAATTTATTATGATAAACCTTTTCATTCCTAACACTTTCTAACCAATTACAGTGTTTTTAAATTGAAAAGTTATACAGTGGCGGATCTTGTAATTTGGTGGTTGAAATTAAAAAAAAAAAATCGATATAATTGAGAAATAATGTTAAACATATATTAAAATTATAATAAATATCGGACTTTTTGACAATATTTCCAAACATAATATTTAATTTTTAATTTCAACCACCAAATCACAAGACCCGCCACTGTTTAATTATTTCTGTAGCATTTCTGATCAAGTTAATATCACTGTGATTAATAGGAAAATACTGCAAATTAACTTGTCTATCATAATATATTAGAATAACATGGGGTGATCTATAAAGAAATTTTGAGAAAACAATGACAAAGTAAAGGTTTTTTTCAATAAGAGCTCTACAAAAGTTTTTTTTCAAGGGTTTTTCAACAGGACGCTACAAAAGTAGAGCGACAGGGACAGCAAACGACGCCATATTTCTTGCCGCTCTTTTGACATTTCTCTTCAGTGAGGTTTGCCATTTCATGATGGAAAGATATACGAGCCAACAATGAGTCGAAATTATTAAAATTTACTACCGAAATTCGAATTCGTATATCTTTCCATCATGAAATGGCAAACCTTACTCAAGAGAAATGTCAAAAGAGCGGCAAGAAATATGGCGTCGTTTGCTGTCCCTGTCGCTCTACTTATGTAGCGTCCCTGTTGAAAACCCTTTATAAATGTGAATTTTTATTTTTGTAAATTTCAAATTTACGTACATGTTAGAAAAGTGAAATATCATGGGGTTCGAAAGTGTGATATATCATTTGAAAGGTAATTTAATTTTCTAAAACATGAGTTACCAATTGTTATTCATTTATCAACATATTATACTATATAACCAATTTTCTGGACTGGGTTATGTCTGTAATATGCATTTACTAAACACGCTGTATTTCCAACAGGGTGCAAAATAGGACATAATTTTATTTAACATTTTATTATTTTTTTGAGTCATAGAATTATCCCCTGAAATATTGACATCGATGCACCAAACATCCTATATATTAAATATTTAGTGTATAATTTGTATATTGTGAATATTTTTCAATAAATATCAAAATTATCATGAATAATGGGACAAACATATTCAATGTGACAACATTTAATCGATGAAACTATATTTGGGGGGATATATGTATATTAATATGTCGGGATTGTAAAAGTTCTTTACTTTAAACAATATTAAGAGATTGACCTCAGCAGTGCAGAGGTATGTGTGCTGGACTTGCATTCTAGAGGTTCTGGGTTCGAATTCTGGCTAGGGCATGGGCGCTCGTGGTGATAATTACCACAAATAGTAGGAAATAGATTCACAGTACAATGGATGATACAATATGTCAAAGTGCTGTGGACCGTAGTATAAAAAAAAATTGTAGCGCTATAAAAAATTGATTTCCAAATATTTTTAATTATATCTCGATAAAATTCAGTAATAGTATCGATTAGGTTGTTTTGTCATGAGAAATACATAATATTTAATATTTCAAATTAAAAACCGAACAATCAAAGTCAATAGTATAATAAAAATCATGTCATTCTCATCAATTCTTGTGTCCTCCATTGATTTGTGCCGAATTATTTCAAAAATTTATAATTTTATTTAATATTTCTTTTACTGCCTTTGCCTGGCATCCACAGCCACACATTCACATCCATTGCCATCACCATACGAAAGAAACATGGTACAAAAGCAATACCACGTTAACTTTCGAACATTAATAATGAGAAATTCCTTTAATTTTTTCATGCTCAACTAGCGAGGAACAGGTACTATTTTCCCCCACTCCTTTGAGGCTTGAGGCTTTCTATACTGCATCGGCTGGATACAAAACTGAATCTTCTACCACTTCTACGCGGTCTTTAAAGTCTTCTTTTTGTTTTTTTTTTCTGAATTTTCTTTGTCTTATTTTACTACTATTTTATTCTTCTGCTTCTTCTCGTATTCTCGTATTCTCGTATTCTCTTTATCTTCAAGTTTCTTGTTGTTGTGTTGCTCTAATCATGTTTTTGTCTGCCGACGATTGTGCTCCGCAAACCCACGTGTGTTGGTGCGAGAGCTCCATCGTCAACAACAATAATACAACAACACAGACAATAGCAACAACAACAACAGTATCAGCAACATTTCGAATTTGAACAACAACGCAGCAACATTACGAAAAATGAGCAGCCAGCGATCATTTTGATTCGAAACCTGTTTTCATTATAACCAAAATCAAAAAATTCTGTTTAGTTGTTGTTCTAGTTGTTCTTGTTGTAGTTGCTTTGATGCTACAACAACATAGATTTTGGTTTTTTTTTTCGAACAACCAGAGAACGCATGACAGATAAGCAATAACAACAATAAAATTAATAAAAAAAAATATGGAAAAACAACCAACAACTTGTTCAGTACAACAAAAGCGTGCGCAACAGCAGCAACATCAGTCAGAGCGTCCCAAATGAGCGGCCGCAACATTTAAAATGTTGCCGGCGGCTATAAAAATTCAATTCGCATTTGGTGCTCCATGTGAACTGCTGCGTTGTCTCTCTATTCAGAGAGAGAGAGAGAGAGAGAGAGAGTCTCTTAGGGCTCTTTGCAATTTTATTTTATGTATTTTTCCAGAGCAATAAAAATTGCAATAATTGTGCGTGTGTGTATTTGTTTATTATTGACATTCGACAATGTTGCCAGTTTTTATAATATATTTTTTTTTATATTTATCTAAATTTAAATACATGTATAGTTATTTTTAATACTCAAAATATTAGATACAAGAAAATATTAGAGTTTCAAATTTGAAACTTTACTTAGGGTGTGTGCGAGTTCGACTAAATTGCTGACTAAACTAAATTTTGTCAGTAATGTAGTGTTTACTTTTCAATTTAGCAAATTTTCGAGCAAACTTAATTGAACTATATTGGGAGACAGCAAACATTCATATGATAATCGGTTTATTAGGGACTTTGACAATTACCGGTTACTGAATGGCGTTCGAATGAAAACCTGTACAATTTAGTTTAGTCAGCAATTTATTCGAACTCGCACACACCCTTAGATCCAGATTATTCCACAAAAGTCATACATAATTCGATATTCAAACTATTCAATTCTACTATTGAAAATTACTATTAAATTATTTTAAAGTTTAAATGAAAATGTATTTCTTTAAAATCAATAAAAGTCATATTGATTAACTTATGTGACTATATTTCTGTGTGTTCCGTTTTTAAAATTGTTTTTGAAAAAGTATTAAAAACGATATAAAAATATATATATAATATATTTTTCTTAAAACTTTTTTTCATTTAAAAAATTTGGTTGAAACTTTTTATTTATGAAATGTTCAAAATATGGGATAAATTAATAGTAATGCATTTTAATTATAAAACTTTAAAATGGATGGTAACTTCAACAGAAACGTTAGAAAAATACGAACACTACAACTTAAACCAATTTGGTTATAATTACTGCAAATACCATAATTATAATAATAGTTTGGCACTACAGTCCTATAAGAACCTAAGCCGAGCTCTCTCACCATTTTTCAGCTGTGCGTGTTATAATATATTATATAATATTATAATACCTTATACTTTTGAGTATTCATATTTTTAAATCCATTTGTATTATATACGATATAAGTCGAACTGTCATGAAATAAATTGCAAAACCAATTATTAATATATCTTCGACGATACTGCAAAACCGCCTAACTGCATGTGAAAATTACATATAATTTTGTGTTTTAATTGGTATATTGATCGAATAAATTAGATAAATGTCATTTTATGTTATGACATACTTAATATTGTATGAAGTAAGTTCAGAATTGAGACTGAAAATAGTTTTGTTTCTTCTGTAAAATTCATTTTGTTTCTTCTGTAAAATTCATTTCGTAAGAGGTATTCGAAAATGTAGATAGGCGGTTTAGCAGTATCTCCGACGATATATGAAATCGTAGTTCATTAAATTCTGTACGAAAAATGTATATTTATATGCAATCGATATGAAACAATCTTTTTAAAAGTAACAAATTACAAAATGTAGTAAAAACAAAAGCAGAATGCATTTCATACTTCGGTATTTATTTCATTTTTTTTTTTTGAAGAATGAATTTATATTATTTTTGACGTCAAATTGGAATTTTCATTCACAAAATCATATCGTCGATGATACTGCAAAACCATCAAATGCATATGAAAATTACGTCTAATTTTGTGTTTTAATCGGGTTTTTAATGATATATTGATCGGATAAATTAGATAAATCCCATTATATGTTATGACATACTTAATTTTGTATGAAATAAGTTCAAAATTGTGTTCATTTTCAAATTGAAATCTATTCATAGTCCATGTATGCTTAGTGTAAAGCTTCGTTATGATTGGCGCAAAACTGTATTTACAGCGAGCTATAATTGACTTCTGTCCCACAGTATTGACCTTCACCAATTTCTTTAATTTTTGAACATAAATTATAAAATAATTAAACGTTTAACAAAATGTAAAAAAAGACAATATTTTATGAGAAAAAAGGAACGAAGAAAATTTATACAAACGAGTTGGGAAAGTAAGGTCACATGGGTAAGTTCGGTCATATGGGCTTTTATAGTCGGTCGGGCCCGACTATGGAATACTCTACACCATTAGTGGGATATTTAATTGTGTATCTTAATTTTAAAGTTTTTAATTATACTGAACCTCCCCACCGTCAGAATATTATTCACATATCAGAAATTTACATCTTATATTCCCATAATTTAAAAATTGATATAAAATTATAAAAAACGAATACAAAAAATTAGAAAAATGTAAATGGGCGGACCACTCCTATATTCAAAAATTTTGTAAGGATAATATTTCATAGATTTGATTTTAATAATTTACGGTTCAAATTTCCACTATGAAAACCCGGTAAATAATGAAAAAAAAAAGTGGGCGGATCACGCCCATTTTTGGACCACATATTTTGAGGTGAATTCTAACAATACATTTAAACTTTATAACTATACCTTGAATACTTTTCGAGTTATTAGTTCCGAAAGAGTTATATAAAAGTGACTTGTATGGGAGGTGGGCGTGTCCGTTGACCGATTTGACTCATTTTCAAACTCATTTCCTACTTTTGTCTAAAATATATTGAGACGAAATTTCATCGCATTCTGATCAGTATTTCTCAAGTTATTCTGTATTCGGACAGCTAGACGGACAGACAGACAGACGGACATGGCTAAACGGACTCGGGTAGTGATAGTGATGCTGATCAAGAATATATATACTTTTCCATACCGGACACGCCTCCTAAGGGGAGTTACAATATATGCACAAAGTTAATATACCCTGTACCTCATAGGTGTAGGGTATAAAAAGGGGAAAAGAAGGAAAATATATTTAGAAGGACAAGAGGTCAACAAAAAAGACTGTCCTTTCAAAAGAAGGACGAATGGTCATCGTTATCATTATGAAACCATGCAGGTGGCACATTTTTTTAAGATCTCAAATTTTTATTTTAAAATCATATTATGTATTTTTCAAAGACATTTTTAATATCTATACTTTAAAATTTTCAAATTGACTGAAACTTACTGGATTGTAATTTAAATGCATAAAAAGTATACAAATTGTTGAATTGTTGTTCTAGCAATCAGTGCAGAACTTTATTTATACATTTTCAAGTTTTAATTTTTTAGGTAATTTTAAAATTAAAAATGATTTAATTTAAATGATATTTTAGTTTTAAATAATCATTCGGTGGTTAATTTTAATTAAATGGTTTGATTTGCGTAATTAATATACTCCGTAAGATTTTTCATTAATTTTATTATTTTCAAAATTCAAAGATATCATAAACAGTAATTAAGACAATTAGAGAATATAAAAACCAAAAATTAAAGTAAAATATTTGCTAAAACGAAATATGGCAACACCTATTGCCACATTTTCGAGGCAACATCTATGGAATATAAGAACAAAACAAACGCAAAAAAACAACTAAAATAAGCACGCAGTAAACCAAAAGGAAGAGCAAAATAAAAACAAAACGTGTAGTTGAAGTGAAAAATTCAGGTTTTACCTGTGAAGAAAAACCGGTAAATTGAGTGTGTAGTGAGTGCGAGTTTAAAATGTTGCAAGAGAGCGTCTGCAACAAGTGGTGCAACACAGTGGGACAATTTTTAGAGAGAGAGAGAGAGACACTGAAGCCAAAAGAATTTTTTAATATTTTATGAGTAGTAGCAGCAGCAACAACAACAGCAGCAACGAGAAGTAACAACAAAAAGATACATTTGACATGACTTTGTTTTGTAATTTTTTTTTTGTAAAGCTGGTCAAACGGCTTTTACAACAAGTGGCCAAGAGTGCTAGTAGAATTTGTTATAGAAGGGGGTGTTGAAGAAGAAACGAAAGAAGAAGAAGCACAATGAGTAGATGGTGCAAAGAGAGGAGAAGGAGTAGAAAATGAAGAAGCTAAAGGAGACCAAGAAGTAAAAGATGTTGCTGAACAAGAAAACGATGAAGAAGAAGCAGAAAGATGTTGTTGAGCACAGCGCGGAGAGACACTTGTTTCAGGGAACGGGAGGCGAGCAAGAGGCACAGGTAGGGTAACTAGAAGCAGCACCAGCAACATTTATTACCTGTGCTTCGGCAACATGGTCTCAAATCTTGTCTCTCCAGTTTTGTGGCGAACGCGATTTTGTGCAGAGCGAACGCAGCTGCGCGCGGATTAAATTAAACGTTTTTCCATCAAACAATCGAAATAGAAAAATATTAAGGAAGGAATATAGAAAAATTCTAATTTGTGTTGAAAAAGAAAAACAAATATTTTTTGTATAAATTGTTATAAAAAGTATTTGAAATTCAAAAATAATAAAGTGCGCAAGAAAAATATTGAAAAATACTGAAAATAGCTAAAAAGTGATTTTTTTCATTCTGAGTTTGCATTAAATGCTTTTTAAATGAATACAAAGCGAGATTTTGCAATTGAATTTTGTGAGCAAATATAATAAAAAGTGTTGCGGTTTATAAGAAAATCAATTGATTAAAAAATAAAAATTGATTAAAGAATTTTGAAAATTTTATGAAATTTTTACAATTGTTTATAAAATAGACAAAGTTGCAACACAAAAATATAAAAAGTTCTACAAAATTTTATTAAATAAAAAAAAAAAGATTTATATAAAAAAATTTAAATTCTACTAAAATTTAAATAAAATAATACAAATTTTAATTTTGCCTGCACTTGGAAATAATAAATAACAATTTATTTAGCAGCAACAACAGCAAGTTTTTGCAAGTTGCTACCATTGCAGCAGTAGTAGCTGGTTTTACGTGCGTCTTGCGTGTTTTTTCGCCGTTTTTCCACACAACATTTTTTTTTTTTCGTAGAACGTTTAAACTACGTTGCCGTCGTCGTTGTCTTGGCCGTTTTCGTCGTTGTTTCAAGCCGTCGGTCGCAGTTTTGTTTTTCTATACGGACCGCCGCCGTTTTCAAAAAAAAAAAAAAATAAAATGAAAATCAATTTATACGCTTTAACGTTGTATGTGTGATCATAAAATTCTATTTTGTATTCAAGTGCCTTTGTGTCTATGTGTTTGTGTGCTGCACAATTTATGTTGCACGCGCAACAAGTGTTTTCAACAAACAGCAAAGAATAGCAACATTTTTTGCATTGCAAACAGTATTTTTGGATTAATTTATTCAAGCAGTTATTAAAGGTGTGTAAAATAATGTTTTTATTAATTTAACAATTAAACAAATAGAAGTATAAACAACAGTAATACGTACTAAATGTATTAAGTGTTTGTGACAAACATGCGCATGTTTACAAAAAGAAATTGTTGTTGCCTGTAAATACTCGTCATTTACTACAAATAAAAATTGCTTCCAGGCACACAATTCGTTTGCTTATATATTGTTTGCGACAAACATTTATTTCACAAAATAGTAAAAAAGTGTTTTTTTATTATTTTAATAATTAAAAAATAAAATTATAAACAACAGTAGTACGTAATAGAAGTGTTAAGTGTTTGTGACAAACATGCGCTTGTTTGCAATAAGAAATTGTTGTTGCCTATAAATACTCCTCATTTACTACAAATAAAAATTGCTTGCAGGCACTATAAATTATAAGTATTTCCAATATATTAATAATTTGTTTGCTTGTTTATTGTTTGCGACAAACATTTGTTTCACTAAACCTATAAGAAACGTATTTCTAACAGATTACGTCAACACCTCTGTGATCACACTAAGAAAACGAAGACGTTCGAAAAGTATAACAGATCATTTTATTAGAAAATTATTCAGTTTAAATGTTTGACAATTTTTACAAATCACTTACACATTTGCTGCAAGTTTATTTGCATTTACTGAATATTGGAATTGTTGTAGCAAGTATTTTTTGTGAAGTTATCGCAGAAACACATTCTGTTTTCTTAGTGCAATAATGTAAATTTTTAGTTTATACAATAAATAATATTAATAGCCTTATTCTGGCAAGAGTCACACATTTAAATCGGTCGCTTTGTCACAATTTCGTATTCTCTTAATATAATTTTCAATGTTTATTGACGTAAAAGTCTGAATTTATTGTCATTTGTAACAATTGTTATTGATAACAATTTTCATTGATCGCCAGAATAGAGCTGTAACTGTTTTATTGCTTGTAGTAAATAATTGTCATTATTTGAAGTATTCGCTTGAAACATTTTCACAAAGCCATTGTTTGCTATAAACAATAAAAATATTTATTAGAAAATATCTTGATATCAATATAGTGTAGTAGTTAGTTTAAATTTCAATAAATTTTCTATACACATTTTTAATAAAAACATTTTGAATTCGTATTTTCAATATAAAAACTTGCACAGCAAATAATGTATATCATATTGATGAATTCCGTTCATCAAACCATGAATCAATGTCTTGAAGAACCATCCTAATATTTATGACTAACGACATCAATGTTATGAATGCGATCATACATATGACGAACGTTCTTCAATATGATGAACTGTATGTGAAGAATATGTTTCATCATATTAATGAACAAATACTTAAAATAACCATATATGTATATCATATTTAAGAACGCTGTTCATCAAACCAAATTTCAATCAAAATATTTATTTTTCGTTCATTTTTTGACATACTTCTCAGTTCTCAAGTAGTTCTTGTACATTATTTCTTATATAATGCTTGCTCGACATGCATAAATTAGGAACATGTTTTCTAATATATTTATTTATTATTACAACTTTTTATTCTAAAAACAATTTTTGTTTTTTGAAAAATTCGTTTAAAAATGTCCACCAATTAAAATATTTTGAAAAACGTATATTAGTTCAACAATATTCATCAGATTAAATACAATATTCATAAATATTATAAACAATTTACAAAAAAAATAAAAAAATGTTCATTGATATTATGATTATATTCATCCATATGACGATTCAAATTCATTGTACACAAAAAAAATAATCGACGTACACAAATTTTAACCAACTACCAGTATTCATCATATTGATGATTTCATTCATTGAACTAAAATCGTATTTTTCAGTGTTTTTCATTTTTAATATTTTTATATAATCAAATTTCAAACATAACCTGGTCTCCATGTACACATTTACGTATTTATAATTCTTATAAGATTTATGATATTTAAATTAATATGGTTTGATGATCAAAATTCATCAATATGATGTTACCTTCTTCATTAATATGATGCAATGGAGGCTTCGAATAATAAGCAATTATATATTATTAATCATTGAAGAAATATAAATACATGAAGGTGTAAATGGAAATAAATTTGTTTTTGAAATTTGATGTTATAAAAAATATTGAAAATGAAAAACATTTAAAAAATACCATTTTAATTCAATGAATGAATTTATCAATATGATGAATCCTGGTAAAATTTTTTGTGTGTGAATATAGCAACCGATATTAATTGCATTCATTAATCATTCCAGCAATGAAATTCACTAATTCGGATGATATTAATGAATGCAATTAATATCGGTTGATATATTTACGTCGATTATTTTTTTTCTGCGTATTGAATATTTGGTTCTGCATGGTTTGAATAAGTTCATTTATATAACGAATACATTCCATTTAATTTAATGAACGGTGATATCAATATGATGAATCTTATGTTTGTTGAAAAAATTCATAAGGTTTATGAATAAATTCATCAAATTGATGAATTTTATTCTGTGCATATTTAAAGACTACCAAAATCCATTAAAGCGATTGATATTTTGTATAATATTACGAAACCAAGAAAATATTTTCCAAAATACAAAACTCCAAATATTGTAGACATATTATAAAATAAAACCTTTTCATTCACATTTTAAAATGATTTGCAACTGCCATAAGCTGGAAGTAGAGATTAGAGATGTTGTCTTTTATTACTCATTATATCCATTTATTCAATAATAAATCACTTGAACAGAATTATGTATGGTTTTGCACATTTTAAGCGAGAAAAAAACGCATTCATAAAAATCGCGTAAATTAATTGCGTCTCAAATGCTCGACCGCGCTCACTTTGAACTCACCCAAATCCCGCTGTTTTTGACCTTGAGCTGACAATTGATATAGGATAGCTTACTATATAGTATTATAGAAATCAAAACATATATAATGCTATAAACTGCAATCAACATAAATCAAAAGATGAATCACGATGAGATTTTTTTTTTGGAATTTTAATAAAATCTGTGCGCTTAGGTATTATGTTTAAAAACTAAAAAATTTAAATGCCGACACTTTGGCATTATATGGTTTTAACGATCTTTTGTTGCTTTACATAGCATGCTATAGATTTGAAGGACCTTTTTAGAAATTCAGCAAATAACCGCTTAACGGCGCATTAGGCAGTCGCCATGCCATGCTACCTGCTTTTGATGTCTGTCTGTTCGGATGCTTCTAAATCAAACGATTTATATTGAGCTATAATTTAGTTGTTAAATGTTTTTGAATTTATTTAGCTACAAACAAAAAATTTTTGCTACATTATAATTAGCTGTCTGTGGCTTTGAAAGGTATTATTAGGCAAAGCAGAGGCTGCAAAATATATACAAAAAAAATTGTTTTTTCTATTTAAATACAAAATATACAACAGCTTTGCAAAAAATTACAATAAATTTGCAGAATATTTAAAATTTGATTTTTTCAAGTTTGTGTCTTAAATCTTTTGATTTAAAGTTTACTCTTGTTTATTATGCATTAATAGAGTCTCAAGTAAAATTTATTTAAAATGTTTATTCATGTCTGCAATATCATTAACATTTATTGATTTCGGACTTTTATTGAATCATCAACATTTTATCTCAATATATACAATATATACACTGACAGTATTGGCATTCGTTAACGTTAATTTATTTGATTAACGTCCCCAAGTCTGAAACTCATGCGTGTTTCCTTTGCAGCAAAACTAAACCTCTAAATACGGCAACTAATTTTTAATAGAGCTCCAGCAACAAAGTAACACCAACAGCAACAGCCAACAATTCCCCACATATATCCCCGCAGCACCCCAACATTAACAACAAAATGTTCAAAATACAACCAGACGCATAGCTAAGTATCTACAAATTATGCCTGTATCTGTGTATCTGTCTCTGTTAATTCAACAGATACCGAAGTGAGGTGCGAAGTTTTTGTAATATTTTTGATATTTTATTGTTATTGGATTTTGTCTTAATTATGTTTAACACAAATTTGTATTAATTTTCTTTTGATCTCTTTATTAACAAAACAAAAAAAAAAAACGAAAACTGGATTCGTATGTTCGTTACATATGCAGCAATCTTTTGGATACGCAAAAAAAAAAATAGATAAATATAGAGACTTGAATACGTATAATTCGTATCGGGTCGTTGGCCATACACAAGTAATACTTTTTGTTGTTTAGTGAAACTGAAAGACTAAACATTTTTATTGTTTAATCAAAATCTACAATGTAGTCTCTAAG
The DNA here is from genome assembly GCA_951804985.1 of Dryomyza anilis. Classification (NCBI taxonomy): domain Eukaryota; kingdom Metazoa; phylum Arthropoda; class Insecta; order Diptera; family Dryomyzidae; genus Dryomyza; species Dryomyza anilis. The sequence continues at coordinate 24,784,134 of OX638131.1, forward strand.
TACACAAAAGTTGTCAGATATATTTCGGACATATATCAGTCATAGATAAATAAAGTTTGTGGCCAATGTGCACTAAGACAACATTCAAGGGGGCTTACCACACCCTAGTAGAAATGTTGGTAAGGCCATGGTCATGAAGTGATCATGTCATTATTTGAGAGGATCGGTATATGACGAGGCCCATAATGCTCTTGTAACGATCATGATCATGTACTGATCGGGCAATTCCTCATTTTAATATTTACCCGACAATTGCCTTGTCTGAGCCCGAGCATAATAAGGTTTCTCTCATAAATCTCGATCATTGCCAGATGCTAATTTCATTATCAGGAACAAATAATGTAGCTATGATCAGGAACATTGACTATTTATATAATGTAAACCCTGCTATGGTAAGCATAATAAGGGCATGCAAAGGCAATGATCATATTTTCTCTAATAGGGATTACCCAACGAAAACCCGATCATTTCCTGATGGCGCATCGGGCAAATTTCTAATAGGGCAGGGCTGGAAAAATCCATTTTATTGTTTTTTTTAGTTTTTTAAATAATAGATGCCGAGAACTTGCTAAATAATTTTTAGTTGAGACATACTTTGTGGAAAAAATCTTGGATCTGTAAGTGGATCAGATATTGATGATATTGTGAGTTTCTATTTCATAATCAAATATTTGACTGTTATTCGTATACATATTTACACCGTTTATATACTGAATTTTTAAATTGTCGAGAAAATGAAACGGCATAAGTCTTTGATCAAATCTATTTTGAATGTCTTCTTTATAACAGAAATCTAATAGATTCAATAAATGTCTATCGGTTTGGATATTGGCATAGATTCAGGTTGAATTAAATCCAAAAATTCGGCGACTACATCCAGCTATATCATTATAATGTTTTGCTCTAAATAATGGCATATGTTGCCTAATATGTTATTGATCGTTGAAACTATTTATTGCTATATATTTACTATATTATTGCTATTAATATTTTGAATCATTATCGACTTTAGCCGAGATTTTATCCAGCAGTGGTCCAAATAATTGTTTTCGAATTAAATCGTACTATATCGAATTAAATTGTACTAAATGTAGCCGCGGTAGCTCAGTGGTTAGTGCGTTGGACTGCGAGCCGAAAGGTCCCCGGTTCAAGCCTGGACTGGGGCTAACAACATCTTTTCATAGAAACATTTTTCTATACCGCGCTACCTCTCGGCAGTAAATGGCAAACCTCCTGGCTCTCACCCGCCGTTCGGATTCGGCAATAAACTGTAGGTCCCACCACTTTGAGTACAAATCAGAGATCGGAAATGCCCGTGTGCGTGCGCCCGCACATGCCCCTTTTTTCATACACTGACGAGCAAATTTGTTTTACGCAGACACTGCACTCGGGCATCACATTTTTTTACAACACATCCCGTCGCAACGAGTGATGCTTTGCATTATTCTCGGTACCTGCCCTCGTGCGTGCTACGAAACTAAAAACTGCAGCCCGCGCAGACGTGGAATGAGAAAATAGAAAAGCATATCGCGCAAGTGCTATGGTATTTATTTCGCGGGGCAACTCCGTGCAACAGCGAAAACAGACTGCCCCTGGCAGCACGCGCATTTTTCAAAGCCAGTAAATTTTATTGGCACTGTTTTACTAGACTGCGCAATGTTTTAATAATTTTTATATAAAACTATTGATAATACAGACAAGTTTGGCAATACTCAAATACACTTTTAATCGCAGTTTTATGATGGTTTATAAAAATTGTATCTTTTAATTGTTCGTTGAACAGAAAAATAAATTTAACATGAAATCTTAATCAACATTTTTATTCAAATACAAAAATTATTATGTGCAAAAATCTATTTTAATAAAAAAGCTACATGATAGGCTTCGAAAAATAATGTATATCCTCATTTGTAAAAATATACACTAAGTTTAAACTTGCACTTAAAAACATGTACTAAATTATACAATTTTCATAAACCAAATTAAAACTTCGATTAAAAGTGTATTTGAGTATTGCCAAACTTTTCTGTATTAACGATAGTTTTATATAAAAATTATTAAAACATTGCGCAGTATATTATAACAGTGCCGTACTCATGCGCCACATAAGTTTGTCATACAAGAAAAAATTAACTGGCTGTGGAAAACTGCCCCGCGTGCTGCCCGGGGCAGTCGGTTTTCGCTGTTGCACGGAGTTGCCCCGCGAAATAAATACCATAGCACTTGCGCGATATGTTTCTCTATTTTCTCATTCCACGTCTGCGCGGGCTGCAGTTTTTAGTTTCGTAGCCCGCACGAGGGCAGGTACCGAGAATAGTGCAAAGCATCACTCGTTGCGACGGGATGTGTTGTAAAAAAAATGTGGTGCCCGAGTGCAGAGTATACGTAAACAAATTTGCTTCTCATTTACTTAAGGGCGCGGGCGCGGGCGTGCGTGCAAATCCGAACTCTGGTACAAATATAACACGCACAGCTCAAAATGGTGAGAGAGCTCGACCTAAGTTCTTATAGAACTGTAGTGCCAAACTATTATTATTATATAAACCACAAATAAAATTCCTAACTTATAATTCTTATTAAAAAAAAAAAAAAAAAAAAATATATATATATATATATATATATATATATATATATATATATATATATATATATATTGCAAACATTTTATCAAAAGATATCAAGAAACTGCATATTTTCTTCTAATAACCAAAATATGTTGAGAAACTGCCCTTAAAATTTCACAAAATTTGATAATCTGTCATACTTTTCCCAAAATCTTCCATTTATATGCGTATTTGCCAAAAAATATGCCACAAATAGTCCAGAAAATTGCAGAAATGTTGTCTCCAGATAGCAATCATACAATACTCAACATTTTCGACATGGTAGGGACAATTTTGGATGATTTTTAGCAACCAAAGGTGTAGTTTGTTTCAAAAGCTGCATATTTTCTTCTCATACCTAAACTACGCTGAAAATCTGTCTTTAAAATTCCACAAAGTTTGACAACCTGCTATAAACTTCCTAAAATCTTCCATTTAACTATGTGTTTGTCGAAAAAATGCCCGAAATATTTCTGAGAAATTGTCAGATTAGTTGTATCGGGTCCCTGAACAAAATTTTTGGTAGGGTCGAAACAATTTTGAAATTTTTTTCTTCATATTTTGAGCAGACCCGGCTCATTTCAAAACTAAACAGAGAATCTGCCTTTAAAGCACCAAAATCTTCCGTTTTTCTATGTGTTTGCCGGAAAATGTCCGAAATATATCAGATTATTTACATCGAGTAAAAGAAAAACATTTTTGTCAAGCTGAATGGAGTTTATTAACACTTTTCCCCAGGTTTAAGGCGGAATTTGTATAAACTTATGCCGAAATTGTACCCGTTACCTACAGTTGCCGATGATACCAAACATTTTGTAGCTGGAAGTTTAATAATTTTAATTGCTAATTAACAACATGTTAGGTAAGGGGAACAAAATGAGGAGAATCGTTTGCAAAGCATACTGACAACTGAGAAGTATGGCAAGAAATGAACGATAAATAAATATTTTGATTGAAATTTGGTTTGATGAACAGCATTCTTTAATATGATGTACATATGTGGTGTATTTTATGTATTTGTTCATTAATATGATGAAACATATTCTTCACATAAAGTTCATCATATTGAAGAACACTTTTTCGTCAGTTACCAAGCGTTCATCATATTTATGAGCGCATTCATAACATTGATGTCGTTAGTCATAAATATTATTAATGGTTCTTCAATACATTGAATCACGGTTTGATGAACGGAATTTTACTTTGTTTTCTGTGTGTGCTATCATGGAACTATAACTTTTCATTAGAATACCATATTACATGATCCATATTACTAAGCCAAACAATATTCTTACAATTCTGTTGATCGATAAACTCGATATTTGTATTTCAGTATTTATATATTAAATCTTTTATTTATATATTAAATATTTAGATTTTAAATGTATATATTCATTATCATTCAAACATTTAAAAAACATTGAACTATTTTCACACAATTTCCCTTAGTTAGTTAAAGAGAGATTTAATGCTCAACTGGGTCTTTTAAAAAATATACTATAGAAAAATAAAAAAATTCATAAAAAAATATATTTTGAAATTTTCAAATTAAACTCAATTTAGCACATCCTACGCCATTTTAGAGAATATTGCCACAGCGCTTGGTATTTTCACATTATAATTTTTTTCATTAAGTTTTTGGCATTAATTTGCGACAACTAAAGAAACGTTGATAAATTGACAATTTAAACACTTATCAGCTAGAAAGCCACTGACAGTGGACAACGTCAGCAACAATTTCATTGTCACAAGTTTTAAAAATGAAAAAAAAAAATGTTAAAAAAAACTAAGAGACAAAATCTAAAAAAAAAGAAAAACTAAAAAAAATCGCAATATTGCGCAGTGATTGTTGTTGACTACAGATGCTGCTGTTGTCGTCTGCCTGTTTTTATTTTATATCAAGCAACATTTAATTTTGTCTATGAATTGCCTGAGAACGTCACAAAATTTGTGCTACCTTTTTTGGCATGAGTTGCGAGAAGTAAATGAAATAAAATAAATTTAAAAAAAATCGAACAAAAATAAGCAGTGCATAAAAATTCCACTGTGCATGCCAGAGCGACATAATTGCGTTTAGGTTCTTATTTTGTTTTATATTATTGAGTTTATTTTTTTTTTAGTTAGTTTTATATTTAGCGCATTTTAATGCTGAACTATTCGAGCAACTTGAGAAAATATTAAATTTATAAATATATTGCAGCTGCTGCTGCTACTACTTGTGTTTGTTGTTAGTTTTTCTTTGTTGCCGACTCTACATTTGCAGCAATTAACTATTGTTCAATTGCTAAATTAAGCTTGGCTTTAATACCGTGTAGGGCGGCCTATAATTGATAAAATGTGTCATTGTGGAATTTTAAGGATATACGATGTAAATTCTGTACAGAATTCTTTTAATTTTTTTTTTATTTTCAAAGTAGTAAATGTTCACAGTTGTTAACAAGATGAAGTACTTAAACCAAAATAAATGAAAATTCATCTTTTATAACTTCCCGTAGAATTTTCTCTCATTAAATTAAATTTATATCAATTTTTCTGGTAAATAAATTTCGGAAAAATAGCAATGTCTGAAATTTATTCACATGGTGTTAAAATTTCGGTCAAAACTATTTTTGGTGCACTTAAATTGGTCAATAGGACAGTAAAATTGTTCAATAAGACAGTTATTGATTCAATAGTATACATAAAATAAATATTTTCATATAAACACAAAAACAATTAAATAGTATTTAATAGTATTTTGTAGTATTTAATGGTATTTACCCATTAAAATAATAATTTATCCTATTGACTAATTTTCATAGCAAAAAACTATTGATTTTATAGTATTTTTTTCTGAGTGTGTATTTCGGAATTAGTAATATTTAAAGTTTTTAAAAGTTGCTACACCGCAAATATAAATTTGTTGCATCAACCAACATTTTTGGTTCTCTCAATCACTAAATCAGTTCTTATAGTTTGAACGATAACCAAATAAGAACAATTTTAAAATAATTTGGTATGTGTATGTATATTAGATTATTTGCAGACTAAACCAAATATGGCAGTTCTACACCCAGAAAAAATTCTCTCAAATCCCATTAAAATTGGTCAATAGGACAATTATTGATTTAATAGTATAAAACAAATAAATATTTTCATATAAACTCAATGGCAATGTCATGTTATTTTAATTTATCCTATTGACTATTTTTAATAACTCTTTAGTAGTCGTAATCATAAATTCGGATTACGTTTAGAAATAATCAAAAAGTAATTTGAAAACTTAAAATACTACAACCTAAAAAAAATTCCCTCAAATCACATTAAAATTGGTCAATACGACAAAATTCTTGATTTAATAGTATACAAAAAATAAATCTTTTCATATAAACTCAATGGCAATGTCATGGTATTTTCTAGTATTAAATGTTAGTTTCCAATAAAAATAATAATCTATACTATTGATAATTTTTAATAGTAAAAAACTATTATTTATATAGTATTTTTTTCTGGGTGTATAGAATATATAGATTATACTAGCTGGACCCGTTCACAGCTTCGCCCGTGCTAAGTTTTTGTAATTGTAAAACTTTATCGTTTATAAAGTGTGGATATATTTACGCCCCTTTTTCCTCTTTTAGTGCATGCCTACGTCGCTTTTTTTCTGCCCTCATTGATCATAGTTCTATGCCCCTTTTTACAATCTCGATCACATTCCACGTGGTTATTAAAATTTTTAAAAATGATCCTTTGTTTCGATTTGTACAACTCTCCTATTAGTAAGTCAGTCAATTTTTATTATATGGGAAGTGTCATGCCCCATTGTCCAATTCCGTCCAAATTCTACACAGGGCTCTTTACTCCCAAAAAATCCATCCGTTTCTTTTAAGGATTTTATCCACTGAAAAAACCAAGGTTTTTGGATTTTTTTTATTTTATTGATTATTGAACATTTTTCGAATTATAACTTAGGAAATATATTTATGTTTTGAAAATTTAAGGAATTGTTATAAATCTCCAAATCGAAAATTATTTGAACCACTGCTGGATGAAATCTCTGGTAAAGATGGTAATGAAATGATTCATATATTATATTAGCCAACATACATATTACCCAACTTAGGCCTTTATGTAGATCCAAATAATTTAATGATGTAGTCGCCGAAACCATGGATTTAATTCTAGTCAATTCTATGCCAATTTTTAAAGTGGTAGATATTGATTGAATCTAATAGGTTCTGAAGAGTTGTCGTGTTACAAAGAGGACATTCAAAATAGATTTGATCAGGCACTTAGACCGTTTCATTTTCTCGTCTATATGACTAATTCAGTATATAGAAGAAAACGGCTTCCAGATCCAAGAAGGTGAATTTATCCACAAAGTATCCGAATTTTCTTTTTCATGCCCTGATTCTACGTGTCCATTACAATGTTTAATATAATCTTTTGTTTCGATTTTTTAACTTTGCTTTTAGTAGGTAAAGAATAATAGCAATTTTAAGTTTTTTTTTGTATGGGAGGTGCCACTCCCCATGAATTACTCCCATTGAATTAAAAGTTTAGTTTTGCCATGCCCATTTTTGTACCTTAGGTAAATTTCAAAAAATCCCTTCATAGTGCGCTCTCACGTCGGGAAATCAACACCCTGTCCAAACTTTAAGTTCCTAGGGTAAATTTTCGATTTTCCGGCTTTTCCTTTGGGTTTTTCCGACTTTTCTTTTTTCCTAAACCACTCTTGCATTGATACGAAAAAAATACAAAAAGAATCAGGCAAATCCGTCGGTTCGTTCTCCCGTGATGCTCTGGCACACACAGGACATTTCATTTTTATATATATAGATGAATTAATCACCTTGTACAGATTTCACATTAAGCGAATGAAGATGGTTTTTACAATTAACATTTAGTTCTTACAACCTCATACTAATTGAATATTTTTTATATGTTTTATGTAACGAAATCCCTAGTAGATATGATTCTAGGGTTATGCTTGTGTACTGTAATCCACAAAACGAGACTTTTTTTCCTATGGATATTCTATCTATTCTATATATTGACTTCTAATTTTGACTTCTTACTCTGTTTTTTCGTTTTACGTAACGTTCAAAAAAAATTGCTATCGAAATTTTATGTCTTTCTCGGCCACTTTTTAGATTTAAAAAATACAGTTCCTTACAGAACTAGTTTTTCAAAAAACTATGAACGAAGTTTTGCTTTGAATTGTCATGAATAATTTTAATATATCAATAAATGCTAATATATCGATAAGTTTTTTATACATTTGAATCTAAACACGAAAAATTTTGATTTTTGAAAGATTTTTTTATTATTTCGGTTCTAATTAAAGAAAGGAAAATGTTTTGGTTACACGTTGCATAATCCAAATCAACAATCAAAATTTCAGATTATTTTTAAAACAAGCCCTATAAAAATACTTGCTGTCAAAAAATGTTAAAACTCATAGAATATTAAAATTCTTGTATACAGTAAAAAATGATTATGCAGTCAAAATAAGCATCCATGAATTATGTAGACTTGATGTATGGAATGTTCCTGTTCATGCATCGTGTTGAGTCATGATGTTTTTCTTATCATATTTCTAGAAAAATTAAATGAATTTTTGAATTCTAATGGAAATTTCATAAAATTTCGATTAAAAAATTTATCGTTACCCTTTTTAAAAGCAATCTCAAAATTATAGTAACTATTTTTTTTTTATAGAGACAGTTTAAAGTTGAGCTTTCGTTAGAGTATTGAAATTGATGATTTACATACATGTAAATGTAAGTTAAACATTCACATAATAGAAGATGATGTTAATAAAAGTATTATTACAATGCCCGACAAAGTTCTATTTTTGACGTGGTGCAATAAAAGGTATAACAAATATTGGATACTGCTGATTCCGAAAAAGGCATCAATTTTGCCAAATGATTCAACCCTAGACAAAATGTTTGGCATTTTTCAGGAATATTTTGGTCATATTTCCGGCAAACGCACAGCTAAATGGAATATCTTGGGAAGTGTATAGAAGATTGGAAAATGTGATGGGATGTAAAAGGCAGATTCACGCCATATTTGGGGAGCGGGCAGAAAACTGACAGCTTTTGATACAAACTCCGCCTTTGTCTGTTTAAAATATGTCGAGAAAATGTTTCTGAAATGCCTCGACCCTGCCAAAAATTTTGTCTGGGGAAGTTTTTGAGATATAGTTCATTTTTCAATTTATCATATTTAGGGCCTTTTTTAATTTTAAAATTCCAATTAAATAACAACACAGCATACTTTTAGCACTCACATTAATACTATTTTCACATAATTCACAATGTCATTTTGGAGAACAACTGTGTTAAGTACCGGCAATCACTGTTAATACCAGATCGTGGCTATTTGTGAAATATCCATTTAATTCGTAATTTAATGAGCTCAAAATAAGAACAACTGGATGGAAATAAAATTATTAAGTACAAATAAAAGATGTTTATGTAATATAAATACAAAAAATGTAATGAATATAGTGTACAAAAAATGTTTAGCACTAAATTTACTTTTTGTACATTGAAATAAAATGTAACCATCAATATGTTTACATGTAAATAAAATGTTTTTCACATTTAAACATATATATGTTTGCAAGAACGTCGAAAATTATTCATTCTGAACATAAATATGTTTGAACGAAAACAAAAACCACCAATTTGAGTACAAATATAACACGCACAGCTCAAATGGTGAGAGAGCTCGGCCGAAGTTCTATACAGGACTGTAGCGCCAAACTATTATTATAACGCAATAATAATACTTTTGTTTGCATAAAACTCCAAATATATTTGTAATGCCTGTAAAATTATGTTTGGGTAGGATCTTTTTTTATAGCGTAAACTAGAGCCAATTTGACAATACTGATGGCATTTTCGAAATCAGCGCCACAAAAGTATTCAATATTTGCTACAACTTTTACTGCAACAAAATGATTGTAGGGCAGTGATATCAATCATATAATTAATTGACCCAAAAATATATATTGTTAGTAAATGACCACGGCATTCAATAAATTGTCTTAAATATAACAACTATTTCTAATTGTTTGACAAACATAAAAACGATTACCACAAATATTTACATAAATAATTAGCTCTTATGTAAATAATTGTTAATCATTTAAATTAAGTAAATATATTTTAATCATTTACCAAATATAGAAATGCTTCACTCAATCATTTTCCGACATATTTTTTCATGTAGCTAAAAATATATTAATTAATATAGTTTCTAAATGCATTTATTACTATTTTAACTTGTGTTAAAAACAACCATTTAAATATCACACCAAAAACAGAATTATTATTAATTTATTTTTCCAAGAAACGGCGCCAAAGTCATGCCTCAAACCAGTCGTGCCTACACAACAGCAAAACAAATTTAAACATAAATAATTTAAATAGAAAAATAAAAAAAATTGAAATTAAAAAAAATATCGTTTAAATGCCTTGCAAGAAATTAATCAGAAAATTAGCAATAAAAACTTTTGTAACGACAACACCAAAGAATGTCATTTGTGGCAACAGCAACAAATACGAATTACGTGCAAACAAAATTTGAAACAAGTTTTTGAGCAGCAGCTGCCACATTGTGACATTGGTAATATTAGGAAAATGTTTTTTTTTTGTGTTAATTGAAAAACAAAATTTTTTAACTAATAATTAACATTTTTAAAAATATATGATAAAGTATATTATATTTTTATAAACTTTAATTATAAAAATAAAAGTTTTAAAAAATATTTATATTTATTTAAATAAATATGAATAACAGTTAAATTACAAAGGAAGTAAAAAAAAAACTCAAAAACACGATTATTTCGTGTAAAACTGATTTTGATCGGAGGCACAAAAAAATAATTGTGTCACCCACACCTAAAAAATGCATAAATGCTGTTGCTATTGCTATTGCTGTTGCCAGTTGTAATTGCAACTAATAATTTTTAATAAGAACTGCTTAAGCAAACAAGCAATTGTTGCTGGCAACAATAACAGCCATGGTTCATGGTCAACAAACTGCTGTAACTCGAGCAGTAACTCGTGGCAGTCCTCAACGTTGGTGGAGGTGGAAACAGTGTAAAAAAAATTAAAATTTAAAATGTCATGAAATCACGATCAACTTATTTGGCGACAGCAACTTGTACTTAATTTTGTTGTTGTTTAAATAAATTTTCAAAAATAATAATAAATTAATTGCTCAGCTTTGGCGCAAAAATAAATTATGGTGCGCTTAACTTTAATGGTGCATAATTTTAACAACTTTATTTGCTTTTTATTTAAATTCTTGCCTCACTGTGGATTTTTGCAATTAGCATTTAAAAGCTTGAGTTAATTGAAAGCTTAATTAATATGTTGAGCATGCTGTACGTTTTTTTTTCTTTTAAAGAAACGGAGATTAATTTGAAAAGCGAAATAGAAAAATGTATATATCGTCGTAGTAGAACGAAAAGTAACCAAATACATTTTTTATGAAAAACTTAAATTGCGAGTTTGTTGATTAATATTATAAAAAGTAATTGAAGCATTTTTAAAGTTTAAAATTTAAATATAGATTTACATTTTTTCAACATGTGGTAAAAAAATTGAGATCATCGATTAAAAATTGACAGATATATAAAGTTTTTTGTAAATGAATATTTGGCATTTTGAAAATGTATTTGGAGACTTTTCGTTCTACAACGACGATGTATGAACTAATATGAAAGATATAATATATAAAGGGTTTTTCAATAAGAGCGCTACAAAAGTTTTTTCAAGGGCTCTTTTGACATTTCTCTTCAGTAAGGTTTGCCATATCATAATGGAAAGATATACGAGCCAAAAACGAGTCGAAATTATTAAAATTTACTACCGAAATTCGAATTCGTATATCTATATCTTTTTATCATGAAATGGCAAACCTTACTGAAGAGAAATGTCAAAAGAGCGGCAAGAAATATGGCGAAGATGAAGAATAAAAAAAATATTCTGTTCTTTTACCAATCTGAAATATTTTCTTTTAATATAAAATAAAAAATATGATTATGCTTTTGCATTTTACCATTGAAAAATGTTTAAATTAATTTTCTGTTCATGGATACCTACTGTTTGATTTAAAATGCAGCAAAATCATTTGACTCTTCAAAAGATTATTTTAAATAAACTTCTTGATTTTAAATGTTGCATTTTGTTCATCTATTATTACATTAGGAAGAACCAGCATTAAATTGAGGCAGCATATGTGCTTCAGGTTATTTATTAGACTTTGTGAAATAAAAGTAAAAATTATCTTCTTTCGAAAAAAAAAATGTTTCTGTATAAAATTTTAACAATTTCTCCATTTTAATTTTCGAAAAAAGGTAATTGTAGAGCCGAAGATGTATATGTTCGATAGAAAGAATCCCCAAAAAATAGGTCGCTGAATAAAAGATATACATTCATTAATACATACCCGATAACAACTTAAACGTACACTTGCACATTTTTTTATATACCCTACATTTTATATACCATACAGTGAAAGGCGCGGTATTCACTTTGGATATCTGTTTGTAATAACCTAGGCTAACAATTATATGACTAAAAAACTAGTTAAATATAGATCAAAAAATTTAAAACATGGATCAAAAACTTAAAACATGGATATAAAATTAGTTTTTTTTTAATTATTCAGCCCTTTAATGAAATTTTTCCCTTGAGAAAAATAAATTGTACTGAACTAACATTATTTTAAACATTTTTTTTTTCTAAGGCTAAAATAAAGGTGGAAACATTATTTATGACAGGGTGGATTGAATCATATTTTTCGTATGTAAACGTTCGATATCAAACAGGTCAAATTTTCTACAAATCACAATATAATCTATTAATAAAAATCGACTTTACTCAAAACTTGAAGCAAATGCTCCGAATTGTCAAATTGTTTCGCATTTCATTTAATTAAAATACTAAAAACTATTTGCTAATGTTCAAAATTTTAAATTGGTAGGTACTAATAAAACGTTAAACTGACCATTTACTATAAAAATTCTGAAATGAATTAAAAAATTTGATCAAAAAAATATAAGCTTGCTTAATATGACCCATTGTGTCCTGTAGTGATATCCAGATATAGTTTCCTGCAGTGAGATTATTTGATTTTATCGATTGCACTCCAAATATTTTTAAAAGTGTCAATGTTATACAGAAAATTTATCGAAATATGAATTGGTATGGATGTATTCAAATATATGGATTCTTATAATATGTTTTTATACCCTACACTAAGAGTGAAAGGGTATATTCAGTTTGGTACGCCGTTTGTAACACCCAGAAGAAAGCATCTCCGGTATGGAAAAGTATATATATTCTTGATCAGCATGACCTCCTGAGTCGATTTAGCGATGTCTGTCTGTCCGTCTGTCTGTCTGTCTGTCCGTCTGTCTGTTGAAATCCCTAAGACTTTTAAAATTGAAGAGCTAGATAAATGAAACTTATAACTTAGATTACTAATATATCTACGCTGTATGTATGTGGCGAGATCGGTCCATGGTGACCTATGATCCGACCACTTATGTTCAAATACCACATATAAAATGTACATATAAAGATCAATTTTTATGTATACGTGCTTAGGTAAACTTTGTTGGTCAAATATATATTGACATCATGCTCAAATACATGATAATAATGTTTTCCGGCGAAAAGACTTGTGGTTCACAAAAAAAAAAAATCGAAATTCGGTACACCTACCCATTTGTAAATATGGGTTTCAAATGAATGGAAATTCTTCAGCGATTGAATGTTTGTAGTTATTTTCAGAATTCGTATACCCTGGTGACCTATATATCACTTTGAATGGTAACCACACATATGTGTAGGGTATTTATAGTCGGCTTAGACCGACTATAATTTTGATAATCCTAACTATCATAATTACACCTACTTTAAAATTTCCCATGTGATCTAACCTTCCCAACTGGTTAAATATTGATTATAAAATCCATATAAAAGCGAACCCTGGTAACAACTATAAGGAGTCAACGATATATTCTTGATCTGTGTCACCTCTTGAGTCGATTTTGCGTATGCCAATCTTTTGTATGTCATGTGTCTGTCGTTTGTCTGCCATATGTCCTTCGTTTGTCTATCGTTTGACTGTCGTTTGTCTGTCATTTGTCTGTCATTTGTCCTTCATTTGTCTGTCGTTTATCTAGATTGCCGTTTGTTTGTCGTTTTTTTATAATAACTATAAGGAGCCATCGATATGGAATTGTCTGTCAAGATGATAGTCGTTTGTTTGTCGTTTATTTGACGTTTTTTCCTCGTTTGCCTGTCGTTTGTCTGTCGTTTGACTGTCGTTTGACTGTCGTTTGACTGTCGTTTGACTGTCGTTTGACTGTCGTTTGACTGTCGTTTGACTGTCGTTTGACTGTCGTTTGACTGTCGTTTGACTGTCGTTTGACTGTCGTTTGACTGTCGTTTGACTGTCGTTTGACTGTCGTTTGACTGTCGTTTGACTGTCGTTTGACTGTCGTTTGACTGTCGTTTGTCTGTCGTTTGTCTGTCGTTTGTCTGTCGTTTGACTGTCATTTGACTGTCGTTTGACTGTCGTTTGACTGTCGTTTGACTGTCGTTTGACTGTCGTTTGACTGTCGTTTGACTGTCGTTTGACTGTCGTTTGACTGTCGTTTGACTGTCGTTTGACTGTCGTTTGACTGTCGTTTGACTGTCGTTTGACTGTCGTTTGACTGTCGTTTGACTGTCGTTTGTCTATCATTTGTCTATCATTTGTTTTTCTGTTGTTTGTCTATTATTAGTCTGTCGTTTATGTCTTCAAGTCTATCAGTCTGTTGAAATCATGATTACAGGAAAACAAGAAGAGCTAAATCAATGAAATTCGGAATTTAGATTGTATATACATTTACGCATCCTCGTATTGAAGATAGACGTGATCGGTTGACCAATGATCCTTCGATTGGTCTACATAAATTTTATTTAAAATTTCCTATCTTTTCAAATAGTTTTTTTTTAATACGAATTTACTATACCAATTATGAACACAAATACATTTATAAAATGTTTGTTTGAGAGTTATTAAATATTTTTGAGTATTTCCTTTTATAATTTTTGTTTAATACATTTTAATATATTTATTTTTTAATAAAAAAATATATATATTTTGTTTGTACATAATTTTTTAATTTGTGTTTAAAAGATTTTTCGATGTGATAAACTGCAAAATAATCAATCTGAAAATTAGTAAAAATGCTGACGATGCTGGTGCTCATTAATCAATGTCAAGCGCTCTAAAAATGTAAAACTAAAATTTAAAATGTCCGAAAAAACATTCAAAAAATTAAAAACACAAAAAAATTAAAAACAAAAAAAAGTAAAAAAAAAAATGTTAAAAATAATAAATATAAAATAAAAAAACCAAAACGTGTTCATCACAAAGGCATCAAGTTGATTTATTTAAACTTCACTTAACTCTAAACTATTAACGCCAACAAACACACATCTATCCCACCAACATTTACATAACTGTTCATGTGTTGTAACAAACAAAAAAAACTAAAAAAAATAAATTTTACTTAATACAATAAAGCATCTGCATGATTCATACGATATGTTGCCAAGCTCTACTACTTTTTTGTTTCTAAATTTCTAAAGTGTTTTTATTAAAATGTTATTTCGACTTTGTGTATGAAAAAAAAAAAACAAAAATCTCAAACCCACAAAAAAATCAAAAAACCATTTACATGCTGTGCTTTATGCTAATTTTTCATATACTTGAAGTTGTATGTTTTATTTGTAGTCAAAAGCGCGCATATCACATCATAAATCAACATAAAGCGGGCATAATATACATAAAAACAATAAAAAAAAATAAAAATACAAAAAATAAAACACTCGACAGCAAAACCAATATAAGAATGTCAGTCTTAATGTTTTGTAGCAATCCATAAAGCATCGAATACTTTTATTTCAAAGAATGTCGATGCGTGGAATTTTTACTCAAAATTGTGAACATTTTATGTAAAAAATGATATATATTCCATCTTTTAAATCTGGATTTTGTCAATCAATATATATTATGCATTTTTCAATAACTTAGAACATTTTATTCTAAAAAAAATTTAAAGTTTTGCTATCTGAAACATAATTTTTCAGCTCAGCCACATTCAGAAATGTTCGAACTTTCCTCGAATTACTATCGAATTTCATATGAAATTTGTAAAGAAACGATTTAAATTTTCAGTACATAAAATTGATTATCAAGGAATTAAATCCGATAGCTTTGCCTTTAATAATTTGGTTCATTCGAGAGACATTTTTTTGTATATTTTTTTTTAATTGAATTCAGAATAGTTTGATCGATGTTTTTCAAATATTTTTCAAATGGTTTGGACTAGTCGTATTCTGTAAATTATTCTCAAATCGTTACACTCAGAAAAAAATATAAAATCCATAGACATTCCTATTTATTCAACGATTTTTTAATATTAGTCAATGGCATGTTTCCTTTTTCTATTATAGTGTAGAAACTATTAAATTTATAGTGTTATCACACTGTTGATTTTAATAGTTTTTACTATTAAAAATTAATGTCCTATTAATACTGAAATGTTGTTCAATGAATTTTTAATATTAGTCAATGGATTTTTCCTTTTAATATTATAGTGTAGAAACTATTATATTTATAGTTTTTACTATTAAAAATTAATGTGATAATACTGAAAGGTCCCATTAAAAGAATAGTTTATCACATTAAGATAATATATTTAAACTATTATATCAATATGATAAAATTATTAATTGAATAATTCACATTATTGTTTTAAATATATAACAATATATATAACAATATAAATTCAATAGTTTAAAGCATTTTAATGTAATATAAAATTACTTTATTTTTAAAGGATATAACTATTACATTTCTATGGGAAAATACTATTGAAATTAAAGTTTTTTTCATATTAATTCAATGCCATTGGACATATTAACAAATACTTACTAGCAAGTCAATAATATTTGTATATTATATTTTATTAAATAAATGCTGCACACCAAAATTTTGATATTATACACTCAGTAAAAAATCTCAAAAAATCCTATTCAAATTTGTCAATAGAATAGTTATTGATTTAATATAATAGCATACAAAAAATAAATGTTTTCATACAAATTTAAAAATAATTTTATAGCATTTTGTAGTATTTAATGGGATTTACCGATTGAATTTATAGTTTGTCCTTCTGATAAAATTCCATAGTAAAAACTATGTATTTTGTGGCATCTTTTTTCTGAGTGTACTTATATATATATTATTAAAAATAAGGTTTATTGATCTTTATGTAATGTAGAAGAACAGTTGCATTTTGCGAGTCAAATATGCTCGGCATCCATTTGCTTTTCCTACACCCAGAAAAAAATTCCCTCAAATCGCATTAAAATTGGTCAATAGGACAATTATTGTTTTAATAGTATACAAAAAATAAATCTTTTCATATAAACGCAATGGAAATGTCATGGTATTTTCTAGTATTTAATGGTATTTTCCGATTAAAATAATAATTTATCCTATTGAATATTTTTAATAGTAAAAAAACTATTATTTATATAGTATTTTTTTCTGGGTGTAGATGTAATATTTCCTTGAAGTAAACAGACATAAATATTTCATTAGTATCATTAGTATGTTTTATATAGCATATTGATTATATAATTTATTCTATTAGAATAAAATGACTATAACGATTATACTTTTTTTCTTATTTAATAATTCAATCCTATTGAGGCAATAGGAAATATTTACAAAAGCAATAGTATGCGTCATATAACATATTAATGCTATAGTTTATCGTATGCCAGAACTATAATGACAATAATTTTCATCTTATGAATTTCATATTTAATATTTTTATCCTTTAGAAACAATAGGAAATACCTATAAAATAAATAGTATACTTTTGTTCTTTTAGTTATACTATTTATTTTATAGGTATTTCTTATTGTTTCTATATTTCAATTAATACTTTCGCACATACTGTAATAATAGATACTATTGTTTCCCCCACAACAAATTTTAATCTTTATATATGTTACAATATATATATTCTACAAATTAACATCGAGCTATTTTATATTTCATCAACAATAACACAACTACTAACATACTTTGTACCAAAAAATTTCTTATGTCTTATGTATTTTATGAACAACTTGTAAATTTTTTTAATTTTTAGTAATTTGTTAATAAGTGAATCTTTTGTTATTAAAATTTTACTGCCATATAATGAAATATTATTTATTTTTTTCCACTTGGTTGTATTAACAACGCATAATATTAATGGGAACGTGTATTTCTATAAAACATTCAAAAGTCTTTTTGTCTTTCTGACACTTTCGGACGATGTGCCTCGCCATACTATATCAGCTGTAAGGTGCTATTAATGTTTTCTGTTTTGGTGCTGGTTATAAATGCGGGTCTAAGACTGAGACTGATGAGTTGTTTGTTTATAATTCGTTTTGGTTATTGACTAAATTTTTAATAGCTTTTCAAATGATCACATTGAGTGTGAGGTTTTGTTTTAGATGTTTTTAAAATTTTACAAAAAGTATTGAAGACATGAAATAAATTTTTATGGCAACATCAAGATATACTCAATAGCTAATATAAATTACGGTAGATCTGAGCATTACATGAACAAGTTGGTCTTGTAAGTAGTCAGGTTATGGGAAGGGAAAATTCTGTACAGTGCACTAGAATAATTTCTATTAGTGATTTGATGGTTTTGAAGAAAGAAAAACTATTTGGAAAATGTTATTTATGGTAAACATGAAATAAGCAGAAATAAAAAAGTGTACCCAAAATTTAATATTTCCCATAAAATAAATATCAGTGACACATACAGAAAAAAAAAACAATAAAACTACTGTGGGGTCAGTTTAAATTTTATATTAAATTTTAAAGTAAAGATTATGTAGTATAGGAAAAGTATTTTTTTAATTCTAAAAAGTGGCTGAAAAGGGTTTAAATTTTTTTTTTTTAAAACGTTACGTAATTGAAAAAAGCAGAGTATGCAATCAAAACCAGCACCCACGAATTATATAGAATTGATGTATGGGAGGTTCATATGAGTTTTTCTCATTTTGTTTAGTTTTATACTTGTATTTTTGTGGCTATTTTATAGACATTTCTGTTCCTGTTTACAATTCGAAAAACTGCTCTAATTACCAGAGTTTATTACTAGAACTCAACTAATTTTCGAAATAAGAAAAATTATACAACAAATACAAAAAGTAAATGCTACGGAAATTTAGAACCAAAGCGCAAACAACGCATTAACACTAAGAAAACAAAGCATTTGTCAAAGAGCAGAAATTGAACAAATACAGAAAAAAATTGAAAAAAAAATATTAGAATGTGTTAAAGCCAGACAGCGTCAAAGACCTAAACACCAAGCATAAGGATAACAACATAAATTCCTTGAAAACTAAAAAAAAAATAAAAAAAGAAAAAGTAAAAATGTAGAAGACAAAAAAAAAATTGTGCTCTGCGTTGCGGCAATATTTTCAGGTATGTTGTTGAGACTTGTGTTTCAACATTTCCAGGAACTACCTGTACAACAACAACAACAACAACAACTACAACAAAAAACAATGATGCACACTAAACACAGCACATGACTGGCTTATAAAGCAGCAATAGAAATTAAAATCAGCACAGAAACAAAAAAAAAAAAAATTAAAAAAAAAACAAAAATTTAAAAAAAAAACAAAAATTAAAAAAAAAAAACAAAAATTAAAAAAAAAAACGAAGATGTAGATGGAAGATGAAGCGAAGGAAGTGTTAAAAAATGCCGCTTCATTTCATATTTAAAACAACGTTCAAAGCAAAAGCGAACTAAAAAAAAATAAATAATCTAAAAAAAAAAAAAAAAACCTAAAATTATATACATAAATTTGAAAACAACAACAACTAACAAAACAAACACACGCGCAACACTCTGCGCTTGTTTAAATATTTGATTTCAATGCAAAACGTAGTCGATACATAGTATGTTTTACATATAGTATATTCAAAAATTATAAAAAAAAACAAAAAAAAAAACTGTCTATAACACACATGAATGAAGTAAAGATAATTTTTTTTAGCTTGTACATTTTTTACCATTTTTATATAGTTTATCTATTTTTATGTACAATTTATAAACATTGATTACTAATTAAGTTTATTCAAGAGCTCAAAAATTAATAGTTTAAAACATCAGTACATATTATATACCTATGTAGTAGAATGTTTAATACATGTATATAATACATACTGATGCTTTACACTATTAAACGCTTGTTTGCAATATAAATATAATATAAATTCTTTAGACCATTACTATTAAATTAATAGTATTACACAATAATCGATAGTTTACTGACAGGATTTTTGACATGGACATCCCATATATAAATTCTATATAATTCGTGAGTGCTGAGTTTGACTGCAGTTCTTTTCTATTACGTAACGTTTTTGAGACAATTGGATAAATATTTTAAAGCCGTTCTCACCCACTACTTAGAATAAAAAAAATTTAGTTCTGTGGAAAAATATTTTAACAAAAACTTCAACGCATTTTTTCTCTTAATTGTCTAGGCTAATTTTAAGAGCGCTACAAATTTTTTTTTTAAATAAAACAAAAAAGGTTTTGATATCCAAATTCCTGTAAAAGTACGTTCGATGCCATTATGTATGGAACTCGATTTCTTTAGCATGGCCACCACGGGCACGCTTGCAAAAGTCCAGACGCTGAACTCAATTTTCGACGGTTTTCAAGCATATTGGGGCCAAAAATATTCGGTTATCATTGAACGGTAGCGATTCCCATTCACAGTAACGTGCCGGTCTTGATCATCACGGAAGAAGTACGGCCCAATGACGCCCTGGTCCATAAACCGCACCAAACCGTAATTTTTTCGGGATGCAATGATGACTCATGGAGTACGTGTGGATTGCTGTCTGACCAATAACGCATATTTCGTTTATTGACGAAGCCATTCAGGAAATGAGCCTCATCGCTGAAGATGATTTTTCGATGAAAATCCGAATCATTTTCAAGTTGTTGCTCAGCCCAATTCACGAACATACGACGCTTCTGGTGGTCAAGCGGCTTCAGTTCTTGCGTCAATTTGATTTTGTAGGGATGTAGGCCAAGATCTTTTCGCAAAATTAGCCACAATGACGTCACAGAGATGCCCAACGCTTGAGAACGACGTGTGAGAGACACATTTGGGCTTTCTTCAACTGAAGCCTCAGCGGTAGCAATATTCTCGACACTACGGGCACTTCTTTGTCTCACTGGCACGGGAACATTTTGCACTGTGCCTGTGAATTCAAATTATTCCACTAGACGCTCAATTGTTGATCTGCTAGGACGATTATGACGACCATAAATTGGACGTAGCGCTATTAACGTTGAGGCCACTGACTTCGAATTTCGGTAGTATATTTTAATAATTTTGGACTCGTTGTTGGCTCGTATATCTTTCCATCATGAAATGGCAAACCTTACTGAAGAGAAATGTCAAAAGAGCGGCAAGAAATATGGCGTCGTTTGCTGTCCCTGTCGCTCTACTTTTGTAGCGTCCCATTTGAAAAACGCTTTACTAATTAATGCTAATATTGCAATTTTTTTAAAGATAATTGGATCTAAACTCGTACAATTTTTTTTTTATATTTTTTTTTATTTTTTATATTTAATAATTAACAAAAAAAATTAATTATGTTTATCTAAAGTATAGTCCAAACTATCCATCGAAATTAATAACTTTTTTAATTGATCCATTTTTTAAAATATACCCTGACATCTTAATTTTGGTACTCTTATAATCATTTAAAAAAAAAACTATTGCCCGTTCGGTTAAAAATTGCTATTTTTCAGTAATTTGTATGTGAAATATACAAGCATTTTATATTTAAACAGTTTTTAACCGAAAATGTGTTGATAGGGCATATTTCAAAAATGAGAACCGATAAAATGTTAGTAATTTTCATCATCGCTTGGACAATTTACTACATACTATACTAAATCATTTCTTAGCCTGCCTCAGCAGTTCAGAGGTAGCGCGCTGGACTTGCATTCTGAAGGTCTCGGGTTCGAATCCCGGCTTGGGCATGGGCGCTCGTGGTCATATTAACCACAAAATTGTAGGGAATAGATTTCACAGTACAATGGATATAGTCTGTCTGAGTGCTGTGGATCTTAGTAGATATTCAAAAAAAAAAAACATTTTCTTATTTATCATAAGATCCAACATTTTTTATCATTTTATCGTCCAAAAATAGTCTAAAAAAAATCAATATTTTTCGAGTTTATATTCAAATATCTTAAAAACCTATCGGAGTAATAGTATTTGTCGGTATATTGTATTTAGTCTTGATAATTGAAAAGAAAAAATTGCGTTTTTAGTTTTTTAGAGCACTTGTTGTGTAAGGGACTGTAGATTCAAAATGTTAGTAAATATGGATCTAATAATTTGTGCACAATGCTAGAAATATTGGTGATCCGGTTACCGACTACCAAAGTGGAATAATATTGTACTTTTTAAATGCAGTCACTATTTTTATGATTTTTTTATAATTTTTTTTTTTAAAGAGAAGAATTTTCTGAATTTACTGATCATTTTTATGACGGTAATACTTTCAAAATTTTGATGAAAAAAAAGATGAATTTTATATTTCAACTGTTTATTCTGTTTAAAATATAATAATACTACATATGTAAATATATGTTTTTATCAAAGTACAAAAAATAACATACATTTTAATGTAGTATGATACCCTTATACAAAAAAAAAAAAAAAAAACAAATTATGTTCATCTTTTATATATTTAAATCTTTTATATATTTAATATTTTATATATTTAAGACTCAGAATTGAAGACTTCCCAAGTAACACTTAAGAGCTGTAAAAGAGCTTGGCCAAATGAACAAAAAAAGCAAATGCTGTACAAGCAAATCTCTAACCTCTGTCAAACCCTTTTACAAACATTTTGGCGAAATTAAACAGCTAATTATAGGCAATTGCAGCTAGCTTTACAATATACGTGAACAAGCTTTATTGTAACTGGATAAGGGTTTTAAAAGCTATTTATTATTAGCTTTATAATAGTTGCAATTTTAAATAAAAGTGCTATACTACCGCTATATGTAAGAAATGCCTTTGTGAGAGCTTTATCAAGCCTTTTTATACAGCTAATGGTTACTTGGAGTTTATATATTACTGATTCAGGCATAATGATATTTCATTATTATTCCAGAAATTTTAGCTTTGCAGACAACATATTTATAATTTAAAATAAAAATACAACTTTGAACCACATAGAACTATTACATCTTAATTGGTTTTTCGTTCTTTGAATTATTTTTGAAATAGAATTTTATTTGTGTAGATAATTATGAATGTTTTTTTATAATTATTATTAAATGTTGAAATAATTGGTGTGAAAAAAAAAATGTATAAAAACTATTTTTGCGTACAAAATTTCAACATGAAATTTCTCTGGAAAAAAAATATTTATAAAGTTAATAAAAAAATGAATTATGTTAAAAAATTCTTAGTCAACATTAAGTTGCTTTTAAGCCGAAATCTCACCGCAATATTGCGCAAAACTAATTAAAAGCGGCGCGCGGTAGCGGTTTCAACCGTCGCCAGTCGCAGAGTAGTTCGTTGCTTAAGTCTTTTGTATTTGGTACTGATGAAGCTGCTGTGGCTGTCTGCAGCTGGTTCTAAAAAAGATTGCAAAATGTTTTCATTTAAAGTATTTTTTTTTGAATTTTATAGCATTTCATTTGTGGTTGCTAAATGGGAAAAACATATAAAAAAAAATAATGTAAAAAAAGACAACAGTAAGAAATTAATTTTTTATTGCAAGTTGTTGTTATCAACGTTCGCTTGTTTGTTTAAGAGCAGCAAACTAAAAATGCCCGAAACAAAAATCAGGCAAATTGCTGTTGTTGTCGCTGCTGTCCGTTGTTTTGCTTACTTTGTGACTTTTATTCACACTAAATGCTGAGTGACTGCAATTCACATTCATCATAAAAATTGTGAATGCTCGTCGTTGTTGTCGTCATCTTCATATTGAACAGTAGCAGCAACATCTTTAACAACACAGCAACAACGAGGGCATAAAATGCAGTATGCAGCAAACGGATGTTTGGAATTTTCGGTAAAAAAATTATAAAAGCAAAAATAAAAAAAGATTTTTAATTTTATATAAAAAAAAAAAAAAATATAAATAAAATAAAAAAAAATAAAAATAAAAAAAATTTAAAACAAAAAAAAAAAAATTTTATATATAAAATCCATCATCAAAAAAAGCGCAAGAATTAAAAATGCACAACGCAAACTCGACTGCAGAACTCAGCGACAATGGCAACAGAAGCGGCAGCAGCAGCAACAACAGTAGCAACAGCAGCAACAATCGCTGCAGCAACTCATTAAAAGTCTCTATTTATCGCATTGAAATGCGCATGCTTTGAAAATATCTTAAAATGCTTCTGTTTGCCACGGAACGCGGCGACACAGACAGACAGACATACAGCATGGATGGACAGACTGACTGCAAAATGGAAGGACATACATTGGACAGACATAAATACGAACGCACAGGCTGCTGAACGCAACAACGGCCCAAAAATAAAAGTAAAAAACCAGCGCATGTTTATAAAATGCGAGGCCCGCTCTAATGGAAGGTGAAATTTTTGCACGACTGTAATAAAAAGAGTAGGACCAACCAGCAGCGGCAACAAAAACAACAAAAATAACAACAACAAAATCAGCAACAACAATAATAAAACAAGTATAACCGCAAAAAACGTAAAAAGAATCCATTAATGCGTTTTTTGTTTTGTTTTTGGGAGGCAAGGGTCCGCCATAACTTAAAAGCAGCAACAGCAAAAGAACAAACAGCAGCAGCAACAACAACAACAACAACATTAGCAGCTACCTTTTGGCAACTACAACAACAATAAGTATTACAACAACAATAAAATCAGCAACACAAAAACCTTTGCATGCTTCGCACAAATTCATCATATTTTTGAGAAACTTAATTTTTACTGCAGCGCGGCTGCCGTTTTTTTCTTTCTTCTTAATAGTTTCACAACATGTTTCTTAAGTGCATATTTTTCGGTGGTTCTACAACAACAAAAATAACAAAGTGCACGTTTTTTTCGAAAAGAAGAACAAAAAAAATCAATGCACGTTTGCTAATTAAAAAATGTTTTTTGAAAAATGTAAAATTTTCATTTCACTCAGATTCGATTTACACACTTCAACTCTGAAAATACACTTTTATTCTACAAACTCTATTGACCGATGAAGTATATTTTTGTTATAATCTATTTTATAGACTTGATTTTACTTCCATTTATGTTTTTACTTCAAATATACGCTCTAAAAATGGCGCCAGATTCACGATCGTGGATTGATTATTACATTTCTACCATATGCGGATCCATAAACCGATCAGTTAAATCCTATTCTCACTCGAAATTCATATTTTCACTCGAAATTCTTACTTTCACTAGAAATTCCAATTTCACTCGAAGCTCCTACTTTCACTCGGAATTTCTATTTCACTTCAAATTCCAGTTTCCACTCGAAATTCTTATTTTCGTCCGTAATTCCTATTCTCACTAGAAATTCTGATTTGCACTCGAAATTCTTACTTGCACTCGAAATTCCTATTTCACTCAAAATTGATATTTTCACTCGAAATTCTCATTTTTATCGAAATTCATATTTCACTCGAAATTTAAATTTTCACTCGAAATTCCAATTTTCACTCGAAATTCTTATTTTCACTCAAAATTCATGTTTTCACTCAAATTTTTTATTTTTTCTCGAAATTAATATTCACTCGAAATTTCATACTTCACTCAACAATTTAATTTTCACTAAACAATCTTATTTTCACTCGAAATTCTTACTTTCACTCGAAATTTCAATTTCACTCGAAGCTCCTACTTTCACTCGAAATTTCTATTTCACTTCAAATTCCAGTTTCCACTCGAAATTCTTATTTTCGTCTGTAATTCCTATTCTCACTAGAAATTTTTATTTTCACTCGAAATTCTTACTTGCACTCGAAATTCCTATTTCACTCAAAATTGATATTTTCACTCGAAATTCACATTTTTATCGAAATTTAAATTTTCACTCGAAATTCCAATTTTCACTCGAAATTCTTATATTCACTCAAAATTCATGTTTTCACTCAAATTTTTTATCGAACTTAATATTTACTCGAAATTTCAAATTTCACTTAAAAATTCATATTTTCACTCAAAAATCTTATTTTCAGTCGATATTCTTATTTTTACTCGAAATTAATATTTTAGCCCGAAATTCTTACTTACACTCGAAACTACTATTTTTACTCGAAATTCATATATTACTCGAACTTCAAATTTTCACTCAAAATTCTTATTTGAAATTCCTATTTCACTTAAAATTGATATTTTTACTCGAAATTCTCATTTTTAACGAAATTCATATTTCACTCGAAATTTAAATTTTCACTCGAAATTCCAATTTCCACTCGAAATTCCAATTTCCACTCGAAATTCATATTTTCACTCAAAATTCATGTTTTCACTCAAAATTTCATATTTCACTCAACAATTTAATTTTCACTCAAAAATCTTATTTTCACTCGAAATTATTATTTCCACTCGAAATTCCTATTATCAATCGAAATTCTTATTTTCACTCGAAATTCATATTTCACTCGAAATTTAAAATTTCAATCGAAATTTCAAATTTCACTCAAAATTTCAAATTACATTCGCAGGTTCCTATTATCAATTGAAATTCTTATTTTCACTCGAAATTCTTACTTACACTCGAAATTCCAATTTTACTCGAAACTGCTATTTTTAAGTACTCGAAATTCATATATTACTCGAACTTCAAATTTTCACTCAAAATTCTTATTTACGTCCGAAATTCATATTCTCACTCAAAATATATATTTTCACTCGAAAATTTTACTTTCACTCGAAATTCATATTTTTACTCGTAATTTCAAATTTCACTCAAACATTCTTATTTTCATTAAAAATTCTTTATTTTTTTACTCGAAATTCTTTTTTTTTCACACGAAAGTCTTACTTTCATTCGAAATTTTTATTTCACTTGAAATTTCAATTTTCACTCGAAATTCCAACTTTCACTCGAAATTCATATTTTCAATCGCAATTCTTATTTTCAATCGCAATTCCTAATTTCACTCGAAATTCATATTTTCGCCCAAAAATTCTTATTCACACTCGAAGTTCCTATTGTCACTCGAATTTAAAATTTTCACTCAAGTATTTAATATTGAATTATGTTAATTTTGTATTGAAATATTGAATTCTGGATTGTTTTTGTGTTTACAAAATTTTATTTTTTTAAATTATTGTGATTATTAGTGATCATAAATCTAATATGTTTAAAATAAAAATTTCAAACTTTTAATTTTTCATTCATAAATTTTTTATTCTTAAAATTACCTCAATTAATTAGTTTAAATGTATTTTTTTTTTACAATTTTTAATGACCTTGTTATTGATTTAGTTCGACAAATATTTTACTGAATGAATTTCAAAATTAGTTTTATTTAAATTTTATGCGTAGTCGTTGTTAAGTGATTGTCTTATCTGATCATCGTAATGTCAAAAACTTTATTATTAACATAAAAGTTTCCCATTGTTAATAAATCAATTTGTTGTAATGATCATTGTAACTAATGCTTAGTGTAGATCTTGATCTCAATGATGTTTTAAAAATGCAAATTTATTACGATCACTATCGGAGACATTAACAAAAAGTGAAAGTTCGTAGATCATAAAAAAAAAGTCTTATTTACTTAAGTCATACTAAAATAAAAAGATATATTTTCAGATGTTAATAATAATCACTAAATTATCCATATAAAACATATTATATTTCAATTTTTGAATTAATTTACTACAATGTTATCATCATTCTACGATTTTATAACATAATCTATGTATACAAATTTTTTATCTGTGTATGAACGCGTTGAGAATCAGTTTGAATTGTGAATATTGATAATTTTACTAAGTGATCGTGACGATTGAATTGTGATTTTGTCATTTAATTGTTGTTGATCTTGTTAAAATGCCATTGTTTTTATTATATATTCATGTTTCAGTTAAATGTTTTTTTATTTGATTACATTATTAAACAATACATTATAATGATCATTAAACAATACATAAACAATAGTATTGTTTAATGATCTTCTCATATTCATTATCACTAGTAGACATTTTTCACGTGCTTTTGAGTGAACTTATCATATGAGTTAAGTGATCTTGTCCGACATATTTGAATAATCCTGTCACATTTGTTTTTTTCAGTGATATTATAAATGATTTCTAATAATGTTTTAGTCAACATCTCATAGTATTTAAGTGATCCAGCTCCATATTTTACAGTGATCTTGTCATATTTCTTATAATAACATTTTCGCATGCTCTTTTAATTAATGTCATCAAATCTTTTTCTTTTGTGAACTGTATTTCAATAAATATATCATAATTGTTTTACTGGACTAGTCACATGTATAATAGTGAACTTGTTATATATGAGTTAGATATATTTAATTGATTCAAACCGGTATTTTCAGTGATCTTGTCATATGTATTTAAATGATAGTATTATATTTAATTTAGTCATATTTTCACATGATTTTTAGGGGTTTAAAAAGTATTTTAGTGTATTTACAAGTTTTATTTGAGTGATCTTGTTAGATGTACTTAAATATATTTAACTGATCTTGTCAAATTCTCACTAATGGTCTTGTAATATGTATTTAAGTGATATTTATATCATGATAGAAACTGTTATGGGGTTATGATCGGGTACAAATCGTTGATCATGATCGTTGAACATGATCATTTCGACTATAATAGGGTAGATATATTTCATCCTATACCATACTTTAGTAATATTTTTACTTTCTTTTTGGTGATCTTGTCAAAATGTATTTTTAATGATCCTGTCATCACTCAGTGATCATGCACATAAATCCTAAAATAAACAACACAATTCCCTCTCAATTGTTTGAGTGTTTGGCACAACAGTTGTTATTGTCTCTATTAAAACTGTGTAGATCACGCTTTAACTCATTATGTCGTCAACAGTTTTCCGCTTACTTGATCAGTTTGGCGGTACATTGAGGCGGCAGGCATTGAGCAGGCAATAGCGTACCGTAGCCGCCTTTAAATGGCAGTTTGTAGTTAGTTGTTCTGCTCAGTTGACTATGAAAATGTGCTGCAATTTTCGAATTTACACATTTTCCATAAAACACGCTTAAAGCACGCATAGGCGTTTATTTGTTGCTGTTGCCACTTGTTGTTGTTGTTGTTGTTGTTGGCAACATTTTGTTACCACGTTTAATACGCCTGCTGATTCGATGTTGTTGCTGTTGCTGCTATTATTGTTGGTGTTGTTGTGGGTTGCGCTCTACTGCCTATTATTGTTGTTGCTGCTGTCAATGCTTGATTGTCAGCACTTTTCTGTTGTAGTTGTTGTTTGTTAATTAAAAAAAATTATCATTGTTGTTGTTTTAGTTGTTGTAATTTCATGGAATTAATTTTGTTAATTGGACGCGAAGTGTTGAGTTTAATTATTTTTAACACATGGCACACGTCGCAGTCATTTCAAGAGATTTCATGAAAACTAATTATACCATATAATTTATCATTTTTATTTTCTAATTCTATTAATGCCCGTAACTTCAACGAATAGATATCTACAGGTGCTTAGTTATCTATCGTGTAAGCAAAATTTCATAACTTCAACGCATAGTTAAGGAGTAAAACACCGGGTAGGTAAGAGATATCTGTTCGGTACGAACACCAATAGATATCTATTCGTTGAAGTTACGGGCATAAATCGGATTTATTTTGTTTATTTAATAAGTATTTCAATTAATATTATACATGAATTAAATTAAAATTATGAATTTATTCATCTATTCGATGTATTTGTTCATCACTTTGATGATTTATTTATCTATTCGATGTATTTGTTCATCACTTTGATGTACTTATTTATCTATTCGATGTATTTGTTCATCACTTTAATGAATTTATTCTTCTATTCTATGTATTCGTTCATCACTTTGATGAATTTATTCATCTATTCGATGTATTCGTACATCACGTTGATGAATTTATTGTCATATAGAAAGTAGGAGTGTGAAAAAATATTATTAAAACCAGTAGAAAGCAAATGCATTAATAAAATCAAGACATGACAGTATTGGAATTTTTCTTGCAACGGAAGGTCTATCTTGTTCTTGGAAAAAGTGCAAGAACAAGAATATTTCGGGATCATCACTATTAAAAACATAAAAATATTTCTCTCATAGTTTGAGTTGTATGTCTCATCATCGGAACTGCGGGCACGTCACATCTTTTCCAAGACAGTGTGTACATCGCGGCTGATTTCCATTGTCTTTCGAGACATGGTATAGATTTTAATTTTTGTTACTGTCCTAAAATAATAATTTTTCATGTGTATTTTAATCTTTATTAACAAAAATCTATTTCTTTTCGTTCCAGATAAAAGTGTAACATTTAAACAAAACGAAAAATCTAAGAGTCAGCGGACTTTCAGTGAACTTTGCTGCTAAAAGTTTCCCTGTTCTATTCGAAAGGAGCAGCAAAACTACAGCATCGTAATTAAAAATGTCGCGCCCGCGTTTCACGTTGTTGCGATGAAACGCTATAACTTCGCCTTCGAACTCATTAGGAACACTAATGGCTTTGCGCCAAAAACGAAAACAACAAAACTTGGAAGTAGTAGCACTGGAGAACAGCAGCAGCAGCAACAATAAAAACAACAACTGCAATATTAAGCAACATTTAGCACAGCGAGTGCAGCAACCGCAGCAACAGGTCGCCGCGCAAGCCACCAGCACAACAACTAAAACAACAACCACAGCATTATGACGCGCTGCAGCCGAGAACGCAACGCCGACTGTAGCATGACAAATGCAACAACAAATAAAAACAATAAAACAAATTATAATTACTACAACACCAACAACAATTATGACATTATTAGCAACATAAGCTTAAACAACACAGCAACAAGAGCAGCAACAGCAGCCGCAACAATAACAAAATGCAATAAGCCGCCCAAAGCGAAAACGAGATGCGCTGCTTCATCAACGCCATTTACACCCTCACTCTTGAGCACATTTGCCATTCTACTCGCTCTCACGCACTTTGCTGCCGCACAACAGAACAACGGCCTGCTGCAGTCCGTCGTCCCACCCGGTCGCCATGTTTCTACTTCGGCGCAATACACAGCCTTTCCACGCCGTCGCTCTTCGGCGTCGGGCGATGGTGCCGCCGGTCAAATGCAATCGCGCGCCGTCGATACTCGCGCTCAATTCGAAGTGCTTGAGGGCCAACCGCGTGGCACTGTCGTCGGCTTTATACCGACCAAGGCCGGCTTTACGTACCGCTTTAATGAGCCACCGCGTGAATTTACGCTCGATCAGGTGAGTGGCGAGATCAAGACGAATATGGTGCTCGATCGTGAGGGTTTGCGTGATCGTTACGATCTTGTTGTGCTCTCATCGCAGCCCACGTATCCAATCGAAGTGCGCATTACGGTGCTCGATGTCAACGATAATGCGCCGGAGTTTCCGGAGCCGAGCATTGCAGTCTCCTTTTCGGAGAGTGCGATAGCTGGCACAAGACTGCTGCTCGATGCCGCCACCGATCGTGATATTGGCAGTAACAGCGTCACGGATGATTATCGCATCATAGATGGCAATCATGATGATAAATTTAGACTGGCAGTGACCAGTAACCCCAGCGGTGATGTCTCTTACCTACATCTGGAGACAACTGGTAATCTGGATCGTGAGACGCGTGGTTTCTATCAGCTGAATGTTTCGGCGCGTGATGGCGGCACTCCACCACGTCATGGCTATCTACAGGTCAACGTTACTATTGTCGATGTCAATGATAATCCGCCCATATTCGATCACAGTGATTATATTGTTTCGCTGAATGAATCGGTACCACCAGGCACTCCCGTGCTGCAGGTTATGGCCTCTGACAGCGATCTGGGTGACAACAGCAAAATTACCTATTATCTAGCAGATACGGAACAACAGTTTAGCGTCGATCCAGAGACAGGCACCATTGCTACAACGGCGCGTCTCGTGTGTCCACAACAAAATTGTCCCACTTTCAGTCGTCCTGGCGGCAGCTGTCCTAAGAGCTGTGTTTTTACTGTGTTCGCACGTGATCATGGCTCACCGCGTCAGGATGGACGTACATATGTCACGGTAAATCTGCTTGACACCAATGATCATGATCCGGTTATACGTTTTCAGTACTTTCCGCCCACGGGACGTTGGGCGACTGTCGACGAGAATGCTGTAAATGGCAGCGTTGTTGCGGCAGTTTCCGTTGTCGATATGGATGAAGGTTTGAATGGTGACACTACGATACGCATTATATCGGGCAATGAGTTTGGACATTTTCGTCTAGAGCGCACAACAACATTTGATATTGTGCGCGTGAATGGCGTGCTCGATCGTGAGGAGATTGGAAAATATAATCTGACGGTTGTGGCCATCGACAAGGGCAGTCCACCACGTACAGCCACCGCACATCTTATAATACACGTAAACGATGTCAATGATCATGAACCGGTCTTTGAAAAGTCAGAATATTCGGCAGTGTTGAGTGAGCTCGCTCCCGCGGGTTCCTACGTGGCTTCGATAACAGCCAGTGATGAGGACAGTGGCGTCAATGCTCAGATACACTATGACTTTGTTTCGGGTAATACCCAGCAATGGTTTGCCATAGATGCAGACTCGGGATTGATCACAACACAGGCAGCACTCGATCGCGAGGTCAAGGGCACAGTGGAGTTAAACATATCGGCGCGCGACGGTGGTCCTAATCCCAAATGGGCATACACACAATTAAAGGTGACAATTCTGGATGAGAACGATGAAGCACCTCAATTTTCACAGCAGCACATCAATGTGAGCCTTAGCGAGAACAGTGCCCCATTGACGCTGGTTGCCATGCTGACGGCAGCCGATCATGATCAGGGAACTAATGGCTCGGTAACGTACACATTACCGGCACTCGTGCAACAAAAGTATCCCAATCAGTTTGCACTTGATGCGCTCACTGGGCAACTGACAACGCGCATTGCTTTGGATCGCGAGCGCAATGATCTGTATGAGATTTTTGTGGTGGCACGCGATCAAGGTGCTCCGCCGCAGTCATCCACAGCCACGGTATATCTAACAGTAGAGGACGTGAATGACAACAGTCCGGTTTTTTATCCGCAGCAATACTTTTATGCATTGCGGGATGAACCGCATGATGGGGTGACAACGGAGGATTTAGCAGCAGCACCGGCTCAACTGCTACTCAAAGTTACGGCGAGTGATCGTGATGCCGGTGATAATGCTCTAATTAGCTACACTCTGGAGTCAGGTGGGGAAGGACTTTTCGCGGTCGATTCCTGGACGGGTGCGATAACATTACGCGCTGGTGCGTTCCCGGATGTGCGTCAGTCGTCGCAGGCACTCTATCGGCTTCGCATTGGTGCTCGCGATCGTGGCGATCGACGTGCCGAACATGATGCGATCGTTGAAATAGCTAAACAATCTAAGGTGCAGACCCTGTCATTTGACGCTACGACAGGTTATGAGTTCAAGTTAGTCGAGGATCATGCCAATCAGTCACCAGCTATCGGACGTGAAGTTGGACGAGTGCAATTACAAGCGTCAAAGCTCACGAATGACAACATTGAGTATGCCATCGTTTACGGCGATCCAGAACAGAATTTCTCAATTGATCGTCGCAGTGGACGCATTACCACCGTCCATCGCATCGATCGTGAGTTATTGTCGCACTATGAGCTTCAAGTGGTGGCACGCCAGGCGCTCGCCTACGCACGTACCACCGTCAACATATCGATACTCGATCTTAATGATAATGCGCCGCTATTTGTTCATGAACGTGACGGCGAATTACTACACCTTGCGGAGAATGCAGCTGTAGGACAAGAGGTTTACTTGGCTCGTGCACGTGATCGTGACGCTGGAATTAATAGTCGTGTCAGCTATGCATTAACTTACAATCCGGAGGAACTGTTTCGCATCGGCGCCTCTAGTGGTGTGCTCTATCTGCAGCGTCCAGTGCGTTCAGAACCCGGCACCGTGTTGCGCGTCGAACTTCAAGCAACAGATGGTGGCACACCGCAACTTTCTACCAAACACACGCTCGATGTGCATATTGCTGATGTCAACGATCATACGCCTGTCTTCGATCACACATCTTACGAAACTTCACTGCCGGAATCGACGCCGCTGAACGCCCGTTTCTTTGCGCTTGCCGCTTCCGATGCTGATCTGGGTGCCAATGGACGCATTTCATACGAGATCATCGAGGGAAATACAGAGCGAAAATTTGGTATCTTTCCCGATGGCTATTTGTTTGTCCGCTCGCCGCTAGATCGCGAAGAACGCGACTACTATGCACTCACAGTGGCGTGTCGTGATGACGGTGTGCCATCACGTTCGTCGCAAGTGCCCGTTATCATACACGTTATTGATGAAAACGACAATGCGCCACAGTTCACTAATGCCACATTCACATTTAGCATAGCAGAGAATGAGCCTGCCGATACATTCGTGGGCAAGCTCACGGCAACCGATCGCGATGTAGGTCGCAATGCAGAACTTATCTATGCGCTGGCAACGCAAACTCAGGATTTCACCATAGATGTACGTAATGGATTCATCAAAACGTTGCGGCCATTCGATCGCGAGCAATTGGTGCAACGTCGCAGTGGCTCATTAGCAAGCAGTAATGCCATTGGTGCTGCTACCGGAGGCTCTGCGGATTTGCAGTTGGGTCAAAACTACATTGAACTGGAGGCTGTTGTCTCCGATAATGGTACGCCACGTTTACGCGATCGTGTCAAGGTAAAGATCATTATCACGGACGTCAATGATAATGCGCCGCAGTTTGTGCGTGCTCCCTACAAAGTACAGATCTCAGAGGGCGCTAGCATCGGCACACAGCTAGTGCGTGTTTACAGCGTGGACGCAGATGATGGTCTTAACGGTGATGTTTACTATGCGCTCACTGCTGGTAATCAAGATGGTTGCTTTGCGTTAGACGCAGCCACGGGTCAGCTGACTTTGGCGCGACAACTCGATCGTGAGCAGCTTTCTTCATACTCACTAACAGTAATGGCTCGTGATGCTGCGCTCAAAGGACAACTGAGCGCTAGTACTACAATCAGCATCGAAGTGCTCGATGAGAACGATGTGGCACCGGAGTTTGCGCAATCGCAAGCAGCGGTATCAGTGCTCGAGACAAGTGCTATTGGCACGGAACTAATGCGCTTTCGTGCGAGCGACTCTGATCTGGGCGTAAACAGTCAGGTGAGCTTTAGCATTAGCGCCGGCAATAGACGTGACACCTTTCACATTGATGCATTCAGCGGTAGTCTATATCTTCATAAGCCACTCGACTATGAGGAGACAACGGTGTATAATTTAAATGTGACCGCTTCCGATGGCGGCACACCACGTCTATCGTCCAGCATTATGTTTACGGTGCACGTGGTCGATGAGAACGATAATGCACCAAGCTTTCCGAATACAGCAATCGTACGACAAATTAAAGAGGGCATAGCGGTGCGTACACCCATCGTTACGATCACGGCAGAAGATCCCGATGCCGGCTTAAATGGCAAAGTTACGTATGCTATAGCACGACAGGAGCCACAATTGCCGGGAGGACGTCATTTTGGCATTAACACTGTGAGCGGCGTAATACACACACTGCGCGAAATCGATCGTGAGACCATTGATACATTTCGTCTCACTGTTGTGGCCACTGATCAGGCACAATTACCCGAACGTCAGCTATCTGCAGAGAAAATTGTCACTGTCATCGTGGAGGACATCAATGATAATGCGCCTATTTTTGTTTCAATGAATGCCGCCATTTTGCCAATGACAACGGCAAGTGGTACTCTCTCGAGTGCTGCGCATGCGCAGCGTGATGGCTCCATTGTGATGTACGTGCAGGCACGTGATGCCGATTCGAGCAGTAATGGTCTGGTTACATATGAAATGGTCACTGGTAATACGGAACTTTTTAAGCTACAACGCAATACAGGTGCCATTGTGCTGCGAAAAGCCATTACGCATCCGGAAGTGCGTTATCAGTTAGCGCTCAAAGCTACTGATGAGGCGGTGCAGAGCGAACGCAAAAGCTCCGATGCCTATATAACGATTATTGCCACCGGTTCTTCGTCGTCGTCATCACCGTCATCTGGTGCAAGTGGCACGGGTCCCGTTTTCGATCAACGCGAACAAAGTGGTTCTGTGTATGAGAACGAACCTACGGGTACCAGTATTCTTACCGTTAGTGCGCGTTTAAACTCTGCGGAGATCGAATATTATGTGACAAATGTCACGACAGTCGCGAGTGCGGGTCGCGCGGGAAATTCGCAACAAGTCGATCGTTTATTTGACATTGATACGAAACTGGGCATTTTGTCCACAGCCAAGGAGTTGGATCGTGAAGCTGGACCGGATATGTACGAGATTGAGGTGTATGCGATAGCGCTGGGAGGCGTGCCTCGAACAACAAGTACTAAGGTGAGTGAAGAAAGTTTATAATTTCTATACTACCTATATATTTTTCAGTAATATGCCCTTAAATTGATTACTCTTGTTATGTTTCGGGTTAAATATATTTCGGATTTCTTTTAGATGATAGTATGTATACTATTTGTACACGATGTCTTACAAATTTCAATTTCAGTTTTACTCATTTTAAATTAATATGATGGTATACCATTAAAACAATAGGACAACAAATTAGTTTTTAATAATACTTAATAGAATAGTATAATGGTATATTTAATAGTAAAACAATAGTATAAAACCATTAACATTAGAAATAGGAATTAAACTACGAAAAGGACAACACACATTGACTGATTTTAATAGTAAAATACTATGATTTTTAATAGTAAAATACTATAAACGATTTGAATAATCGATTTTTTTCTAGTTTTTAAACAGTTACTTCTCAAAAGTTGCGAAATATTTAAATTTTAAAAATACAAAAAAAAAAATTAGATATTCCACATTCTAGTTTTCCATGTCATAAGCTGCAAGTGTTTCAACCCACTTTTCGGCCAACTTTAGCCTTGGTCACCAAATGACTGGCCAACATGCAACAGTTGCTAAAACAAGACCCTGTCAAATTTAGTCAGGCAACTTAAATTGATTTTTCTTGAATGTTTTAGCACAAATACCAATTAGTTGTTTTAAATGTTGGGCAAAATGTTTGGGAAAATGTTCAAAAACTTGTTGTTACTATACATATTTTGTTGTTGTTGTTGCTAATGTTGTTATTTTTTTTTTTTAATATTGTTACTGCGCCTAGGTTAGTGTTTTTGTTGTTGAGCTTAGAGTTAAAAGCCTTTGATTAATTGGCTGTAATAGGCAAATTTCTTTACGAGTTCATGCATGCAACATGCAATCTTAAGCAGCAGCATATGCTGCAGTCCATGTTAATTGCAAGCAACATTTAAGTAAATCGTGTGGTTTTTTATGACTTGCGGGTCCAACGCAACGTGTTTAAATCAATCAAATGATTTTGCACTTACTTAGGACTTGTTTATAGTTTTTAAAACAAAAATTATTAAAAAAATATATAATATATAAAAAAAATGTAAAAAAATAAAAAAATGTAAAAAATAAAAAAATGTAAAAAATAAAAAAAATAAAAATTAAAAAAAATATAAAAAATATAAAAATTAAAAAAAATATAAAAAATATATATATAAAAAATAAAAAAATAAAACAAAAAATATAAATAAAAAGAGGTAAATGAAAAAAGGTAAAAAGTAAAATAAGTAAGAGAAGTAAATAGAATAAAAAATGTAAAATAAGTGGAAGCAGTAAAAGATGTGAAATAAATAAAAGAACTAAAAAAGTAAAAGAAGTAAATTATATAAAATAATCAAAAAGATGTACACAAAAGATGTACAAGAAGTAAATGCAAAAATAAGTTAAAGAATTAAAATAAGTAATATAGTAAATAAAGAAAAATATGTTAAATATGTGAAAGAAGTTAAAAAAGTTAAAGAAGTAAAATAGGCAAAGGAAGTAAAAGAAATAAGAGAAGTAAAAGAAGCAAAAGAATTTAAAGAAGTAAAGAAGTAAAAGAAGAAAAAGAAGTAAAAGAAGTAAAAGAAGTAAAAGAAGTAAAGAAGTAAAAGAAGTTAAAGAAGTAAAATAAGTAAAAGAAGTTAAAGAAGTTAGAGAAGTTAAAAGATTTAAAGAAGTAAAAGAAGCAAAAGAATTAAAAGATGTAAAAGCATTAAACGAAGTAAAAGATGTAAACGAAGTAAAAGAATTAAAAGAAATTAAAGAAGTTAAAGAAGTTAAAGAAGTTAAAGAAGTTAAAGAAGTAAAAGAGGTAAAAGAAGTAAAAGATGTAAATGAAGTAAATGAAGTAAAAGAAGTATAAGAGGTAAAAGAAGTAAAAGAAGCAAAAGAATTCAAAGATGTAAAAGCATTAAACGAAGTAAAAGAAGTAAAAAAAAAAGTAAAAGAAGTAAAAGAAGTAAAAGAAGTAAAAGAAGTAAAAGAAGTAAAAGAAGTAAAAGAAGTAAAAGAAGTAAAAGAAGTTAAAGAAGTAAAAGAAGTA
Source organism: Dryomyza anilis (assembly GCA_951804985.1). Taxonomy (NCBI): domain Eukaryota; kingdom Metazoa; phylum Arthropoda; class Insecta; order Diptera; family Dryomyzidae; genus Dryomyza; species Dryomyza anilis. The sequence goes on from OX638131.1 coordinate 24,822,528, forward strand.
AAAGAAGTAGAAGAAGTAAAAGAAGTAAAAGAAGTAAAAGAAGTATTTGAAGTAAAAGAAGTAAAAGAAGTAAAAGAAGTAGAAGAAGTAAAAGAAGTAAAAGAAGTAAAAGAAGTAAAAGAAGTAAAAGAAGTAAAAGAAGTAAAAGAAGTAAAAGAAGTAAAAAAATAAAAAGAAGTAAAAGAAGCAAAAGAAGTAAAAGAAGCAAAAGAAGTAAAAGAAGCAAAAGAAGTAAAAGAAGTAAATGATGTAAATAAGAAAAAAGAATTCAAGAAAATTAAAAAAGGTTTAAGAACGAATACCACTAAAAGAAATAAATGTATCAAAAGGAAATATAAATTATTAATAATTATAATAATAACGTGTTACTCTGGCGACAATAATACAAATTTTAAATCTTTCCATAAATTTCTATAGTCCTGGTAGAAATACTCATGTGTAGAGGCAGCTTTTTATATTTGAGCTGGTATTAAAATTTTCTTGCAATCACAATAAATTTGCAATTTACACAAATACACAGCTTTTTTTTTATTAAACATTTACATTTTTCCATATTCATTGTATAGTCGAGTTGCGAATTGCTACGCGCTGTAAAATATCAGCAGCCATCAGTTTTAATGTTGGCCATTGAGGCGTTGATTTGATGCCGCGCATGCGCAACAGGCGCGCGAAGTTGACACCTTCGCAGGACACAATCAATGCATAGAGTTGACTATAATAATAATAAAAATAAATTCTTGCACTTGGCTTAAAACATATATATTTTTTTGTAGCCTTGATTAAGAAAAAATCATTGAAGCATAAAAAATAATGTGTAACGTAGTATAGTGTTAAATGTAGTTCTATGCAAAGCATATTGCAATTTTGAAAATTTATTTTTAATAAACTCAAGTTCATTTATTGCATGCTTTCACGCTTTTAAAGTGGTTTCTTATGTAGGTTTTTTTTAGCTCCTATTGAAGTTAAATATTTAATGCTAAAATTTTGTTATTTCAAGTCGTAATAGAAATATTGAAAAAAATTGAAGGTTATTGGAAATTAGTTTTATTATAAAATATCATTAATTATAATACAGCATTAAAAATAAAATAAATCTGATTGAATATTGTTGGAAATAATATAAAACTTATATTTTTGGAAATATTTTTGGAAATTTAAACTAAAATATTTTAAACGAGTTGGGAAAGTTAGGTCACATGGGTAAGTTCGGTCACATGGGGCGGATTTTTATAGTCGGTCGGGCCCGACTATGGAATACCCTACACCTTTGGTAGGGATATTAACCCTCAGAATATTATTCATATATCAGAAATTTACGTCTTATATCCCTATAAATTAAAAAAAATTATGTAAAGTATAAAAAACTAAAAAAAAAAATTAAAAAATGTATTTGGGCGGACCACGCCTATATTTAAAATTTTTAAAGGCTAATATTTCATAGATTTGATTTTAATAATTTACGGATCAAATTTCCACTATTAAAACCCGGGAAATAATGAAAAAAAAAGTGGGCGGATCACGCCCATTTTTTGACCACATATTTTTAGGTGAATTCTAACAATATGTTTTCAATTTTATAACTATACATTGAATACTTTTCGAGTTATTAGTTCCGAAAGAGATATATAAAAGTGACTTGTATGGGAGGTGGGCGTGTCCGTCGACCGATTTGGCTCATTTTCAAACTCAGTTCCTACTTTTGGCTAAAATATATTGAGACGAAATTTCATCGCATTCTGATCAGTATTTCTCAAGTTATTCTGTATTCGGACAGCAAGACAGCAAGACAGCAAGACAGCAAGACGGACAGACAGACAGACAGACAGACAGACAGACGGACATGGCTAAACGGACTCGGGTAGTGATGCTGATCAAGAATATATATACTTTTCCATACCGGACACGCCTCCTAAGGGGCGTTACAATATCTGCACAAACTTAATATACCCTGTACCTCATAGGTGTAGGGTATAAAAATGTCGATAAAAAATATCAGTAATAAATTAAAAAAATTAAATGAAAATAAAATACAAAAAAAAAAATAAAAAAAAAAAAAATAAAAAAAAAATAATTATAAGCAATAAATAATATCTATTCTTAAACAATACAAGCAAACGAACATTTCATTGAAGTCGAAAAGATCTTGATTATTATCGTTATAAATACTGAAAATATCTATAGAAATATCGATGAAAATGTGAGCCCTCTTCGATTACAAAAAAATACATAAACATTTTAAATTTTCAGAATTTTAAGAAGGATTCTTTTTAAAAACGTCAATATCTATATAAATAATATATAAAGACAGACACTATTGCTGACATGTCTGCAACATGTTGCTGTTGCTGCACAAGCGCATTGATTATGTTGCAGCAGACAGCAAGTGATGCGCGCTAGCCTTACCTCATTTATGCGGCTAATAAAAAAAAGAAAAATAAAAAAAAAAATAATAAAAAAAATGAAAAATAGTGAATAGAAAAAACATCAAGAATTCACGTACAGCAGTGCGGCGCACGCGTATATCTTTAGTTGAGAATTAAAATAAGAACAACAACGAAAGCAAATAACCACAAATAAAAAAAAACTAGTTTTGCAGCAGGTTTGCCGTCTTTGGTGCGGCTGTCATTGATAGAAAAAGAAAATAAAAATAGGTGAAAAAGTTTAAAAAATCAAAAAAAAAAAAACGCAAAACGCATAGTAGTCTGCAAAGTATTTGAAGAAGAGGGTGCAGTTGCATGGTGATTAAGAAAATTGAAAATGATTATTGAAATGTGGCCATAAAAGTGTAGGTAGCAGCAACCAGCGATGGCTGTTGGTTGCTACCAAAAAGTTGTAGGTCGTGCAAAACACTAAAAATTTGTTATTTTAATTTGTTTTTAATTTTTTTTATTTAAGTTTTGAAAATCTATAGAAAAAAATCTATTAAACTTTAAACAAAATTTGAAAATATAAAAATACCAGTTCGTGTCTTAAGTCTTTTGTTTCGTGTTGAATCAATGCAAATTTTATTACAACGCTGTAAAAACATAAAATTCTTTTTGCCAAATAAAACAAGACATTTAAGTGGTTGCTTAATAAAAAATTCAAGAAAAAAATTAAAAAATTAAAAAAAAAAATAATAAAAAAAAAAAAAAAATAAATAAATAAATAAAAAAAAAATACAAAAAAAGAAACAGAAATAAAAAAAAATATTTAAAAGAAAAAAAAAAAAGATATAAACAATACAAACGAACATTTCAGTGAAGTCAATAAAAGTGCTCTTCGCTGTTTTTCGCTGCAAATTTATTAATGTTAAATGCTTTTGTTTACATTATCATTATAAAAAAATGTTGTCTTTTTTAAAATTTTTATTAATTGTAGGTGTTGCGTGTTCATTGAAGCTGTTTTGTTTGCATGAATTTCAAAGTTGTGGAAGATTTGTTGTTTAAAACAAAATGTAGTAAAGACATAAAGTAGCATAGACTAAACAAAGCTACGACTACAAGTCTTAACTGCATCAAGTCTGAATGCAGTTGTATCTAAAAGCAGTTAGGCCTTCAAGTAGTTAATAGTAAAAGTGTAGTTAATTATAAGACATGCGAAGTTTTCTTGGAAAAATACAACTTGCTATAATGTTAGACGTAAAAGAAAAATTAAATGCAAAGAAAATGAAAATCAAAGCACTACAATATGCAGTCAGTCACATGCACTGTAATAAAATTTTAAAAAATCTTAGAAAAATTAAAATAAATAAAACATAAAGATTTAATAAAAACAATTAAACTATTGACAAGACCATAAACAAAAAAATAAAAAAATATAATAAATCTTTGAAAAAAATAATAGAATAGTTCGTTTCCCAACAATTTTAAACTATTTAAAAACAAGAAGTTTTAACAAAAAAAAAAAAACAAAAAAAAATAAAAATATTAAAAACAGCACAAAACGAAATATATAATTCATAAAAATAATTTTAAAAAGTTCTAAGTAGTCATTCAACTTCATTTAAAACAAATTCTAATAAAAAAAATTAAATAAATAAAAATAGATTATATAACGTAAATACTTTAACATACAATATTAATATGGTAGCCTGGGGTAACGTGGGACTTGGAGTAATGTGGGAAATTGAAATTCCACACATTTAAATATGTGGAAATTTGACATTGCTTAAATGGTACTAAGTTATGGTCAAATGGCAAAATTAGGGTAAAGTGGGAAACACTTTCTGTGGTAAAGTGGGGTACGTAATTTAAGCAATGTTTGTTATAATTTTAGAGAAAATATTTTGTTATATGAATTATTTAATTTGTTCAACAAAGAAAAAACGCAATAGATAATTCATAAAAATAATTTAAAAGTTCTAAGTTCTTTATTTAAAACAAATTCAAATTCTAATAAAAAACAGGTTTTTAAATAATAAAAAAATATTATTAAACGTAAATACTCTAACATACAATATTAATATGGCAGCCTGGGGTAAAGTGGGACATGGAGTAATGTGGGAAATTGAAATTCCACACATTAAAATGTGTTTAAATTTGACATTGCTTAAATGGTGCTAAGTTATGGTCAAATTGCAAAATTAGGGTAAAGTGGGAAGCGTAATTTAAGCAATGTTTGTTGTAATTTTAGTGAACATATATTGTTATATGAATTATTTAATTGGTTCAGCAAATAAAAAACACAATAGATAATTCATACAAATAATTAAAAAAGTTCTATTTTAAAGTTCCCATTCAACTTTATTTAAAACAAATTCAAAATCTAAAAAAAGGTTTTTAAATAATAAAAAAAATATTATTAAACGTAAATACTTTAACATACAATATTAATATGGTAGCCTGGGGTAAAGTGGGACATGGATTAATGTGGGAAATTGAAATTCCGAACATTGAAATGTGTGGAAATTTGACATTGCTTAAATGGTGCTAAGTTATGGTCAAATTGCAAAATTAGGGTAAAGTGGGAAACACTTTCTCGGGTAACGTGGGAAGCGTAATTTAAGCAATATTTGTTGTAATTTTAGTGAACATATATTGTTATATGAATTATTTAATTGGTTCAACAAAGAAAAAACGCAATAGATAATTCATAAAAATAATTTAAAAAAGTTCTAAGTGCTTTATTTAAAATAAATTAAAAATCTAATAAAAAAAGGTTTTTAAATAATAAAAAAAAATATTATTAAACGTAAATACTTTAACATACAATATTAATATGGTAGCCTGGGGTGAAGTGGGACATGGAGTAATGTGGGAAATTGAAATTCCACACATTTAAATGTGTGTAAATTTGACATTGCTTAAATGGTGCTAAGTTATGGTCAAATTGCAATATTTGGGTAAAGTGGGAAACACTTTCTATAGTAAAGTGGGGTACGTAATTTAAGCAATGTTTGTTGTAATTTTAGTGAAAATAAATTATTATATGAATTGGTTTAGCCAAGAAAAAACTTCAATCATGGCAACAAACCAATCAAAAGAAACATTTTGACCTAACCTGAGATAAGTTCTAAATTTCTTAAGAATGCCACGAACCTTTAACTAGAGTAAAAAGAATTCATCGGAAAATATTCTTCAGCTTCATCAGAAGAATGAAGAAGTTTGTACAATTTGCTTGAATGAAATTCCGAAGAATTTAAATTTTGAAAATTCAGTGGACTGCCATATCTGCAAATGGCCATGAAAAATTTGAAAATTGCGAACTTGACGACCAGTAACTACACCTGTGTCCATTTTCACTCAAAATATTCTGACTATGAGTAAAAGCACCATTTTTTTATATTTTTCCTAACATAACTACGGATATGTTAATGAGGTGAAACATTATTTTTTTTTCTTATTTCTTTCTTGTATTACCATTCCATTTTTATTATCTTATTGTAATGTTTTTTGTCCTTATTATAATTGACTTTGTTATGAAAAAGACAAAACATGACTAAGAAAACCTAAAATAGCTTTTTGGTAAACATTTTGAAATTTCCCACTTTACCCTAAAGATTTTTCAACAAGTACAAAATAGATTTGTTTGAAAAGTCGCTCAAAAATTAATTAAAATGCATATAAATGGTATTTTGTTATTGCAAAAAGTTAGATCATGAATCATGCCATGGAATGGACTCTCAGAAGAATTTAAAAATGTACTTTTTTTTAGAAGAAAATCAAAACATGTCCTACTTTTCCCCAGGGTCCCCTACCATTTTTTTTTAAAGATTTTAATATGTTTTAAATGTATGTTCATTGGCGTTTTCGATTTTTATCAGTTTTTTGTAGCAATTTTAGGTGTTTTTGTCTGTTTTCAGAAAATTCTAAATGTAGAGCTCTCATAACTATTTATAATGCGACTTTATATCGATAAGAATTGGAATTATGAATTAAAAAAAAAACAATGTTGTCATAATTTTCATATTTGTATGAAATTAACCAAAAATTGTTAATGATTTTGTATATATTTCTCTTAAAAATTTATTCTTTTTTATATTTTTTGTTCAAAGTACCTCTTATTTTTTTGTCTGTATTTATAAAAAATGAAATCTTAAAATTTAATTTACGCATAGCTGCGCATATGCAGATGCCCTCGCACACTAAACGCATTTCTCATTACCTACCAAAGCCTGCAGAAGCGGCATGTGGTAAATTGAGGTACCAACCAGCACCACCAACCGGCAGCTCCACCAACTCCAAACGACTGTGCAGCTTAAAACTAAAGAACGGCCCTCTTTAAGGACTGCCAAACAAGCGATAATGCAAAAAAAAAAGATTTATGTAAAATAAAAATAAAACACCTTTTTGTAGGTTCTTTGCATGATGTGGTTGTGTGTTTTTTTTTTGTTAAAAAAAGGTTTTATTTTCTTAGAAGGCTACAAAACCAGCTCCACTTCCACAGGGCAGACAAGTGCAGCGTATCCTTGATTTTTTTTCAGTTGTTGTTGTATTAGTTTGTGTTTTTGTTGTTTTTGATGTTATTCTTGAGAGGGAGCCCGCCACATGCAAGCATGATGATTGATTTTGCTGGTTTAGGCATTTGACACGACACAACTTTTGACATGCGTGGAATTTTTCCAAGTTTTTTTTTTATTTTAGACACTATTTAAAAAATATATTTTTTAAGAGGTTTTAAGTATTTATTAGAAGGCTTTAAAATATTTTATAAAGCTTTTAGCGGGTTTTAAAGAGCTAAAATTGCTTTTAATTGCTTTTAAAGGTTTTTAAAGAACTTGAAATGCATGGAATTTCATAATATTCTATAACGAAAGTTTTAGAAGCTTTAAAGTAGGTTTTTCACGGTTTTTTTTTAAATATATGCTATAGAATTTTTACAAAAATTTAAGAATAAATAGATTTTGATAAGTTTTAAAAGATTTTTTGTATTACATAAATGTTTTGAAAAGATGAAATAAGCTTTTAAAAGGCGTAAATTCTAATAAGTGTTTCTAAGATTTTATTGAATTAGTATATATTATTTATTATTTAAAAATATTCTTTAAGTTAATAAAAATGTTTACAAATTATTTAATATTATCAAAGGCTTAAAGAGGTTAACAAAATGCTTTTAAAAGCTTTAAAACTGTTTTACAATATTTAAAATAAAATGTACTCTTTTTTTTTCTAATTTTAGAATATTTAGAGGTTTCTCAAAATAATACTAAAACTTAAAAAGGCTTTAAAAAAACTTAAAGATGTTAGATTATTTTCAAAGGCTTTAAAAGCTTAACAAAATGCTTCTATAAGCTTTAAAGCTGTTGTACAATATTTTATAAGTGTTTACTTTATTTGTCTAACATTTTTGAAATATCTAGAGCCTTCACAAGTCAATCCATAAAATTAAAAAGGCTTAAAAAATATGCAAAGATATACAAAAATGTACCTAAAGGCTTTAACAGGTTAACAAACGTCTTTTATAAGCTTTAAAGCTGTTGTAAAATATTTCAAAAATGTTTACATTATTTTTGTAATATTTTTAGGTGATCAGAGGTATTAAAGTATTCAAAAATATTTTTAAAGACTTAAACAGGTTAACAAAACGCTTTTGTAAGCTTTAATATTGTTTTAAAATATTTATGTTTTTCAAATTTTAGAATATCTAGAGGCTTCAAAAAATAATACTTAAACTTAAAGATGTTAGAATATCTCAAAGAATTTAAGAGCTTAACAAAATGCTTTTATAGGCTTTAAAACTATTGTAGAAAATGTGTATATTATTTGTATAACAGTTTTAGAATATCAGAGGCTTCACGAGTTACTAATTAAATTTAAAAAAAAATGTAAATGTTTTAAAGTATATTTCCAAAGGCTTTAACAGGTTAACATAATACTTTTATAAGCTTTAAAACTCTTTTGCATTTAAAAAAAAATATTTTTTCTTTTTTCGTACGTTTTTAGGATATCTCACAAATCTTAGCTAAATTTAAAAATTTTAAATTAAAGATATAATAATATTTTCAAAGGCTTTAAAAGGTTAACATAGTGAATTTTAAAGTTTAAAATGGTTTTAAAATATTAAAAAAAACAAGTCTGCCGCACAACAAATGCATTTAACTCTTTTTAAAAACCAAAATTAATTGCTTTATGCAAATGCCTGCTTTTTTTTTGGTTTGTTTGTGGGCCACTGTGACTTTCTGGTCAACCAAGTGTTAACTTAATAAACGAGCGCAATTTAAAGTTTGAATAAATTAAACCACACGTATTTGATGATTAATGCGTGCATTAATTTTAACTGAAATTGACAAAAATTGCCTTCAGAAGAACAACCGAAAATCAAATCAATTAAAGGAGAGCAGGTTCTTAAAAATCAAAAGATTAAAAAAAAAAATAAAAAACTATGGCGGGTCGCACTTAATTAGTGGTCACTGCCAACAAGGGGAACAAGTATCATTAAATGTTTAAAAATATTTAAATGCAATCAAATTAATGCAGTTACATTCGACACATTTACGTTGTAAGAGCACTCAACTTGAACAGAAATATTTGAATCTGGAACTTCTTGGTAAAAGTGCCAGAGCCTTGCATCCAATAACCGATCGACGAAGCAACCAAGCAACCAACCAACTAACCCGTCAAGCACTCAGTTAGACTTCGACGTCCGTGCGCGGCAACATGTGGCCAAGATAAATGATATTTAATGGTTTTGATGGACACTCATTGATTAAAACGCAATGATCTGCTTAAGACAAATGATGTGTTTTTCAAAGTCGCTGCAGAACTTGTTTTCTGTTTTAGGCCTCTGATTTTTTTCTGCTTTTTTATCATCTTTTTCAGTTTCTCTGATTTGTAGTCTCTGCGGAATGCGCTACAAACATTTTAAGAGGTTTCATTATAGGTTTTTTTTGTTGATTTGTTTTTGTTACCATAGTTATTTATTTGTTTTCCCTATAGCAACCTCAAAAGTTTCATCCTCATCATTGTCGTAAAAGTCCAAAAACATCTTGAAATCTAGAGTAAATTAGTTTTTTTTTTGTTTATTTTTGATGGATTTCAGAAAATCCAAATTAAATAAATAAACAGCATTTGCTTTTGGTGGCGGTTGGTAGAGGTCTGGCATTAATTATGGCGTTTTTCTTTGTTTTATTATGTGCTTAATTTGTGGCTACGTAAAAATAGTTGAAACTGAAAATCAATATGATAAATGATGATTGATATTGTTACAAGCATCATTTGAAAATATATCATTTTTTTTTTTGCTTAAATCAAGGGCATTAGACCACTTTCAAACTATTTATTAGTACTACGAAAATAAAACTAATGAAAAAAAAACATATTAAAAAATGCACATAAAACTTTTTATGATTTTCTGACATAATTTAGCATTTGTTTATTTTTATTATGTTTATTAGAATTTACACGAAATCGTTCGTGTATTTTACGAAAAATTCGTAAAATATATCCACGAAATATTTCGTAAAATACACGAAAGAACTTTCGTAAATTTATAATAAAATTACGAATACTATTTGTTTATATTACGAAACTATTCGTAGATTTTATCTACGAAAGCCATTCGTACATATTACGAAAGCCATTCGTACATATTACGAAAGATTCGTTATTTATTGAATATTTGTCTACCTTTTTACGAATATATTCGTAAATTTTACGAAAGTATTCGTACTATTGATTATAGCATTCTTACATTTTATGAAACATATGAAATAACGAATCTTTCGTAAAATACCTTGTTAAAAAAACTACCAATGAAAATGACGATTTATTAATAAAAATATGAAATATTAGGCACTTTTGACACAAACAGTTTGTATTTTATAACTATCTGCTTGCAACCGCGATACCGATTATTATAAACTGCAGCTCCAGGTCCTATTTGACGCACGATATCGGTACGACAATGTGTCCGATAACGTGTGAATTAACCTTTTTTTCGCATTGATTTCTTGACGACAGCATCATCAATGAAATATATTTTCTTGCAAATAACAAAAATTCGAAAAATTGAAAATCTTGTCTTGCCAAAAGGGCGAATCTTTTCGTTTTTTCGCCATAACTTTTTATTGGAACTAGATAAAATAGTAGTGTAAAGGCATTTATTGTTTGTCTTGAAAGTACCTATCGATCTGCATCATTAACTAAAAATATTTATTATTTTTATTATGTTATTTGCAAGAAAACATTTTTAATTAATGCTGCAGATCGATAGGTGCTTTAAAGAAAAACAATAAATGCTTTTACACCACTATTTTATCTTGTATCGATAAAAAGTTATGGCGAAAAAACGAAAATATTCGCCCTTTTGACATGACAAAATTTTCAATTTTTCAAATTCAAAGCAAATGTCAAAACTTTGACATTCGCCCCTTTGGCATGATAGTGAGGCTATGTTGTTATATCTTTTGTTTGTTTTAGATTTTCAAAAGTGTGTTCCCCGGATAAAATATATTTTACCATAAAGTAAAAGTGTTGTTTAAAAAAACTTTACTTCGAACGGTCATGTAAAATTTAAAAAAAGTAGACAGATCACAAATCGACCGATCATGTACAATTTTCACTACCGGATTTTTATTAATTTGGGTCTTCTTGTTCTCCAGTAATAGTGATATCAATTTACAGATAAACAGTCTAACTGACATCGTTAAATCGATTTAATATATGATGCTGATCAGGGATCGTTGTAGAAATCACCAACAAAATTTTAAAAATAAATTTAAGAAATCCTTCTTTATTCGACATTCTCTAACTGATGAGAGCAATATTGGCACAAATTAATGAGATTATATTTTAAATCTCAAAACGAAATACTCTCAAAAATCAAACAAAAATAAATAATGAACATTAGACTAAATTATTAAAATATTTCGATAAGAAACATACTATACTTTAAATACAAATTGTTCCAGAATTTAAGTTGTTCCTAATTTGGGATTTTTTTTAGAAACCATTTATATTTTTTATTAATTTTATAATTTCAAACTTAATTTGAACTATTTCCAAAAACTGCGCATTTCTTCAAAAACTGCGTGAAATTCGCAATTTGAGAATTTCTCAATTTTAAGTTACATGCATTTTCGGAACGGCATTAAATTCTCCAGCGCGCCACGACAAGAAGACGACATCGTCGTAAATTCCTGCGTTTAACCCTTTTGCTTTTGCTGTCACATTATTGGATACTTTTGTACAAATGACTTACAAATTGCTAATGACATTACAACAACAATAACAGCAACAACAAAAACAACAGCAGCAGCAACAACCGTTGCTGCCATGACATGCGAGACAATCGCAACAATATTTTTGTATTTTATTTGTGATTTTGCTGGATTTTTTATTTATTTATTTTTTATTTATTTCGTTACTACCGAAATTTGCCAAATTTAGGCAAATTCCGGCGCATCATCTTCTGTTGCTGTTGCCGTTGTCTTTGTTTTTGATGCTGCTGTCGTTTCTGTTGTTGCTGTCGGTTCTGTTATTGCTGCTGCTGTCTTTATTGCTGCATTTGTTGCCTGCTTTGCATTAATTTCGATAAATCGCCAAATCTTGACTTAAAAGAAAATAAATAAATTGTTTTGTTCTTTTTTTTTTGTATTTAAAGAAATTCAAGCTTTTTGGCCCATAATTCGTGCGGCACCAAAAAAAAACAAAAAACAAAAACATATATTGCTGCTCGCCAGCATTTAAAGCAATTGCAACAACATTCGGCAATCACTTTGCATTCAACTTTGATGCTGTTGCTGTTTGCCGTTGTTGGCAGCCGTTGGAGGCCAACATTTGGGGGCCTGCAATTGTTTTGTGTTGCAGACAGCCGCACATGTTGCCGCATGTGTTGTCAATAAAATTTCGCATTATCTGGCTGACAGCCGGACAGTGTGTGACAAGCTCAAATGTGATAACTGTGGTTTATAGAAAATGAAGTTTGATGAATTTTTAAATTTTTTGTAAATATTATATATTATAAAATGTTTTTTTTATTACAAATTTATATTATACAAATATGTAATATATTCTGATATCAATGATATTTGGCATAAGAGTTTAGTTAAGGTCTTCAAAAAGTCTTTAAAATCATTACATCTTAACTCACCACCCCTAAACTCACCACACATAAACTCACCGCACCTAAACTCACCACACTTCAAGAAAAGGTGTGAATTTTGTCAAAATCTTTTTCTCATAAAAATAATAAAAGCTATTTCAAAAATGGTTTTTATTCGCTTTATTAAAATTTAAAATATTTCAATTAATTATTTTATAAAAAAAATAAATAATGAAAGTAAATTTTATTTTAGTACAAATTTTCGAAAATTTTCCTATATATTTTACGTATACTATTTTTCGATTGAGCTTATTTATTTCATAACAATTTTTATTTGTAAAAATATATAATTTTTTAAAAAAAAATTTTTTTTTTGTATAAATTAGTTTTTTGGTATTTGTTTATTAAATTTCTTTAACTCAACTTATAAATTTAGAAAATTAGAAACCAAAAGAAAAAAAACAAAGTTTTTTTATAGTTTCAAAATTTTTTTACCTTCAGTCCTTTTTTAATTTAGCACATTTCAGCATGTTGCTTCTACTCTTTATGCGTGTCATTCATGTGTCTCTGTTCTGTTAATTTTTTTTTTATTTTGATATGCATTCGGTTTCATTTCCTTATTGCGTTCTACGAGATAACAGAATGTGTGCAGTTGTTTATGGAGAACTCTTTATACTTTAAGGGATTTTATATTTTGCTGATGCAATTGTTGTTTTTATTTCCATTTATTCTGACATCTATCAGTGGTTATAAATTCGTTGCTTATCAAAAGAATGTCATCAGTGCCACACGGTGTTGTTATTATTTATTTTACTTTAATATTGATTTTGCTATTAAATTGTATATTTATTTAATTTTTGTATATTTTAGTTAGTTCTTTATTAATAAGTTTTTACTTTTTATATTTTGATTTTTTAGTTTACAAATTTATTTATTAAATACTTTTTTTGATTAATCCATATATTGATATATTGATATATTGATATATTGATATATTGATATATTGATATATTGATATATTGATATATTGATATATTGATATATTGATATATTGATATATTGATATATTGATATATTGATATATTGATATATTGATATATTGATATATTGATATATTGATATATTGATATATTGATATATTGATATATTGATATATTGATATATTGATATATTGATATATTGATATATTGATATATTGATATATTGATATATTGATATATTGATATATTGATATATTGATATATTGATATATTGATATATTGATATATTGATATATTGATATATTGATATATTGATATATTGATATATTGATATATTGATATATTGATATATTGATATATTGATATATTGATATATTGATATATTGATATATTGATATATTGATATATTGATATATTGATATATTGATATATTGATATATTGATATATTGATATATTGATATATTGATATATTGATATATTGATATATTGATATATTGATATATTGATATATTGATATATTGATATATTGATATATTGATATATTGATATATTGATATATTGATATATTGATATATTGATATATTGATATATTGATATATTGATATATTGATATATTGATATATTGATATATTGATATATTGATATATTGATATATTGATATATTGATATATTGATATATTGATATATTGATATATTGATATATTGATATATTGATATATTGATATATTGATATATTGATATATTGATATATTGATATATTGATATATTGATATATTGATATATTGATATATTGATATATTGATATATTGATATATTGATATATTGATATATTGATATATTGATATATTGATATATTGATATATTGATATATTGATATATTGATATATTGATATATTGATATATTGATATATTGATATATTGATATATTGATATATTGATATATTGATATATTGATATATTGATATATTGATATATTGATATATTGATATATTGATATATTGATATATTGATATATTGATATATTGATATATTGATATATTGATATATTGATATATTGATATATTGATATATTGATATATTGATATATTGATATATTGATATATTGATATATTGATATATTGATATATTGATATATTGATATATTGATATATTGATATATTGATATATTGATATATTGATATATTGATATATTGATATATTGATATATTGATATATTGATATATTGATATATTGATATATTGATATATTGATATATTGATATATTGATATATTGATATATTGATATATTGATATATTGATATATTGATATATTGATATATTGATATATTGATATATTGATATATTGATATATTGATATATTGATATATTGATATATTGATATATTGATATATTGATATATTGATATATTGATATATTGATATATTGATATATTGATATATTGATATATTGATATATTGATATATTGATATATTGATATATTGATATATTGATATATTGATATATTGATATATTGATATATTGATATATTGATATATTGATATATTGATATATTGATATATTGATATATTGATATATTGATATATTGATATATTGATATATTGATATATTGATATATTGATATATTGATATATTGATATATTGATATATTGATATATTGATATATTGATATATTGATATATTGATATATTGATATATTGATATATTGATATATTGATATATTGATATATTGATATATTGATATATTGATATATTGATATATTGATATATTGATATATTGATATATTGATATATTGATATATTGATATATTGATATATTGATATATTGATATATTGATATATTGATATATTGATATATTGATATATTGATATATTGATATATTGATATATTGATATATTGATATATTGATATATTGATATATTGATATATTGATATATTGATATATTGATATATTGATATATTGATATATTGATATATTGATATATTGATATATTGATATATTGATATATTGATATATTGATATATTGATATATTGATATATTGATATATTGATATATTGATATATTGATATATTGATATATTGATATATTGATATATTGATATATTGATATATTGATATATTGATATATTGATATATTGATATATTGATATATTGATATATTGATATATTGATATATTGATATATTGATATATTGATATATTGATATATTTCTTTAATTTTATAATTATAAAATATCCCAACTAATTAAAATGAAAATAAATTTAAATGTAATTTTAAAAACATTTTAAAAATGTGCACTTTTGCGCGGTTTTGTCCTTTCGCACGCAACGCATCGGGGCGCACATTCCGCGCGTTTTGCATGCGTGCGTGCGCAACTGCATGCGTGTTCGCATTGATAGAATGCCTACGCGTAGCACATAGGCGGCAGTTCAAGCATTAGCAGAACCCACTAGAAACTATCCTTATTTATGACTTTAAAAAAAAACAAATGCTGATTGACACAGGTTTAGGGAAAACTCCAAAAAGAACCATGCGAAAGCGATTTTTTAAAGTTAATTTAAAAGATAACGAATTGAACAAAAATAAACTCAGTTATTTAGCAAGTTAACGTTTTTGTGTCCATCATTAAAAAACAAATAAACCAATTTCTACTAAATTAAATTTTAAGGAATGATTCAAACGAATTTTATATGTAAATTTGTAAATAAACTGTTTCAAATTTGATGCTTTCTACATGAATTCAAATTGTTCCAGTCAAAGTAAGCGATGAAAAACAATAATTTGTACAGAGACATCGAATTTGAAAACATTTGTGTACAAATTTTCATATTTACTTTGATCCGATTTCGATCGGAAGTCCGTGTATTTGGAAAAACATGTTATCAACAAAAAAATCGAAAAATGGTCAATATATTTGATCTCTTTGCGATCTCTTACGCATAAAACAGTCTATTTGGCATCTGTTCGTGAACAATATATTTTTGTGTTTCTATTCGTGGCCAAGATAAAGTTATACCTCTTTTTGTGTAGAAAATTACAATGTGTTTTTGTTTGTGGCTTGTATAATTTAATGTTTCTTTTGATGGAGAAAATATAAAGAATATTTGTAGCTAAAATAATTTTATGTTTTTTTTTTAATACACAAATATTTTTAAACTGTCGTTATTCATAAGCAAATTTAAACTTATAGGTTTTAAAAAAAGCCGTCAATATGTAATTCTATTAAGATCATTAATATTTGAATATCCTAGTGGTTACTACACACACTAGTGCAAATGCGCCAATATATAGAGACATCAGAAGCAGCAGCAATAGCATCTTAGCTGCAGCAAGAACATGTTGTGCTGCCAAACGCATGCAATAGCAGCAGCAGCAACAGCAACATGCTGCGCTGCAATACAACAAAAAGAGAACAAAAACAACAACAATAACAAGTGGGTATCATAAAGAGCCTCAGCCAGCAACCGATCTGCCAATAAAGCAAATTTATTATAATTTTATCCCTGCGGCCCATTAATACATCTTCAAAGTGAAATGTTGCTCTCGTACTAGTAGTAGTTGTTGTGATTTTTGTTTTTGTTGTTGTTGATGTCTGGCGACTGCTCTTAAATTTAAGTGTTGTTGTACGTTACAATTTTTCAGTGTTGTTGTTGCTCTCAAACTTTGCATGCTACGTGCGCCGTTTTTTTGCATTTTTATTTATTTTTTTTATAAGCTCTTTTTTTTATCGGCTCATTTTTATATCAAACTTTTTTTGTCTTCCTCTAGAGCGTTATTTTTTCCACTAACTCCTTTTGAAAGAGCTATTTTTTTTATTTTACTCCTTTTTCCACAACTCCTTTTGATATAGTTTTATTGAGCTCCTTTTTCTGCAGCTCATTTTTATGCGAATGATTTTTGTTTTTCTCTTTAGCTTCCTTTTTTGCTCTTTACCTTAATTTTTTTTGCTCTTCAGTTTTTTTGTTGCTCTTCAGTTTTTTTTTTGTCCATTCAGCACAATCAGAATTCATATCAGCAGCAAACATTAAAAGCGCATTAGTGCGCTCGCAGATTTTGATAAGGTTTTAAGCAGACAGTCTTCCTGAGAGGCCGACAGACAGACATACCGTCATATATACTAAAAACCCGTAGACTCTGGGCCAAAGGGTTCAGAGCATTCAAAAGAGTCTCATGTTAAAGTGAAATTCTTTGTCATGTCGCGGTTTCAAAGAAAAGCGAGCATCGTGTGAAGGGTTTCCGTCCACTGAATTATTTTTATTTTATTTTTGCAAACTTTTTTTTTTTTTTTTCTATAAATACCTACTGTGAAAATCAGCGAAAGCTGCTAACCTAATATTCTACTTAGATAAAGTAAAGGGTTTCTAGGTGCTTGTCGTTCCAAAATGAAGGCTATAAATTTTGCAGCCAATAAAGGTAGAATTTGTTGTTATAATAACAGCAACAATAGACAGACGATCGTAGGTTAAGTGAAGATGCACAGGCAGCTGCGCAGTTCAAGCAGTTCGTGATTAATCGCTTCATTTGAAGTCGATAATCAATTAAAACTAAAAAATAAGAGAGTAATCGATTAAAGGTTAAATTCGACTCAATTTAAAAAAACACTGTGTTCAATTTATAACTTATAGAAGCCATACCATATATTAGGGAGCTCTGTATAAGAGCTATTAAAGAATTTTAGAAAAGCTCTAAGAGATCTGCTCTAAACTGCATTAAAAGGTTTTTTTATCCTTAGTTGAAGTTTAGGGATTATATGATCATGACCTGATTATGTTGAATTTTTAATAGGATGGGTTATAAAATGGATAAATCTCAATGTTTAGTTCTCAATCGTGGCCTTATTATAATTTCTACTAGAGGTTCTAAGACATTTCTTATATCCTGCTGAGAAAGTTATTAACATTCTAAAAAAAATCTGTTCAAATAAATATGAATATGTTATTTAAACAAAGTTTTATATATCCCACCATTTTGCTTTTAAATATTTGAATAACACAGCACAACAACAAAAAATGATCCGCAATCTAAGTATGATTTTTCGATTGACGTCAAGATTCTAATCACTACCTCATACTCAGTTTTTTCAGATTGCCTCAAGTTTTTGAGTTATAACGTAAAACAAATATTTGTGCAATTCTCTTATTTTTCTACATATTTTGGTCTATAACTTTTTACAGATTTTATCTTGTATTCCATTGAGAATACTTCAGCTAATATTTTGAAATAAACCACATGAAAATCGGATTGCTTTTACCAAAGTTATGACAAGTTAAACGCAGAATATATGAATTTTAAGATGTACCTATTATTTGTTGCTTAAATATTAGCAGAAGTATTCTCAGAAGAATAAAGAGGAAGTATGATTTTCCGATTGACGTCTAGATTCTAATCACTGCCTCATACTCAGTTTTTTCAGATTACCTCAAGTTTTTGAGTTATTACGTAAAACAAATATTTGTATAATCTCGTATTTTTCTACATATTTTGGTCTACAACATTTTACAGATTTGAGTTTTCCATCACATTTCTCTTGTATTCCATTGAGAATACTTCAGCTAATATTTTGAAATAAACCACATGAAAATCGGATTGATTTGACCAAAGTTATGACCAGTCAAACGCAAAAAATATGAAATTTAAGATTACCTACTTTTTGTTACATTAATATTGAAGTATTCTCAGAGGAATATAAAAGAAATTGGATCTATAACTCAAAATGTAAAATGTTAAAGTCCAAAATATGGAGAAAACACGAAAATAGCCATATTTGTATTACGTAATTGCCTCAAAATCTTGAGGCAATCTGAAAAACTGAGTATGAGGTAGTGATTAGTATCTTGAAATCCATCGGAAAATCATACTAAGATCGTGGATAATTAAAAAAGATATCTATTTGTTGTCTAGTGTAATTTTTAGTAAATATCATTGAAAGTATTAGTTTGTTTAAAAACAAAATTTAAGAACAAAATCAAATTTCATCCAAAAATTTTGAAATTAGAATTTTGATTTCAACTAAAAATATCTGATTAGAACAAACTTAATTTCAAATTATTAACTAAAAATTATATAATTCTACAACAAAAAAATTGCTGTAGTAAATTATATTACATTTATGTCTTTGTTTTGTAAAAAATGTAGGTCTACTACATTTTTTTAGTTTTTAAATACATTTGTTTTTATTTCACTTAATGTTACTACATCATGTATTGAAAATGAGTTTTCTACGTATTGCTGAAACTGTACTACAGTTGTTTTATATTTGCTTTTATTTAATTATTTGAAATACGTGTGACGACACGATAAACGTATTACGAAAGGTCATCATCGGATAGGTATAAACGAATTCGTTGGCAGAGATGGGTTTTTCACATACAAAATCAGACACACGACGGACGACAGAGAAAGCATAAAATAAAAACTCAAGCAGGCCAAGCGAGAACTAGTGATGTTAATTATCACAACAAAGTAAAATAAATACAGATTATAGTAAAATTAAGAGCATATGTAGTAATTTTTCAGGATGTATAAGTAAAAACAAAGTTTAGGTTTTTTAATACAAGTATATTCAATTTTTGTACAGAAGTGCAGTCTAATTATGTGGTTATTACCCCAAAACCACTACATCAGTTAAGTAAAAACAAATACATATGCTTTTGAATATAAATCAAATACATATGTATTTCATTGAAAGGTGTTTTTATTTATTATTAATATTATATATAAACTAGGATGATAATTATCACAACAAAGTAAAATAAATACAGATTATAGTAAAATTAAAAGCATATGTAGTAATTTTTCTGTATAATATAGTTTCAGGACGTATAAATAAAGACAAAGTTTAGGTTTTTCTAATACAAATGTATTAAATTTTTGTATAGAAATGCATAATTAGACTATGTAATTATTTCCCCATAGAAAAACAACTACATCAATTTTTTAAAATAAATTCATATGCTTTTGAACGTGAATTGAATACATATGTATTTAATTTAAAGACATTTGTATTTATTATTAATACAGTATTTTTTTCGGTGTAATTAATACAAAACATCAGTAGAATTATTTGAAAAGATTTTTAGAAAATTTTAATGCAGAACCCAATAGTTTTATTGATACAAAATGTAATAAATTGAATTTTTCCGGATGGGAATCTAAAGATTAATTGTAAAATGAATTATTGATGTTTACTTGATTTCAAATTGAACTCAGCGTAGTCAAATTTATATCAGAATGAAACAATGTAAATTCCGAAAAATTCGAATGGTATCCAAAACAGCCAAATTGAGTACCATTTAGTCAATATTGATACAAATATGGAACAAATTAAATTCCGAAAAGATCGAAAGTATGTAGTTTAAAAGAATCTTATAAATTTAATGAAAGAGTAAATTGATTTCGTAAGATTTAGGTTCATTTTTTCAGTATAAGTTTAAACTTAGTTTAAACTTTTTCACATTTTTCAAACGTCTATAATTCCTAATCAAAACGGCCGAATGTCTTTAAAATTATAAGACAGATTGATAATTAGTAATCGGGTTTATATTTTATATTTTGACTGTAGACAATATTACATCTAGTTTAAACTACGTTTAATTTGAAAATGTGACTGAAAAACTGGACCTCAGAGTTGAAATCAGAGTGATAAAATTGATTTTAAATTGAATGCAGAATAATTTATATCATAATAAAACAAATAGTATACAGATATTAAATTTTTGTAAAATTATAAATATAGATTTCTGCAAAAAATGTCCTTTCAAAATGTCTGAATACATTTTTGAACCCTATCCGAAATCTTCAAAGAATGCACAAAAATTCCCCCCAATATCGTCAATTTTATCACAAACATAATAAATAATGTGATTTTTGTATATATTACGCATCCTTTTTCTCGCTACCCATTCAACATTAATGCTGCCATAAAGCATCACAGCTTCCCTTCAATCAAAGTTCGTATCTCATAAACCAGCATCGCTCCAATTGATGCTTGACTTATTTATTATTGTGCATAATTTTGCAAATGCCAACAAACGACAACAACAAAAAGTAATATTAATGAAAAAAAAATAAAAAATAAAAATTATAAATCATAATTTATGTATCATAAAATAATCTAGGCTCAAAATATGTTTTGTTGTTGTCGTCCACCATCACCAACAGCAACAGCAACAACAACACAAACACATAGCAATGCGCCAGAAAATTAACGCGAAACCCTTGAATAATTTTGCATATCACCAGGCCACAACAGCAGCAACAACAATAACAGCAGCAGCAGCAGCATCAAAAGAAGCAGAACTTGTCTGGCAATTTTTTGCGCTTCATGCCTTTTGGGCACTCGTCGTCGGCAACATGTTGCTGCGCGACTAGTGCAACCAATGCCATGGAACGGCGCTGTGTGTTGCACTTGTGTGTTGCAGCAGCGCGTTAAAATCATTTTTTATGTTAACAGAAAAAAATTAGTTAACAAAATCCGTAACATTTTCAATGAAACAAAGTTTTGTTCTATTTTAAAATTGTACTAAATTTATTGTTTCTTTCAAAATTCTTAAAATAAACAAAATTTTTTTATTTTAACAAATAAAATATTGTTAAAATAACAGAAAATTGTTGTGATTAAACGAAATTAATACTCAGAATAACATTTAATGTTAACATGTGTGTAAAAAGTAGGAATAAAAGTTGATTTTCAGATGGTACGCACCAAAATAGTTAATCTTTAAATGCTATGTAATTTTAACAAATTATTCTTAACAATTATGGAAATATTTGTTGAAATATAAATTCTGAAATTAAAAGAATTATAGTTTAATATCTTTAGATGGTTTAGTATAAAAAGCAGATTAAATTATGAACATTTTAACAAAAATGTTGCTTTAGTGACAATTCTATTGTTTACAAAAACTTATTTAGAATAATAAATATTAATAATTAAAAAAATAAAACAAAAAATATGAATAGTTTGTATTCATTATAATAATATATTGAGACAATAAAACATATATTTTTTTGTTTAAAACCATAAAAAACTGTTGAAACAATAACATGTAGCAATAATTGAAAACCAGGTTGTGATATCTACAACATACATTTGTTAATATAAAAAATTTATTCAATTTGTACGACTTTAAGTTCATTATTAAAAACAAAAATAGAAATTGTTAAAATAGCAAACATATTTTTGATATCTACAACTATAAATTCTGTTAAAATTAAAAATATATATGCACAAGTGGTACAGTTTATTTGGATAACAATGATTTAATGAATTAAATAAAATAAATGCAAGTTCTTAAATAATAATAATTTGTAATTGTTGAATTAGAAAACATGGTTGTGAGGACAGCTATGAAGTTTGTTAAAATAACAAATCTATTTGTACACGTGCTTTAGTTTATTTTTTTTATCAATGTTACACCTTTTATCTAAAGCAATTTTACAATTAGATATGTTATTTTTATAAACTTTATTGCTGTCCTCATCTCAACAATGTTTACTAATTCAACAATTTTAAATTATTTTAAATAAATAAATGTCAGTTGTTAAAAAAATAAGTATAATTGTAGTAATTGCAAATATACTTTTTATATCGACAGTTATGAAACTTGTTAATATAGCAATATCTTTTGTACAAGGCAACCATTTATTATTTTTTAAAAATTAAATAAAATGAATTCAAGTTCCGGTATAAAAATAATATATGCCATTGTATAAATAGCAACATTTTTTTGATAAAATTTGTTAAAATAACAAATCTATTGGCACAAATGCTACAGTTTATTGTAGATTTAAAGTATGAAATAAAATAAATGCAAGTTCAGAAAAAAAATAATTTGAAATTGTAGAATTAGCAAAAATGCTTTTCATATGGACAACAATACAATTTGTTAAAATATAAAATGTATTTCTACTAGTGTTACAGTTTATTTGTATAATAATGATATAAATAATTTAATTAAATAATAATGCAAGTCAATACAAATTATTAAGTGAAATTATTGAAATAATAAACATACTTTTGAAATCTAAAGCTATGAAATTTGTTAATATGACAACATATTAGCACAAGGTGCAAAAATCTGTAGGTCTAACAATGATTTAGCAATTGAGTAAAATAAATTAAAATACAATTTACTAATTAGCATTTACAATTTAAAATGATAGGTATAGAAACATGCATTTGATATTGAGAACAATAATATTTGCTAAAATAACAAATATATTTTCATAACTGTTACAATATGTTTTTGTAACAATGACATACAAATTACATTAAATAAATTGAAGTACCTTTACAAAAATTTGATATGAAATTGTAGAAAAATTAACAGACTATTGTTAACGATAGCAATAAAATTTGTTAAAATAACAAATATATTTCTACAATTTCTACCATTTAATTCTGTAACAATGATATTGGAAATTAAATGAATTCTATTATATATACAAAACTAATCTGACATTTTCGAAATTGCAAATATGTTTTTAATATCGACAACAATAAAATTTGTTAAATTAACAAATATTATTAAAAAATGTCTGAATAAACAATATACTAGTTAAATATTTGTAAAATTACAGAAAATAGAATTTATTAAAATATTTTTTAATTAATTTTAAAAATATTTTTAATATTTTTGTTCCAAATTATTTTCTTTGAGTGTAAATTCATCGTTATTATGCAGATTGCTGCGCCACGTCTGCTGCATGTCGCAAAACAACAAAATCAGCAAGTGACGCTGCACATTTTTTTTTATATTCCTATAACTGCTATAGGAATCATATTTTTCTTTTTTTCATAATTTTAGCAGCGATTTTACGTATACGCCGAAGGCGCTAGAAATTGACTGACTGCTCAGACAGACAGTTGGACAGACAGACTAACAGACAGATTGAATAAATGATTGACTGACTGAATGACTGACTGACTTGGTTGCGTTTGATTGTAACTGATCGATGGTTGCGTTGAACGCATGCTGTTGTTGCTGCTGCTGTTGTTGTTATTGGTGTTGTTGTTGTTGTTATTGATGTTGCTGCTGTTGCTCTTGCTGTTCTTACATGCTGATCAGTTGTTGTTGTTGTTGCTGCTGCTGTTGTTACTTTTACTTTGTATCAGGAACAACTTTTGCCTCTTGTGTTGTTGCTGCCAAGATGAAAATCATCACAGGTTTGCTTTCGCTTTGATTTTCATATGTTGTTGTTGCTTTTCTTATTGTTGCTGTTTTTTTATATTCTTGTTCTTGTTGTTATTCTGGTTGTTATGTTGTTCTTGTTTCTGTTACTTTTATTGTTGCACTGGGCAAAAAAAACTATACAAATTATGAAAAATGTATTAATATTAAATTTTATAATTTATAATTATACGGATTTTTAGGATATTTATTTTTCGAAAAACTTGGTTTTATTTGAATTTTATAATGAAATTTTAAATTTAATTATATAAATTTATTCCTTAATTACAAAACACTAACTATCAAAACTACGGTACTAAAAAAAAATGAGAACACATTTTTCTAATGCTCACCTCATACATCATTTCTTTATAATATGATGTTGCTTATTTCGACTGCATACTCTGTTATTTCGTATTACGAAATGTTTTTAACAAAATTGCTATTCAAATTTTAGGACCTCTTTAGTCATTTTTTGAATAAAAAAATATAGTGTCTTACACAAGTAGTTTGCAATAAAACTATAACACTCTATAACACTATAACATTCAACACTAATTTTAATATAAAAATAAATGCTAATGTTCTCATATTTTTCAAGATATTTGAAGCTAAACTCGAAAATCTTAATTTTTTTATTTAAATTTAAAATGTTTTTTTTTTTTGTATTTCGGATCGAATGCTAAATGAATACAAAAATTCTTTTATGGTTATGCAGAACATATTGCAAACTAACGATCAAAAATACTAACTTTTTTCCATTGGTGCTAATACCGATTAAATGTTATGGAATATTTACAAACAATTCGTAGTATTTACAAAGTTTTCATATTTACAAACTATCCGTAGTATTTATTCAAAAAATAAGAACATTTTAAATAAAAAAAAATTGTAATATTTACAAACTATTCGTAGTATTTACAAAGTATTCATATTCATAGTATTTATGAAGTATTTGTAATATTAACAAACTATTCGTAGTATCTACAAAGTATTCATAGTTTTTTGAAGTATTCATAATATTTCTAAAATATAATAATAATAATAGTTTGGCGCTACAGTTCTGTATAGAACTTCGGCCGAGCTCTCTCACCATTTTAAGCTGTGCGTGTTATATTTGTACTCAAAGTGGTGGGACCTACAGTTTATTGCCGAATCCGAACGGCGGGTGAGCGCGTTTCATAGGCAATGTTTTACTCTCGTAGGTTTGCCATTTACTGCCGAGAGGTAGCGCGGTATAGAAAAATGTTTCTATGAAAAGATGTTGTTAGCTCCAGTCCAGGCTTGAACCGGGGACCTTTCGGCTCGCAGTCCAACGCACTAACCACTGAGCTACCGCGAACTAAAATTCTAAAATACTACTTATAATATACAGGGTGATTGGTTCATCGTTGTCAATAATTCAGGGGTCATTCTATGACTCAAAAAAAAAAAACATGTTTAATAAAAAAATTTCTAATTTTTCACCCAGTTTGAGATACAGGGTGTTTAAGATGTGCTTATTTCTGACATAACTTAGTCAAGAAAATGTGTTATAAAGTACACAGAAAATAAAAATTCTTCATTATGATGTATTTATTCATAAATATTATGAATTTTTTCACCAACTACCAGATTCATCATATTGATACCACCGTTCATTAAATGACATATTAATGAATGCATTCATTATATATATATGAACAAAATATTCAATACAATGAATTTGAATTGTCATATTGATGAATTTGTTCATAATATTTTTTCAAAAAAATTTTATTTAAAAAATTAGTCAAAAAATTAAAAAAAAAATTATCCGAAAAAAAAAATTTCGGACAAAAAAAAATTGTTCCGAAAATTTTTTTTTCAAAAAAAAAAAAAAATTCAAAAAAAAAAATTTGGATTTCGTGTATAACCTGTTCATAAATAAAAAAATATAAGTCATGTTTTAGAAAATTTAATTACCTTTTTAAACTCTTTGAACGCCATGATTTCTACATTTTTTTAAAGATAATTATAATAATAGTTTAGCGCTACAGTCCTGTATAGAACTTCGGTCGAGCTATCTCACCATTTTGAGGTGTTCGTGTTATATTTGTACTCAAAGTGGTGGGACCTACAGTTTATTGCCGAATCCGAACGGCGGGTGAGAGCTTTTTCATAGGCAATGGTTTTACTCTCGTAGGTTTGCCATTTACTGACGAGAGGTAGCGCGGTATAGAAAAATGTTTCTATGAAAAGATGTTGTTAGCCCCAGTCCAGGCTTGAACCGGGAACCTTTCGGCTCGCAGTCCAACGCATTAACCACTGAGCTACCGCGGCTACTTTTAAAGGATACAAAAACTAAAAAGGAAATCATGGTCTTCAAAGATGTGATATACTGAAGTATTTATGGAGAATAAGAAATAAAATTATAATTAGTTAAAAAATAAATTTTTCAGTGTTTCACATTTTTGCTATTTTTTTCGTTTTGTTGTTGTTTATATTCTTTTTGTTGTTGTGTATGTTCCTCTTTTGTTGTTGTTGTTGTACGCTATAAACAATATCTCAATAAATAATGACCGATCATAAATAATAATCGACCAAGAAATGTAAAATGATTCAGTTCATCCGCTGCGCGCACCACGTTTCTTCAAACTTTCCGAACCACATGTTTGGTCCCACTTACCGTCACAACGTGGTTCTCAGGTTGGCGTTTTTTATTTTTTTTATTATATTTTTGTTATTTTTTAAATTTTTATGCAAACAGCAGGGCGAAAAAATGCCAAAGCATGTGAAGTGAAAAATCAGAAAAAAAAGAAAATATGACTAAAGTTGAAACAGCAACAAAATAACGCTTAAACAAATTGATTGGCAGTTAAGGTCTCACACAGACGGACAGACGGAAAGACAGACAGAGAGACAGACGTGTGTATAGACAGAAAATCAGTAGGACAGACAATCAGTTGGACAGACTAACATATGCAAACAAATACACATACAAACATCTACATGTTTGAAGTCAGCCAGCAGGCATGACATATGCATGTCTGCCATACATGTTGCTGGTCACTTTTATTGCTGCCACTGCTACTCTGATGCGTTTTCGTCATGCCTTGGAATGCGTCAAGTCGGTGAGTTAATGTTGCTCTGGCTCTTGTTGTTGAGGCTGTTAAAAATTAGCAGAAAAATTTCAAAAATATGTTTTACTTTTAAAATTGTTGTGCAGTGCGTTGCATTGCAGTTGCCGGCAACTTTAGGTGTAGCTTATGTGTTGCAGACATGTTGGGGGTAACCTTTTTTCTATTGTTTATTTAAATATTAATATAAAATCTGTATAATATATATTTTTAAAAGTATTATTTTAATTTTTTTTTTTAGAAATACAGTTTTGTTTAGAGTTTAGATATAAAAAAGTTGAATAAACAATTTCAATTTACTTTTAATTTTTTTTTTGTATATACCTTAAATACATAGAAGAATTGAAGTATCATTTGAAAAAGGTATTGTAATGAACTGAGAATATATCATCTGAACTACACCGACAGTTTCTTTGAGGTTCTATAGATTCATACGTTTTATGTTTCAAAGTTATTTCGAAAATGTTTCAAGATGTTTCGTATAAGGTTCAAAGATACTTGTGATTTATATTTTTAACGGATTTTGATATTTTGCAAGTGTTGTATTTAAAATGTAAGAGGTATTTAAAGAACGTTTTAAGAATGTTTAGAACTCTTTGATAAAACTTCTAAATGGTATCAAAAATATTGCAAGTATATTTTATTGATATTTCATAGATTCAAAATGTTTTAAAGACGTTTTAAAGATCCTGAGATAAAATTTTTGGCATTTTTCTGGAATATTTCGGGTTTATTTCCGGCAAACGCACAGATATATAGAATATTTTGGGAAGTGTACAGCAGGTTGTAAATTTTTCTGGACTTTTTATGGCAGTTTCACGCCATATTTGGGGAACGGACAGTAAATAGACAGCTTTTGATACAAACTCCGCCTTTGTCTGTTTGAAATATGTCGAGAAAATGTTTCTGAACTGCCTCGACCCTACCAAAAATTTTGTCTGGAGATATTACAAGATTGTTCCTGGAAACTGATACTAATTGATACAATATAATAAATTCTATTATTATAATTAATTGTATTTATGAACTATTTAAAACTTTAAATCAAATCATTTCTGTATTGATGTATATGCTAAAATATTTGCATATATAGCATAAACACCAACCAACAGTTTTACAGTCACTATACACTTTTATAACCACTACACAGTTTAAGAACCACTACACAGTTTAAGAACCACTACACAGTTTTAAATTCATTACACAGTATTATAGGTACTGTTGAACCGATCTTATTTTACATTGGTTCATCGCAACGCGTGCTTGCTTTTGGATTCGTCGGTTCGTTTTTCCGTACATTTCTTTGATATTCTTCTCCCTTACTTGTGTTTAATATTTCCCTTTCAATATACAGTTACAGATAAAATAAAAGGGTCACAAATGTTAACTTGTTCCATTTATTTTGAAATTTGTTGGACAATTTTTAGTTTCCGAATGTGGCGATCACTTGAAATACATTATTGTCAATATGTCTTATTTCAAAAAAGATAAATTGTGAACACCTCAAAAAAAAAAAAATGAGTTTAGTACAACCCACAGTTACGCACAAAATAATAGGGTCACTAACTACCCTATTATTTTGTCCGTACCTATGGGTTGTACTAAACTCAGTTTTTTTTTGACGAGTTCGCAATTTTTGAAATAAGACATATTGACATTAATGTATTACAAGTGATCGCCACTAATTTTGTATTTTTTTTTTGTTCCACTTATTTTGAAATTTTTTTGACCATTTTTAGTTTCCGAAAGTGGCGATCATGTTTCAAATATGTTTGAAATATGTTTTAAATATGTTTTAAATATGTTTTAAATATGTTTTTGATATGTTTTAAATATGTTTTAAATATGTTTTAAATATGTTTGAAATATGTTTTAAATATGTTTTAAATATGTTTTAAATATGTTTTAAATATGTTTTAAATATGTTTTATGTATAATTTTAATATGTTTTAAATATGCTTTAAATATGTTTTAAATATGTTTTAGATATGTTTTAAATATGATTTAAATATGTTTCAAATATGTTTAGAATATGTTTTAAATATGTTTCAAATATGTTTCAAATATGTTTAAAATATGTTTAAGATAAGTTTTAAATATATTTGAAATATCTTTTATGTTTTAAATATGTTTCAAATTTTTTTAAAAATATGTTTCAAATAGGTTTAAAATATATTTAAATATGTTTGAAATATCTTTTAAATATGTTTTAAATATTCTTTAAATATGTTTTTAATATGTTTTAAACATGTTTTATATATGTTTTATATATGATTTAAATATGTTTTAAATATGGTTTATATATGTTTTAAATATGTTTTATATATGATTTAAATATGTTTTAAATATGTTTTAAATATGTTTTATATATGTTTTAAATATGTTTTAAATATGTTTTAAATATGTTTTATATATGATTTAAATATGTTTTAAATATGTTTTAAATATGTTTTATATATGTTTTAAATATGTTTTAAATATGTTTTAAATATGTTTTATATATGTTTTAAATATGTTTTAAATATGTTTTAAATATTTTTTAAATATGTTTCAAATATTTTTAAAATATGTTTTAAATATGTTTCAAATATGTTTAAGATATGTTTTAAATATATTTGAAATATCTTTTAAATTTGTTTTAAGTTTGTTTTAAATATGTTTCAAAATTTATTAAACATATGTTTCAAATAGGTTTAAAATATATTTAAATATGTTTGAAATATCTTTTAAATATCTTTTAAATATGTTTTTAATACGTTTCAAATATGTATCATATATGTTTCAAATATGTTTCAAATATGTTTCAAATATGTTTAAAATATGTTTTAAATATGTTTCAAATATCTTTTATATATGTTTTAAGTATGATTTAAATGTTTTACATATGGTTTTAAAAAGGTTTTATATATGTTGTATATATGTTTTAAATATGTTTTAAACATGTTTCTAATATGTTTCAAATGTGTTTTAAATATGTTTCAAATAGGTTTCAAATATGTTTTAAATATGTTTTAAACATGTTTTTAATATGTTTCAAATATGTTTCAAATATGTTTCAAATATGTTTAAAATATGTTTTAAATATGTTTCAAATAGGTTTCAAATATGTTTTAAATATGTTTAAAATATGTTTTTAATATGTTTTATATATGTTGCATATATGTTTTAAATACATGTTTCACATTTGTTTTAAAAATATTGCAAACATTTTTCAAATATGTTTTAAATATGACATAGAGTTGTTTTCAAACATGTTTTTATTTCATTTTTATAAATGTTTCAATTAAGCTTCAAGTATACTTTAAAATACGTTTTGTAGATATTTCAAAGTCGATTTAAAATTATTTCAAAGGTATTTTCATAAAAATTTCATAGTTTGAAAAACATTAACATAATGTTGTATTAGGATTTTATGCGCGCCTGGCCTTAGCCTGTCACATATACATTAAAAATTTTAATAATCGCGTTATTTTTAATACTTTATGCCGCATAAATCAGCAGCAAGTGCACAGCAGCAACTTGTAGTTTTTAGAGTTTCACTCAAAATTTAGCTATCATTTTATTTTATAGCAAACACAAATAAGCGCATTTGGCACTTAAGCTAAGCTGCCTTTTATTTTACTAGCTTTTTTTTTTGATTTCGTTATTTATTGTAAGTCATAAAAAAAATCGCACAATATTCATAAATGTATGAGCAATGCGGCATTTGCGGCAACATACATACACCGCGTTGCTGGCGACACCGAGCACAAAATCACTTCCTGCATGCGTAGGTTGTATGACAAGGGATGGGCGCTGCCGATCCGATCCGATGCGAACCAAAGCGATGTGTTTTTGCGAGTGCGCATGCGCGACGCCAAACAAATGTCATTAGAAATGCAACAACAACAACAACAACAACAACAACAGAAGTAACAGCTATTGCTATTGCTACAGCAATAGCAACAGCAGCAGCAACACTTGTCTTGCATGCCAAACGTTGCATGAAGGAGTTGCCTGTTTGGCATGTTGTTGTTGTTGTTGCTGATGATATTGCTGGATGTTGTTGCTGATGATGTTGATGTTCATGATGTTGTTGTAATTGTAAGCCATTGCATATGGCATTCCAATTGGCATTTTGGCATTTTGAACATGACAAGAGTTTGGCGACCAGTTGTTGCTTTTGTTGTTGTTGTTGTTGTTGTTGCTGCAATCATTTCAGGTCCAGTTCCAGCAAGTTTCTGTTGCCGTGCCTAATGACGTTCATCATGTTGTCGCAGTTGATGTTGCTGCTGCTGCTCAACACACACTGAATAGAAATTTGTTGTGACAACCGAACATTTTTATTATAACTTAAATTAGTAGATGCAACTGAATTTGGATTACCGCATGATTTTGGTCTTATAATTCTGATGAGATCAAAATTCTTTAATGAATCGTTTGATACAACTTAAAATGCTGCGAAACAAAGAAATATCTGCTATGGCAACCGAATGTAAAATACAGCTACATTAACATATTCTAATAATTTAATTTAATAAAATGTAATATTAAAAATGTGTTTGTCGAAATATTAAAAACATTTAAACAACATTTTAACTACATCAATTCGGTTATCACAAACAGCTTTGCATTATTTTGAACTTATATCAAAAATAGATTTTTCTGTGTGTAGTTTTCATAATTATCACAGAGTTACTGCTGCTGATGATGATAATAATAATTATTGTGTTGTAGTTGTTGTTCATGTTGCTGCTCATGTTGCTAGTGTTGCTCCAACGTGTAACATGTAAAAAGTTGCTAAGAAATGCCGGAAATTTACACCTACGCCCACTGCAGCGTAATTTCAAGGCTTTGACAATGAATTTGAATTGCGAATGTGAGTTGGTTGGTTGGGTTGATTGGTGTTTAAAGCAAGGGGAAAGATTGTGCGAAAGAAACCTCATCATTAGTTATGGGCAAAGAAATTATTGATTTTGAAATTTGATAGTAGTCAGTCGAACTAAGAGTGGCTATTTTTCAAGTCACAGTTAATTGCGTTGGTGGTGAATTTAAAATTTTGTTGCAGTTTTAGCTAAATCATGCTTTAGCCGTGGGGTGTGTTTTGATGGCTCTGAGTGAAATAATCGAAAATCTATTTGAAAATTTGACTAAACAGTTTGATAATTTTTGTTGGTATATTATTTTATATACATATTTTATGCGTTTTGAATGCTATTACAATTTTATAATATCGTATAATAAAGTCACCAACACCATTTTCAAAATGCCAATTGTTCCTTTACAAAAATCTTTATATATTTTTCATTTTTTGATTGAAGAGCTCAATATTAATACCAAATAATAAGAAAATGTGAATCTATCATTTGGTATTTGAACTTTAAAAATGTATCAATTACTTTTTGAAATAATAACCACCAAAGTTGAAATTTAAGATTTTCATAAAAATGTATTTGGTGACTTTTATTTCTACAACGGCGATATATTAGTTTTATTTTTTTTACTATTTCATTTTGAATTTTAGCTAATATTTGTCGTTTTTTTCTCTTTTCATTTCAGGTGAGTTTGCATCAAATATAATATGTGCTTTAAAGAACCAATTGCATAAAGTAGCATTTTGGAAATTTACATTTTGGGTGGAGTTCTATGGGTGAGTTCTCGAATTATATTCATTTCTATTATAAACTGCTGAGGTTTATTATTAACAAATTACTCCGTATAGTTTTTCTTTAGAAAATATATTTTAATCGAATTTTGAAACAGAAAAAAAAACCAAATTAGATCGATTTTAAATTCTAATATGATTTATTTTCAAAGTTGCAAGATTTTGAACAGAAGTTGGAATATGCAGGGTATACCAAAATATGAAATTCTTAAGTATAAAAGTAGTAATGATCAAATTTATGGTTAAAAACTTTAAAAACACTATTTTTTAAATGTTATTTGTTTGTCACACCTTTTTTTCAAAAATGTTCCAAAAGTTTTTTCGTTTCGTTTTTCGAACGAAATAATTCCGATTGAATATTTGGTTCTAATTTTGCGCTGATTTGGTATATTTGAACCGCCGAATTAATTAATAATCTATTTTATAGACATTTTTTCACATTTGCTTTTTTCAAACAAAAGTTTTGACCTTTCGAAAATGAAATAAATAATCATATTCGGACAAGTTCAAATAATACCGACGAAATATTTTCTTCAAAATTGGGTAACCTATTATGGCTCATATTATTGACATTAGAATATGAAATGAATCCGATTCCACATAATTTGTTCGAATTTCAATTCATCTATTTTGTTTGTAATCAAAAATTTAATTCTGAAACAGAAAAAACATATCGACTACGCATGAAAAAATTGTCCATTACACAATTACAAAAAATATCTAAACCAGTGTCTCGATTTTTATAGTGAAACCATGTTTATAACGCATATTTTATTCATATTAATTGTATATATTTATATAATTATATATTATTTTTTTTTTATAATTTTTTTTTGTTTTTTTGTCACCCCCTTTGTTAATAACTTTTCGGTAGTTTATGACACCTTCGGAGATGCTGCAGATTGCGTTTCCCTGAAATATTAAATGTCATTGGTAACCTTCTTTGTTACCTACATTTGATTTTTGACCAATACGCAGTACCTTTCTATTGGCCTAAGTTCTGGACAATTTAGTAGATCTACAATTCGAGACACCAATATTATGTTATTGCATGTGTATCACTTAAAGGTCGTTTTACTGTAGTGGAGGCGGTTAGGCAGGAGACTAGGTTAGGCCAAACAAATATGAACACTTCATGTTCATAACAGAATGGCAGTGATATCTTATTTAATGCACACACAGAGCAGAGATTGGTTGCGCTAACTAACTCTCTGCCCAACTAACTTATTCGGATCTCGCAACTGTTATTGTCAAAACTAAATGCATTGTAGTTTGTACTGCAACCAATTTCGAAATGTTTTAGACCAATTTAGTACAGATTAAGAATCATTAGGTGTATAGACTTATATTTCATGTGTATAGGCTAATATGGCAGTTCCGCTATTGAAGTTATTGGTAGAAAAAAAATGTACATCACATTGATGAATATCGTTCTTCAAACCATGATTCATTGCATTGAAGAACCATTCATAATATTAATGACTAACGCCATTATTGTTGTGAATGCTATCATAAATATGAAGAACGCTTGGTAACTGTCGAAAAAGTGTTCTTCAATATGATGAACTGTATGTGAAGAATACGTTTCATCATATTAATGAACCAAAATATAAAATACAACATATATGTTCTACATATTTAAGATCGCTGTTCATTAAACCAAATTTCCATCAAAATTTTTTTTTTTTGTTCATTTTTTGCCGTACTTCTCAGTTCTCAAGTAGTTTTTGTGTGTTATTTCTTATATAATGCTGGCTCGACATGCATAAATTAGTAAAATGTTTTATAATATATTTATTATAATTACAACTATTTATTTTTAAAATATATATTTTTTCGATTTTTTTTTTTCGAAAAACATTTTTTTTTTTGAAAATTTTTTTATTATCCGAAACTTTTTTTTCGGATAATTTTTTTACTGTTTTTTTTTAAATAAAATTTTTAGAAAACTTTTTTTTCGAATTATTTTATAAAAAATTTTTTTTTTTTTCTTAAAAATATTATGACCAAATTCATCAAAATGAGTTTTCAAATACAATGTATTGAATATTTTGTTCATATATATAATGAATGCATTGATTAATATGTCATTTAATGAACGGTGGTATCAATATGATGAATCTGGTAGTTGGTGAAAAATTCATAATATTTATGAATAAATTCATCATATTGAAGAATTTTTTTTTCTGCGTACTTTCTCATTTTTTCAACCTCATGGTGTTAAATTGTTGGTCCAGATTTTCTTATGAATCAACAGTATAAAATTACTGACCAGGAAGTTGCGAAAAGTCGACTAAGAGTTACGTTGTTTCATCGTTCATTATATAGCACTTGAATTTTTCAACGGAAAATATTTTTTGATCTTTTGGTATAATTTTTTTCCCCCACTGTACTTTACCACATTCTTGCCTGGTATTTTTATAACCTTCAACGTCTTTAGCCGATATTTTTTTAATTTGTCGAATAAAAGACTCCGAAAAATACAGTTGTTTGGCTACTTTTCTGCATGAATTGTTGGGATTTTTCTTGAACAAAGTACTAAATTTTCTTTGATTTTTCTAGTCACAGATCCCCTATTTTTTCTCCCAGAACCTGCCTTCTGTGTAATGACCAGGTCCTATTTAAACTAATTTATTACCCTCGAAATAGTGTTTCGTTCAATTTTTAGTTCCCGAGCAATTTTTTTATAAGTTCACTAAAAGTGAAATGTTTTAATTTCATTTTCACACATTCACTTCGATTGCCATTTTTAAGATTATGGGCGAATCGACTTCAAAGAAGTTATAAATTTAATTTTTTGACACTCATTCCACTCATTCCTTCTACATACCATTTTTTAATTTTTTATGATTCTTAAAAAAGATATAGTAAATAATGTGATGAACAATTTCTTCGTGCGCGGTTCTTATTCCATTGAATTGAAATTTGAATATGATTTTTTATATAAGATGCAAGATTTCGATTAGAAATAATTAGGATATACAATATTCTTAAAAATAAAACTAAATGATCGAATTTGTTAAAACAAACTTTTTAAACTATTTGTTTTCCGTATTGCTTAAAGAAAATGTTACACTCCATTCCTTTGACAGTATTCAGATTAAATATTGATTTGTTCTACCCATAACTGAAATTTCTACGATATATTTTTATCCAAATATAAAATAATCCCATAGCCCATCTATCTATCAGTCAAAGTATTACATAAAAGGCTTTCGATAGGCAGTACCAGCAGCTGCAACGCATTTTGTATTGTTTCGCTTTATAAAATACCAAAAAAAAATGCAATTTTATTGCCAACATTTGTTGGTGTTGCATTTGTGGGGCCTAATAAAACCATAAAATGGTGTGCGATTACAAAAACAAAAACAACACCATACATAATGTTGCCAACTGTGCGCCATTGAAGGCCTACAAGGTGGCCCGGCCCGGTCGCATTTAACAAAATAAACAGTAACAACAACAAGCAACAAAAACAACAACTTGGCCAGCAATGGTCAACATGACAACAACAAAAACAGCAGCAGAAATTGCAGAGGCTGCAATTGTAACGCAATAAAAGTAGCAACAACAACAGCAATATGAAGAAGCAGAAGAACTACATATGCGACTCAATGGGCTACACGCATGTGTTGCAAGTTGCAACATTGTTGCAGACAAGAAGTTTGCAACTACATATTGCGCGACGTTGGTTTTGATGCAAAGGTGTTTTTTTTGTGTGTGATGCTTTTTATATATTTTTAATTTCCTTAATTTTTTTTACTTTGCTTTGATTTGATAAAATTCATTTTTTAACTAAAAATTCAATTTTTCACAAAAAATTCAATTTTTCACTAAAAATTCAATTTTTCACTAAAAATTCAATTTTTCACTAAAAATTCAATTTTTCACTAAAAATTCAATTTTTCACTAAAAATTCAATTTTTCACTAAAAATTCAATTTTTCACTAAAAATTCAATTTTTCACTAAAAATTCAATTTTTCACTAAAAATTAAATTTTTCACTAGGAATTCAATTTTTCACTCAAAATTCAATTTTTCACTAAAAATTAAATTTATCACTAAAAATTCAATTTTTCACTAAAAATTCAATTTTTCACTAAAAATTCAATTTTTCACTAAAAATTCAATTTTTCACTAAAAATTCAATTTTTCACTAAAAATTAAATTTTTCACTAAAAATTAAATTTTTCACTAAAAATTAAATTTTTCACTAAAAATTAAATTTTTCACTAAAAATTCAAATTTTCACTAAAAATTAAATTTTTCACTAAAAATTCAATTTTTCACTAAAAATTCAATTTTTCACTAAAAATCAAATTTTTCACTAAAAAATACAATTTTTCACTAAAAAATACAATTTTTCACCAAAAATTTCATTTTTCACTAAAAATTCAATTGTTCACTAAAAATTCAATTTTTCACTTAAAATTCAAATTTTCACTAAAAATTCAATTTTTCACTAAAAATTCAAATTTTCACTAAAAATTCAAATTTTCACTAAAAATTCAATTTTTACTAAAAATTCAATTTTTCACTAAAAATTCAATTTTTCACTAAAAATTCAATTTTTCACTAAAAATTCAATGTTTCTGAATTGAATTGTTGCTGAAATAAGCAAAAATATTGTTCGCAATATATTTTTATGTCATCAGCATCATTGCTATTGCTGCTGCCGCATGCGGCATGTTGCCGGTTTTCCGCGTTGTCGAATTTTTTGATTCTAATTGTAACCGCGAGCCACGCTGTGATGACGTTAACTAAAAATTGCATTTGGTCAATAGCGGCCGCAGCAATAGCAGCGGCAACAACAGCCGCCGCCAAAGTTGCTGCAACGGCAGCATTTGGCGAAAATGTTGTGGCTTAAATGCTTTATAGTGCATAATATATCATGGCGGATTTTTGCCGACTTTATGGCATTGCGTTAAAATGTCTCAATTTGAACGCAATGAGGAAGTATTTAGTGCGAAGGATGAGAGGTCTTGCGAAAGCGGCGCACTTTGAGTTTGAATTTCTATTAGTTTTTTCTTATAGTTTTTTTTTCTCTTTTTTATTTAGTTTAAACTTTTTCTGTTTTTTATTTTAATTTTTTTTTATTTTACTTTTTCATTGTTTTTCATTTTTTTTTATATAAAGTTTTCATTTTTTATTTTGTTGTATTTTTTTCATTGTCTTGCTTTCAGCTAGACGACAAGCCTATTTTTGCGCAATGGTAACATTTCAATTATTATCGAAAATCACTCAATTAATAATAAAATGAAAACCCATAACTTTTACTTTTTCCTTTCGTTGCATAGGTGGCGCATCATTTGCATAACTTTACAACAGCAAATGATGAAAACTTCAAAAAATAAAAATATTAAATCAAGAAAAACACACAGAAAAAATAAAACTTAATAGAAACACCCACATCTTTGTCTGCTGAGGGTTTATTTTTTTTTTGTAACTTAATGCCTGGTAAATTTAGCGCATATGTAAAAAAATACTCTCGGTTGTTTTAAATGTAGGTACTACACACACCTTTTTGTGGTAAATATATTGCAAAAGGTAAAACTCATAAATTAAAAATTCATAAATTCGTTTTTAAGTCAAAACGCCTAAATTTGAAACTACGAACAAAAAAATAAATTTAAATGAGAAAAAATAAATTAAAAATTTAAAAAATTATATGTAATATGTAACCTTTTATGGCATAATGTGGCAATTCTTTTGTTAATGTTGGGATAAAGATAAAAATAAATATATAAAGAATAATAATTTATAAAAAATGAAATTAATTTTTACCCGACATTTGTTCTCTGATAATTCTAATACGAGACAATCTAACAAAACAATCTTATTTCCTTCATAATTCTTCATTGAGAAAATTCCACGCCAAGACAAATGTTATACACTTGTATCCCAAAACAAAGTTAAGAATATAACACAGTTTACGGTTTGAATTATCTGTTTTTAATTGTCCGGTTCCCATTACTTTCTATTTGGAAGAATAATCCAGAGAAAAATTCTGTTAAGTTTTGACTTGTGTAGAATTTGAGGATTGTTTGTGGGAATAATTGTTTCTGAGAAGAACTTTTTCGGGTTTGAATTAATTTGCGAAAGATATTTCTGGGCTAAAACTGATCATTGATGAATTTTAGCGGGAAAGAATTGTCAGATTCCCATTATTCTCTATTTGAAAGAACTGTACAGAGAAGAATCTGTGAAGATTTGTCAGAGAAAGAGTTGACAGTGAACATTTTTCTAGCAAGTATTGTCTGTGGAAAATTGTGACAAGGGAAAGAATAGTCTTTGGGAAGAGTTGTTTCGAGAAAGAATTGCCTAGAGGAAGAATTAATTGGAAGGAGAATTTGTTGGTTAAAAATTGGCCAAGGAAGAATTTAATGGGGTTGATTTGTCCGGTTCCCATTACTCACTATTTCGAAGAATTTTCCAATATGGAGAATTGTGTCTGCAAAGAATTGTTTGTGGGAAGAAATGTTTCGGGTATAAATTAATTTTAGAGAGATTTATCTGGACCGAAACTGATAATTGGTAAATTTTATCAGGAAAGAATTATCTAGTTTCTATTATTCTCTATTTGAAAGATTTGTACAGAGAAGAACTCTGTGAAGATTTTTCAGAGGAAGAGTTGAAAGTGAACATTTTTCTGGCAAGTATTGTCTGTGGAGAATTGTGTCGGGAGAAAGAATAGTCTCGGGAGAATTGTTTTAGGAAAGAATTATTTGCAGGAAGAATTAATTGGAGGGGAAATTGTTTGTGGTTTAAAATTGGCCAAGGAAGATTTTATTGGGGGTTGAATTGTCTGGTTCCCATTACTCATTATTTCGAAGAATTGTCCTATTTGGTACAACTTTTTCTGGCAAGTATTGTCGGTGGCAATATTGTGTATGGTGTGTCGGTATGTGTCTGCAAAGAATTGTTGCCGAGAAGAATTGTTTCGGGAATGAATTGATTGGAGAAAGAATTGTCTGGGTTTAAACTGGCAAGGGAGGATTTTATCGGGAAAGAATGGTTCAGTTCCTATTATTCTCTATTTGGAAGAACTGTACAGAGAAGAACTCTGTAAAAATTTGTCAAAGGAAGAGTTGACAACGCACATTTTCCTAGCAAGTATTGTCTGTGGAAAATTGTATCAGTGGAAAGAATAGTCTCTGGGAAGAATTGTTTGGGGTAGAATTGGTTGGAGGAAGAATTAATTGGAGGGAAAATTATCTGGTTTAAAATTTGAAAATAAAGTATTTAATTAGGTTGAATTGTCCGGTCCCTATTACTCATTATTTTAAAGAATTAACCAGTTGGGGAAAATTTTTACTTTCAAGTAATGTCTGTTGAAAATTCTGGCATCAAAGAATTGTTTCTAGGAAGAATTGTTTCGGAAATGAATTGTTTTGGGTTTGAATTGATTAGAGAAAGAATTGTCTAGGCTAAAACAGGTCAGGGAAGAATTAAATCGGAAAAGAATTATCCGGTTCCTGTTATTCTCTATTTGGAAGAATTGTACAGATAAGTACTCTGTGAAGATTTGTTAGAAGATGAGTTGAAAGACAATATTTTCCTAGCCAGCATTATCTGGGAAGTATTGTGTCAGGGGAAATCATAGTCTCTGGGAATAATTCTTTCGGGAAAGAATTAGTTGGAGAAAGAATTGATTGAAGGGAAAATTTTCAGAATTAAAATTGGCCAAGATATAATTTAATATAGTTGTTTAGTCCGATTCCCATTTCGCTCTACTTGGTTTTTCAATAAGAGCGCTACAAAAGTTTTTTTAAGGGTTTTTCAACAGGGAAACTACAAAAGTAAAGCGACAGGGACAGCAAACGACGCCAAATTTCTTGCCACTCTTTTGACATTTCTCTTCAGTAAGGTTTGCCATTTCACGATGGAAAGTTATACGAGCCAACAACTAGTCGAAATTATTAAAATTTATTACCGAAATTCGAATTCGTATATCTTTCCATCATGAAATGGCAAACCTTACTGAAGAGAAATGTAGCGTCCCATTTGAAAAACCCTTTATATAGACCAACGATCAATATATCAAAATAATTTTAAATCAGTTTTAATGTAAAAAGCTAAATTTTGTCTATGCATTATAAAAAAATTCTTCATCAATATAAAGCATCTTAATATTTGCTATGTTTTGACAAATTTTCTATAATTTGTTAATTTCATAGTTTTTATAATTTTCCATTTAAATTGCTTTAAGATTTTCTCTTTTTAAGATGCTTTAAGATTTCTTCATTTTTTTTCGGCAATTTAGCATAAAATTATTTAAAATTGTTATGGCACAAAATTTTGTCAAATAAAAAAAACTATATGTTGTAAAACAAAAACAAAAAAAACATTACGAGCTCAAAATATGGGCTTGACAAATGTAGCCTCAAAAACTACAACAACAGCATAATGCTTAAATCGACAATTTTTCTTTATATAATAACAGCAATAAAAATAGAAGAATTCATATGAAAAATGCATGAAGCATTTATCTTTGAGACAACGGCAACAATTGCATACCAACAAC
Source organism: Dryomyza anilis (assembly GCA_951804985.1). Taxonomy (NCBI): domain Eukaryota; kingdom Metazoa; phylum Arthropoda; class Insecta; order Diptera; family Dryomyzidae; genus Dryomyza; species Dryomyza anilis. Next base: position 24,864,407 of record OX638131.1, read on the forward strand.
AACAACAACTATAATAAAACCATGCCAACTCCACCTTCAAATGAATGTTTGAATTTGTTGGGTTCTTTTGCCTAAAATTATTTGCAGCTTTAGGGGGTAAAAATAGAAAAACCAAAATAGAAACGTTATGCGCTTCTGCTGCACTTGAAGAATTTTCTATGAGTTATTAATATATCCTAATTTTGTACTCAACACAATCGGCATTCCATATATCATTTTTATTTATTTTGAGGGTGCTTAGTTTGACTGTATCGTTGATTATTTTATATAATTTTTTATTTTATAATTTATTTTTATATTTTTATATTTTTAATTTTTTTTATATATTTGGATTTTTTTTTTTAATTTTTTTTAAAGGAATTGATTAACTTTTAATTGTTAATTTGTGCATTGTTTCTTTTTGCTGATTATTTTATATAATAAATTCTATAAATTATTTTTATTTTTTTATTTTTTTTTCTTTCATTTATTTTTCAAAATGTTTAAAGATCTGCAGCATATAATTCACATCACTAATTTCAAAGTTTTTTTGTAATTTTTAATGTGTTTCTATTTTATTTTTATATTTTTTATTTTATTCTATTTATTTATTCTTTATTTGAAATATTTTATTATAAATTTTTATTTTTATTTATTTTTAATTTTTTTTTCTTTTTTTTTTCTTTCTATTTTCTAATTTATTAATTATTTTTTTATTTTTAATTTTTTTCTTTCATTTATTTCAAAATATTTAAGGATCTGCAGCATATAATTCACATCACTAATTTCGAAGTTTTTTTTTTAAATTTTTAATGTGTTTCTTTTTTATTATTTTTATTTTATTTTATTTATTCTTTATTTGAAATGTTTTTTTATAAATTGGTATCTTATTTTTTTTTAAATTTTTATTTTTATTTTTGTTTTAATTTTTTTTTTATTTTTTTTTTTTTCTATAAATTAAACTTATTTCAGTGTCACGTACCTCCATTTATTATAAAGTAAGCATGAAAATCTAACGGCAATTGTTGCCTGCCTGCAATTGTTGTTGGTTCTTTGTTTTTGTGTTGAATCGTTTTGTGCGAATGATTAACAGTCGTCGGTGCAACCGATCAGGCAGCAGCAACAACAGCAGGAGCAGCACCAGCAGAGGCATCCATAACCTAATGACAACTGTGCTGCATGGTTTGTTTGCGGCAGAGGCCGGGCCTGGCCTAAAAGTTGCCTTAAAGTGGGGGAAATTTGGAACTGTGCAAGGTTCGTCGGTACCATCTTCGTTTGTTGCTGCTCCTTGCCTTGGGGCAAATGTATTAAAAAAATAACAAAAAAAAAACTCAAAGAATGTGTGCAAAATTTTCTTTTCTATTTTTTCTTTTGGACAAAAACTTTTTGTTGGTTTTCCTTAATTTTTTCGCTTTTGTTTGTTTTTTTTAACATAGTTTTTGTGTAGGTTTCCGAAATTGTTGTAGCAATTTTTGTGTAGAGGGGGCGGTTTGATGAGGTATGTGCTGTTGTTTGTGCAGTATGTTGTTGCGAGGTGCTGCCTGTGTGATGTTACGAGTTACATGTGGATTGTATTAGGCTATGAGTTATTGAAAATATCATTGTGCAAAGTGGTGGTACTATTTCATAAAAAGAGTGGTAAAATTTAACATAATTTGAGAACACCTTTTTGAACGCTAGTTAAAAAGTTCATTAGGCGATATTTCGAAAACCTGTAGATAGCAAAATTTTTAAAGCAAATTTTCGGAATTAGCGTGGCATAGTAAATAATACAAAAACTGCGAACATTTTTTTCTCATTTTGTGTGTAGTGCTATTGTTTAAAACATTTAATTAACGTTTCGAGAATTTATTTTACTGTAACCTAAATGCAACCATAATGCAACAGAAATCGGAACATTGCCTCAAGCATTTAAGCACGTTCTAGGCAACATTATCACACTGTAACACCACAATGCAACCTTTAAGCAACTTCTAATTTGAACTCATTAAATTAACGTTTCAAGAATTTATTTTAATGTAACCGAAATGCAACCAAAATGAAACAGAATTCGGAACATTGCCTCAAGCATTTAAGCACGTTCTAGGCAACTTTATCGCACTGCAACACCACAATGCAACCTTTAAGCAACTTCTAATTTGAACTCATTAAATTAACGTTTCAAGAATTTATTTTAATGTAACCGAAATGCAACCATAATGCAACAAAATTCAGAAAAACGTCCCAAGTATTTAAGCACGTTTTAGGCAACTTCATCGCACTGTAACACCACAATGCAACCTTTAAGCAACTTCTAATTTGAACTCATTAAATTAACGTTTCGAGAATTTATTTTACTGTAACCGAAATGCAACCATAATGCAACAGAAATCGGAACATTGCCTCAAGCATTTAAGCACGTTCTAGGCAACATTATCGCACTGTAACACCACAATGCAACCTTTAAGCAACTTCTAATTTGAACTCATTAAATTAACGTTTCAAGAATTTATTTTAATGTAACCGAAATGCAACCATAATGCAACAAAATTCAGAACAACGTCCCAAGTATTTAAGCACGTTTTAGGCAACTTTATCGCACTGTAATACCACAATGCAACCATTATGCAACTTCTAATTTGAACTACTAGGCAAGCGACTATTCTAAGCAATACATCGCAGTTTTATAAAATAGCCCCTCTACTTTTTTTAGACATTTTAAGTCAGGAAGTGGCATCCCTGCCATGACAAATGTGCCGCAACTATCAATTTGGTTTGTGCCATTTTAAGATGTGTAGAGTATATGTGGTGACTCTAGCGCATAACCTCAATTACAGTTAAAAGCCTCATCATCATCGTCAGCAGCAGCATCATTGCCAGCGCCGACAACAAGACCCATGTTTGCCCACTCCTTGGAATTACTAGAAATAAAAAAAAAAACGAACTCAACAAAATGAGGACAATGGTCAGCAAAGACAACAACAATTGCAATTACGAGTGTGCACTTATATCAAAACGAAAAAAAAACAAAAAAATATGAAATGCCATAAATTAAAGAAATATATTTTTTTCAACACGTAGCATTTGTTTTGCTGAACTCTGAGGTCAAACGTAAAAAGTAGCAAAACTAGACACGCCAAGCTGGCAACCCTAAAACTAGGCAAGTTTGCACATTTGGTCATTTGCACATAATACACAACGTACGCTGTTTGCATTAAATCAATGCGTTAACAAAAAATTATTGACTACAATTTTAGTGAACAAAAAAATTTAAAACAAAACAAAAAACTTTTTTTTTAGTGCGTATGACTTACGACGCGCTTGATTTGTGCAGCGTGAAACAGCAGCCCGCTGTGCTTTTGAACAAAAGCCGCTGCTGTTACGCGCCACAAACCACAAAATGTCTGAAAAAATAAAATAAACAGCAGCAGCTGTTATGAGCTGCCACAGCGAAATGTTGCAAGTACGCTTAGTCATATATTTTTTTTATTGATACAAAACAAAGCATTTAGCACACAATTTATCGAGACAAAATTATTCGCAAAGATATATTAAAATCATTTATAAAAATCGCACTTTTTGCCTTTCTCCTTTCCTTGGCTGCAACTTTTGTGGTTACGCATTGCGCTCATAATAATACTAAATAAATATAGACACTCTGAACGTCGGCTACTGGCGGAAAATCTATGAGGAAAAATCAATATTTGCAAGGCAAAAAATGCGGTGTGTGTGTGAACTGAAAAAGTTAAACAAAAAAGAAACAATTAAATATAAATAATGCTTTTTGTGATGCTGCTGCTGGTTGCGCTAATGCGTCACATGCTGTGAGCTTTTGTGTTTTTTGAAATTTTACATTACATTTTTTTAAGTTTTTTATTTTTTATTTTTATATTTTTATATTTTTATATTTTTATATTTTTATATTTTTATATTTTTATATTTTTATATTTTTATATTTTTATATTTTTATATTTTTATATTTTTATATTTTTATATTTTTATATTTTTATATTTTTATATTTTTATATTTTTATATTTTTATATTTTTATATTTTTATATTTTTATATTTTTATATTTTTATATTTTTATATTTTTATATTTTTATATTTTTATATTTTTATATTTTTATATTTTTATATTTTTATATTTTTATATTTTTATATTTTTATATTTTTATATTTTTATATTTTTATATTTTTATATTTTTATATTTTTATATTTTTATATTTTTATATTTTTATATTTTTATATTTTTATATTTTTATATTTTTATATTTTTATATTTTTATATTTTTATATTTTTATATTTTTATATTTTTATATTTTTATATTTTTATATTTTTATATTTTTATATTTTTATATTTTTATATTTTTATATTTTTATATTTTTATATTTTTATATTTTTATATTTTTATATTTTTATATTTTTAAATTTTTATATTTTTATATTTATATATTTATATATTTTTATATAAATATAAGTAGCAAACCACCTTCATTAAATCAAAAGACTGCAGCAACGAACGCGCTAACAAGCCACGAGTTTGCGTCTTAAGTTTTTATCAACTAAAGCAACATTTTCGCTAAATTTACTTTTACTTGTGTTTTTCTCACTAATCTCGCAATTAAAACACTAAATTTTGATTTTAATTATGTTTATCAACAAATTTTCATCAGCAACTTAATTAAGGCGAAAAATGCGACTGCGCAATTGTCAACTTTCTTTGTCAAATTTGGTAACAATTGATTTAATTTTTTTGTTTTATTTTAATTGAAATTAAAATTTTGCTTGATTTTATTATTAATTTCATCACACCGACTGTTGCTGTCACGACATTCAACTGAGGCTGCCGCTGCTGCTCCCACACACACGCCTTCAGCGCCATAATAAGCGACAACTCATTCAGGCGCGCGCGCTTATCGCACCGCAAGCAATCGCGCATTAATCGCATATGCGATTAAAACCAAAAAAATTAAATAAAAATTGTGATTTTGCAAAAATTCAAATTAATAAAAATAAATCCACATTTACTACAGTTGGTCGCCTACAGAGCGACGTGAAGTGAAATGGAAAGTTGATGTTGCTGTTGCTATTTCTGTTTGTTGGCAGCCAAACGAATGCAATTCGTTGCTGCGATACCGTTGCTGTTTGCTGCCAACGTTTATGTGCAATTATGCTTTCATGTTGTTGTTTTTGTTGTTGTTAATACTGATGCTCATAATGTTTGCCATAATTTCATAGTTATTTGGTGTTGCAGTTGGAAAAAAATACTATTAATATTATGGGATATAATTTTGCATTTAAATGTTTTAATACTTTAATTATGAGTTGTGATTTTAGTATTAAAAAATAATTCTATTTAATTTATGGTATTGTTTTTAATTTCTATAAAATTAGGTTATCGAATTTATTGAATGCGTTTTTCTATTCGCATTCATGTTGTAATGCCATAGGATTTATGGTATTGATATGTTCGATCCTATTAATTTCAATGTTTTGAAATCATTGATTTGCTATTCTTTCTTATGAAGTTTATATTGAAAACAATTAGATGTTTCTGTAATACAGTTGAAATAAAATATTATTAATATTATTGTTTAAATACTATTGAAGTTATAGTGCTTTTACTATTGTATATTCAAATAATTTTAGCATACTAATGTTTTTTTTTTGGTTTATTTTCATTATTTTTTATATACTATTCAATTTTTTGTATCGATATTATTTATTCGTTTTTAATAAGAATTAAATACGATTATCGTTTTCAAGATCATACTGGCTCTGCAAAATAAGTCCCAAACTGAAGTACGAAACAACACCCCCCAAAAATTAAACAAATGAAATCACATCGCATAAAAAAGCGATATATTTATTTTTTTAATAAATAATATCTTCAAATAATGGAAAATAAAATCAAATCATTAGAAGTATTTTTACATTTATTATTTATTTATATATGTAACGACATAAAGTCCCTTTTTTGAATATGAAATAAAGTTTCATAATACAAAATAACATCCAAAATAGTAGGGTTGTTGTTTTTTGATATACTTTACGTGTTTTATTTCGTTTCTTAGTTTGGGGCTTTATTTTATGGTGTCTTATTTTACAAACAGGTCGTACTTTTTGTTCATTATTATTATTTTGTTGTCATATTATTGAATTACTAGTATTGTGTTCAATAATTTTTACTATTGAAAACTAAATTGCTATTTGAATTTAAAGTATTAGTTTCATCGTTTTGGATTACTCTTTTTAATAGTAAAACTTAATATTTAAAAGTATTTGCTATTTATTTTATAGTTTCAATATTAATGAATTAATAGTACTGAATATAGTATAGATTTATAGTATAGATTTTTTATATTTCACTGGTTTATCTATTTAATACTATTGAATTAAAAGTTTACAATTCATTCTGTATATTTTAAGATATTAATTGATTTATTTGATTTAATACTATTGCATTAATAGTATTGAATTATTTATGGTATATGTATTTATATTTATTGTTATCTATTTAACTATATATTTAATACAATTGTATAAATAGGTCCTAATAGTACATTGTAGCCGCGATAACTCAGTTGTTAGTGCGTTGGACTGCGAGCCGAAAGGTCCCCGGTTCAAGCCTGGACTGGGGCTAACAACATCTTTTCGTAGAAACATTTTTCTATACCGCGCTACCTCTCGTCAGTAAATGGCAAACCTACGAGAGTAAAACCATTGCCTATGAAAAGCTCTCACCCGCCGATCGAATTCGGCAATAAACTGTAGGTCCCACCACTTTGAGTACAAATATAACACGCACAGCTCAAAATGGTGAGCGAGCTCGGCCGATGTTCTATACAGGACTGTAGCGCCAAACTATTATTATATTAATAGTACATGTCTTAATTAATAGTTCTTACTATTTTTTACTACTATTGAATTAATAGTATCATTTGGTTTAATGTATAATTAATAATTATCTATTGACATTATTATTGATAATGATCTATTATTTAAATTGTTTCTCATTTTATATAAATATTTTTATACTATTAAATGTATTGTATGTATCGTAATATAATATTTGCTATTTGTATAATGATTTCAGTACTAATGAATTAATAGTATTGATTACATTCTTTATAGTATAGATGTAAAATTTAATACTATAAAATTAATAGTTTAAAATTCATTCCATATGTTTTAATATTTTAATTGTTTATTCTTTAATATTTTATACAGATCTAATACTAATAACTTAATTGTATTGAATTCATTATTTATAGTATATGTGTTAATATTTTATTAGTATTATCTATTTAATTATATATGTAATACTATTGTATTAATAGTATATTATTCATTTTAAATGGTATAGGTCTAAACAAACAGTTCTTACTATTTTATACTACCATTAAATTAACAGTATCATTTACAATAATGTATAACATTGATATGTAATAAGATTTGAGTTCTTTTCTCATATTTATATAATAGTTTTAGTACTATTGAATGTATGTTATGGCTCAAACTAAATAATATTACTTGATTATATATTTGAGAAGTATTTCCTATTTGTATAATTATTTCAATACTAATGAATTAATAGTATTGCTTACATTCTTTATAGTATAGATGTAATATTTAATACTATAAAATTAATAGTTTAAACTTCATTCCATATGTTTTAATATTTTAATTGTTTATTCTTTAATATTTTACACAGATCTAATACTATTAACTTAATTGTATTGAATTCACTATTTATAGTATGGGTGTTAATATTTGATTAGTATTTTTTATTTAATTATATATGTAATACTATTGTATTAATAGTATATTATTCATTTTAAATGGTATAGGTCTAAACAAACAGTTCTTACTATTTTATACTACCATTAAATTAACAGTATCATTTACAATAATGTATAACATTGATAAGTTATAAGATTTGAGTTCTTTTCTCATATTTATATAATAGTTTTAGTACTATTGAATGTATATTATGGCTCAAACTAAACAGAACGTAAAAACTATTGTTTCATTTGAAAAGTAAAGAGTACTGCGCCGTTTAAAATTAATAGTCGCACTATTAAATTTTGTATTTTCGCCGTGTTTTACCACATCTTGCTGTGTTATTGCTATTATTACTATTGTTGTTGTTGACTACGTGTGTCACAGGCGACTGCATGAAATTTGAAATTGAAATTCAATTTAATTGGGTTCAATGTATATGCTGCTGATGCTGTTGTTGTTGTTGAAACTATTATTGTTGCTGCTGCCGTTGTTTCCCACCCACAAGGGCTGCATTGTTTTTGTTGTTAGAGCTGTTTCCGCTTTTGTAATTGCTGTAAGTGTTTTATTTTTTTGGTTTTCTTGTTTTTGCTTGTCATGTGTTGAGCATGAAATCAATTTTCCATAATTTTTAACTTTTCTTTCATTTTTTTTTATTATTATTTTTATTGTTTCTTATATCAAATATGTAACTGACTAAAATGTCAGTTTCGTGCTGGCAACTAAAAGAGGAAAAAACATGAAAATTATTTAACTTGAAATTTGTTCGGTTGCTGTGATGTGATTGAGGAAGTTTTGTGCGCAATATGGCATCAATTGAAGTTTAATAAAATTGAGATGCATTGTAATTGAATTTTATTGAATCGTTGTGAAAAAATATTTTGTTTTTTGATTTTTTTGTAGAAATGTGGGAGATTTTAAATTGATGTTGAATTTAAAAAGATTTAATTGTAATAAATAATTATGATTAATACAATAATACAAAGTTAATTAAGTTTTAAATATATATAAAAATAGAGATGCTTATTATATCTGTGGTTATAAAGTAAATTTTAATTTATCGAGCTTCTTTTCAAATTTATATTTTATCGAAATTCAAATATTTGACTGCATTCATATCACTTGAATGTTTTTGATAGATAAAGGTGAATTTTGTATTGAAAAATCAAATTTTGGAAGAAACAAAAATAAATTTGAATAAGATTTCGTTTGGATTATAATTTTTTCTATATATACTAATATATTTTTTTCTCATCTTTTCCCATTTTATATTTTACACTCCACTGCATTAATAGGTTTTTTTCGCAACTTTTTTTTTTGTTGCAACGTATCCTCGTTGTAGCCGCTAAGCTCTCGCCGCAAATAATCCTCGGCAAATAAAGTGGTTTTGTCTGCAAATGCGTTTATTTATGGCGTGCAATAAAAATTCCATTCTTGTCGCTACTGAAAAACCAAACCAACCAATATGTGGACTTAAGCGCTACAAACATGGAGCCAGCCAGCTCTATGTGGGTCTTTTATGCTTTTTTTTTATTTTGCTTATCTGTTTGCATTTCCATTTTTATTTTTAACTATTTTTGGCCTATGAACCTAAAAATAATGCAAACAATAAAAGAAGGCAACAATTTTACATTGAGGGCCTTAGGCTAAAATTTATTACACTGATTTTTGTTGCTGTTTCGCTTGAAGCCAGCCAAAAGCCTTGGGGTTAAATGTGGCAATAGATCAATATTGAAAAGTTGGATTTTCGTTTTTGGCGCGTAATCTATTCGAAGTTATTAAAGCATGAAGTTTAGTTGGAGATTTTAGATTTTGCAATTAGTTGGAAATTTAAAATAATTATTTGAAAAATAAAAAAATGGAACAGTAAACATTGTAAAGAGTGGCAGTTTTGGTTTGACAAATTATAAATTTTAATATTTTAATTGAAGCATAATATATTTTTTTCAATCTACCAATTTAAATATTTCCAAATACCTTCAAATATCAAAATTTCTAAATCAATTTTTTATTTATTAATTTTAACTTTTTAAAGTATACTTTTAGCAGTTTTAGTATTTTTCTTTTACTTTTTATTTAATTTTATCAAAATTTGTTCTCATTTTCTGCTGTCAAAGTGTCTGAAACAAGTTCGTGTCTGCAGTCTTTTGTTTGCGATCTGTGTTCCGTGTTTTGCTTCGATGGCGCACTTTCGACAACTCAACTTTGCTGTGGCATTATGGATGCAACAACAACAAGAATAACAACAACATTATTATTACAAGAACAACAACAAAACTAGAGGTACAACATCTAGTCGAAAACCATTCATTAACATCCCCCAAAGCAACTTTTGAGCAAAAATTCTTCGTTGCACTGCTTGAACCTGACAATTGAAAATTTTTGCATAAAAATCTATCTTTTTTCGAAATTTTTCATATTTTTTCACTTTTATATTTTTATTTTTTTTTGTTGGTCAGTCTACAGCCTGATATTAATGCTCACTGCTGTTCAGGCAGCGTTGCCAGCTTCTTGCTTTTTGCAGCCACGAGCGAGAATCATAGTGAGCCGCGATAGGCATCACCATTTGCAAAAAACTTATTGTAAAATGCAAAAAAATAAAAAAACTACTAGAACTACAAAATAAATTATAGACTTTGGCTGCAAAAGCTGTTTTTTCACGCCTTTGCCTCGAAGTGCTAAAAAGAGTAGAATAAAAATATAAAAATTTAAAATATAAAAATATAAAAATATAAAAATATAAAAATATAAAAATATAAAAATATAAAAATATAAAAATATAAAAATATAAAAATATAAAAATATAAAAATATAAAAATATAAAAATATAAAAATATAAAAATATAAAAATATAAAAATATAAAAATATAAAAATATAAAAATATAAAAATATAAAAATATAAAAATATAAAAATATAAAAATATAAAAATATAAAAATATAAAAATATAAAAATATAAAAATATAAAAATATAAAAATATAAAAATATAAAAATATAAAAATATAAAAATATAAAAATATAAAAATATAAAAATATAAAAATATAAAAATATAAAAATATAAAAATATAAAAATATAAAAATATAAAAATATAAAAATATAAAAATATAAAAATATAAAAATATAAAAATATAAAAATATAAAAATATAAAAATATAAAAATATAAAAATATAAAAATATAAAAATATAAAAATATAAAAATATAAAAATATAAAAATATAAAAATATAAAAATATAAAAATATAAAAATATAAAAATATAAAAATATAAAAATATAAAAATATAAAAATATAAAAATATAAAAATATAAAAATATAAAAATATAAAAATATAAAAATATAAAAATATAAAAATATAAAAATATAAAAATATAAAAATATAAAAATATAAAAATATAAAAATATAAAAATATAAAAATATAAAAATATAAAAATATAAAAATATAAAAATATAAAAATATAAAAATATAAAAATATAAAAATATAAAAATATAAAAATATAAAAATATAAAAATATAAAAATATAAAAATATAAAAATATAAAAATATAAAAATATAAAAATATAAAAATATAAAAATATAAAAATATAAAAATATAAAAATATAAAAATATAAAAATATAAAAATATAAAAATATAAAAATATAAAAATATAAAAATATAAAAATATAAAAATATAAAAATATAAAAATATAAAAATATAAAAATATAAAAATATAAAAATATAAAAATATAAAAATATAAAAATATAAAAATATAAAAATATAAAAATATAAAAATATAAAAATATAAAAATATAAAAATATAAAAATATAAAAATATAAAAATATAAAAATATAAAAATATAAAAATATAAAAATATAAAAATATAAAAATATAAAAATATAAAAATATAAAAATATAAAAATATAAAAATATAAAAATATAAAAATATAAAAATATAAAAATATAAAAATATAAAAATATAAAAATACAAACAAATATAAAAATATAAAAATATAAAAATATAAAAATATAAAAATATAAAAATATAAAAATATAAAAATGTAAAAAAAAACAAATCCACAGTACGAGCGAAAGTTGCTAGATGCAAAATAAAAAATAAAAGAAAAATCACAAAAATCTTTAAAGCGATCTCTTTGTGCCACTTGGCTCCCCCTGCCACGTTGCCAACACGATCAACACCTTTCGCCACCCTATCAGGCAGGGTAGAGCAAGGCATTGAAGCCATATCAAATAACTGCGCCGCACAATTTGACGCCAGAGGGTGTTAAATGCGCAGCATGGCGTTTGCTACTTTTTATGTTGCTCGATGCACGTTGCTGTTTGTGTTGGCAACACTTTTTCTAGTTGGTTGTTGTTTTGTTGCATTGCAGTTACCTTTGTGCTGCCTATTTGCATAAACGTGATTTTTGTTTAAAAATGTTATTTCTATTTTTTTTTTGTTTAATAAAATCATAATTTTTACTGCTTTTTATATGGCGGCGGCAGACTTTTGCAAGTGAATGTAAAGGAATTATTATTAGTTGCAATGTTTTTTGTAATTTTTTTTTGTTGTTGCATGTTCTTTGTGTATTTGCAATTTTATTTGTCTACCAATATGAAATTCAAATTCAAGTTGCCGTTAGTCAAAAATCGTTTACATTAAATATGCGAAAAACATTTAAGAAAACTGCTGAAAGCATTTCTTTATATCTTCTGCAGTTGCATATAAAATAGAAGAAACAAAATAAAAGAAAGAAATTAAAATAAAATTCAGAAATACAAATAAAAATGAGGAATAATAATAATAAAATAGAGGAAAAATGATTAGGAAGTAGCAACAGAAAAAAAAACTTTCTAATGGTCTGGCAAGGAACTAATTTTGTATGCAGCAGTCGGGCAATTTTTTAGTGTTTTGCCGAAGATCGTAGTCGGTTATGCGATAAAACAATATAAAAAGATTTAATTGATTTATTTCAATTTATTCTAAAATATGCCAGAAGTAAAATCTTACTGTACAGATAACTTGCAAAAGCATAATGTCCAAGGAAGGGCCTATCTTGTATCAGCTTAAAAAAAAGTATACAATGCTGTAAATTGTGATAGAAAATAGTTTGTGGTAATCTTTGATATATAATTTAATAAATCAAATATCAAGAAGGTAATTTCTTGTTATGAGAAACTTTTAATTATTTAAACTTTTTTAATATTGAACATTTTTATTGGTGTTGTTAACTTTTTTTAAATTAAACATTTGCAATTATTTTCCTTCAATGATCGATTTATTTTGCAAGAAAATTTTATATTTTATATTTTGATCAAGAATCAAGAAATATATATTCTGATGTTAAGTAGTAAAGTTTAAAAATTTAGAATTTTTTTTCTCTTAGTTTTGAATGAAGAAATATGATGTTTTAGAATTAAGAAAATTGTTTCTTGTATTGTTTGTATTCATAACATCATTAGTAGAATTAAGAAATTGTTTTCTTATTTACATTTGGAATGGTGCAATAGCAAACATAGAAGAAAATGTGATTTAAAATATTTTTGCAAGTATGTAGTTGGTTTCTCAAGTCTTCTTTACATTTATGTTAAAAAATATATTAAAAAAAATATTAAAAACAAATATTAGACGTATTTTGTTTCATCAACATCTAAAAGCATTTCTATAAATTTGTAAAAACATATTAATAGAAGAGATTAAAAATCGTCTTTTATTTTTAATTTAAAACAACACAAACTATAACATTTTGTACTAATATATTTTTAAAATCATTGTCTTAATTTGCTTTTATATTATTTTTTTTATAAATTCACCCTACTCCACAACATTCGAAAAAAGGGAATTTTCAATTATATTGCAACAGGTTTGAGCGCAAAATAAATAATCTGAAAAAACCAGCCTCCAAAAAAATGCGCATATATTAAAACATCATAAAAATAATTAGGCAGATATGTAACTTTTTACATTTGCTATGGTTTTCAAATGCAATAATTAAAAATTAAATATATATTCAACAAATAACAAAAAAATTTTACGACGTGTTTTAAAGAGCTGCATGGGCGGAAATGATCTTTATTGGCGCCCAACGAACTCGAACTCGTTAATACGAAACTGACTTTTAGTTAATATTTTTAATTTGCATTTTGTCGTAAAATTTTAAAATATTCTATCATTATTTAAAATGCAAACAAAGTTTTATTAGTTTATTTAGATAGTTGTCGAAAAAGTATCAAGTTTTTATAGTGCGTTAATTTTTTAAATAAACTTAACAAGTATGGTTTATTTATGTTAATATTTATTATTTCATTTTTATGTTTTAATATTTTTTGTATTCATTTAAATTATTCCAAATTCAACAGTCTACTTTAAAGGATAAGCTTACTATAAAAATGACAAGTATTTGATATAAAGGTGCGTTCTTGTGACGATTTATGTTTAGTATGGAAATATTTTAAAAGGTTTTCATTTTTAAGATATGAATTTGGAGCATTAATCACTAATTTTAATGGCCTTTGAAAGAATATTCAATTTTCAACAGTCTCATTCAAAATTTTGTATTTAATTTAATTAGTGATATTATTTTATTGAAAAATATATATATTAATTGGTCGATTCATTGTTTTATTAAAATTTGAAATTATTAAATTATATATTGTTTTTTTTTATTTATTTTTTTATATTCATTAATTTATTAATTTATTAATTTATTAATTTATTAATTTATTAATTTATTAATTTATTAATTTATTAATTTATTAATTTATTAATTTATTAATTTATTAATTTATTAATTTATTAATTTATTAATTTATTAATTTATTAATTTATTAATTTATTAATTTATTAATTTATTAATTTATTAATTTATTAATTTATTAATTTATTAATTTATTAATTTATTAATTTATTAATTTATTAATTTATTAATTTATTAATTTATTAATTTATTAATTTATTAATTTATTAATTTATTAATTTATTAATTTATTAATTTATTAATTTATTAATTTATTAATTTATTAATTTATTAATTTATTAATTTATTAATTTATTATTTATTAATTTATTAATTTATTAATTTATTAATTTATTAATTTATTAATTTATTAATTTATTAATTTATTAATTTATTAATTTATTAATTTATTAATTTATTAATTTATTTATTTATTAATTTATTAATTTATTAATTTATTAATTTATTAATTTATTAATTTATTAATTTATTAATTTATTAATTTATTAATTTATTAATTTATTAATTTATTAATTTATTAATTTATTAACTTATTAATTTATTAATTTATTAATTTATTAATTTATTAATTTATTAATTTATTAATTTATTAATTTATTAATTTATTAATTTATTAATTTATTAATTTATTAATTTATTAATTTATTAATTTATTAATTTATTAATTTATTAATTTATTAATTTATTAATTTATTAATTTATTAATTTATTAATTTATTAATTTATTAATTTATTAATTTATTAATTTATTAATTTATTAATTTATTAATTTATTAATTTATTAATTTATTAATTTATTAATTTATTAATTTATTAATTTATTAATTTATTAATTTATTAATTTATTAATTTATTAATTTATTAATTTATTAATTTATTAATTTATTAATTTATTAATTTATTAATTTATTAATTTATTAATTTATTAATTTATTAATTTATTAATTTATTAATTTATTAATTTATTAATTTATTAATTTATTAACTTATTAATTTATTAATTTATTAATTTATTAATTTATTAATTTATTAATTTATTAATTTATTAATTTATTAATTTATTAATTTATTAATTTATTAATTTATTAATTTATTAATTTATTAATTTATTAATTTATTAATTTATTAATTTATTAATTTATTAATTTATTAATTTATTAATTTATTAATTTATTAATTTATTAATTTATTAATTTATTAATTTATTAATTTATTAATTTATTAATTTATTAATTTATTAATTTATTAATTTATTAATTTATTAATTTATTAATTTATTAATTTATTAATTTATTAATTTATTAATTTATTAATTTATTAATTTATTAATTTATTAATTTATTAATTTATTAATTTATTAATTTATTAATTTATTAATTTATTAATTTATTAATTTATTAATTTATTAATTTATTAATTTATTAATTTATTAATTTATTAATTTATTAATTTATTAATTTATTAATTTATTAATTTATTAATTTATTAATTTATTAATTTATTAATTTATTAATTTATTAATTTATTAATTTATTAATTTATTAATTTATTAATTTATTAATTTATTAATTTATTAATTTATTAATTTATTAATTTATTAATTTATTAATTTATTAATTTATTAATTTATTAATTTATTAATTTATTAATTTATTAATTTATTAATTTATTAATTTATTAATTTATTAATTTATTAATTTATTAATTTATTAATTTATTAATTTATTAATTTATTAATTTATTAATTTATTAATTTATTAATTTATTAATTTATTAATTTATTAATTTATTAATTTATTAATTTATTAATTTATTAATTTATTAATTTATTAATTTATTAATTTATTAATTTATTAATTTATTAATTTATTAATTTATTAATTTATTAATTTATTAATTTATTAATTTATTAATTTATTAATTTATTAATTTATTAATTTATTAATTTATTAATTTATTAATTTATTAATTTATTAATTTATTAATTTATTAATTTATTAATTTATTAATTTATTAATTTATTAATTTATTAATTTATTAATTTATTAATTTATTAATTTATTAATTTATTAATTTATTAATTTATTAATTTATTAATTTATTAATTTATTAATTTATTAATTTATTAATTTATTAATTTATTAATTTATTAATTTATTAATTTATTAATTTATTAATTTATTAATTTATTAATTTATTAATTTATTAATTTATTCATATGTATGACGAATTGTAACACAAAAGAATGCAATGTTATTTTTTTTTAAATCGGCCTAAAAGCATGCTTCGCTTTTAGTGTGATCCTACAAGAATTTCAATTAAACAGCATTTTTACTGTAACGCACTTTTTATTTATTTTTTATATTATTTTATTTATTTTTTAATTTCCATCTAAATTCCAGCTATAAAATTGCGTTTGCGAGCGTCACCATTTGGTTGGCAGTTGCGGCCAACTTAACGCGCGGCGCTGCCCACTTAAATCGAGCAGCACATTAAGTGCTGCCAAGCGCAACACTTGTTAATTGCTTTTAACTGCTCACTCTGTTGCTGATGCTGGATGTTGCTTCATTTTTCTATTTTTATTTTATTGTTGCAACCTGTGGTCACAGCACCTTCGAATGCTTAATTTTTTGCACCAACGTAACGTCTGGTGCTGCAATGAGATCATCTAGCATTAAAACGAGAGCCAGCAGCAAAAGCAACAGTGGCAGCAGCATCAGCAATAAGAACTGCAACATTAAAAGCAGCAAGAACTATGCACAGCAACATCAGCAGCAGCAGCAGCAGCAATCGTCGCATCAGTTGCTCGTCGCGGCTCGTCTAGGACTTCGTCGGTCGTTAATTTCTTTGCATTCAATTTTATATGTGTTGCTGCTTGTTGTAGCCGTTGTTGTTGTTGTTCTTAGTTTTGTTTTCTGTGGCATTCTAGCAACACATTTGCGGCAACTTGTTCTGTGTTGCTGCTTTTATTTTATTTTATTTCATTTGCTTTGATTTTATTTTCGCCTTTTTAATTTATAACCCTAGCTATTGAACCTATAGACGGACTTTTATTTTTTATTTATTTATTTTTTTTTTAATGAGCCTTTTGTAGGTTTTAAAAGGATTTTAGCAGAGCACAAGATGAATGACTTTCCATTTTAAGTGACATTTTGCTAAAAACAACAACAAGAACAACAACATCAGCAACAACTTAAATCAAGCAAGCAGCATAATTTACACTACGAAAGAACAACAACAACATCTTGTTGAGTTTTGTTGCTGGTTTCATTCTTTTTGGCGCGTATATTGCATCAACTAGTTGTTGTTGTTGCAGCTTCTTTTGTTATTGCTGGTTTTCTTGTAGCTACATTTCTTGTTGCTGTTGCTGTCTTCGTTGTTGTTGCTGTGTTAAGTTGCTTCTTAATAGCTTAACATTTAGTTGAGGCATTGTTGCACATGCTGCGCATAGTGTCTTGTGGCACACTTACTGATAAGCGCTGTTCTGACTCTTTCTTGAGTGTTTTTGAAAAGTAGAACAACAACAACAAAAATTAAAATGATATAAAATGCATGAAATTTTATTGTATAAATTAATTTTTATCATTTATTTATTTGTTTCATTTCAATATTTTATATATAAATCATTACAACAAATGTTTCGCTTTAAATAGATTTTCATTTTCTTGCGTTTGTAAGATTCAAACAAAAAAAATATTGGGTAGACTGGGGTAAAGTGGGAAACATTTTCATCTGCCTTTAAAAAAAATATATTTAATATTACATAATAAACTTAACATAATAATATTAACTTAAAAAATTGTATTGACTTTCATTATTAATTAACTTTTAGGCGTTCTTTTCAAAACCGCTTATTTTTGAACCTCTTGAAAAAGCCTGGGGTATTGTGGGAAATGTTAAAACTTTAACAAACAGGCAAATAATTTGTTATGTCTGTATTATTACATATATATTTACAACATAAACAATTTAAATATATTCGGAATATATAAAAAATATGAATGTAATGCACAAAAAAATGATTTATGATAATACAAAAAATGAATGTTGAGGAAAAATAGTGAATATTCATAAATATCTACACTCAGAAAACAATACTATAAAATCAATAGTTTTTTGCTATTAAAATTAGTCAATAGGATAAATTATTATGTTAATGGGTAAATACCATTAAATACTACAACATACTATTAAATACTATTAATTTGTTTTTGTGTTTATATAAAAATATTTATTTTTTGTATACTATTGAATCAATAATTATCCTATTAACCCATTTGAATAGGATTTTTTTCTGAGTGTACCAGAAATAATATATTAAAATTGAAAATTTTTCCAATTATTCCTCTTCCATTAGAATTGCTTAAATGATATTTCAAATTTTCCCAAAAAAAAAAAAATGTTCCCACATTACTCCAACCAATAACGCAATTTTTACTTAGCTAAGTGTCATCTAAAGGGTTTTTCAATAAGAGCGCTACAAAAGTTTTTTTCAAGGGTTTTACAACAGGGACGCTACAAAAGTAGAGGGACAGCAAACAACGCCATATTTCTTGCCGCTCTTTTGACATTTCTCTTCAGTAAGGTTTGCCATTTCATGATGGAAAGATATACGAGCCAACAACGAGTCGAAATTATTAAAATTTACTACCGAAATTCGAATTCGTATATCTTTCCATCATGGCAAACCTTAGCGAAGAGAAATGTCAAAAGAGCGTCAAGAATTATGACGTCCTTTGCTGTCCTTGTCATTCTACTTTTGTAGCGTCCCTGTTGAAAAACCCTTGAATAAAACTTTTGTAGCGCTCTTATTGAAAAACCCTTTACACCAAATTGAATTGCACACTGTTAATGGATAGTGGTCAAATGGAAGTGTACCGGCTTTGCATTCTAAAGGAAGAGAGTTCAATTCACCGCCCGCGCAAAAGTAAAAATCTTGTGTCCCTGGTAAAAACCCTTTACGTTAATTATGTATTTTGGTATTTTTATAGAGAAGTAAGATACGCTAATTTTATATATACTTATTTCATTTAAAACGATCAAATTTCAAACTTTTTTCAACACATTTTTTTCACTTGTTCTCGAAAAGCATTAAGAAGTCAGTTAAAATCGTAGATGAAAAGGTAGATGCCATATTAAGTAACACGTGTCAGTTGTTATTTTTGTTTAAAAATGCAATAACTTAAAAAAAATTGCAATTTTCTACATTACGCCATTTCCCACTTTACCCAAGTTTGCAATATACTCAAAATTTGTATCAACCGCAGAGTTTTTAGATACATTTTTATTAGTTTTATAATTGCTATTTTTGAATATGGAAAAATATTGCTGTGAAATTGCAGATGTTTTGGCAACAATTTAATAAAAAAAAAACCGCAACAATTAATAAAAAAAATAAAACTACAAATGCAACTACATCAAAAATAAAAAAAATCTATAAAAATAAAAAATCAATAACAGAAATTGCAGCAATAATAGCAGGAGCATTCATTGCATTTACCATGTACAACAAAATAAAATAAAAAAAATAAAACAAAAATAAAAATTAAAATAAAAAACATTTTCATGTTGCAAGTTCAAGTTGTTTGCAACATTTTCACAACGATTGTCGTTGCTGCTGTAGCTGATGTCGTCGCTACTTTTCTTGCTGCTGCTGTTACTGTTGTTACTGCTGTTGCTGCCAATGAGAACGAAAAGCCAGACGGCGTCAAGCGCTGTGGTTGTTTTAAATTGATTTATTATATCAATAAATGGTAATTGAAAAACTCTGTTTAATTAATCACTTAAAAGCCTTAATTTGCAGTTTGCAGGCTTTTAAAGCTGTTTTACGGCTTTGTTGCCGTTGCCGTTGTTGCTGCTGCTTTTGATGCTGCTACCTTCGCCTTGATGCTGCTCTTGTTGTTGTTGTTGTTCCTGTCGGTTTTGTATGTGACTTGCGTGGCAACAACAAAGACACCAAAAGACGGCAATGAATGCAACAAAGAATAAAAAAATAACAAAAAAATATTGAAAAGTAAAAACAGCAGCCAACTATTTCGTTAATTAAGACGCCGTAACTAAAATAAAATTTGAAAGAAAAAAAAAAAAGAAAAAAAAATATAAATAAAAAAACAAAATAATAAAATAAAAGCTAAACAAGCTCTTAATGCATGTTTAACACTTTCGGACGCTGCTGCGTCTGTCTTGCAATTTATTTAAATGCTAATGTTATGCAAAAAAAAAAAAAAAAAAAAAAAAACTAAAAACTTCTGCCCTGCATGTGTAGTGCGTGCCGCTAAAATAAACAAATATATTTTAGTTATTTATTTTGTGACCAAGAAATTGCTTTAAGTGACACCTTGCGTTGTTGCTGCTGCTGCTTCAGCTAGTGTTGTTGCTGTCTTTTAGCATTGACAACGAAATTCTTCTACTCAGTTATTTATTGTTGTTGTTGTTATTTTCAATTCCATGATTAATACATTGAATGCCTTTGGTTGGTTTAGGCTTTCTTTCTAGTCCTTAAAATGTCGCTTAAATGCTAAAATTTTGCATTTTAAATGTTATTTGGTGTTGTCGTCGTCGTTGTTGTCACTGCCATTGCCTGCTGCGTGCAATTTATTTATTTTGTATTCTTAGTGCGAAGTCATGTTATTTTCACGTTGACAAACGTCTGATTTATTGCACGACTAAATGGCTAAAATTGCCACGCTTGTCTTAATGAAGCGGGGTAGCTACATTTTTAAAGTTTTGGTCAGAAAGCAGCAACATTTTAATGCAGTATTTTTGCATGTAATTCACTAAAAAAATAAATGTTGCATACTCAAAGGCGGCATAACTTTAAATGCTTTAAATGCACCGAAAATAGTTTTAAAAAATTTCATTGCATATTTTAAGGTTATTTTATGCAAATTATAGCCTGCAGCAAAACAGCCAGATATTATTAAATTTTATTATTTAATAAAACAAATTTATTTTGCCTTACTTATTAAAACTATAAATTTTATTTTTGTTTAATGTTGTTTTTGTTTTTGCTGTAATTTGTGCAAATGCTTAATTTGGCATCATTTTTTTTGCTGCCACAGCCACCGCCGTCGTCGTTTTGTTTATGGCATGAAATGCAAAAGATTTGCTTTATTTTATAATTATAATGCGCGCGCGTTGTAAAACTGCGGCACTGAACTTTTGTCTGATGGCAGCAGCAAATGGACGGATTGGTTATCAACGAGAATCGATCGAGTTGCAGCGGCAGCAACAGCAACAGCAACGCATATTTTGCACCCTTGAGCGAAAAATTATGCAAAGTGCAGCTGAAGCATCAGATGCGGCAGTTGTTGCAGTTGCTTTAGTTGCTGCTGTTGCTTTTCTTTTTGTTGTTGTTATTATTATTGCTGCTGCTTTTGTTGCTGCGCGATTATGGCCAATCAGTAGGAGTGGCAAAAGTTATAAATTATAATTTTTTTGTATTCAGCTGGTTGTTGCTGTTGCTGCTACAACTACTGCGATAAAAATCCAAACAGCCAGAAAAACTCAACGCAACACAATTTAGCATAAAAAACAATAACTTTAAATTGCTATAATTTGCAACAAAAATTTAGTTGGCAGCAACAGCAGCAGTCACAGCAACAACTACAACGCAGAACAACTACAACAATAACAGTAAAAGCAACAACAATAATGAATTTTATGCAAATGTGCTCTAATGGCCGCTCAAAGCCTAATTGGATTAAATTTGGCTTAAAAAAACATTGTTGCTGTTCAATTTTAAACAGTGTTGCTGAAATGACAAAAACTAAAAAGTAAGCTAAATAAAATAAAATCAGAACAAATATTTATAATATCTGAAATATTTTATATATTCGTACCGACAGTTCACACAAAGTTAAAACTTCATTTAATAATTAAAACATTTTCATCATATGTCAATCTCTTTATTCGTTTCACCCTTTGTATTGAGTTCATGCTGTTTTATTACAATATGTTTCCTACAAATATTTAAAATGGTTTTTCTAATGTTACCAACAAATTGTGAGCAGTACAGCTTCAACCCATTTGTTTCCAATTTACAATTAAAACATTTTCTTCTTATATTTCGTTCTATTCATTGTTTACACCCTTTGATTTGGTTTCGTGCTGTTTTACTGCAGTACAGAATATGTTTTCTACAATGATATACAATTTTTTATTTATTGTATCCACCATTCCTGCACCATACAGCATCAACCAAAAGATTATCAGTTCACAATTATACTATGATCACCATTTACTTTCGAATTTGTTTTCGTGCAGTTGACCAAATATAGTAGAAGTCACTTAAAACGGTTTTCTCAATCATTTTCCTACAATTTGTGACTCGTACAGCATAAAACAACGGGTCCCCAGTTCGTAATTAAAACATGGTAATTATATGTTTCGGTTTCTTCATTGATTTCACACTTTAAATTGTTTTCGTGCTGTTTTACTGCAGTATTAAATATATTTTCTACAATGATTTAAAATGATTTTTTTGATTTTATCAACGATTTCTGAAACGTAAAGCATCAACCAAAATGTTATCACTTCACAATTAAAAAATTATCACCATTTATTTTCGAATTTGTTTTCGTGCAGTTGACCAAATACAGTAGAAGTCACTTTAAACTATTTTCTCAATCATATACCGACCATTTGTGAATCTTAGAGCATCGAACAACAGATATCCAATTCAAAATATAATCATGTTCATCATATGATTCGTTCTCTTAATTGGTTTTACCCTTTGAACTATTTTCGTGCAGTTGTACTGCAGTTTAAAAAATGTTTTCACACAATGATATAAAATGAATTTTTTGATTTCATCAACCAAAGCCATGTCAGTTCACATTAAAATATAATCAGAATATTTTCGAACTTGTTTTCGTGCAGTTGACCAAATATAGTAGAAGTCACTATAAACTGTTTTCTCAACCATTTCTCATACATGTACTAGCTTAATAGTTTAAATATGTCATTCAAAATTAGTTTTCATCGTACATTTAATTTTTACAATAAAAAATAACGATAAATTTCAAGAAATAAATTTTATAAAAAAAAAACATATTACTGACATATTTTTGTACTACTCAAAATAATACCAATTAGTAAAAGTACAAAAAGTATGTGCTTAAGCAACACTGTTTTATTTGTTGCTGTTGTTATTTTTATTGTTACCAGTGTGCTGTCAACATTTGATTGCGCCACATAAACTTTTGACAAAATGCGTTTGACATTCAGACATTTGACATTTTTATGCACGAACTATTGACAGACAGCACAAACAATTGACAGCACGTAAGACTGACAAAACGAAAGACTGACAAACAGACAGTCAGTCAGCAGACTGTGAAATTGTGGGCTACAATATCATAACAAAAATATAGACGTATTGTTTAAAGAAATAACTAAAGAATTGATTGCCCGAAAACTGCACGAAAAACTGCGCGAATGACTGTCAACGTAACATTGACAAACTGACTGACTGTCAGACAGCATGACTTGTTGTCAACTGATCACGATAAACATTAACTTAGCCCACAACAATATGTACAGCGGTAAAAACAACCGCAGCCAGCCAGCCAACAGCAACATATTCCAGCAACAAATCTCAGAAATCAAGAAATAAATTTGAACGGTTTTTTTTCTATATTGTTGACATTATTGTTGAACGTGGTTGTTTTATATTTCTGCTTAATTTTATTGTTGTTGTATATTTTTGTTATATATTGTTGTTGTCTCTATTGTGTTGCTGCTGCTGTGCTCTACTATACAGCAAGCATTTCAATTAATCTTAATTAAAAATTTGATTGGTCTTGATTAGATTAGCTCGAATTATGTTGTCGTTGTTATTGTGCCGAATTGTCATTGTTGCCTTCAATATGATCGGTTTTTTTCTGTGTCAATTGCTGGATTTTGTCGGCATAGGTAGCAATTTTTGTAGTTGGCGTAAAATTCCACTGAAGTTGTCAATGGCTTAAAGCGGTAATGGTCTGAAAAAAGCGTATAGATTTGAGGATTATAATTTGTATATAGATTTATATAGATGAAATTTAAATAAAAAAAATAAAACTGAACTTGCTCTTTAAAATGTTCTATTGGCAATATATTATACTTAGTTGCTTGAAGCAACTATAATATAATTGCAGCAATTTTAATGAATTTACAAATTATTAAAATTGTTGTTGTAAACATAGAATACAAAGAGTATTTCTTTAAAAAAATTAAATATTCTGAATAACTATTGTGCGACAGTCAATTGTGTTTATATACTCTGTGATTGCAATCATATGATGTTTGCTACAAACAAGTTACTCTATTCGCGAACAAATTGTCTTGTGGATGTATTGTCTGGGAAATAATTGTATCGCATATTAATTCTCTAGGAAAAGAATTGGCTGGAGGTAGAAATTTTGCTGGCAAGAACAGTCTCGGGTTAAATTATACGGGGAAGAATTGACTGTGGAATCATTCTCTCGGGGAAGAAATGAATACAAAAAATTGTATCGGAAATAAATTATCTCAAAAAAGAATTGTCTCGGGGTAGAAATGTTACGGGAAGAACTATCAGGGGAAATATCTCGGCTATGAACTATGTCGGGGAAGAATTGTCTGTGAAAGTATTGTATGGGCAATAATTGTTTAGGGGAAGAATTATTTTGGGAAGAAATTGTCTTAGGGAAGAATTATCTTGGATAGACTTTGTTTTGTGGGGAAGAATTGTTTCGGGTACAAGCTATGTTGAGGGATAATTATCTGGGGAAGATTTGTCTAGGAGAAGAATTCTCTTGGGAAGAAATTGTATTTCTCTCTTCGCGAACAAATAGTCTCGTGAAAAAATTATCTGGGAAATAATTGTATCGGAAATGAATTCTGTCGGAAAATAATTGTCTGGGGAAGAGTTATCTAGGGATAGAAATGTCAGGGGAAGAACTGTCAGGGGATGAACTATGTCGGGTAAGAATTATATGGGTGTGGAAGGAAATGTCTCGTGGATGAATTGTCTGGGAAATAATTGTATCGAAAATGAATTCTCTCGGAAAAAGATTGTCTGGGGAAGAAATGTCAGGGAATGAACTATGCCGGGGAAGAATTTTCTGTGGAACCATTGTATGGGTCTCGAGAAGAAATTGTCTTGGGGAATAACTGTCTATCGAAGAATTGTATTGGGAAAGTGTAGTCTTGGGAAGAATTGTCGCATATAAAACGCACGTCGACGCAATAAAGAAAATAATAGTTTCAAATTGAAAATTTTATTCCTTATTAAATAAAATGATAATGAAAATTCAATTCCAAATAAAATTCAGTATAAAATCATTTTTAAATTGAGTTTAGTATAGTAAGTATTGTTTAAAATAGCATTGCATGACTTGTTTCAACACTCGAAACTGAAATTTACGAGTAAAATATATATTTTTGTATAATTTTGAAATTCAAATAATATATCTAATTTCATTTTGTTGTTATATTAACAGCATATTTTTCATTATTTAATAGAAAACACAATTTACATAAACCCATCATGAACCGCCATTTAACAGCACGATATCTCTTTATTATAACACCCTCTTACTTACCATAACTTAGAATTAATTATTGAAAAAAAATATATATATAAACATAAACTTGCTCGTATGTCATTTATTCATTTCTCAGCTCTATAGATGGGTTGTATGAAATAAATTCCAAATAATAGAAAAATCCAATAATATAAATAAAGAATTATGGAGCCACTCCCCGGCATCGATAATTCACGCCATGCGACAGACAAAAGAAACCTCAACGAGCCGCGACACTTTTTTTTTTGTAAAGAAATTAAGCAACGAAATAAATTATAGAAAAATGTTTCTAATCCCGCTTAAGTTGAGTGGCATCGAAAATACAAAAAAAAACCGAAAAGGTAGTAGAAACATGCGTCTACCTGCGCATAGAAATATATAAAGTATATTTTTTTGAAATGTTTTGGCTCTAGATAAATAGATACATGACGATATAACTGATAGGCAGTGAATGGGACAGTCCGAAAAGAATGACCTTAGATAAATATTAGACCCTTAGCTTGTGGGCACAAAAGAAAATGTCTAAAGATTACGAAAAAGCAAAAGAAACTGATTTGAAGAATAGAAACAGATTTGAAGAATAGAAACAGATTTGAAGAAAAATTTTAACACAATTCAATCAAGCAATACAAAGGGTGTTTGTTAAGTCAATGATCGCATTATTGCTTGATATGCGTCAGAAACAAAAGTTTGTTACCTAAAGGGAACAGAAAATAATGTTGCTGAAATAACAATGATAAAATTTATGTAAAAAAAGATGCGGGTTAAAGATATTTTAATGCTAGTATTTTTATAATAGTGGAAAGTGGCATTGACCAAAATAAAGCAGTTTAATTTTTTTATGTGAATCTAGCAAAAGATAAAATTAGGTGCAAATGTAAATTTATAAAAATAAAATGTCATTATTAATTGCAGAAAAAATATTTTACTAAGGCATTGACAAATTTAAAATTAGATTGTAGAAAATAGGTCTTTAACAAGTGTAAATTATCCATAAAATGGGACTAATAAACAAAATAATGTCGACAAATAATTTTTAATTGTTTTATAATAGTTTTGTAATAGTTTTATAATAGTTCTGCAATAGTTTTTGTAATAGTTCTGTAATAGTTCTGTAATAGTTTTTGTAATAGTTCTGTAATAGTTTTGATATAGCTTCGTAATAAGTTCGGTAATAATTTGGTTATAATTTTGTAATAGGCTCGTAATAGATAGTTTTATAATAGGTCTGCAATAGTTTGTGTAATAGTTCTGTAATAGTTTTTGTAATAGTTCTCTAATAGTTTTGATATAGCTTCGTAATAAGTTCTGTAATGGTTTGGTTATAGTTTTAGAAAAAAGCCTTTAACAGGCATAAATTATCCATAATATGTTGGGACTAATAAATAAAATAATGCAGACAAATAATTTTTAATAGTTTTGCAATAGTTTTGTAATAGCAACAGTTTTTAAATAGATTTATAATTGTTTTATAATAGTTTTGTAATAGTTTTATAATAGTTCTTGTAATAGTTTGTAATATTTTGGTTATAGTTTTGTAATAGGGTCATAATAATTTTGTAATACTTTTATATACGTTTTTTTAATAGTTTTGTAATACTTTTTAATAGTTTTTTAATACTTTATAATAGTTTTGTTATACTTTTTAATAGTTTTTTAATACTTTATAATAGTTTCATAATACTTTTTAATAGTTTTGTAATACTTTTTAATAGTTTCGTTTCAGATTTATATTTGTAATTGTTTAATAATACTTTTGTAATAGTTTTATAATAGTTCTGCAATAGTTTTTTAATAGTTCTGTAATAGTTTTGATATAGATTCGTAATGACTTCTGTAATATTTTGGTTATAGTTTTGTAATAGTTTTGTAATACTTTTATATATGTTTTTTTTAATAGTTTTGTAATACCTTTTAATAGTTTTTTAATCGTTTTAATAGTTTCCTTTCAGATTTATATATATATTGTAATAGTTTTAAGTTAGTTTTGTAATAGTTCTGTAATAGTTTTGTTCTAAGCATGTTATGATTTAGTCAAAATTTTATAAACGTTTTGTAATAGTTTTTTTTTTAATATTGTTGTAATTGTTTTTATTTTGATTAATGATTTTGTAACAGTTTTTTTTATTATTTTTTTTAATAGTAGTATTGATATTTATTAATTTGTTTCCAAATCCTTTCCAATAGTTTTGCAATAGTTTTATAAATTTGATTTTTTTTCGTTTTTGAGTTATTTCTCTGTGACTGATTCACCACATACCTTACATTTTGTGCTGCAATCTTCCAAAGTTTTGATAAGTTGCAACGTCTTTATATTTAATTCTTTATAAATACTATTTAAATCCTTTATAAAACCTCTGTAAAGCCTGTGTAAATTAAACATACACTAAAACCTCTATAAAGCCTGTGTAAATTAAACATACACAATTTTAATTATAAACTACGCCGCAGTGTAAATAATTGAATTTTCTGCAAGTTTAATTAAGAAAATATAAATTTCATGCACACAATAAAAGGTCATGCGATAAATTCAAATGATCAACACCCACTTGCGGGGGCAACTGAACACCGGCGGAGAATTTATAACAAAAAAGTACAAAAAATACATATCAAAAATTCCAAGTGCGTGTGAATGACGACGTACAAAATTACTCATGGCCCAATTTTCAATTAAAATTCAAGCACCCCTCAAAAATTGGAAAAAGAAAAAAAAAACAACTTTTTCATATTCGAAATTAATGCGTGAATTTTTTTTTTGTTTATTATTTATTTTTCAATGGATTTTGTGCGCGCATTTTGCGTTGCCTTCTGTGCGAGTTGGCTGCCTGATCTGCCTGAGCTGCTTCCTTCGGCCTCTGTTACCTTCAACGACATTAAGCAAATAATGAAATTTTAGACCTCCATCAGTTAATCGCTTTAAGCGCTGAGCATGAAAATAAACACGACATCAAAATCAGTTTTCAAATACCACCAAAATAAAAGAAGATTAAGAAAAAAAAAAGAAGGACATAAAGCAGCAAGCATCCTTCGCGGGTGGGAGGTTTTGCGGTGACGGACGTTTACGCAAAGTACCGCAATCGTCGTCGTTGTCGTCATCATCATCGTTGCAATGTAATAAATTATTTTGTTGCCCTCGAAAATAAGAATTGAATGTATTTCGTTCGTTTGGCTTAAAATGTGTCCGGTCGCGGCCGTACGATTGCCTGTCACAAAGACGACAGCCAGCTGATGGGGGAAGTAACGAAGGAAAAACGGACATGCGGTGGAATAAACGTACGTTTGTGGGGAGAAACAGTTTTGCTTTTGGGAAAAGGAAGATATATGGGAGTGAAATAAAAGTTCAAACGGGGAAGGTTTTGAGTTTATACTGTCGATATTTGGTTGAAATGCGAAGGGAATTTGAGCTGTAAACTCAGAATAAACGGAATACGGAGGAAGAAACGAAAAATGGACTGAGTGACAAATTGAAAAATAAACGGAAGAAGACGGTCAAACGCAAACGGTGGTACAAAGGTAGGAAAAGAAATAAAAAAACTGAAATTTGAGTTATACACTGAGAATAAACGGTGTGAATTCGAAGCGACAAATGAAGAATGGACTGAGGAACAAAGTGAAAAATAAAAGAAACAACAAAAGGACGGACAAACGCAAACGGTGGAGAAAAGACTTTACCTTAGGAAAAACGAAGAAATATGGAATGAAAAAAAAAGTTCAATCGAGTTTTACACTGTCGAAAAACGGTTAAAATGCGGAAGAAATTTGAGTCATACACAGAGACGGTGTTAATAAAGAGGGACAAATGAAAAATGGACTAAGGGACAAAGTGAAATAAAAAAAAACGGGACTTATAGAGTGGAATTTTTAGGGAAGGAGCAAACTAAAGGAGAGATGGATTGAATTAGTGTGGTGCAAAATGAGGAACAAACATATATAAAATAGAAACAAAATGGTGGTAAAGGGGCAACTGGAGGCAGATATGGAGAAAGAATTGTTTGAAGAAACGGAGTAACAAATCAGACGTCAATTGGGAAAACTAATATTTGACAAGTTCGAAATGACAAAAGAAGAGCAAAATTCAAGGCCAAAGAGAAGGACAAACTAAGTGCCAAATAAGGCACGGAGAATGAAATGGGGAATCAGCGAAGGAAACACTTATGGTGCAGAAACGGAGGGACAAATGAAGTCACACATCGCATATACATCGGGAAAACATATGTATAGATAGCAACATATTTATGAAGGGCCAAAGAGAAGGACAAAGAGAGAAAGAAAGTAAGAGACAAGGTTAAGGACAAAGTAAGGGATAAAGTAAGGTACAAAGTAAGGGACAAAGCAATGGACAAACACCTTACATAAGTACTAAAAATTGGTAGACTTAGTAAAGGAAAAACGTATGAAGGAGAAACATAAGTACGAAGAGATATATGAAGGGCCAAAATAAGGGACAAAGTTAAGGACAAAGTAAAGTGTAAAGTAAGGGTAAAGTAAGGGATAAAGTAAGGGATAAATTAAGGGACAAAGTAAGGGATAAAGTAAGGGATAAAGTAAGGGATAAAGTAAGAGATAAAGTAAGGGATAAAGTAAGGGATAAAGTAAGGGATAAAGTAAGAGATAAAGTAAGGGATAAAGTAAGGGATAAAGTAAGGTACAAAGTAAGGAACAAATCAAGGGACAAATACTTTACTTAAATACGGTAAAAATGGTACCGGAGCGGAGAGACGAAAAAAGAAAATGACGCAAGAGAAAACGAGAGATAAATGCTGGAAGAGACGGCAAAACTTAGTAAAGAAAAATCGTATGAAGGAATAACGAAGAGAGTGACAGAGAAACAATTAGAGCGAAGAACGGAGTGACTCAATAAAGAACAAAATCCAAACGGTGAGGCAAATGAAGGGACAAACGTAGAGACAACTGATAGAACCAATGATGGAACAAACGGGCATACATATGGACAGACAACCAAAAACCCAAAAGGATTATGCCAAAAACATTCACATCCATGGAATTCCTTTGAATTTGTAATCTTGACCATGCGATTGAAACGGCGAAGCGTACTGCGTACGTCTCGACATGTATAGGGCGTCTTCGGATGCATTCGACGCAACGCAACACAACGCAATACAACGCATCACAACGTAACGAATCGGATTTGCGCGGGTTGCAGATTGTTGCGCCTCTGCCAAGCAAGAATCAGGCGCAATATTTGAAATATGCTGTCGTTCAGCAACGAGCTGCGTACAAATTAATGAAAGTTGAGCGTATTAAATTGACATTTTGTACACTGTACACAAAAAGGAAGAAGTCTTTTATTATATTGTGTGGTGGGGATGATTATATTCTTGAAAGAGATGATTTAAAAACGGTTTGGTTTAATTTAATGTTGGTGTTTTTTCTTTTTGCACTTTTTTTTTGTTGCACTACGTAGTATTTATGTCAAAAGCTGCTTTACGCGATTTTCATGCAAAATATGTGAAAATATTTTGACAGCATTATGTGATATCATGCGCTTGGTGGCCGACTCTGTGTGTGTGTAGTGACAGCACTGCGGTATAAATTACAATCTGCAGTTATGCCATTTTGTTTAACGGAACAAAATGGTGTTTTTTTTTTTGGATTATTTAAGAGACACTTTCAGATGTCGTTCGATTGATTAAAGGGCACATAATATATAAAATAAATTGTTGCAAAGTAATATAAAATGTCAATGATTACGGTACACAATACAATTTTTCATACGAATATCCATTATATCAATTCTATATAATGTTCTGGTGTTGATTTAGACTATATACTCAGTTTTTTGTACTAATGCGTAAAATTTTAAAGAAAATTCCATCCGAAATTTTAATCTTTTTACTCACTATTTTGAATTAAAAAAAAAAAATTATTATTTTATAATAGTTCTTCAAAAAACTGTCTACGCAATTTTTTTTCTAATTGTCAATACTAATTTTAATATACTAATAAATAGCAATAAACGTGTCTGTGATATTTAGATCTAAACTAACAAAATTTGCTGAAACAGCAAATTACAGTTTGCTGTTTCAGTAAATTTTGTTATGCTATTAGAGCAGACAATTTTAGCTGTTTTATTTAATTTGTTTGCTGTTAACTCCAATTCATAAAAAAGAAAATATTTTTTTTTTTTTGTATTTTAATATTTTTTTATTTTTTACTTTTTTTTTATGGGCCATTCCACACCAAATCGACCAAAAAAAGTCAAATTTGAGATTTTACCTTTTCGATCTTAATGAACTTTCGGCAACTGATAAAGGGTATCGAGAAATGCACTAAACATTTTTTTTTTATTTTTTCCGACCTCTACTTCCAGAGATACAGTGGCTCAAAGTTGGAAAAAAAGTGCCAAAAATTACTATTGTACTGTTTTTCATATTTAAATATCTCTTGAACTAGAAATGTTAGAAACTCCGCCATCTAGTGCAGGTTAGCTACACTAGCGATATGCAACCATTGACACCAGCAGTATCTTGATCACTAGCAGAACTAAGATTCCAAGCAAACAGTTTGCTAATGAAAATAAAAGTATGCTATAAATGCAATTTAAAGTTTGCTAAAATTTAGCATTCCGAGTTTGCTATTAATAGCAGTGTTTTTATTTTTAGTGTATAAACATTACTTTGGTACTATTTTATATAATCAATTTTTAATAAAAATATTTATAGTCTAAAAATATCTTTATTTCATATCTCAAATGCTTATTCTTACTCATTTTTTACTTTTTACGTTATATATTTGTGTAATTTAAAAAAAAAAAAAATGTTTCAATTTTTTGACGGAAACTGTATTGAGAGGTCATATTTTAAAAATTAAAACCGATGGAAAAAAGTTAATAGTTTTAATTGTTAGTTCGGACTATGCTCTGCATAAACACAAATAACTTTCTTATTTATCGTTAAATCAGATATTCTAAAAAATCATCCAAAAATAGTCTAAAAAAAAATCAAAATTTTTCGAGTTTAGATAGAAATATCTCAAACACGATAAAGAGAATTAGTATATGTTGGTATATTCTAATTAGTCTTGACAATTGAAAGATCATTTTTAAATAAGTGTAAAAATGAAAAGCTTTATGTAAATTTTGGAAATCGGTTAATTTTTGTTTTTATAACGATTTCTATTATTGAAACAAAACTTTTTTAAAGGATAATTGTTTTGATGTTGATGACGTTTTTGGTTACAATTTTGATTTGATTTACTCTGCTTTACTGTATTAATTAAAAATTTGACTTACTTAATGTTTTATGTAATAACTAGCTGGACCCGTGCACGACTTGTGCCAAGATTTTGTGAATTCATAGATACAAAGCGATTTTATTAATATAAAAAAACATTATTATTATTTTTTATATCAGGGGCCCGTGATTCATTGTGGAAGTTTTTATTGGTTTTATAAATGTAGTAACCAAATAATAATTTTCCGCCAAAATAACTTTTCTCAAAGACAATTCAGACAGTAGAATATTTCGCCACAGAATTCTTCCCAGTAGAAATCTTCGTCGTAAAAATCTTCCCCATAGAACGCTTTACCGTAGAATTCTTCCCGGTAGAACTCTTCCCGGTAGAATTATTCCCCGTAGAGTTTTTCCCAGTAGAAGTTTTAGTGTAGTTAGTTTTAATGTGGTGAGTTTTAGTGTGTTGATTTTTTAGTTTATTGAATTTTTAGTGTGGTGAGTTTTAGTGTGGTGTGTTTTAGTGTGGTGAGTTTTGGTGTGGTGAGTTTTAGTGTGGTGAGTTTTAGTGTGGTGAATTTCGGTGTAGTGAGTTTTTAGTACGGTGAGTTTTAGTGTGGTGAGTTTTAGTGTGGTGAATTTTTAGTGTGGTGAGTTTTAGTGTGGTGAGCTTTAGTGTGGTGAGTTTTGGTGCGGTGAGTTTTAGTGTGGTGAATTTTAGTTTTTTGTTTCATTTTTTTAGATTGTGTATGTGCTAAGTTATGTCGTTTTGAAAGTTAAGGTTGTATGGGAGGTACCACGCCTCTTTGTCCAATCCCGCCAATATAGTCTATGACACCCTACGGACTCCATAGTATCCTGGTGCAAAATTTCAGTTAAATCGGTTCAGCGGTTTAGACGTGATGCTGGAACAAACAGACAAACACACAGACCGACAGACTGACAGACGGACCAAGATTTTTATATATATAGATATTTTTTTTTAATTTATTAAATATACAATTTAAATTATAAATAAAAAAAACATTTCTGGCCATTTTAAAACGGATGTGGTAAATTTAAAAAGTAATTCATACCATAAAAAATATATAACCAAACAATAAAAAAGCCAGAAAAACAACAAATATTTTATAATATCAAATATTTATTTGGTCACGCATAATAAAGCAATATTTGTATGAAATAATGAATAAATTATATTTAAAAAAAAATATTTAAACAAATACCAAAACTGCGCCATTAAAAATGATAAAATAAAAATTTCAATAAAATCAAATATATCAAATAACACATAAAATATATAAATAAAAAACATAAAAAAACCATAAAAATAAATAAAAAAAATCAAATAAAATCAAGCTAATAAATATTTATTATATAAAAATATTTCGCCTACAAATAATTTTATGCATTTTTAATTTATATAAAAAAGAAAATTAAAAAAAAAAACTCAAATATGTTGCCGTTTAAAGCAACAACATGTGTTAAACAATTTCAGCAATTTGTCACTGGAGATCTCTTTATCTAATAACAATAACAACGACAATAATAACGAGCATAACTGAAACACAGCAGCAAGTTTCCGCAACATTGTCCCCCATGTGAGATCCAAATGGACAGACGATCGCACCATTTGTCAAAACGTTAATCAAAATTTTAATTGAAAATCGTCGTTGAAATAGTTGGCAATTTTGGCGCGCTTTGTTTTTTTTTAAGCCGCCTCACAGACGAACATTTAGCCAATGAGTAAAAGAAAGAGACAGCAATATGCAAACATTGATATTTACAAATACCTACA
Organism: Dryomyza anilis; assembly: GCA_951804985.1. Lineage (NCBI taxonomy): Eukaryota > Metazoa > Arthropoda > Insecta > Diptera > Dryomyzidae > Dryomyza > Dryomyza anilis. The sequence continues at coordinate 24,899,430 of OX638131.1, forward strand.
ATTTATTGCTGTTGGTCAGCCGCAATTGCAGACAAAAAAAAATCAAACACGAAAAAAAATGGTAGTGGCCAATGATAATTCATATTTCCAAAATGATTAAATTAAATATTTATCATAACAACATTGCAGCAGAAGTTGGTTTTTGTTGTTACTCTTACCATTGCTGTTGTCTTTTTGTCGACAATAATTCAAATATATAAATCGTTGCAATTGCCGTCTTGTTGTTGATAATGGCGTCTTGCTCGCTATAAACAGCTGGCAACATGTTGCTGTCGTTGCAGAGGCAGTTTGGTTTAATGTTGTTGTTGCTGTTCTGTTCGTTTCTGTTTTTTGATGTCGCTTGTTGCAACTAATGCGCTGTTGACCGCCCAGTTTTTAATTTTTATTGAAAATCGTTTTGAATATTTCATTTAAATGAATCACTCTCTGTGGCGAGACACGATTTTTTTGTATTTTTAATTTTTGATTTATTTTTGGCATAAAAAGATTTTAAAATAGCTGCTGTTACAGTGCGAGAAATATTTAAAAATTTAAATTACAAATAGTTGTTTTAAAAAACAGTAATGAATATGAAGCTTTAATTAGTTAGAATTGTAAATCATATGTTTTTTTTTTAGTTTATCATTAATCATTAGAACGAAAAGAGAAATATTCCTATGAACAGCCCATACTTCAATTCTATATAATTCGCTGGTGCTGATGTTGACTGCATACTCAGTTTTTTTTTCATATTACGGAAAGTTTTTGAGAATATGCAATCGGAATTTTAGGCTCATTTCAGCCACTTTTTAGAATAAAAAAATTAGAGTCCCTTACACAATTTGTTTTTCAAAAAACTATAAACGCAATTTTTCTTTCAATTGTTAAGACTAATTACAATATACCCAAAAATATTAATATTCCAATATAATTTAAAGATATTTAAATATAAACTCGAAAATTTTGTTTTTTTTTATACTATTTTTGGATGATTTTTTTAAGATTTTTGATCTAACGATAAATAAGAAATTTATTAATAGTTCTGCAGAACATAGATTTTAGTAACGTTCAAAATAATTAAAGTTTTTGTATCGGTTCCAACTTTTAAAATATATCATATCAACACAGTTTCCATCAAAAAAAAGCAAAAGTTTAAAATTCTTGCATTTTACCCGAATTTATCACAGAAATGCTAAGAAATATTAAAAAAAACCCCATGTGCATTACGAAAAGCATATTTCATTTATAAAGTAATGCTCTTTTCAGATTACATGCATAATTAATTATATTAAAAATTCACTATGTGAAGGAGTACAAAAATTAAATTCAAAAAATGTTTCTATTTTTGTCAAAAGAACTGATTGAAAAGTATTTTATTTAAATATTTTTGCAAAATCAATGCCTAATGCATAGCCTTTGCGTACAATTTCTCGCCGTGTTTTTCAACAATTCAGAAAGTGTCCAGCATTGACTGAGGGTATGAAAGGTATGTCGTCATATTGGTTACCGCGTTTATTATGTTATATATTTATTTATATATAAATTTCCTCGATTTGGCATGTCGATTGGCATGAAATGCGCCTGAATAAAGTGACCGACGATAAAGTCAGTGAAGTGTCCGTTGCATTCAAAGCGCACCACACTCTTTACACAGAAACAAAAATACTATACCATTTTGTATATTATTAAATGTAATAAAATACTAAAAAAATACAATAAAACACTATTAAATACTATAAAATACTATAAAATGCTATAAAATACTATAAAACACTATAAAATACTATAAAATACTATAAAATACTATAAAATATTATAAAATACTATAAAATACTATAAAATACTATAAAATACTATAAAATACTATAAAATACTATAAAATACTATAAAATACTATAAAATACTATAAAATACTATAAAATACTATAAAATACTATAAAATACTATAAAATACTATAAAATACTATAAAATACTATAAAATACTATAAAATACTATAAAATACTATAAAATACTATAAAATACTATAAAATACTATAAAATACTATAAAATACTATAAAATACTATAAAATACTATAAAATACTATAAAATACTATAAAATACTATAAAATACTATAAAATACTATAAAATACTATAAAATACTATAAAATACTATAAAATACTATAAAATACTATAAAATACTATAAAATACTATAAAATACTATAAAATACTATAAAATACTATAAAATACTATAAAATACTATAAAATACTATAAAATACTATAAAATACTATAAAATACTATAAAATACTATAAAATACTATGAATACTATAAAATACTATTAAATGCTATAAAATACTATAAAATACTATTAAATACTATTACATACTATTAAATACTATTAAATACTATTAAATACTATTAAATACTATTAAATACTACAAAATACTATTAATCTGTACTATTAAATACTATTAATCTGTACTATTCAATAATATTAATAACTATTAAATACTATTAAATACAATGACATACTATAAAATACTTCTAAATACTATTAAATATAATTAAATACTATTTAATACTGTTAAATATAATTAATTACTATTCAATACTATTCAATATTATTTAATAGTATTTTATAGTATTTAAAAGTATTTAATAGTATTTAATAGCATCTAATAGTATTTAATAGTATTTAATAATATTTAATAGTATTTAATAGTATTTAATAGTATTTAATAGTATTTAATAGTATTTAATAGTATTTAATAGTATTTAATAGTATTTAATAGTATTTAATAGTATTTAGTAGTATTTAGTAGTATTTAATAGTATTTAATAGTATTTAATAGTATTTAATAGTATTTAATAGTATTTAATAGTATTAATTAGTATTTAATTATATTTAATGCTATTCAATACTATTCAATACTATTCAATACTATTCAATACTATTCAATACTATTCAATACTATTCAATACTATTCCATACTATTCAATACTATTCAATACTATTCAATACTATTCAATACTATTCAATACTATTCAATACTATTCAATACTATTCAATACTATTCAATACTATTCAATACTATTCAATACTATTCAATACTATTCAATACTATTCAATACTATTTAATACTATTCAATACTATTCAATACTATTCAATACTATTCAATACTATTCAATACTATTCAATACTATTCAATACTATTCAATACTATTCAATACTATTAAATACAATTAAATACAATAAAATACTTTTAAATACTATTAAAAACCATTAAATGCTATTGAAAAATACTGAAAACTAATATTTTTACAAAACTCTACCATTAAATTAACAATATTCTATTGTTAAACTTATAAGACTTTTTTTCGTTGTGTAAATAGTTAACAGCGGAGTGTTTTTGCCATCGTTGGGCTATGATTGAGTTTCGCCAATTTGCGAATTAAGTTAAAATGTCAATTTCATAATTTTTGTGTTATTTATGCCTGTGCGGCAAAGTACTCTCGATTTATGTTTACGAACTATTGGGAATTATTTGTAATTTTTTGTGATTTTTTTTTTCTTTTTTAATTTATATTTACATTTTTACTTGAGGTATTTTTATTTATAAAGTTTTTTTATTATTTATTTTTTTGTATTAAATTTATTTCTATAACATAGTATTTACATGAAAGTGAGAGTTTGTGGTTAACAAATTTATTGCACTACGTTTATCGTGTGCTGGATCAACATGTTGCTGGTTGGGCTGTGATAACAGGCAGTGATAAAAGGCGCTGAGGTGAATGTTGCTGTAGGCCTGTTTAGTTTTTATTATATGTTTGCATTTTTTGTAATTTCTTGTAATGTCTGCAGTTTAATCAGTTTTTGGTTTAAATACGATACTAAATACATGACTGGAAAATTGTTGAAGTCAGTAAAGACATTTGCAGACAAATTTTGCAATTTGAAATTGTCAGTGATAATTTTTCTACCGTTTTATAAATAGTTTATTTTTTATATACAATTTTATTTTTCTTTTTTTTTAATATTTTTATTAATTAAAATTTTTATGCAAATTTCTTCAACCACAAACAACGCTAATTGTCTGCATTGTTTTACCATAAAAATACTTTGCGCACATTTATTAATATTTTTTGATGTTGTTGTGATTTTGTAATTTTATTAAAGCCTTCAATGCATTGCATATGCGCATAAATTCTGTTAAATTAATTGCAACTGCAAAAGCCAGCCAAGTCAAGTCAGAGTCGGTCGTCGCGCATTTAACTCAAGTTTAACTCAAGTTCTACCCACGCATGGCGTTCGCCTTGCTGTCTGCTGTCTATGATTAAAGCAACAAAAAAAGAAAAACTAAATAAAATATTAAATTTAATTTTTATTTTTTGCCATTTTGTCATTGCATTAATAACAGTCACGCCGTCCGTCCGTTCGTCAGTCAGTTGTGCAGTCAAATGTGGCTGTAATTAGCATTGATTTGCAATTGTTTTGAATTGTTGTCGTGTCATGACGTCGCAATAATTTGTATATTTTTATTTATTTTTTTTTTGTTGTTTGTGTATAAAATATATTTATGACAATTTTAATTTTTATCGTTTTGTCTTGTACAAGTAATGTGCTTGTATAATATTTTTAATAAATGCTTAATTTTAATTAAAGAAATATGTTTAGTTAGTGGTTTGATGGCTTACACGGTAATTGTTTTAATAAATGTGGCAATTAATAAATTCATAAAGTTTATAATTTAAATATTGTTGAATAAATGTTGGTATTTAATTAGTATTTATTAAAAATTTGCATTTTAATTGGACTTTTCCTTTTTTTTTTACTTGTGGGTATTTTAAAGTGATGACTTTACTTTATACACATAAATATGTAGTTCATGAAGTATAGACTCTATAAACAAAAAAAATATATTCAAAATAATATGTTTTCTTCAATTAATAAATTGTTTACTAAAATGTAGAAGTTTTATGTTTATTAAGAATTATTTACTTAAATGGAGAAGTTTTTTTCAATTAAAATTTAATTTTCTTCATTTAAATCGGGTAGAAAACAATTAAAAGAAATTAAATTTAAAAACAATTACTTATCCGCTTTTTTTAATTATTATTAAAAATGGAAATATTTGGTTTAGCTGTCAGAGCTGAAACAAAATTTGAAAAATTGATGCTTACATTTTATAATTTTTATATATAAAATATCAATTATACAGCATGATATAGCAGTTTCCTTTTGTATAACATTTTATTAATAAATACTATTTTAATTTTTCTTTCAGGTGAGTCTACCAATTTTGATACAAATTTTCCCTGGCAATATATTTTCTGTCCATTCATTTTTCTGTAAGTACATAATGAAAATATTGATATATTTTTATTTAGATTATATTAAATAAAGTAATATTCAATCACATAAAATGATGTAAAATCATATAATGATTTTTTATAAAACTAGCTGGACCCGTACACAGCTTCGCCCGTGCTTTTTTGTTAAGGAAAAAAATATAGCGTTTATAAAGTGTGAATACATTTACGACCCTTTTTCGTGTATGCCTACGTCGGTATTTTACCGCCAACATTTAACGTAGTGCCATGACCCTTTTTTCAAAACCCACTCACATTCCACGTGACTATTAAAATTTTTAAAAATTCACTTTAAAAAGTTCAAGATTTTTGTTTTTTTAATTGATGCCAATTTTTAAAGCGGTGATTGAATCTATTAGGTTCTAGAGATTCATATTGATGATTTCATTCATTGAACTGAAATCGTATTTTTTCAATGTTTTTAATTTTCAATACTTTTTGTAATATCAAATTTCAAATTAACATTTGTCTCCAATTTCACATTTATGTATTTATAATTCTTATAAGATTTATGATATTTAAACTAATATGGTTTGATGAACAAAATTCATCAATATGATGTTCACTTTTTCATTTATATGATGAAATGGAGTCTTCGAATAATTAGCAATTAAATATTATAAATCCTTTAAGTATTCTAAATACATAAATGTGTAAATGGAGACTAATTTTTGTTTAAAATATGATGTTAAAAAAATACTGAAAATGAAAAACATTTAAAAAATACGAATTAATTCAATGAATGAATTCATCAATATGATGAATCCCTGTAGTTGGTGAAATTTTTGGTGAAATTTTTTGTGTGTTCTTTGTGAGAATGTTGGGAATAACTTTAAAAACCGATAAATCCAATTGAAATTATGTTATTTATAAATTATCCAAAAAAATCAAATAAAACTCAAAAAAATCCGGTGGAGTTGATTAAAAAAAAAACCGGATGTTTTCAGCACTGATTCTACGTGACGATTACAATGTTTAATATAATCTTTTGTTTCGATTTTATAACTATGCTCTTAGTTGAATGGTAGGTGCCACGCCCCATTGTCCAATCCCGCCCATGTTTTACGTGACGATCGGTGTTTTAAATATGAACATTTGTTTGAATTTTTATAACCTTACTCTCAGCATGTCAGAAGTTATTGTTTTTTAATGTTATGGTTATATGGAAGATGCCACGCCCCTTTATCCAATCCCACCCACATTCTACGTGACGATTCTAGTTTTTAATAAGAACCTTTGTATCTATTTTTATAAATCATAGGTGGTCATAGGAGCATTTTTAAAGTTTTGGTTATATGGTAGGTGACACGCCCCTTTATAAAATTCCGCCCACATTTATCAAAAATATAAACAATAACAATATACATTACTGAGTCCAATTTCATGACTGTGGGTGTCTTAATTACACAGATATTTTGAATTAAAAGCCCAGTTTTGCCAGGCCCATTTTTGTACCTTAGGAGGCGAATTTCAAAAAATCTCTTCGAAGTGAGCGCTTACGACGGAAAATGAACACCCTGTCCAAATTTCAAGGTCCTAGGGTCAAATTTTGATTTTTTCGATTTTCCGGCTTTTCCTTGTGGTTTTTCCAATTCTTCTTTTTTCCTAAACCACTCTTGCATTGACACGAACAAAATACAAAAGAATCAGGAAAATCCGTTGGTTCGTTCTCCCGTGATGCTCTGGCACACACAGGACATTTCATTTTTATATATATAGATTATATAAAATTATATAAAATTATATAAAATTATATAAAATTATATAAAATTATATAAAATTATATAAAATTATATAAAATTATATAAAATTATATAAAATTATATAAAATTATATAAAATTATATAAAAGTATATAAAAGTATATAAAATTATATAAAATTATATAAAATTATATAAAATTATATAAAATTATATAAAATTATATAAAATTATATAAAATTATATAAAATTATATAAAATTATATAAAATTATATAAAATTATATAAAATTATATAAAATTATATAAAATTATATAAAATTATATAAAATTATATAAAATTATATAAAATTATATAAAATTATATAAAATTATATAAAATTATATAAAATTATATAAAATTATATAAAATTATATAAAATTATATAAAATTATATAAAATTATATAAAATTATATAAAATTATATAAAATTATATAAAATTATATAAAATTATATAAAATTATATAAAATTATATAAAATTATATAAAATTATATAAAATTATATAAAATTATATAAAATTATATAAAATTATATAAAATTATATAAAATTATATAAAATTATATAAAATTATATAAAATTATATAAAATTATATAAAATTATATAAAATTATATAAAATTATATAAAATTATATAAAATTATATAAAATTATATAAAATTATATAAAATTTTATAAAATTATATAAAATTATATAAAATTATATAAAATTATATAAAATTATATAAAATTATATAAAATTATATAAAATTATATAAAATTATATAAAATTATATAAAATTATATAAAATTATATAAAATTATATAAAATTATATAAAATTATATAAAATTATATAAAATTATATAAAATTATATAAAATTATATAAAATTATATAAAATTATATAAAATTATATAAAATTATATAAAATTATATAAAATTATATGAAATTATATAAAATTATATAAAATTATATAAAATTATATGAAATTATAATAAAAAATAATTTAAAATAATATAAAATCACTTAAAATCATACTCAAATTATATAAAATAATATAAAATCGTATAAAATAATATAAAATCTTATGAAATCTTATAAAATCGTATAAAATCATATAAAACATACAGAATAATAAAAAAATTATTTAAAATCAATCATTGAAATAAGTAATATCAGAAAAAAATAAAAAAAAAACGTCTAAGTTGTCAAATTTAAAAATACAAATACGAAAACTAAATTTCGCATTAATATGCAATCACAATACTTTATAAACAACAACAATTGACTTAAACATTGCACTTAATACGATGAATTTATGTGATTGTCAATATTCTATACAGCTATTTCTTTGTAGTACTGCATATAAGCCAAACTATAGTTACTATGTCATACCACGACTATCTGGCTGACAGCTGCAACTGAGATTTCTATGCCACATACAAATATTTCTGTGTAGGCGGTTGCTGCGTGGCGTGTTTAAATTGAAAAAATATAAAAAAAGCATTTGTTTTTTCAGAACCTACAGATAGAAAAAAAAGTTAATTTAATTAGATTTATGAAAACAAAAAAAAAAAAACAAACAACTAAAGCCATGTAGAAACATAGCACTATTTTGTAATGCAAATTTTCACCTATCCAACTGCGCGAAAAAAAAAACTCTGCATGAAACGAATTGCCTGCACCAGTGATTGATGTATGTTGGCAAAATCTGAAAAATCGCAAAATATGTCACAAAAACAGTTGGAAATGCAGGAAATCGAGCAATGTGATTGACAGACGCCATGCAAAATAGATTGAAATAAAAATGCAAACTGATTATTTTAAATAATTTACAAAAATAAAAACAAAATTATCGTTGGGTTTTATAAAAAATATGATAAAAATCTCTATTTAATTGCAATTATTTTTATATAGTACATTTTTGATTTGTGCGAAAAACCGCATTTTTTTTAATCATAAAAATGATCTACTGCATTTTGAAAAAATGCCATTTCTATAACACGTCTGTCTATGCGTCGTTGTTTATTATCTAAATGAATGTTGGCTTAATTAAATTGCATTTTTGATTTGACTTTTTCTGTCAACATTTTAATTAATGTTGCTTTTAATTTTCGCTGCTGTTTTTAGTGCACTTTTTTGCTGTTGTTGTTGTTGTTTGCTACTACTAATGCTAATAACTACTTAATTAAATGCCATTTAAAAGCAAAATAATTGCTAAGTAATGTTTCATTTTTATTGCAAGTGGTTTTTAAATGTTTTATATATTTAGCTAAAGTAGTAAAAGACAGAAAAACAAATAACTATTAATATTTTAACATGATTTTAACAGCGATGAAAGGCAAATAAGTCGTTAATTATGGGTTATTAAAAGTATAGCCATAAAAGGCAGTGAATTATTGTGCAGGAAATTTGTGTTTATCTATTTTGTATTAATTATGATTTGTGAGTTATTGATGTGGGACATTTTTTTTTACATTTAACAATTAATTCAGTTATTTTTATGACCTTTTTTTTAAGAATGTACACCTACATTTTTGTAAATTTGAAAACGTCGCATTTTCCATAAATTAATGGAAAAATATTTTGATTATTTTATACTTAAATTTTATTTATTTATTTTTAAATAAGCTGATTTTTCTGATAATCTTCTTTAAATATTAAAAGTTAATATACAATTTTATTTTTCCTTCTTTTTTTAAATTTTATAATTATTTTCTATACAAGAAAAATCACTATCAATTAAGAAAATAATTTTTTTATTGATAAAAATTATTTCTTAATTTAAGACAAATAATTTCTTAATTTATGAAAAATAACAAACAAACAATTTCCAAATTTAAGTAAATATAGGGTTTTTCAATAAGAGCGCTACAAAAGTTTTTTCAAGGGTTTTTCAACAGGGACGCTACAAAAGTAGAGCGACAGGGACAGCAAACGACGCCATATTTCTTGCTGCTCTTTTGACATTTCTCTTCAGTAAGGTTTGGAATTTCATGGAAAGATATACGAGCCAACAACGAGTCGAAATTATTAAAATTTTCTACCGAAATTCGAATTCGTATATCTTCCCATTATAAAATGGAAAACCTTACTGATGATAAATGTCAAAAGAGCGGTAAGAAATATGGCGTCGTTTGCTGTCCCTGTCGCTCTACTTTTGTAGCATCCCTGTTGAAAAACCCTTTACTTATAATAAAATATTTTTTTAATTTTTGAATTTAAGAAAATAGTTTCTAAATAATAGTAATAATAATAAAATAATTTCTGAATTTAAGAAAAATAACTTCATGATATTTCTTTTTTTTTTTTGGTTTTTTGAAGAATTTAAAATTTATTAATATTATTTGTTTTACAAAAACTCCCAGTAAAATCGACTTATTTAATTTTTAAAATCAGCCATTTTTGCAAAATTTATTCCTCCAACATTTTCACATTTTATAATTTATTTAGTCATTTATTTAATACTTCAATTATCTAATAACCTACTTTAAGTTGTTTAGTACACAGACACTGACTGGCAAGTCATATGCCTATCGGCAAAAGTCTCAAACCACAAATCTATTGCAACATGAATGAAGGTTCAAAGCGCTGCTTAAATGTTAAGTTTTTGACTTAGTCCACACAAAATGCTGTTGTTAGTTTTGTGTAACTTTTAATTGAGACCTTATCGCAATAATTAAAACCAACAATATATAAACATGTTTGTCTTAACGTATTTTTTTTTTATTTTATTTTTTTTAACTATTGTCTATGGTTGTTAATAGTCGCACAAATAAATCAAGTTAAAAATTATTATTAACAACAAGAATCTTGAAACAGCAAAAGCAACAGTATCCAACAACACTGAGTGAGCATCTGTGGCTGTGTCTAAAACGTGACAAGACCAACCTTTGGCAAAATGTTGTGCAAATTGCAAAAATCATTGCTACCAAATTTAATTGAAATCAATGCGGAATTTGTTAGTTTTTTTTATATAATAAAATTAATTATAATAAAAACATTTTCAATGCGCAAAATAAGTTTCTGTGATATATATTTTTTTTTAGTTTAATAATATTTTTTAATTACTTTACCTTTAAAATTTGGCAATGTTGCATTGTTAAAATACATAATAAAAAACGGAACAAATTGAATAGTTTTTAAAAATATATTACATAGATATGAATTGCGTTCATCTTTAGAATTTTAAAACATTGTAGATTTTATAATTTTTTTTTTTGAAATTTGGCAACGTCCCTTTTTTTTAGACATAACAAAAGCAAATAAAACTGAAAAAAAATCATTTTTTTTATTATAAAAATTGATTAAAATAACTATAAAAAAATTGCTTTAATTAAATATATTTTGTACTTTTAAATTATTGCAACGTTACATTTTAAACCAACCTTAAACTAATATAAAACTTGACAAACTAATCATTTATTATGACAACTTATTGCAGTTATCTAGTAATTAATTGTCATAACTTTCTATATTGTGATTTTTAAATTTGGCAACATTGCATTTTTAATAAAATCCGCTACATATTCAAAAATCGCACAGACGTTTCATATAATTGTGCAATTAACTAAAAATTCTTATAATTTAATCGTACTTGCTCTATTTTTTATTTAAAGTATTGAATTAAATTAGTGAATTTTGACAACGTCGCTTTTTAAAGAAACTTGAAACAAATATAAAACTTAACAATCTAATTGTAAATTATGACAATTTATTACAAATAACTAGTAATAGACATAACTTAATATATTTGTATTTTTGAAATTTGACACGTTGCGTTTTTAATAAAATCCTTTATAATTATACACATCGCACACACACTATACACATAATTTTGATATTAGCTAAGAATTCTTTCAATTTAATTGTACTTACTATATTTTTTATTTATTTCATTGAATTATATTTGAGAATTTTGACAACGTCGCATTTGTTTAGAAAATAATAAGTAAATTATAAAAATTTAAATATATATATTCTGAAAATTTATTACTAGTGCAGTTGTCATAATATAATATATTTGTATTTTTAAAAATTTTATATTTCAATTTTGACAATATCGTAGTTTTCCCGAAAAAGAAAGTTACCCCAGAACTTTTTTTTGGCAGGATCGAGGCAGTTCAGAAACAAAGAAGTCCGTTTTCTGCCCGTTCCCCAAATATGGCGTGAATCTGCCAAAAAAATTCCACAAAAATTTACAACCTGCTATACACTTCCCAAAATATTTTATTTATCTGTGCGTTTGCCGGAAATATGCCCGCACATTCACGCCACATTTGGGATCGAGCAAAATAACAGGCAGCTTTAATTATATACATTTTTCCAATAATATTAATTTATTTTATTGAATTTTTTTTTATGAATTTTGGCAACGTCGCATTTTTGTATAATATTTCAAAACTTGAAAAACTTTAGACAAATTTTAATACTTTTATTATGCTAATTTTGGTAACGTAGCGTTTTTGAGAAATTATATAAAATGTGGATTCAATTATCGCGAGATTATCGCGGTATCATTTATTTATATAAATCGAGTCAGTTTTGTAATTATTTTTATTTATATTACTTTGTAAATATTGACAACGTCGCCTCTATTAGGAAAACTTTTGTACAATTTTAAAAATGAAATTTGATATTAAAACAATATATCTTGAACTATAAATTGTTTTAATTTTAATATATGCATATTTATAAATTTGACAACGTCGCAATTAGTTTTTTAGAAGCAGTTTTTGTTTTTTAATTCTTATTCTAAATTCAAATTTAATTTTAAATATAATTGTATGTCAATCTTTATAAATTTTAATACACAAATTAATATTCAAATTGGCTGTAATATTTGAAATTTTTATTTTGTCTACTAGTGTTCCGCTGTTTGGCCTTCAGGTCAATCAGCGCAATCATGGCAACACAGTTGTTAGCAATTAAGAGAACATTTTTTTTTGTTTTTTTTTTATATTTTCTTGAATTTTTGGCAATTTTAGTTTGGTCTAAAAGTTATGTTTGCTTCAATCAACAAGAAATGTGGTAACATGGCACAGTTTTTCTGATGGCATTTTTGCGAATATTGAAATTCTTATAGAGAAATAATTTAGTTTTAGATCAATATTTTGAAATTAGTTTGAATATTAAATAAATCTAAGTTTTTTATTATTTTAAAAATAAATAAATTTTAAAATATATGAACATTTTACAAATATTAAAAATTTTAATTTTTGTTTTTTATTTATTAAATTATTTCTATTTATTAAAATTTTAATATTTATACAAAAATACGACAAAATTCATTTACCATGCGACAAACCACTTCCTTGCACTCTGGGAAAAACATGTGGCAGCAACATTTATATGTTGTTCTGCTAAAATATTATAAATTGTTGCTGCTACTGCTGCGTCAAGACCATAACTTTTGCTGCTAACGAGTGAAAGCTGAAAGTTTAACATTTGCAAATTTTGTAGTGGACGATAACACGTTTAACCCATTGACTGGGTTCTATTGGTCAGCAAGTGTTCATTTTTTTTTTGGTATGTGCAACAGTTGTTGGTAAAAAAAAGATTTAGTGAAAAATGTTGCTTGTGCTATGTCATGATAACAATGAATACGACATTATATATTTTGTTGGAATTTTTTACTAATTTGTGGCAACGACTAAAATGAGTTCAAAAGACAAAAAAAAAAAAATACTAGACTGACATTTTTAGATGACAAGTTAGGGTTTTCACTAGAAAAGCTATAAATATTTAAAATAAAAAAAAGTATTTGTGCATAAAATAAGTAATACATATTTCTAAAAAAAATCAACACCTTTTTAGACAGAATGTTATTGTTGAAGTTGGAAAATAATTTTACATGCATTGTTGAGGTTATCCTTTTTAGGAATTTTAACATATTTAAATAATTTCAAACACATTTTTTAAATATCATACCTAATTGGTAAAATTACAAAACTAAACAAAAACGTTGCATATTTATGGAGAGACTGTAGATAGGAAGTTTAAGAATATCCCGTATATGTGAAATGTTGCATATTTTATAGAAAGAATTATAAGACGATAAATTAAAAATAATAATTATGCAGATTAATGATTTCTCATATATTATATAAAAGCAAGAAATCATTGCATATTTGCAGGTAGTACATAATTATTTTTGAAAAATTTCGATTTTCTAAAGTTATTTAATTGTAAAAAGTCAATTTAAAACCAATATTTGATTTAAAATGTGTAATTTAAATTAAAATCAATTAGTCTATACTGTTTTTATAGAATGTACATAACACAAAATAGAAATAAAACCAAAAAAACGTTGCATATTTTTAGACATTGTTTTTTGTTTTCTTCAAAATAAAAAGTTATTTAAAAAAAAAGATATGCAAAATGAATATAGTTTTAAAGAAAATCAAAATTTAAAAATGTTGCATATTTTCAGACATTTTTTTTATTTTCTTCAAATGATTTATTTAATTAAAAAGATATGAAAAATAATTAAAAATCAATTTTAAAACTAAAATGTATTAATATAGTTTTATATTTAGCTTCATTTAACCTGTTTTAATATAAAATACCTTGAAAATCTACCAAATAGCGTCAAATATAAAAAACCTTAGCATATTTATAGGCTTCTAATGTACATAATTTATTAGTTAGCTTTAATCTAATCGTTTGTTTGTTAATTTAATCAAATTACGTACGTTTTTTTAGTTTTATTAATTTTTTGCATTTTAATGTTGGCATTGCTGCAACATGCCACAATTGTTGTTAACACAATTGCCACAACAACAGCAACAACTTAAATAGCAGCAACAACACAAATAAACAGCAAAATCTCCAACTACAAATAAAACAAATGCTATTTAAGATATTATATCGCCGAGATACAAACATATGATATGAAAAAGATGCCGTACGTCGACAACTCAAGTGGCGCACGTAACTCTAATTTTTGTAGTTGCTGCAATTATTGCTGCTGCCGCTGTTGTTGTGCTTAGTACTATAACTAACGATATTTGTTCGTTGGTCTGCACTTTTGTGGCACAAATTTGCGGCAAGTAGCAACAAAAAAAAAAGACAAAAAAAACTAAGTTTGTCGGTGTAGCGCTCAAATGATTTCGCATTAAAACGTGTTGTATTTTAATTAGTTGTCGAAAGTGTGGTTAACAAAATTACAACAAATACAAAATAATTTAAATTTTAAACAAACCAACGAGTGGTATAATTGCTATAATAAGTTATAGTAATTACAACAATTAACCAGTTGGGAAGGTTAGATCACATGGAAAATTTTAAAGTAGGTGTTATTACGATAGTTAGGATTATCAAAATTATAGTCGGTCTAAGCCGACTATAAATACCCTACACTTTTGTGTTAAAATAATGGAATTATAATAATAATTATGAAATTTCATTTATAAATAAATTTGATATGGGATAATTGGTTGTAACATTTTGAAGTAAGTGTGGATTTCCCCATAATTAAGAATTCAAAATATACTTAAGCCTCCCCGCCACGTCACGGCTTATCCAATGGAGAGGTAATATTGTCATATCTATACTGTGTTAATAAGAACCATTAAAATGTAAGATATAACAATACTGCACATAACTGCATATATTATTATTTATTTCCAAAGAAAATTGCAAGAAAATACAGATTATGCTAAAATAAATTATTTTTTTGATACTCATATATTCATATTTAATAGAACAATTAAATTAGAATATATACACATCTATAATGTATTATATTTTATTTAAATATAAATCATATAGAAAAGAATATATATTAAACATTATTATTTTTATCGAAAAAAGTAATATGTTATTATAATAATAATTATTTAAATATAGGATAAAAAAAATTAAATGATGTGAAAAAATCATTTTCGTCATATTGTCATTTTATAAAATATATAATAGTTACATAATATTTACAACTATTGCATCATGATAACTGTGAGCAGTTTCATATGTCATTGCACTAATTCTATGTTGTGAGATATTTGAAAATATCCAGTCAATGTGTGTAAGTCCGGTGGTTGTTGTAGTAGTGCTGTTTAGGAGGGAAACCAAACCTTTCGTATTGAGTCTAGATTCCATTAAATTGTCGGATGTTCTACGACAAATATTAAAATCTCCTATCAATACTATATTTGGTTCCGTCCCGTCAGTAACGTACTCGCCGAGTTCCTCTATTGCCTGTAAAAGAAACATTCGGAATAGGCATTCCGGATATACATCATTTCTATAAAGGATAATAAAAAAGTCATTATTGACTCTAAATGCAATAAGTTGGCATGTTCGATTGGCACAACTGTGGTCTCTTTCAAAAAGATACTTCCACTGAGAAGAGATCGCTGATTTAGCATAAATAATGATTCCCTTTTTATTCCTGTTATATCCATCAGTACTATCCATTTTCCGCAAAATACTATATTCTGGGAGAGTATAATCCTCTGTTGGAAGCGTCCATGTTTCAACAAAGCATAGAATATCAGATGTCAGAAGTAATTCATCGTTTTTCACATCGAGTATATGCGCATGAAGACTTTGCACATTGTGGTAGAATAACTGGATTTTGGATGTCCGATTATACATGAAGTCGAAATGTGTTTTTAAATATTTTTCAGATCGCAGTCTATTTAATTCTAGGAAAACTGAGTCGGAGTTAGTAAATGGTCTTGGAGGTACGAATTTCCCGATAACAAAAAGACCAGAGGCACTAGTAGCTCTACTACATGCAACATATAAAGCTGCCCTCGTAATTCTACTTCGTAAATGGACAGCAACTTGTGTATATGTAGCACCCTGACTTTTGTGGATTGTGATTCCTTCAGCTGGTACTATTGGAAATTGTTGCCTATCTATGGAAACTTGATCATTGCGCTTGTATTGAAATGAACGAACTATTTTCTCAATAGGAGTCCACCTAGATTCAGTTGGATGTGGTTTCTTTCTCCTGGCATTAATTCCAACGCTTGGTTCAGGGAAAGTTATCCACAAAGTTATTGGGGATTTTGTCACTCTATGTGCATCAACATGCATAAGACGGCCAGTAGCTCCATTGACAAGACCATCACCAGTATCTACATTTACAGTTAACATATACTTCGCCGTAGTTTTGAGTGTCAAGTTGTAACACAATCCTTGTGTTTCCGATGTCTTAAAGTTTGTTACCGACTCCAAAATTTTTTGCTTACTCAAACTTGAGAGAGTATTTGCTTTAATCAAATCGGACGCTTTCGAGTTAAAGGCTTCCGTTAAAATTTGTCCAAGTTTCAGATTATTGTAAGAATTAACTTCATCATTTGAACCAAAAAGATGAATAGCGTCGTCAGGTACAATGCTGGATGAAATCACAATACGATCGGTTATTAACTGTACGTCCGAGTCGGTCATTTCTCCCATTGCCATATTATTCAATGCAATGGCAAATCTTTTATCCTCTCTTTGCCGCATAACTTCCGTTAGTTCATAGAAATGAAACAAATCCCACAGCGAAGCTCCTGTTAGCACACTATAATGGTCATTAGGGTTTGGAAGAAAAATCCATCTGTCTCCTACAGGCGCTAGTTGCTTTAGGTCGCCCAGAACTATGAGTGATATTCCTCCAAATGGTTGTGTAGATTTAAATATTTGTTGGAGACGTGAGTTTAAATAACTAAACATCTTAGCACCAACCATAGAAATTTCATCAATAATAATGATTTTCAAATCCATTAATTTTGATAAAAGTGTGTTAACAGTGGCATTACTTAAAGGTCTTATTTCTCCAGAAGATTGGTTGACTGGTAGGGAAAACATTGAATGCAATGTTGATCCCCCAATTCCAAATGCTGCCTTTCCTGTAGGTGCGCACAGAAGAACTTTGACTGATTCTGGATTACATCCAGGAATCGCATTAAGCCGATGTGAAACCGATTGGTAAATTGCGGATATTAATCGGCTTTTTCCAACCCCAGCACCACCTCCAACAAAGTCATAGAATGCAATTTTTTCTTTGATATTGTGCAATAAATGTTTTAAATATGTATTCTGTTTAATATTCAACGTTCTTATAGATTCTAAAAGATCATTCTGATTAATTAAACTTGGAAGTTTAATTAATCGTGGTTGATCTCCAGAATCATCGTTTTCAATTTGGCCTTCTCCATTTATGTCAAATACATTCACATGAGGATCTATTTCTGGAAGTGCCAAAGCACGAAATTCGTCATCCAACAACTGTGTTGCAGCAGCATTGTCCACTCTTTCTTGAGCTTCGTCTGACATATCCTGCTGCAGCCTTTCAAGAACTCTTTCAAGTTCCTTATTTTCAAATTTATCATATTTTTTGCGATTTATTTCAATTTCATACGTATAGATGGTGCATGTGTTTTGGTTGTCATTATCCAGAATATCTACAGTTTCATCACGCCAAGGAAAATAAAGCATTACAATTTCTCTGAAGTAGTCCTGCGGTGCAATATCTACGCTAAAATTGCAATACCTAATTATACATGGAGTTTTTCGTTTAGAAATATATCCGGATTTATCTTTTAAACGTAAAGTATTCCCAGTATTTTCTTCTTCTCGTTCTTCCATATTATCCTCAATGTAATCGTCATCTTCTTCTTGAGCACGTGTTGATTTTTTCTTTGAAACTTTAGAAAATTTGTAATATGCAGCAAAATCAGCAAGACAAATATTTTCTAAACTATCATGCCTCTGTATGTAGTGATCAAGCAGATTTGGAATAAATATATCTGTACTGTTATCTTGTAATTGCTGAAGATCATTTTTGGACTTAACCATTCGAACACGTTTGTCTGGATGAGATGTGTTTATGAAAACTTCCGCACTGCTGCATTCTGACATATGCATTCCAAGAATGTTGTACGAAGCTTCTTGTGCAGAGATTTCTGTACCAGAAACAAATTTGTTGCCAATATGTTGCAATCTTTGCTTAACTGAAAAGTTTCCGGCTCGAATTTCTTCCATTGCTTCGCGTAGTAATCTTGAAACACCTCTGTTGGATTTATTTATGTAGTTAATGATATAACTGCAGCATGCATATGCATCCAATATGTATTGAATGTCCATATTTGCTCTTTGCATTCCAAAAATTGTGGGGTTAAATGCGTTTAAAAAGCGATCTTTAAACGTCCTTCGTAGGTAAATGTGTGGTTTCTTCAAAGACGACCTTAGAGCAAAAATGTAGTTTTCATAAGAGAGATTGATACGGTCATGAGATAAAAACATTTCAAAATCATTGAATTCAAGAATTTCGTCGTCCGTTAAAGTTGAATTGACCAAGTTCTGAATTTTGTCGTAGTTTTGTTTGTGCAAATCTATGTTGTCCATAACTTCAGGCAATGGCAGTAATATTTGTGTAGAAGGCATTGGAGGATATGGCATTCCAAATCGGCAAATTTTTTGTCCACGAATTTCCCGGAGACATGAAAATCCGTGCCTATGTTGCTGATATGAAATGAATCTCTCCAACCCGGAAATTGAACTGTCAGCTTTTATAAATTGGTCTATAAATTCAACAACAGGTGGAAAACTGTCTGGATTAGTTAGTTCAATCTTTGGAGCATGTTCAATCCAGTACATTCCGTGAACATGTGGGGATCCCCTTTGTTGGAATTCTATTCTCCAATAATAGTGATTGACCTTATACTCTTTGAATACGCCATCATTTACTTTGAAATATTTGAAAAGTAGATGGATTCTTTGGTCAAAATATCGGGAACAGGTTATGGGATCGGCACGAATCAGATCGTATTTTTGCTGAGATGTGTATGCCATTGCTTCAGTTTCTGAAATATCCTTCTTTTCTACAACCTTTGCTAAAATTACCAGTAGTTCTGGCCATTGTGCTTCTGCTGCTGATAGTGTTATGAACAGTGTAGGAATTCCGAACTGGCGAATCATAGCTATAACTTTTTTTTTCTGCGATTCCCAATAAGCAGGAGAAGATCGAAGGCCTTTTAAAATGCGGTATCCATCATCGTGTTGTACAAGATTTTCAACAAAATTATCATTCAATAAATTACTAGCTGTGAATCTATTTGCTCCTAATTTTTTTCGCAAACACGTCGAAATACTACTTTTAATGCGTATAAGTTCCAATTTCTTATGGCAATATAAAACTTTGTCAACCCGCGCACATCTACGATCATATCTTCTTGCTTCAGATCTAATAACTTTACTGGCTGTGACATTGCTAGGTCTTTTAATCCCACAGTATATAGATGGGTATGATAGTTCTTCTGAGTCTTCATCCATGATCATATCCAACGGCCTTTGACCTTCTCCAGGTGCAATGGCAATTCTACTCAAGGACACATTTTCAATTGGAATGTTTTCCAGAAGAGTCTCTTGTCCGCCATGATTAAGTTCATCAGGATTGTCATCATTGGAAATTCGTGCAGCGATTAAATCCGAAACAATTCTTTCATCTTCAGTGTTTGCGACAAATGGCATTTCTTCAGAATTTCCAACACGCTCGATCCAATCTTCGGAAATTGTGATATTATGCCGCTTATACAGATCAGTTTCCATTAAATATCTAGCGGCTAAAAGTATTTTTGCTGGCCTAATAGTTTCTGTCATAAAACTTTGATTATATTCCAAACGCCTTTTAAGATGCACTTGTATCACTTCAGTTTCATCAAAAGAACGTGGCAATGTTGTAACAGTTTTATTTAGTGAAATTGGAACATTTACAACGGCACCCCTAATTGCACACTGCCTATTGTAACCTAGCGAAATAATTCGCATGAAAGGGATTCTAGGAGCTATAAATCTCTCCTCCAGTGGTGTCAAGTTTTGTAAACATATAGGGATTTTCGGGAAATGCAAACCGTTTGACAGGGAAATTGTTGGTATACTGCCACTCTTCACTATTTTAAAGCATGTATTACAAAAACTGTATTTGTTTGAATTCGATGGAAATTTAGTACAGAGAAAGAAAGCGCCAGTTAAATGAGGATGCATTTGTAGTATGTGTTCCTTATTTAACTCTTTCAATTGAGACGGAAACCATAAGCCACCACAACAAATGCAAATTCCAGTGGGTCCTTGTTTTATGGTATTATTATAGGTGGTTAACATGTCTCCGCTGCGACGATAAACTTCTTCTGTTAAATATTCTGCACGACTTTCTGGAGAATGATTTTCACGCACTTGTCTATTCCGTTCAGCTTGTCTAGAGCTTTCCATTAATTTATTAATTTCGTCACATCTATGTATTCGAACTCTGCAAGTAGCTGCTCTTTGCAAGTCTTGGGCGTGTATTCTTGCTTGTAATCGTGTACGCCTTCGACTAGCAGTATTTAAGGCCCGTTCACTTTCTTTATAATTAATATCGGACCTTAAAACTCTACGATTGGCAGTATCTCTGATTCTTTCTATGACACGGTACAGGCCGTCATTACGTCGAAGTCTACGTTCAACCGTATTTCTTTCTCGTTCACCTTCAAGATATTCCGAGTCTTCTCTGTGACGTGTATGTGCAATTGCGTCACGTTCACGTTCAGCTTGTCGGTATTCGGGAACATCTCTGTGAAGTGAATGTGCAATTGCGTCACGTTCACGTTCAGCTTGTCGGTATTCGGGAACATCTCGTCGAATCGAATGAGCTATCGCATCACGTTCACGTTCAACTTTTCGAAAATCTGGATCTTCTCGTTGAAGCGAATGCGCTATAGAGTTTCTTTGTCGTTCAGCTTCAAGATATTCCAAGTCTTCTCTGTGAAGTGAATGTGCAATTGCGTCACGTTCACGTTCAGCTTGTCGGTATTCGGGAACATCTCGTCGAATGGAATGAGCTATCGCATCACGTTCACGTTCAACTTCTCGAAAATCTGGATTTTCTCGTTGAAGCGAATGCGCTATAGCGTTTCTTTGTCGTTCAGCTTCAAGATATTCCAGGTCTTCTCTGTGAAGTGTATGTGCAATTGTGTCACGTTCACGTTCAGCTTGTCGGAATTCGGGAACATCGCGTCGAAGCGAATGTGCTATCGCGTCACGTTCACGTTCAACTTCTCGAAAAATTGGATCGTTTCGATGAAGCGAATGTGCTGTCGCGTCACGTTGGCGTTCAACTTCTCGAAATTCAGTTATGTATCTATTTTGAGAATGGGCTACCGCATCGCGTAATCTCTCTGAAGATCGTATTCTTAAATTTTGTCTTCGAGTGGAATGAGCACTTGCATCTCTTCTGCGCTCATTTTCACGATATTCTTTATTCGCACGTTTACGAGCGATTAATTGTGAATTACGTTGACGATCTCCTTCATTAGACGATCTGTACTTCTATAAATTGATTCTTAAGGAAGCTCGACGTTGTTGTTCAGAATGTTTACGAGGTCTAGGCATATTTATTGTATAATTTATATTATAAAAGGACTTACTTTGATTTAATTGACGTATTCAACTATTTCTTTAATATATCTTAACACTTTTCACACACGTTGCACTATTAAAATTTGTTTTTATTTTTTATTTTTTTATATATAAAAAATCTCACTGAGAGATAGATCTTCACTGCTTCAATGTTTAATTGTAACTAATCCAATTTAGGTACAATTTGAGTTAACAAAAAATAAACAGATATTCAGGTAAATTTGAATAATGGATGTTTCTAGGTAATACTCAACATGTTATTAATGAACTTTATCATATTGAGGTATATTTGCAATCAGGTATATTTGCATAGTGACCGTTTATTAGGTAATAAATTAATTTGACCACAGTTTAATTTATTGGGTACAGGTACATGTGCACAGGTACATATGCATAATGGGTTTTGTAATAAGGTACAAGTAGACCTTTTTCGGGTCATTGACAAATTCTAGAATGGAATAGTGTTGACATATTTGATATGAGAGGTAGGTTTATTTTTCAAAGGGTTCGAAGGATTTGCACAAGTGAAAAATAAACATTGAGATTTTTGCTCGTAGTCGACATTTTATCAATGAAAATACAAAATAAACCAAGAACCAGGGTATACGAATCCTGAAAATAACTACAAACATTCAATCGCTGAAGAATTTCCATTCATTTGATACCCATATTTAAAAATGGGTAGGTGTACCGAATTTCAATTTTTTTTTGTGAACCACAAGTTTTTTCGCCGGAAAACATTATTATCATGTATTTGAGCATGATGTCAATATATATTTGACCAAAAAAGTTTACCTATGCACGTATACATAAAAATTGATCTTTATATGTACATTTTATATGAGGTATTTGAACATAAGTGGTCGGATCATAGGTCACAATGGACCGATCTCGCCAATTTTTTCGCACATACAGCGTAGGTATATTAGTAATCTAAGTTATAAGTTTCATTTATCTAGCTCTTCTATTTTAAAAGTCTTAGGGATTTCAACAGACAGACAGACAGACAGACATACGGACAGACAGACGGGCAGACAGACAGACGGACAGACGGACATCGCTAAATCGACTCAGGAGGTCATGCTGATCAAGAATATATATACTTTTCCATACCGGAGATGCTTCCTTCTGGGTGTTACAAACGGCGTACCAAACTGAATATACCCTTTCACTCTTAGTGTAGGGTATAAATATGTTGTAAAAAATTTTTAAATATTTAAATAATTTTAAGTAAATTGCAGCTATTACTGATTTAAAACTTAGATTTAAAATATTTAAATGTGTAAAACAAAATGCTCAAAATATATTTGTAAATTAATCGCACGATTATTTAAAACATCTTAAAAAAAACTGTTCTTCAAATTTTATTACATTTTCCTTTTTCAGTTAATTTATTTTATTTTTATTTTAATTAAGCAAATATTGGTTGGTGTAAACATCAAAGAAATAGGCTACTCTTTATCAAATTTATTACGCTCTTTGTACACTTAAAGACTAATAAAACTTCCATGTAGGTCCACATTAAGCATGCATTATATACGGCGCTAATAGCGCGACTGTGGGTTCAAAGTATTTTACAGAAAACGAAACTGCATAAAAGAAAACAAAAATATAAAAATATAAAAATATAAAAATATAAAAATATAAAAATATAAAAATATAAAAATATAAAAATATAAAAATATAAAAATATAAAAATATAAAAATATAAAAATATAAAAATATAAAAATATAAAAATATAAAAATATAAAAATATAAAAATATAAAAATATAAAAATATAAAAATATAAAAATATAAAAATATAAAAATATAAAAATATAAAAATATAAAAATATAAAAATATAAAAATATAAAAATATAAAAATATAAAAATATAAAAATATAAAAATATAAAAATATAAAAATATAAAAATATAAAAATATAAAAATATAAAAATATAAAAATATAAAAATATAAAAATATAAAAGTATAAAAATATAAAAATATAAAAATATAAAAATATAAAAATATAAAAATATAAAAATATAAAAATATAAAAATATAAAAGTATAAAAATATAAAAATATAAAAATATAAAAATATAAAAATATAAAAATATAAAAATATAAAAATATAAAAATATAAAAATATAAAAATATAAAAATATAAAAATATAAAAATATAAAAATATAAAAATATAAAAATATAAAAATATAAAAATATAAAAATATAAAAATATAAAAATATAAAAATATAAAAATATAAAAATATAAAAATATAAAAATATAAAAATATAAAAATATAAAAATATAAAAATATAAAAATATAAAAATATAAAAATATAAAAATATAAAAATATAAAAATATAAAAATATAAAAATATAAAAGTATAAAAATATAAAAATATAAAAGTATAAAAATATAAAAATATAAAAATATAAAAATATAAAAATATAAAAATATAAAAATATAAAAATATAAAAATATAAAAATATAAAAATATAAAAATATAAAAATATAAAAATATAAAAATATAAAAATATAAAAATATAAAAATATAAAAATATAAAAATATAAAAATATAAAAATATAAAAATATAAAAATATAAAAATATAAAAATATAAAAATATAAAAATATAAAAATATAAAAATATAAAAATATAAAAATATAAAAATATAAAAATATAAAAATATAAAAATATAAAAATATAAAAATATAAAAATATTAACTTGTGACACTGTGCCATATGACTGTTGTCCGCACGGCGTTAATTGAACAGCCGCTGTATAAATCACGTCGCAGACTAAAGAATAACTCAAAATTGTCTCACAAAACCCACGCCAACATTTAAATATTAATGAAACGCAACAGCAAAAAGTACAAGAACAATAACAACAATACAAACAAATAGAAAAAAGAAAACAAAAGTATAAACGTAAATCAATGCATAAAATAAAGTAACAAATGAAACAATTTGCAGTTGTGGCACGTACAGCAATTTAACGTATTCAAATGCAGGCAACATGACGCAAAGACGCAATGTTGCATACGTTATTTTCACACGCAGCAGAGGAAGAAAATATAATAATAATAAAATAATAAAAAAAGAACAATTTTAGATAAATAAATAGTACAAAAAATAAATAAAGTATTTAATATTTAAATAAAAAAAATAATTTAATAAATAAATATATAAATAAATAAATAAATAAATAAATAAATAAAAAAATAAATAATCAAAAAAATAAATAAATAATCAAAAAAATAAATAAAAAATTTAAAAATTAACCTTTTTTTATAAAATATAAAAAAAAAACAAATATAAATAGTACAGGATTTTGCTTTTTCTATAAAAGTAACTACAAAAAGAAGTCGTTGCTGGCACAAAACAAAATGTCCATTATTTAGAAACCTGAGTGCAACACGTAATGAAAGGGTCGCATTTATTGAACGGCAACAACAAACTGAACTACAGCATTAGCAACAGCGACAGCAACATGAGCATCGCTTTGAGTGCCTGAGAATTTTACGCCGACTGTGACAAAGCAACGCAACACAAACATTCTCATTGATTTGTGCAACGTGATAAGCAAACAGATGCTTCTTTTGTTGCACTTAATGTTGTGGATGGTTGCAAGTACAAAATTCTTTTATTAATAATAATTGCCACGTTTTGAGCAGTACTAACAGTACCAGCAACAGCATTTGTTGCATTTAGTGTTTGTCACCTCTGTCGTCTGTCTGCTTGTCGTTTTGTTTGTGCGTGCGCAACAATCGTAGTCAGTCCATCAGTTACTGCAATTAACACTAAAAAGCCAATTATTATGAGAGTTCGCTTGACAATAATTTGTGTTACCACAGCTGGCAGCAATGCGTGTGAATGCTGAAATAGCTGCGCAAAAATCGAAAGACTTAAGCGACAAACTTGCTGCGAAAGACTTAAGTGACAAACTTAAATATCTGCGCAACATGTTTCAGAAATGTTTATTACAACAATAATTATTAAAACTAAAACATTTACAACAACAATTATTACAACAAAAATATTTACAACAACAATTACAACAAGAACAATTATCAGAGCAAAAATTATTGCAAAAAACTAAAATTACAATCGTATACAATATATAATAGATTGCAATAAAATACAACAGAATACAATATAGTACAATATAATACAACGCAATACAATGGAATATAATTTAATTACATACAATAGAATCCAAGAGAATACTATAGAATACAATATAATATAATACAATATAATACAATATAATACAATATAATACAATATAATACAATATAATACAATACAATAGATTACAACAGAATACAATCGAATACAGTAGAATACAATTGAATACAATAGAATACAATAGACTACAATTGAATACAATAGAATACAATAGAATACAATAGAATACAATAGAATACAATAGAATACAATAGAATACAATAGAATACAATAGAATACAATAGAATACAATAGAATACAACAGAATACAATAGAATACAATAGAATACAATAGAATACAATAGAATACAATAGAATACAATAGAATACAATAGAATACAATAGAATACAATAGAATACAATAGAATACAATAGAATACAATAGAATACAATAGAATACAATAGAATAAAATAGAATACAATAGAATACAATAGAATACAATAGAATACAATAGAATATAATAGAATACTATAGAATACAATAGAATACAATAGAATACAATAGAATACAATAGTATACAATAGAATACAATAGAATACAATAGAATACAATAGAATGCAATAGAATACAACAGAATACAATAGAATACAATAGAATACAATAGAATACAATAGAATACAATATAATACAATAGAATACAATAGAATACAATAGAATACAATAGAATACAATAGAATACAATAGAATACAATAGAATACAATAGAATACAATAGAATACAATAGAATAAAATAGAATACAATAGAATACAATAGAATACAATAGAATACAATACAATATAATACAATAGAATAAATTAGAATACAATAAATACCTTAAACAAAATAGAATAAAATTAATTACAACATTGTATTGATTGTGTTAAAAATCAATACAAGGTTGTAATTAACAACAAAAAAAACATTGTATTCAAAATTTCAAAAAATTAAATTTTTTATAAATTTAAAATTATAAAAAAACAAAATATTTTTTGTTTTGCATTTTACTTTCAATTAAACGTTGTATTGATGAGGTCAAAAATTGACTTGAATTCCTTCAACATGTACTAAAAGAATAACATTTAGAATGATTTTCGAAATACATTTATTCTATATAGAATAAATTCTAGAACAATTTAAATTTAATTTGAATAAATAAAAATTTCAATACCTTTTCTGTTCTAAATTGAAACATAAAATATCAACTGTAATGAAATAGTATTCAAATCTAAAAATATACAAAAAAAAAAACTATAAAATAAAGATACCAAAATTAACAATTCAAGTAATAAAAACATACTGGTAAATTATTTTCAATAAATTTATATCAAAAGTCTAATTATTATACTGAGCTACACATTTTCGCATTTATTACTTAGCTATTCGGTTGCTTGTCACCAAATTAATAAACTAAGCAGACGTTTAAATGTCTAAACAAAAAATGCAGACAAAGTTGACAGCATTTTGCAAAGTAGACGGACGCGATACACAAAAATAACTACTGCAAAATATTCGTTTTTTTTGTTGTTTTTAATTTTTGCAGATTTTATGATAAAAGCAACAAAAAAAAAAAAGAAACAGCACAATTTGTGCGATATTTTTCGGCAACATTAGACACAAGACACAGTTGCAATTGCAATCAACAACAACTGCCAGACTCTGTTTAACTAATTTAAATAAATGTCAAACATAGTCAAAGAGTTGAATAAGTCGAATAAGTTGAATAAGTTGAACGTCGGAAAAGCACTAAGTAAAAATAAATATTTGAGGGGATATAGAAGAAAAAAATGACAACGAGTCGTAGCAACGCAACATTCGCATTTATTTTGGACATAAATGCCACGAGAGAAAAAAACGGGTCAACTCAAATCGGGCCAATTGTGTTGAGGCCCATTTATAATGGTTTTTGAGACAATTTTTCAATTTTCAAATTTCAATTGAAATGTTTTTTTTTATTTGTTTTTGATTTTTTACAATTTTTGCTGACAGCTTAAAACATTATATATATTATTGCGCAATTTAAAGCAGTTGCAGGAGGCAGAGTTTTATTGATTTACAGGATTTATGATTTTATTTATTTAATATTTTTATATTTAATTCTTTTTTAATTTTTCTTTTTTATTTTTTAATGGTATACTTGCTTGCATTTTCTAGAAATTTTAAGATTATTTTTATTTAATATTTTCTAAATAATACAATTAATTTTTTTTAATCCTTTTAATTTTATTTTTTTTTTGTAGATAATTTTTTTAAATTATTTTTTTTTGTATAACATTTCTAATTTTTATTTATTTTTTATTTTTAATTTTGTTTTTTTTTGTTAATTTTTTGTTTTTTTACATTTTTTTAAATCATTTTAATTTTTTTTTGATTATTTTTAATTTTTTTTTTGTTTAATATTTTTAATTTTTCTTTGTGTTTATTTATTTTTTTATTTTTGTTTAATTTTTTTGTTACTGATTTAACTTTAAAAATATATTTAAATAAAATTGTATCCATATTTATATTGATTTATTTATTTGTGTTTTTTTTTATTTTTATTTTTTAATATTTTGTTTGTATCTTTTTTTTTCTTTTTACAGTCTTCTTGGGTTTTACTGTTTTTTTTTGTGTTTATTTTAATATTTATGTTTATTTTTTAATTTTTATTTTTTTATAATTTTCTTTATCAATTTTTTTTTTAATTTTTTTTAATCTAATTTTTTTTATTTTATTTTTTTTTATTTTTTTTTATTTACTGTCTCAACTGCGCTGTATTTGCAAATCCCTTCCCAAGCTTATTAACAATTGAAAATTTGCTGTCGTCAGCAACAGCTGCTGCTGTCAACCCACTGCCTGGCAAATGTCTTCATTTACTAGTTGTTATTATTGTTATTGTGGCAGACAGTAATGCAACAAAAACCAAGAAATTGTTAATAACCAAAATGACAAAAACAGCAATAAGACAAAAACAACAACAGGAACAAAAATATTTAAGTCAACAACATACGCGGCCACACAGCTGCCACACATTTTTTTTTGTTGTCATTACATTGCTGCCTTAACAGGCTACATGTTACATTGCATGCTGGTCAACAACTGCAACAGCAGCAGCAATAACCACAGCAACAGTTGCCACAACTACAACAAAAGAAACGCAAAATTGTAGCAACGCATAAGAGCGCCTGCAGCAAGAACGCCTACACTTTGGCGACTGCCAGTTGCGCATATATTTTTTGAATTTTTGCCGCCATGCGACAGTTTAATATTTAATAAGCTGCCGTTTTGCATACAAACGGCACTATTATCTTTTTTCAAGCGGCAAAGCTAAAATTGGTTTAATATTATTTTTTGAAAAAATTACAATAAATATAAATTTCCTGGTTTGCTACAGACAAATAACATGATGTTTAATCGAGAATCTATTGAAAAACGACTATATGTTCAGGGTAACAAATTTCAAACAACTATAATATTTGTAAATTTTGTTAAAGACTTTTAAAAGTCGAAATACTATTCAGTAGATTCATGATTAAGAGATACATTAAAATAAAAAATTCTTGCGGCAAGCATATTATAATTATAAATAATACTTTTTAAATATGTAAATAAATTGTGGTACAATAATTCCAATATATATCGTATGATTTTGATAATAATTTTGATGATTTCATCTATTAAATGATAATGTTACCAATTAAATAATATAAAAGCATCATTGCAGCAATTTTTTGTGTTTTAGAACATTTGCCGATTTAAAGAAATAATTTGTTCCAATTGAGCAAATCTAATTACAAAAACTTTGAGTCGTAGAAAATTAACATTTTGACTTAAGTATAAATAGTACTTATAAGAAACATATAATTATTTAAATCAAACATTACAAACAAACAATATATATTTTTATATTTGTACACAATAATAAACAAGTTTCTTGCATGTTTTTGGTAATGATTTTTTGATTCGTGATTTTATATTATGAATATGATGAATTTCAAAATTAATTTATTAGCAACAAACATATTTTATTTGCTACAAAACAATTTGTAATATTATTTTATTGAAACAGTATATTTATTAACGGGTTTGCTGCAAATTTATTTTTTCTGCAAACATATTATGATTGCAATGATATATTTTTTTAAAATGAATTAGATGTCACAATAATTTCACATTTTTGATGATTTTGATGTTAATTTTTATGTTTTAGATGATAAAGAATTATTTGACACCATAATTTCATAGTATTCTTTATGATTTTGATGATACATGTTATGATTTTATGTTAAAAAATGGTTGTCACAATAACTGCATTGTCTTTATTATGATTTCGATAATAACTATTGTGGTTTTGATCATAATAGTTGTGATATTGATGATAAAAAATTGTTTAAATAAATCAATACATCGAATTTTTATGATTTGAATGAAAAATAATTGGTTGTCACAATAATTTGATACGTTTTTTATGATTATGATGATAAAGTATTGTTTACCACAATAATTCAATATTAATTTATATGATTTTAATAATAGCTGTTATGATTTTGATGTTAATGAATAGGTTATCACAATAATTCTATATGTTTGTTATGATTATGACAATGAAGTATTGTTTATCACAATAATTCCATATTAATTTATATGATTTTGATAATAACTTTTATAATTTTCATGATAAAGAATTGGTTGTCACAATAATTCGATCGTTTTTTTTTATTATTTTGATATTATTTGTTATGATTTGGATGACTAGGTTTCCACAATAATACCATAGTAATTTTTATAATAATACTTATGATTTTGATGATTTAAAATTGGTTGTCATAATAATTCGATCGTCCTTTTATATGATTCAGATGTAAAAGTAGTAGTAATCAATTTAAGTCCACATGTTTATTATTATAAAGTATTGTTTGCCACAATAATTCCATAGTATTTAATATCATTTTGGTAATAACTAGTATGATTTTCAAAATGAAGAATTGGTTGTCACAATAACTCGATCGCTTTTATGATTTTGATGATATTTGTTATGATTTGAATGAATAGAAAATGTTTACCACAATAATTACATAGAAATATTTAAGATTTTTATAATAATTACTATGATTTTGATGATACAGAAATGGTTGTCTTAGTAACCTTGTGTTTTTATATTTCAATTCCACAACCAGAAACAAAATTTCTGGTATCTTCGTGGTATATTTGGAACATATTTTCGATAAACTCATAGATAAATGGAAACTTGCAATTGTCAGTTTTATTTTAAATATGTTTTTAAACTGCTATGAGGCCGACAAAAGCATTTTATTATTTGATTTTGAAATGTTTTTTTTTTTTGTTGTATGTAAATTTATGACTTAAAGCATTGATTTCAATTTTTTGTTTCCTTATGATGTTGAGTATTCCATATTTTTTATAAATTATTTTGTAGTTTATGCATTTGTATATTTTATTTCTTATTTTTATTTTTTTTTGGTATTTTTTTTTTTGTCAATAGTTGTACAATTGCAATTGCACTCTACTTAGCTGCACAGTACAACATTGACAACGGCGACAATTTATGGCCAAATGGTGAGAAACAAGCGCAAATCGCCAAAGCAGTTGGCAATTTGCATTCGACTGCATATCGTACTTTGCAATTGTGCTGATGTCGTTTGTAGTTCACACATGTTGCTGCTGCTGTTGCTGACTATATGTACTGCGTCTGTCTGTTCGTTTGGTTATATTGCTCATATGCATGTTGTTGCTGCTGCTGATGTTGCTGTTATTATTATTGCTGTTACTGCTGCTGCCGCCGGTATTATTTATTAAACAAGCATGGAATTGGGGCAAATATTTTCAGAGAAATTTTATTATGTTAGCGCTACGAAAAAGGGCAAAAAACAGGGCTATTTATTGACAGGAAAAATGACACAAAATTTGTAACATGGTTAACTAGGAAAATGGACAGTCAGTGAATTTTATTTGGTTAATGGAGAAAATGTGTTTAATGCTATGCGAGAGGGCAGACATAAATTTTTTTATTTTTTTTTATTTCTTATTTTTAATAAACTCAGGTAAAACTTTAGGCAATAAAATGGAAGGAAATGCGTATACAAAACAAGCATATTATACTTTTGGGTAGGCAAATGTGGAAATTTGAACATAACCTGCATATTTTCTGATATTGTGTGATACCAAATTGGCAGAGAAATCGCAAAAGTAAGGTAAAGAAAATCATGGAAGCAAAATGGTAGACAAAAGACTGGAAGTAAAATGGTAGGCACAGGTGGTAGGAAATAGTTAGACAAAAGGCAATTTTTTCATGTTCCATTATCAATCTGTTGATTTTTGTCTAAAATTGATCTATTTTTGAGTATTATTCTATTGATTAAAATCGTAAACGGCGATTTTTAAGAATATTCAATTTTTGAAAATAAGTTTTGAGTAGTCTATCCATCCTTCTTAAAACTGACCATTAAAACAAATTTGCGATAACCTTAAACTCGTTCTGGGGTTTTTCTAAAATTTCACCATTTTTGGGTATTATTATACCCAATAGCCGGTAATGGGTTAAATCGTAAAAATTGATTTTAAATAATAAAATTTTTAAATTTTGTTTTTATGTTAAATTTTGTCTGGTCAATTATGAATTTAGCTCATTTAATTTTTCAAAAAATATAAAATAAAAAAAAAACATTTAAAATAATTTTTATGTATTATTCTACCCTATAGCCGTTAATGGGTTAAATTGTAATTATTGATTTTAAATAATTAAATTTTAAAATTTTGTATTTATGTTAAATTTTTAATGATAAATTTTAAATTTACCTCATTTAAATTTTCAAAAAATTTAAAATAAAAAAAATCATTTAACAATTTTTTTGCAACGTCACGGCTGCCGCTCGCATATTCATTGACTTGATTTCCTTGATCGTTGGCTACGATAAAAAATTAAGTTGACATGCAAAATTGATTGATTGCCGCACCGATGTTAAGCCTCCGATGCGCAGAGCGAGCGCAGCCCCAAAAGCAATCGCTGCAAAATCAACTAGTAAAAAAAATACTGCTCGCAACTGTAGTCAGTCTGCGGCGTTTCCATTTTTTGTTTTTTTTTTTTTTACTTTAAACAAGTTTCCTGCGTTTATGCAATGCGGCGTTATCTTCATTACGGCGACATTTTGACGCAAAGTGCTTATGCAAAAGTACAAATAAAATTATAAAAAAAATAAAAATAACACCAATACAGCAAATGAAAAAATTATTTTACCCACTTTGGCTTTGCGGCAGAACTTTACAAATGTCACAATTTGACAATCAAGTCAGGAAGAATCAGCACCGACCAAAGAATTTCTTTATTTTCTACCAAATCAATTTGCATTGAGTTTCAATGCATTTGGCATGTCTTTGCTTTGGCATGTTGCTGTCATTTGTGAAAATGTTGCTGCAATTAGTTTAATTACTCACATCAGCGGTGACACATTCGGTTTGGCACGTGTTTTTCTGTCAATCAATGGTGAAAGCAAGGAAGACAAATGCTAGACAAATTTAATTTAATTGAAAATAATTAAATTATTCAAATAGAAAACTATAGCGCAAAAAGTAGAATTTGAATTTTTACAACATTCCGTTTTGGAGTTAAACAAAAAATTAGTTGTAACAACCAACTGCATTCGGTTAAAACGAAAATTTCTACAAAATTTATTTATTGAAATGTCAAATTCTGTGAGCACTTAAAATATTAACTTATACACATACCAAATTGTTCTAAATCTCTTCTAAATTGGTTGTAGTCACAATTAAAAAGATTTTATTTTTTGCTATAAGAACCGATTTTTCAGTTGCGAGTACCGAATTCGTTATATTCTGTATTTATTTTATATAGAAATATCTGTAAACGTTAAAGAATATTTTTTTTAAATAATTTTTATTACTTTCGACGGCGCTTAAATTATTATCTGATTCATATATGAAGCAAAACACAGACTGTTTCGTTACATTTAAACGCACATTCCAACATAAAATTATCTGAAAACACAAATATTTTAAATATTTTTTTATACACAGAAAAAATACTGTATTTAAGTATTAAAAAGACTTAAAATAGCACCCTACGAAATTGTACTAATATTAAGTCCGCACAGACTTATATTATTATGGACTTAATGTTAGTCCAAATACTAGTTAAATACAGTCTTTTGTTTTTTTTGTGTATATTTTTTAGTTTTTTTTTAGTTATATAGTAGCAAATATGTTTTGGACTGTTATGCTACAAAAAAAACTGTTACGTTACCCATAAATCGTTTAGATAAAAAGTAAAAAAAAAAAAAAATAAAAATGCTTCAATGATTAAATTTCATAATAGATAACATTAATTAATATTTTCACGATTACACCCAGAAAAAAATACTATATAAATAATAATTTTTTACTTTTAAAAATAGTCAATAGGATAAATTATTATTTTAACCGGAAAATACCATTAAATACTTGAAAATACCATGATATTGCCATTGAGTTTATATAAAAAGATTTATTTTTTGTATACTATTAAATCAATAATTGTCCCATTGACCAGGGATTTGAGTGATTTTTTTTCTGGGTGTAGACATTCAAAAAGTTCTAAGAAATTACGTTTTGATCCATATCGGTCTTAACACAAATCGGTTCTTAACATACATCGGTTCTTAACATAAATCAGCCCTTCGTATACTCGCTATGAGTCGAACCAGTAACCTTTCGTCTCCTAGTTCAACGCACTAACCAATAGAGCCACCGACGCTACTGTAAAACGACTATGTTTATTAATTCTGAGATTATCATATTGAATTTATAATCAATCCTAATGTGAGTAAATATTTCTCTAACTTTATCAGTTGCAATAGAAAAAAATTTTAATTCAGCAGACATTTTTTGCTGTTCGTGTAAATATTTATATCATATATTAGTTATGAACATTTTTAATATATGAAAGTTGTTTAACAAAGAATGTAATATTGAAAATTTAAACTCTAATGTTACACCAAGAAGAAAACATTTTAAATTAATAGCATTTCAATAGAAAAAGCAATTATTTATACTATTAAAATTGGTCACTAGGTTGCATACCATATGCTCAATAATATTCAAACTCTTAAATCAATATGTTGTACCATTGAATTTATAATGTACTTTTAATTACAATAATCAACACCAATAGATATTTATTAGGACGTATTATTTATTGTATGTAGTAGTCGAATTACACTTTCCTAATATTGCTGTTCTACAAGGATTTTAATCTGGAATGAAATCTATCAATTCTGGTTGATTACGGTCTCCCGATTCTTGCTGCGTACTCAGAATTTTCCCTATACTTCGAAATTTTGCACAAAATCGAGTCAAAATTGCAAAAAAGCCCGTTTTTGGTACTTTATATCGCAAGTTATCCCACGATTTCGACATGTTGCAGATGCAAACTTTATCACAAAATATAATATGAACCTTGCCCCACGGATAATTGGCAAAAAAAATCTATGTCCATATATTAGTTTTTGCAAAAAATCAAAAAGAAATTTGTGTTACCAAAAAGTGTGTCGAGAGAGTAATTTATCACAATTCTCTAAGCTCTCTTAAAAAACCTTTTAATATTAGTTCGCAATGTGTTTGCTGTCAAAATTCCAAAAAATGTTTTAAACTTTATCTTACTGCAATTTTTCGGAATATTTTTTAAAATTTGTTTATGAAATATTTGATTAAAATGGAGGGAATTGCACGCAGAGATACATATATGCCACATAGCGAGTCGTTTATTATTATAGGCCACAAATCATTAAAACAATAGTATTTATACCATTACATTCAATAATATTAAAATTATCAGATTAATGGTACTGAATTTTTGAAATACTTGAAATTAGCATCGTAATCAATTTGAAAAACGATTAAAACCATAAAACCATTATGTACTTAATAGGATATTTTCTTCTGAGTTATTATTCTGTTATATTATACACTCTGAAGAAAATGTCCCATTAAATACATTGATTTTATAGTACATGTATTAATCGTTTTATCAAATTGATTCAAAAGTTTTTTTTTACAAAAGTATTCTTACTGTTCTAATTAATTACTAAATGTAACATCTCAATACATCTCTATAGGTATATAAAAAATTATATTTCTTATATTTTATAGCAATTTATAAAAAGCATGTCATATAAATAAAAATTCTGCGTAATCTTTGCGCATTTATCTGCAATTTACAGCGTATCTGACAGCCATGCGTGCTCAGTTGTCACGTTGCTTTTTATAGTTTTTATTAATTTTTTTTTTGTTTGTTTATTTTTTTTATTAGTTTTTTTTTTATAATTATTTGTTTTTTTTTTCGTTGTTTATTGCAATTTTGTCTATTTTATCATTCATCTTGCGCTAACAAGTTCAATGACTGCGTGAACTACGAAAACATTTTTTTATTGTTTGGATTTTTTATGTTTTTTTTTCATTGTTTATTTTTGTTTTGTTTTTATTTATTTTTCTTGTTTGTCTTTAATTTATCGTATTTTTATTTGTATTTAATTAAATAAAAAGTCTTTTATATTTTTTATCGTTGTTTTTTAAACGACTGTCATATTATTTTTAATTCTTTTTATTTCGCTATTTAAATATTTGATATGTTGAAGCCATTTTTGGAAAAAAAAAATACTTTTGATTGGTTAGCACATATTCCAAATATTCAGAAAACAATAATTTAAACTAAGAATAATAAAAAAAAATTATTGAGAAACTTAAAATAGCAAATCCCGAAAACTTTCAACATTCATGAACTGGCATAAAGTAATAATAAAAATGTTTTGTTGTGTTTAATAATTTCATTTGAATTGTTTATTGTTAATAATACTTAAATTAATAAACGACAACTATTTTTAAATTCAAATGTTGCTTTTCCGATTTGCTAGATGTGGTACGATATCGCTACACAGAAATCGATATCACTACACAACAAATATAGCAACCGATAATAATTGCATACATTAATTAATCCAGCAATGAAATTCATTAATTTAATGAAAATATTTGCTATTCTTCGTTAAATCAGCAATTCCATTTGCTAATATTATTAACTATTTTGCTACATTGACGTAGCAAATTAATTAGTCGGCGCAGTTCCAGCAATTATATTTGCTGAAACTATGTCGACTAAATTATTTAATTGCTGGATTGATTAATGAATGCAATTAATATCGGTTGCTATATTTACGTTGTTTATTTTTTTCTGTGTACTTATTTGCCCCAATCGCTAGTATAAATAAAAATATATGTTGTATAAGTGGGCCAAATCAAATGAAATTTGAACAAATGTGATATCAAATTTGGCATGAAAATGAAAATCTTGACTTCTTTTCAAGCTGTTTCAAAGGAAATTAATATTTTCAATTTTAAATTCGAATAATTTGAATTGAAATTTAGATTTTCTTATTTGAAAATTCAACTTTTTCAAAATTATTTAATTTCAAATCGTCGACGATACTGCCTAAATGCCTAACTACATATGGAAATTACGCCTTATTTTGTCTTTTAATCGAGTTTTAAATGATGAATGCCGGATAAATTAGATAAATGCCATTAAAAGTTAGCACATACTTAATTTTGGATGATGTAAGTGCATAAATAGAACTGTAGTGCCAAACTATTATTATTATAAGTGCATAATTCAGACACAAAACATTATTTTTTCGTATGTAAAATTCATTTGTTGTGAGCTATTCGAAAATGTTGATAGGCGGTATTGCAGTATCATCGACGAAATGAAAAATCACAATTTTAGTTGAAAATTTCCGTATATTAAGTCGAACATTTCAATTGTTACTGGAATTGTCATTTAGAACTGGTTTTTATACCTTTTATTTGAAATTTCAAAAATTAAAAAGGAAATATTGCAATATCATTTGATATTTTAGTAATTTCATTGTAAAACTCTCAATTTCAATTGATACATTTCATTTTTTATTTTTTCAATTTGATTCAAATTCAATTGGAAATAGTTTCACTTCAAATGCAAACTGCGTGCCATTTCAAATACCTCCCAAATAATGTGAATTTAAAAAAGGCTGCTCAATAGCGCCATTTATACGTCAAAGTTTGTCAGCATTATTTGACAGCAATTAGGCGCAATCCATTTAATTTGATGCATATATATTTTATTTTTTCTTTCCATTATTTATATTTTATTCTTTTTTATGAAACAATTTCAAGTTCTTAATACATTTTTTTATATTTTAATTTTTTATATTTTTTTTTTTTGCTTTACAATTTTTTCATTGCTTTCTACTATTTCTGCTTTTACCGCAGCCTGACAAATGCTGACTGCTTGTTGGCTGGAAACCCAATCAAAAGTGGAAAATTTTCTCCACTTTTCTTCACTCCAATTCTTGGCTATGCGACTGAGGCCGCAGCAGCAGCAGCAATAAAAGCAACAACAGCAGCAATAGCAATAGCAACAGCAGCCTCTTCTCGAATGCGCCATGAAATCGATCTGCGCTTTGCGATTGCGTTTGAGCATTTAATACGCCTTTGCGGTTGCTGGCAGTGAAGCGCGCAGCAATTCACATTATTGTTGCCGGTTTGTTGTTGTTGCCTTTTGCTGGTTGCTATTTGTTGCCACAACTGCAATTTCAATTGAAACTCGAGTTGCCAATTTTGCCATTTCACAATTGTGTAATTTTCTATTGCAAATTCCTGCAGTGCAGCAATAGAAAATAAAAAAAAAATTAAAAAAAAATAAATACAAAAAAAAAAAAAAATATTAAAAAAAATATTAAAAAAAATATTAAAAAAATATTGTAAAAATATTATAAAAAAAATTATTACAAAGAAATCTGCTAAAACCTCAACTTGCTCTCAGAAGCACCTACCCCCCTGCGTCAGCATCGATTGCTTTTGACTTCGTTTCAATGACTTTCAACTGCAAGCAACGCATTGCATTGCCGACCGCAGCAACATTTAATGCGAGAAGCGCCTAACGTTTTGTTGCACGTCGAAGTTGTCGTCGTCATCAACATCATCATCGACATTGTCGGCTTCATCGTTATCATCGTCGTGTTCGTCATCGGCGACGTGCGCACATGTGTCTCTAAATGGCGTCAGTGTTGTTGCTGCTGTTGATGTTGTTGCTAGTGATCCTGTTGTAGTTGTTGTTATTGCTATTGTTGTTGACGGCGCATTTAATTAGCACAAAAAAACCAAAAGAACTAAATTACACAAAAAAAAAAAAAAGTTAATATTTTAAATATTTTTTAATTCTTTCCATATTAAAAAAAAAATATTTAGTTGTGTTAATTTTTTTTTGTTTATAATAATTTTTAATAATCATATAATAATAATAATAGTTTGGCACTACAGTCCTATAAGAACTTAGGCCGAGCTCTCTCACCATTTTGAGCTGTGCGAGTTATTTTTGTACTCAAAGTGGTGGGACCTACAGTTTATTGCCGAATCCGAACGGCGGGTGAGAGCTTTTCATAGGCAATGTTTTACTCTCGTAGGTTTGCCATTTACTGCCGGTATAAAATGTTTCTATGAAAAGATGTTGTTAGCCCCCATTCCAGGCTTGAACCGGGGACCTTTCGGCTCGCAGTCCAACGCACTAACCACTGAGCTACCGCGGCTACATATTACGATTTGTTAACTAATGTCAAATTTTCGTAAAATTAATTTTTATTTTCTTTGTATTTATATAAAATATTCGAGTTATTGCTTTTTGTTTTCCACTGTGTAATTATTGAGCCACGTCATTATAGTTCTGCATTATTGTTGCAACATTGTTGCAATATTGCAGTGCCTAGGAAATGAACAAATTCGTTCGTTCGTTCCTGTGGCAAAAGCCTTTAAGTGATTATTTGCTTTATTGTTTTCGAGGTGGGGCTCACTAAATGCTGTCGCTGTTGTTGGCGGTTTGTTAACAGCAATAACAACATAATGTAATGTAAAAAAATATAAATCAAAAAAATACTATGAAAAAAAAATTAAATTAAAAAATTAAAAATAAAAATAAAAAATGAAAGAAAAAAAAAATCAAAATTATTATTATGCGCAAAATATTAAAACCAATAATTTGCAGACAATAATGGCGCGCAACACTAAATGTCAAGTTTAAATAAATAAATGTTTTGCATAAAAATATGATTTATTGCATTAGATCATATCAAAGTTGGCTATGACTATAATTAAGCTTAATTGCAAAAGATTTGTTTTAATCTTTCTCTGCAGATTCTACATTTCAAGTCGCCTAAGTTTTCCTTCTCCAATAAACACAATAAGAATTATGTGCATTGAAGAAAGAACCAAAAGCAAAAATGTAAAAACTGCATCAACTCAAGATTTTGCCAAAGTTGTTGTTGCGTGCAGCAAAATAGTCAATAGGATAAATTATTATTTTGATCGGAAAATACCATTAAATACTAGAAAATACCATGACATTGCCATTGAGTTTATATGAAAAGATTTATTTTTGGTATACTATTAAATCAATAATTGTCGTATTGACCAATTTTAATGGGATTTTAGGGAATTTTTTCTTTTTTAAACTAGTCAATATAGTTTTAGCATTTCTCATTGATAATAATATTGTGTGTACTCTTGACTGTGCTTTTGACACTATACTATTACTTTAACTGTCGAATTTAGTCTCATCATTTAGAGAAAAAATAGACTAAATTCAAAAGCAGAGATAACATTCATTTTACGATTAATTTCAATTCATTTTATGATTGTCTCTGCTCTGGATAATACAGTTTTTTGTCTTGTACTATCGATTTAACTATCCAATTTATCTTTGGCTCTACTATTGTTCTTCTCGACTCGAATTTCCATTATTTAATTATTATCTTCTAGTATTGTCGATTTTACTCTCGACATTACTCTTGACATTGCTCTTGAAAATACAGTTTTTCGTTTCGACTCGAACTTCTCGACTTTACTACAGCAATTACCTCGAAGTATTATCGACTATACTCTTCAATTTGCTCTTGCCTCTGCTCTTTTGATCCTCTCGACTCCATTTCCTCGCCTTTAATGCCTTTGTTACCAAGTAATGTGGATTTGATTTTGTTTTTGACTTTACCATTTCTCTTCTCGAAAATTATCTCGAAGTATTGTCGACTTTACTATTCAATATACTCTTGACTCTAAAGTCGACTTTACCATTTTTCTTTTCAATTCGATCTTCTCGACTATACTGATGCTTTTAGCTCAAAGTATTACTCTCGACTAGAATTCCTTGAATTTATCGACTTTACTCTCGACTCAATTGTTGATTTTACTTTCGACATTATTTGCCTACATAATTTTGACATACCGTTTTTCATCTTGACTTTACTAAGGCTTTACCTCGAAGTATTGTCGAATTTATATACTCTTGACTCTGCTCTTTTTTATCTTCTTGACTCAATTTCCTCGATTTTACTGATGACTTTTTTTACGATGTATTTCTTCTTGTCTTTACTGTTTTTATTTCTCGACTCCAATTCACGAATGTACTCTCCACTTTATGCTTGACTTTGCATTTGACTTTACTGTTTTTCTTCCCGAAAGTAAAAAAGTATTGTCGACTTTACTCTTCAACATACGCATGACTCTGCTCTTCACGTTACAGTTTTTCTTCTTGACTCGATTTCCTTGACTTTACTGACGACTTTATCTCGAAATATTGTCGATTTTACTTTCGACTATATTCTCTAACATAATCTTGACTCTTCTCTTTATATACTCTTGACTCTGCTCTTTT
Source organism: Dryomyza anilis (assembly GCA_951804985.1). Taxonomy (NCBI): domain Eukaryota; kingdom Metazoa; phylum Arthropoda; class Insecta; order Diptera; family Dryomyzidae; genus Dryomyza; species Dryomyza anilis. Next base: position 24,941,801 of record OX638131.1, read on the forward strand.
TTATCTTCTTGACTCAATTTCCTCGATTTTACTGATGACTTTTTTTACGATGTATTTCCTCTTGTCTTTACTGTTTTTATTTCTCGACTCCAATTCACGAATGTACTCTCCACTTTATGCTTGACTTTGCATTTGACTACTGTTTTACTCTCGAAAGTAAATAGGTATTGTCGACTTTACGCTTCAACATACCATGACTCTGCTCTTCACGTTACTGTTTTTATTCTCGAATCGATTTCCTCGACTTTACTGACGACTTTAGCTCGAAATATCGTCGAGTTTACTTACGACTATATTCTCCAACATAATCTTGACTCTTCTCGACTTTACTAACGTCTTTACCTCGAAGTATTGTCGACTTAACTCTTCAATATACTCTTGACTCTGCTCTTTTCAATCTTCTCGATTCAATTTCCTCGACTTTATTGATGCCTTTATAAAGAAGTATTGTGGACTTTACTTCCCACTTAACATTTGACTTTGCTCATGTCTTTACTGTACAAATTTACTCTCCACTTTACGCTTGACTTTGTTTTTTTCATTGAATGTTTTTCTTCTCGACAGTAAAGTCAATTATCTCGATGTATTATTGACTTCACTCTTCAATATACTCATGACTCTGCTTTTGACTTTAATATTTTTTTTCTCAACTAAAACTTTTTGGATTTACTGACTGGCACCGTTATCTCGAATATACTCTTCAATTTACTCTCGACTCTGCTCTTGACATTACTGTATTTCTTCTCGACACGATCTTCTTGACATTACTGAAGCATTTATCTCAAAGTATTGTCAACATTACTTACAACTATATTCTCTAACTTACTCTTGACTCTACTCTTGACTCTACTCGTGACTTTACTGTTTTTCTTCTCCACTTTTCTCGTATCATAATCACAAAGTATTGTAGACTTTACTTAAAACTAACATGAAATGGAAAACAAAATTTTAACTGTTGTCGAAAAAATTTACCTATGTATTGGAAAGTATTATAATCGAAAAATTTTGTAAATATTCCAACAAACATTTTGTCTATTTTGGCTAATTAACACCATTGTGACCAAATGTTGTTCAACTTACAGTGACCCATATGTTGCATCCTGTTGAAAACTCTTTGTCTGCAACAACAACATGCACTTAATTGTTGCTTGTTAAAGTAGGTATTTTTTTTTAGAAATTTTTCTTTTTTTTCTTTTATAACATTTTTCTAATATTTTCATTTCATCACTTGGTGTACATTTTATTTAATTGGTATGCAAAAATAACGCTGCTGTTGCCTGCACAGCTGTTAACAACATATATGCTGGCAAATTACAAATTATAGTCAAATCCCCCATCTTCGGAGGCCCCTCCTCAACTGGCTGGAATTGGGTCAATGAGCAGAGTGGCTGTTGTTATTCTGCAAATTTGAGGCATTCAAACCAAATGGCTGGCTGACTGACTGTCTGCCTTCTCCTGTTGCATACAACGAACGGTTCTCTCTATTTGCAACGTGGCATTTAATTTAATTAACAAGCCACTAGTTACTTATTATCAACTCTTTTTTGTTCTCGTTCTTTCTCTCTCCTCTCTGTTTATTATCACAAAAGATGAGCTGATGATATGGCTGCGCATTGAAACAGTTAACAAGAGGAACCTGTGAATGTCATGCATGCGTCGAAATCATTATTGTTAGATGATGATACTAATTTAACAATTGGTTTTGCATACATCATCAATATTCATATTTCCGCAGGCAGTAGTTATGCGGTCTAATTAGAGTTGCATTAATTGAATTCAAGATGATTTCATTTAAGTTTTTTTTGTTACTTATAATGTTTGCGTGTTATTAAAGAAGAATTTTCTTGAAGTACTGTCGACTTTACTTTCGACATTACTCACTACATTACTCTTGCCTATTCTATTGACTTTACTCTATTTTCATTTTATTGGCAACTTTTTTTCATTAATATCTCTCTTCATTCTATGCTTGTATCTGATCATCACAGTTTTTTTTTTCACCACTCGGCTTTCTGGACTTTACTGACGATGTTATCTCGAAGTACTATTAACTTTACTTTCCATTTTGCTCTTGCTCTGTTCTTGAGTTTACTGTTTTACTTCACAACTTGACTTTTTAAGTATTGTAGACTTTACTCCGCACTTTACTATTGACTTCACTTCGATTCGACCTTCTTGAATTTTCGTCTCGACCTTCTTGACTTTACTGACGGCTTTATCTCGAAGTACTGTAGACTTTTTCGACCATCTCGACTTTACTAACGATTTTATCTCGAAGTACTGTAGACTTTACTCTCCATTTTGCTCTTGCTCTGTTCTTGAGTTTACTGTTTTACTTCACAACTCGACTTTTGAAGTATTGTAGACTTTACTCCGCACTTTACTCTTGACTTCATTACGATTCGACCTTCTTGAATTTTCGTCTCGACCTTCTTGACTTTACTGGCGGCTTTATCCCGAAGTACTGTAGACTTTACTCACCATTCACTCTTGCCTCAACTCTTTTCGACCATCACGACTTTACTAACGATTTTATTTCGAAGTACTGTAGACTTTACTCTCCATTTTGCTCTTGCTCTCGTCTTGAGTTTACTGTTTTACTTCATAACTCGACTTTTGAAGTTTTATAGACTTTAGTTTCGACTTTACTCTCCAATGTACTCTTGACTCCACTCTTTATTTCACAGTTTTTTTAATTTTTTCACTAATTTGTCTGTTCATTCTCGGCTTGTGTCTGTTCATTATAGTTTTCTTTCTCGTCTCGACCTTCTTGACTTCACTGACGATTTTATCTTGAAGTACTGTAGACTTTACTCTCTATATTACTTATGCTCTGTTCTGGTGTTTTCTGTTTTACTTCACGACTCGACTTTCAAAATATTGTCGACTTAACTTTCGACATAACTCTCCACTTTACTCTTGAGTCTACTCTTGTTTTACAGTTTTTCTGTGTGATTCGACCTTTTCGATTTTACTGTCTCAAAGTATTTTCAACTTTATTTTCCATTTTACTCTCAACTTTGCTCTTGTCTCTACTATTGTTTTTTCTACTTTCTGTTTTATAGCTATCATTTGCCTTTTTTGGATTTTTGATTGATTGATTGAAGGAGGGGGGAAAAAACCCGTCTGTGCATCGCGCAGAGTACACCTAGGCCATAAAGTAGGCCCGTTGTGACCCCTCGGATCATGAGTCGTCCGTAATGTGTTGTAGCTGTTATGCTACTCAGTGGAGTTCAGAAATTCCGTGGATTTGACAAATTTTCTTAGTACTTTCCAGTCTAAGCTTCCCAGTTGTTTCAATGATGAAATAAGCGAAGCTCCAACGTGGATGAATCTAAGTCTGCCAAATGCCGGGCAGTGACACAAGTAGTGTTCAAGCGTCTCTGTCTCTTCCTCACAGGCCTTGCAGAAGTAAGAGTCGACTCTTCCCAATTTGAAAAGATGACCTCACTATGGCCCGTGAGGATGCCTGTGTATTGTTTTAACTCCTTTTTATTAAGCGTTAGAATTTTGTTTGTTTTGGATTTGTTCGGGGGGCCCCATAGCCATTTAGTTGCTTGGCCCAAGCTCGATTCTTCCCATGATTTTTTGTGAAGTCGATAAGCCCATCTCGTTTTTTAGAAATTGGAAAGGTCTGCCGGTTATGACTGAGATTGTGTCCATTTCTGATCCATTTCTCGCCAATTCGTCGGCTATTTCGTTCCCCTTAATGCTACAGTGTCCTGGGACCCAGATAATGTCCACAGTGTTAACAAGTAAGAGATCGGCAAGGGCCTCTTTACATTGTAGAACCACTCTGGATTTTACCTTGTCGGTGGATAAAGCTCTAATGGCAGCTTGGCTGTCTGAGAAAATTTTAATACACTTGTCTACACAGTGAGTGCTTTGTATAAATTTGGATTTACTATCGACTTTACTCTTTACTCTACTGCTTTTGACCTTCTCGACTTTACTAACGGCGTTATCCTGAAATACTATTATTGTCTATTATTGTATTGTCTCTATTTACTGTTGTCTTACCTACTCGACCTTCTCGACTTTATATAATACAGGAGGACTGGCGTGATGAGTTAATTAAACCGCGTTATAGAGTGTTCTCTGCTTTTCAATTTCCTACTGAGCGCTATCGGCTAATACCAAGACTGACATTGTTACTCTTGTTGAGCTGGTTACAAGATAGACGAAATTCTTCACGGCTTCGAAGTTGTGTACTTTCCAAGACGCGGGGACTTTTTACTTGTTGACACCAAGAACTTCGTCTATTCTTCATTCACCATAATGAATGCTACACTACTTGCTCGTTTACTGTGCTCAATGGTGTCGATATCATCAGAATACGCAAGGCGCATGGACAGCTATTATCACCTTCTCCATTATCAGGTTGAAGAAGTCACACGAAATGGATTCGTCTTGTCTGAAATCTCGTTTAGTATTAAACGCATCGGAGAGGTTGTTTCCAATTCTCACTGTGCAAAGCCTTATAAATTTCGCAGGTATACCAAATTCGGACTAGGCGGCGTATAGCTGACTTCTTATCGGACTGTAGAAGGAAGTTTTGTAGTCGTCGAAAGGTTGTGGGTTTCGATCTGTTTCGCTTTGGTCCTTTTCGGAATTTGGCGTAATTTGAAGATCTAGTCTATGGTAGACTTGCCAGGATTTGTTCGATTATTACTCATTTCAACGCTCGACTTCTGATTTTTCAATTATATTTTCGATTGTAATCTCGACTTAACTTTAAATTTTAATATGGATTATAGTCGATTTTACTGCCGACGCTGCGTTATCATAAATCGAGTGTTTTCTCTCTCTTATAATCTATAATCTATTTTTTAGTTATCTCTACCTAAGCAAGAATTACCTATAGACCCTGTATTCGAAGCCAATATACAATATATATAGTGTTACATATTTGTTCACAAGTTCTTTTACACAGCACTGTTTATCAATAGGCTTCACAAAACAGTCACAAATAACGGCAACTACTTTACCCCAGAAATACCCCAGAGAGCAACCGCTGGACCAACCAACAAATATGCGCGCATCCAACATACATACTACATACACTCACTGTTTCACTCACACATAGTACCGTCGGCACACATCAGCCGTTCAGAGTCCACAAAGCTGTCAACGCAAACTGCGCGAAAATGTCATTCATTTCGTTCGTTCATTTGCCGCATGCGGAAAATGTTTTCGCGGCTCTTGATGCGTCGCATTGCATCGTGGACGAAGCCGAAGATGATGATGATGATGACGACAACGTCATACAAGTGGACGACAACATTATGGACGATTAGAAAGATCGACAAGTAGTCAGCAAGACAGACAGACAGCACATTTACGGACTCAGAGCGTCATAGAGTGATGAAGTTTGATTGAGAGGGAGTGAGAGAAAAGAAGTACGGAAGGTAGAGAGTTGGTACGAGAGGAAGACAGCGCAAAAGTGCACGACGACACGGCGTACAAAGAAACAAATGTACTCGGCTGTGGGGACAACAGAACATGAGGCGACAGCTATTCGATGAGTTACTGGTCAAGTACTTGTAGTATGTTGGATGGGTTTCAATTGGTGGTAGAATGGGTATGAATGAATGAAGGGCAAGTATGGAAAAACTTAGCTAAAGAAAATTGCTAAAAGTGCTGCTTTGTATTCATGAGAGCAAACTTACCAGTGCTTTGACAGATTCCATAACTGTTAGTTTTTTTTTTTTGTTGACATAGGTTAGGTTAGTATTTAAAAGTGTGTGAGACACAAAACTCATCATTTAAGTACTTTAGAAAATATGTATAATTTAATTTAATTTATTTTTATAGACCCATAGTTTATTGCCGAATCCGAACGGCGTTGTGAGTTGCGTTTCCAAGGAAATATTTATTTTCAGAGGTTTGCTATTGTCTGTCAAGAGGTGTTCTACGGGGAAACAAACCGGTCCTAGACTAAGCACGTGACTGGCACGTAACAAGTCCTAGTTCTGACTTTTTTTTAATATAAAACCAAACAACCTGCAACTTTTACTTGACGTTGTCCTAGAGAGGGGTCAATTAAAACCTCCTGCAAACCTTTAGAACTTTCATAGGATTGGTCTTCAAAATCGCGTTCTGTGACTGGTACTTTTACACCTTTCACAGAACTAGTTATTAAAATCCTGTTCTATGACCGGTATCAATGGTAAAAAAAGTACAAAAAATATATATTTTTTTAATTTAAATATTTTATTTATTTCTTTTATAGTATTTTAAATATTATTTTTTTATATATTTTAAATTTTAATTTTTTATATATTTTAATTTTTAATTTTTTATATATTTTAAATTTTAATTTTTTTATTTTATTTTACATTTACATTATATTTTATTTTTCCTTCTCCTTCATGCCTTCACATATTACTAATGATTCCATGCGTGCATTATAATTACTAAGAAGACATACTATATCTAAATCAATACAGTATCGAAAAACAGTCCACGAATTATAGACGCATTAGTTGCAGCGTGTAAATAAATCTCGTCGTCACGTGGCGCCACCTAGTGCCTTTTCGCTTCACTAGCGACATGATTAGCATGGACACGATCCATCTGCTCATGCAGACCTTTAGACCTATCACAAAACTGGTCTTCAATATCCTGTCCTTAGTCGGTACCAATGGTACCAGGCATGACAGGTGGTGACAGGTAGTTTTAGAGCAATTTACACCTTTATTCCGTAGGATGGTGAAAATTTTGTTGTTGTATATTTTTAGGTATGGGTGTCCCATTCTAGAAATGAACTTGGGATACGATTCCTTTTTTCCTTTCTAAATTTATATATCTAATCCATATTTATTTAAATTTAATTTAAGTAATTCCTATTTAAATTTTGTTAATTTTTATATATTTTTTCTCTTTTCTTTACAGGTGAGTCAATATTACATATACTATCTTCTTTAAATCATTTTGAGTGAAAGCTATTGGTGAGTTTATGAAATATATATTTTTTTAATTCGTCATTAATTTTATCTGATTGTCGACTTGTTTTGTTTTTTTCTGACTCTAGGCTCAATGTTGATATTACTCTGGAGTTTACTCTTGAATGTAGTGTCGTCTTAACTAAAGAATTTTGTCTCAACATTGCTCTTAAGTATACTATTGAGTTTAATCTCCATATTACTTTTTGCTTTTCAGACTACTTTGTTCACGAATTCTTCTTTACTTTGGATTTATTTTAGATTTTAAACTCGACTTTATACTCAACTTTGCTCTAGACTTAACGTTAATTTTGTCCATAATACTTTGTCTGCTCTTAAATGTTGATCTGCTTTTCTTTACCCTGGCATTACTATAATTGAGACTTGCTTTCAACATAACTCTTGTCTTTAGTGTTGATTTTAAACCCGATTTTTTCCGTACATTATTTCCGAGTTTTGTTCCGACTTTACGCTTGGCGTTACTCTCGACTTTATTCTGGAAATTACTGTTGACTAAATTCTTCACATGAAAATTGATTTGTTTGTCTATTTATTTATGATGACTCTCTCTTAAATGTCGACTGTACTCTTGACTTTGCTATTGGCTTTACTCTTGACTTAACGCTTGACTTACTCTTGACTTACTCTTCACTTAATTTTGAGTTTACTCTTGATTAGATTTTTTAATTTACCCTCGATTTTACTCTCGACTAGACGGTTGGCTTTAAAATCAAATTTAACCTAATTTTTTTTCTTTGGTCTTGACTTTACTCTTGACTTAACGCTTGACTTACTCTTGACTTAATTTTGACTATACTCTTGACTAACTCTAGACTTACTCTTGACTTAATTTTGACTTTACTTTTGACTAACTCTTCACTTAATGTTTACTTTATATTACTCTTGAATTTACCCTCGAATTTACTCTCGACTATACTCTTGGATTTAAATCAAATTTAACCTTTTTTGTTTTCTTTTGCTCTTGACTTTACTCTTGACTTACTCTTTACTTACTCTTGACTTATTCTTGACTTAATTTTGACTTAACTCTTGACTTACTCTTGGCTTAATTTTGACTTTACTCTTGATTTTACTCTTGAATTTACACTCGAATTTACTCTCGACTAGACTCTTGGCTTTAAAATCAAATTTAACCTAAATTTTTTTCTATATTTTATCCCCAATTTTTTTTTAGATTTTATTTTCGACTTTTACCTAATATTTTCTCTTCTATTTTTTGTTAAACTGTTTTGCGACATCCAGAACATACTAAAATTAAGAAATTCTTTCAAATTTATTTTGGCCTTTACTGCCAACATTTTGTCTCGACATTATCGACATGTTTAGTCTATACTTTATTTTGGGCTGTATTATTTTTGATTTAACTCTCTTCTTTGCAATCGTTCTTACTCACTTCTGACACATAAAGTGTTTATAAAAATATTTTCAATTAAAAATTTTTATAAAAAAGACCTATAAAATCCAGTTTAATTTCTAGTTTTTTTCCATATGAAAAACCCTTTTTTCATGTGTATCGAGTACTGTTAAATTGTCACAATATAACGTCAATTGATATGCTCCAAAATGCATTCAATGCCATCGAAGACAATGAGGAAACAGCAGCCACATTAGCAACGGCAACATCATCAACAGCCACAGCAACGGCAACAGCAGCAACATCTATGGCCAACGTGCGCGCTACGCACTTCTATAGGGTACTGGTTGCATAGTTGCTGCTCCTCGTCGCTGCCAAACATTTACTGTTTCATGTCAAAACATTCGTTTAGTTTTCAGTTTATTTTTCAATTGAATTCTATTCAATTCAACTGCATTTCAATGGCATTCAATGCGCTTGATTTGCATTTCTATGTTGTTGCTGTTGCTGTGACTGTGCAACTGTTGCCTAGAACCTGTTGTTGTTGCAGCGGTTGCTGCTGCCACCGTCTTTGTCGTCATCATCGGCGCAACGTTGACTACTACTTTTCGCATTGGCTATCATTGCAAAATACGTTTTGCAGTTAGTAACTTTTCACTTTGGCAGCACTGACCAGTCAGTCGTCGTCTGGCTTGATTTGTTGCTTGGCCAGTTCTTTAGGCCATTAAATATATTGTTGGTGTTTTTTTATATTTTTTTTTAGAATTTATATATTTTTGTAGGCTTGAGGAATGCGTCATTATGGCAGTAAAATTGTAATGAAAAAAAAAATGAAATAGAAAAATTTAAATAATTTTAAAATTATAAATTTCAACACATTTTCTGTTCAATATATAATTTATATCAAACACCCAGGATATATCAAATTTGTGGAGATATTCTATGTTCTAAATACCGAATCGATTTAGTCATGTCTAACTGATTCTCCTATTCTGTATACACGATTACTTCAAACTAATGAACCAAAGATAATGCAATTTCGTTTTTGTATGTTTTACTCGAAATGTAATTCCAAGTTCGAAAATGTGTAAAATCGATCAACGGACACGATCACCTTTCATGCAAGCCACTTTCCTACTGTCTGTCTTTATATACGATAACCAGAAAAATAACGACCTAAATGCGATGAAATTTTGTTCCAATATGTTTTGCCCAAAAAGTAATTCTAAGTTCGAAAATGAGTAATATCGATTAACGAACACGAACACCTACCATACAATTCACTATCCAACTGTCTGTCTTTATACATGATAATCAGAAAAATAACGTCCTAAATGCGATGAAATTTTGTTCCAATATGTTTTGCCCAAAAAGTAATTCTAAGTTCGAAAATGAGTAATATCGATTAACGAACACGAACACCTACCATATAATTCACTATCCAACTGTCTGTCTTTATACATGATAACCAGAAAAATAACGACCTAAATGCGATGAAATTTTGTTCCAATATGTTTTGCCCAAAAAGTAATTCTAAGTTCGAAAATGAGAAATATCGATCAACTGACACCTGACCACCTTTCATTCAAGCCACTATGCTCTAGAAAAATAACGAACTAAAGGCGATGCAATTGTTTTCTAATATGTTATGCTAAAAACGTAACTCGAAGTTCGAAAATGAGTAATATCGATGAAAAGACATTCAAGTTGCTATCTTTCTGTCTGTCTTTATGCGCGATAACCAAAAAAAATAACGACTTAAATGCGATGAAATTTCGTTCCAATATGTTTTGCCCAAAAAGAAATTCTAAGTTCGAAAATGAGTAAAATCGACCAACGAAAACAACCACCTTCCATGCAAGTCACTATCCCCAATCTGTCTTTATACACCATAACCAGAAAAATAACGAGCTAAATGCAATGAAATTTTGTTCTAATTTGTTTTGCCCAAAAAGTTATTCTAAGTTCGAAAATGAGTAATATCAATCAACGAACACGAGCACCTTCCATGCAAGGCACTATCTTTCTGCATGTCTTTATACACGACAACAAGAAAAATATCGAGCTAAATGCGATGAAATTTTGTTCTAATGTGTTTTGCCCAAACAGTAATTCTAAGTTCGAAAATGAGTAGTATCAATCAACGAACACAAGCATCTTCCATGCAAGGCACTATCCTTCTGCCTGTCTTTATACACGATAACCAGAAAAATAACGAGCTAAATGCGATGATTTTTTGTTCTAATTTGTTTTGCCCAAAAAGTAATTCTAAGTTCGAAAATGAGTAATATCAATCAACGAACACGAGCACCTTCCATGCAAGGTACTATCCTTCTGCCTGTCTTTATACACGATAACCAGAAAAATAACGAGCTAAATGCAATGAAATTTTGTTCTAATTTGTTTTGCTCAAAAAGTAATTCTAAGTTCGAAAATGAGTAATATCAATCAACGAACACGAGCACCTTCCATACATGGCACTATCCTTCTGCCTGTCTTCATACACGATAACCAGAAAAATAACGAACCGAAGGCGATGAAATTTCGTTTCAATATTTTATACTCAAAAAGTAATTCAAAGTTCGAAAATGAGTAAAATCGATTATCGAACACGACCACCTCCTATACAAATCACTATCCTAGTGTCTGTCTTTATACACGATAACCAGAAAAATAAAGAACCGAATGCGTTGAAATTTTGTTCTAGTATGTTTTGACCAAATAGTAATTCTAAGTTCGAAAATGAGTAATATCGATCAACGAAAACGTTCATATTACATAAATGTACTTGTCAACAACTCTACAGAAACTCATAACTCCTAAAGTATTCATGTTTTAGTTTTAAAACGTAAAAAATTATACTCTAAAATTGTGTTTTGAACGTGTAGAAGATCCGCTCATTTTTTTTTAGTATGGACACGTGTCTATCCAGACCGACTTAAAGATTCGTCCATGAGACTTAACCCTTCTTACTAATTTTCTGTTTTTATTATATATTTTAAACAATATATAAATTGAATTTAAGTAAATTTTAAAAAATGTCTATTTACATTAATTTTTTTAATATGAATTTCAAACAAAATATTTTCAATTATTCAAAATTTTTAATATCTCTCAAAAAACTAAACCCATCCATCAATCCATATAATTTCCTACATTCATTTAGCACCCATAAATTACCAACTATAAATAATATTTTCCACAGCATGTCATAGACGAATGGCGCCTTTTGCAATGGTGCTGCCACCCGCCACCAATCGCATGGTCATACTTCAAATAATGCGCACTAACATGGCCAACAATTTGGCTAAAATGCCTTAAAACTGTGAGCTGCATGCGGTGACTTGTTGACAATATCTGCTGCAGTCACAGCAACATTTGTCATTTGTGAGTTTTAGTAGTGCTTTGTTGTGGTTTTTCCTATTGTTTTTGCATTTTGAAATTTTGCTACTTTTTTTTTTTGAAGTTTTATTTTTTTTTACAAGTTATGCCATAATTTTTGTGGCAGAAACTTTCGCTTTTTTTCTATATTAACTATTGACAGGCAAGAAATTGCATGATTTATGTTGCTGCATAAAATAAACTATATTGTGGGGTTTATTTTATTGCATGTTAAGAAAGCAATAAAAAGAAAATTTAAAAAATAAAAAACAATAAAATTATTAGATAAACCAATAATAGTTAATACTTTTTATGGTAGTTTGCAATTTGAAAACCGTATTAAAATCCTTTGTAACGTTTGCGATTTATGGCAAAAATTAGTTTAGAATCATACTGCGCCATTTATTGATAGATATTTCAATTTCTGACTTTATAGTCTGCTGCTACAAGCTAAATATTATATTTTAAATATATTTTTAGAATTTACTATACTGGTACTATTTAGAAGGTTAAAATTTTTGAATAGTTTTACAATTTAGAAGTGTAAATAACAAAGGCTGACTTGGCAATAAAACAATTTGTTTTAAAATGTGTACAGCGCCCTCTGTTGGGAAAATAAATCACAATTGCGTAATGTTATCAATTTTAGTTTCATTTTCAATCGAAAATTTTATTTATGACTACAAAATTCTAATTGAATTCGTTCAACTGTTATTTGAAGCCCATGAATATGGGCTGAAATATTTAATTCTGAAACATTAAAATAAAAAACAAATTATTATAGAGTATTTTATTAAGTACTATATTAAGTATTTTATAGAATGCTTTATTTAGTATTTTGATAAATGATTGATTATTGATTTATTTGTTGAGTGAATGCTCAAAGTTATTCGGAGTTTCATACTTTTGAAATTTATAAGTACTTTTCTGAGTACTTATACACATTAATTCGTTCTTTATTTAGTACATTATTAAATCTCATAAAATCCCATTAAAATTTGTCATAGGGCAGTTATGCACAAAAAGTAATATTTTCATATAAACTCATAAATATGTTTATAGTATTTTGTAGTATTTAATGGTATTTACCGATTTAAATAATAGTTCATCCTATTGACTAATTTTAATAGTAAAAGAAACTATCAATTTTATGGTACAATTTTCTGAGTAAAAGTATTTTCTTCAGTACTTTCTGGTGTGAGTTCTCGGCCTATATTCATCAGAGCTGTTATGCCAAAAATGTTTATTGAATACATTATTGAATACTATAACGAGTACTTTGTCGAACAATTTTTCGAGTACTTTATAGTAATTTATTAGGTTATTCATAATGTAATTTTATAAGTACTTTATTGATGTGTCGTTCTATACTTTTCAGAGCTGATGTGCCAGACTATTTCTATATATTATTGAGTACTTTACTGAGTACTTTATTGAACACTTAATTAATTATTGTGGTGAATAATTTATGGAGTATTTTTTAAGTACTTTATTCATTTATTTAGTGATTGTTCGGCTTAGGTTCTTCAGAGCTATTGTGCGAAACTATTATTGTATTAATAAGTTCTTTATTGAGTACATTATATAATTAAGTACTTAAATGAGTGAGTTTTCGGCCTTTGTTTGTCCCAGGTGTTGTTACCAACAATTTTTATTGAATACATTTTTGAAAAATTTACTGAGTACTTTATGAAATACTTTTTCGAAATTTATGAGGTAATTCATAATATAATTTATTAAATAATTTATTGCGTACTTTTTTGATTTAGTTCGCGTCCTCTGTTCTTCAGAGCTGGAGGGACTATTGTTATATATTATTAAGTACTTTATTGAATATTTTTTTGTGTATTTTCAGATACAATAGCTGTTTATTTGTTTGTAAAACTTTGAATGGTTAAACAGTTAAAGTATTTTGCAACTCAATCGAATTTTGAATAGAAACTCATACAAAAAACAAATTTGAAGTCAAATCACAAAAGCAACTTCAGTCAGTCTCACTCAATTTAAATAAATTTTAAGTCAATTGATTTTAGCTTTTTATTGATTTTTCGGTTATAGTTAGTTTTATAGTTAAATTTTTTTTTTCTTTTATTTTTTTTAATATATTTTTCAATTTAAAGTTTTTATTTATTTTATTTTTTATTTTAACAAAAGCAACTGACTCGTACTGTTGTGCGAATATATTGAGAGTTTTTATTTATTGCCAAATTTAAGTTTGACAACAATGTGTTTTTCGTATTTCTTTCGTTGCGCACGTCCAGGTTACGTTAAGTGCTGCCACGTTGTAGGAAATGCTTAAAATTTTCAATGTGTTCTTTTTTTATATTTTGTTTTTTCTTTTTTTTTATATTGAATGACATTAACACAAATTGCATTTTTAATGCGTTATACGAGTTGCCGCCGCGAGACACAATACTTGCAGTAAAACTGCAGCAAAAGTTGCCGTTGAAAAAGTTTTTTTTATTTATTTATTAAAAAAGTAAAAATAAAACAATATTTTGTATTGAACACTCTGAGGATGGTCGTTGATTTGTTGTATAGGTTGTCAATAGATGTCATTGTAATAAATTATTTGCGATTGTGTTGCAGGTAGAAGCGCAAAAATATAAAAATGTAAAAATATAAAAATATAAAAATATAAAAATATGAAAATATAAAAATATAAAAATATAAAAATATAAAAATATAAAAATATAAAAATATAAAAATATAAAAATATAAAAATATAAAAATATAAAAATATAAAAATATAAAAATATAAAAATATAAAAATATAAAAATATAAAAATATAAAAATATAAAAATATAAAAATATAAAAATATAAAAATATAAAAATATAAAAATATAAAAATATAAAAATATAAAAATATAAAAATATAAAAATATAAAAATATAAAAATATAAAAATATAAAAATATAAAAATATAAAAATATAAAAATATAAAAATATAAAAATATAAAAATATAAAAATATAAAAATATAAAAATATAAAAATATAAAAATATAAAAATATAAAAATATAAAAATATAAAAATATAAAAATATGAAAATATAAAAATATAAAAATATAAAAATATAAAAATATAAAAATATAAAAATATAAAAATATAAAAATATAAAAATATAAAAATATAAAAATATAAAAATATAAAAATATAAAAATATAAAAATATAAAAATATAAAAATATAAAAATATAAAAATATAAAAATATAAAAATATAAAAATATAAAAATATAAAAATATAAAAATATAAAAATATAAAAATATAAAAATATAAAAATATAAAAATATAAAAATATAAAAATATAAAAATATAAAAATATAAAAATATAAAAATATAAAAATATAAAAATATAAAAATATAAAAATATAAAAATATAAAAATATAAAAATATAAAAATATAAAAATATAAAAATATAAAAATATAAAAATATAAAAATATAAAAATATAAAAATATAAAAATATAAAAATATAAAAATATAAAAATATAAAAATATAAAAATATAAAAATATAAAAATATAAAAATATAAAAATATAAAAATATAAAAATATAAAAATATAAAAATATAAAAATATAAAAATATAAAAATATAAAAATATAAAAATATAAAAATATAAAAATATAAAAATATAAAAATATAAAAATATAAAAATATAAAAATATAAAAATATAAAAATATAAAAATATAAAAATATAAAAATATAAAAATATAAAAATATAAAAATATAAAAATATAAAAATATAAAAATATAAAAATATAAAAATATAAAAATATAAAAATATAAAAATATAAAAATATAGAAATATAGAAATATAAAAATATAAAAGTTAAAATATATATATATATATATAAAAACCTATAAAAATCGAATTTAGTTAATTCATTTATATAGCTTGTTTATCTTATTGGTAAAAATCAGTTGCCACGTTTGACCTAATTTAACACAGCAGCAACTGCAACATGGCAGCCGCAACAACAACAATAATAATCACCAATGAATGCAGTAGCAACAACAGCAACAAAAACCAACATTAATTTGCGGCAAGTTTATTGCTTCATTTCTCTTTTGCCACGAATTCATCAATTGGCAAATGCTGCATTGCAATTGATTTGTCTAAGGCGGCAGCAGCAACTGTTACTGCTGCTGTCAATGAGAACTCTTACGACATCAGGTAACAACAGTAGCAACAACAACATAAACACGACAACAACCTCGACGACAACGTAGAGGAAACGAAACCGAATTCAATGCAACAGGAAATCATGAAATGAAAATGAACCGCGTTGCAGAGTGCATCAATGGCAGCAAATCATGTTAATTTAATTAGCAAAAATAAATGAAAAAAATCGCAAAAAAATCCTCAAAAAATTCACTAAAAATTGCCAGTCATTTATTTGACATTTTAATTGAAGAAATTGTATTAAATTCATTTTTTTTTCTCTATAAAACCCGAGGGAAAAATATTTTGTTGTCAACAATTTTTGGTTTGTTGGTTTAAATGTGTAGAAAACCTGGCAGACAATGACAGACAATGTGACAGACAAAGTAGTGACTATCTGACTGACGAACTACCGGCTTTTGTTGCTGGCCTGGCTTCGCTTGGTTGTCTGTCTGTCTAGCAGCAACAGGCTGTCTGCATGTTGCTGCAAATTAACGAACAACAGAGTGCGCAAAATTTGCATAAACAGAGAGGTAAAATAAAAATATAAAAAAAATAATAAATAAAAGAAAATAAAAAAAAAAATAAAAATTTTAAATAAAAAAAAAAATCAAAATAAAATAAAAAATATTGTAACTGAAATTGAAATTTTCGACATGCTGGCAGCACTTAAATATCAAGCCGCACAAAAGCAGCAGCAACAACAATAGCAACAGAAAAAACAACATCTACAACAGCAGCAACATCATCAAATGTAGTGCATCATAGTCACAGTTTTTATGTTGCTGTTGCTGTTGTTTATTTTTCGTTTTTTGATTGCTCTGGCATGAACAACATTTGCTGCATTTTACGCCAGCCTGAACATGTGCACTATATGTTGTTGTTGTTGCTGCTGCTATTATTTTAGTTGCTGTTGTTGTCGCTGCTGCTGTTCCATGGCAGCGAAAGCGAAATTGTTTGCGCAACCAGCGCAATGAAAATGAAAATTTTCTGCAGATTTTAACTGTTGCAATTGTTGTTTTCAATGTTGTTGCTGCTGCTGTTACTGTTGCAATTGTTGTTGTTGTTGTTATTGTTGTGCACAACATTTGTCATTGAGCTGACCTTTTGTTTGAATTGCTCATGGGGGGGCTCTTGGCAACACGATGTATTTATTTTTTTTTTAATTTTGTTGTTTGTGACAATTTGATAAAAATGTTGCTGTGGAAAAATTCAACTTATCCAAAAATATTTCAGGCTATTTACGGTCAAAACAATTTTTTGCTATTTATAATAATAATAAAAACAAAATAATTGATAACAATATAAAATAAAAATTTGCATTTGATGCATAATTACACAAAATATTATAAAAAAATGTTTCTGAAATTAAAAAAAGGTTTCTTAAAAAAAAAGGCTTCAATACGATGATATATTCAGCAATATTATAAAATTTTCAATAACTAAAAATAAACCCAAAAAATTCTTATTATATTAAATAAAAAAAAGGAGCCTCGACAAACTTTTATTTATAAAAATAAAAAAAATTGGAAAATGTTTTTCGAAAAAAAAAAATTGATTTTCCTTTAAACAAAAGATTTTAATTTTATTTCCGAAAAAATAACAGATTTTCGAAACAAATATTTTTTTTCTACTACTACTTGAGAAATATAAACATAAGCAAAAAAAAATAATATTTTTTATTGAAATTTGGTTCAATGAACAACATACTTCAATATGATGTACATATTTATTTTGTTTTATGTATTTGTTCATTAATATGATGAAATGTAGTCTTTGTGCACAATTCATCAAATTGAAGAACACTTTTACAGTCATTGATCATATTCATAATGAATTCATAATATAGTTGTTTATAAGTTACCAATATTATGAATAATTCTTCAATACAATGAATCAAGGTTTAAAGAACATAATTCATCAAAATTATGAAGATTTATTTTTCTGTGAATAATAATTTAAACTTTCTACATAAAATCGTTTATAGTTTTGGTTATGTGTTAATCACAAAAATAGAAAAAAAATCTTTAAATAAAAAGTATATCAATAAAAGTTTCGATTTCGATTTTGTGTCGTTTTTATAAATTTGTTAGAAAATGTTTCAGTAATATCTGATAAGTTATTTACGATTCGGTAATAGAAATTTTTAAAAATTCCAATTTGATAATTAAAAAATAATTCTACTAACATTATTTACCGAAAAATAAAAAAAGGCTATTTTAAAAACATTTATTAAATTGTTCATGGACTATTCAGTACACATTTTGTGTTTTGTACAGATCTTTAAAATCACCAACAATTGTTCAAATTGATTTAGAAACAGTTTAAAAAAATTGTATTTACAATTTTGAAGTTCCTTCTAATATTAGTTTCTCATTTAAAAATAGTGACTGCGAGAAAAGTCCCACGTTCAAATACAACCACGACTGTCACCATAAAAAATATATAATTAAATGTATTTCTTTATTATGCGCTACCTCTTGACAAACATTCAAAAATTCCGCATCTGCTATACGAATTCCGCAATAGACTGTAATTTTCAGTTTAAATTTTGGTTATTAGATCTTCTAATCCGATAATATAAAAAAAAAACAAAATAGTAAAAGAAAATGTTCACAATTTTTCAAATCTTTTATAATTCGTTCATAGTTCAGTCAGTACAAAATTGGTATTTGATTTAGTTCAATAAAACCACGAATAATAGCACAAAAATGTATACATAAATGTGTACTACTTAAATTCCTGTTACTATATTTCCATCATTCATCAGTGGCGACCTCGAGATGTGAGGTCCTGAAATCGCGTTATTCGATCAAACATTCACATCAAACATTAATTAATTTCTATACATTATGCGATACTTCTCTTTAAATATTGGACAATTTATGCATTCGAACTTACATATTCAACTCAATATAAGCTAAATAATGGTAATTAGATGTTCGATAATTGATATGATTTTCTTCATCTTTTCTGGATGATTTCTTTACGATGCGGTTAATGTAGATATTAATTGATAATACATCATCATGTGGAGTGTGATGCAAATTATGTCATCTTGATGAAGATGATGATGCATATGATGATGTAGATGACGATGTAGTTGATGATGTATATTATGATTAGATGATGAAGCTGATGAATATATTTGTTTATGATAATATAGTTGATCTAGATGAAGACATAAATGCTGATGTAGATGATGACGTAAATGATGATGTAGTTGATGATGTAGATGATGATTAGATGATAAAACTGATGAATATATTTGTTTATGATGACGTGATGCAGTTTTTGTCATCGTGATGAAAATGATAAATATTATGATGAAAATAATAGATTAAGAGTTGATGAAATTGATGAAGATGATGAATATGATGAAGATAATGAAAATGAAAAGATAATAAAGACGAATAGTTGATGAAATTGATAAAGATGATGAATATGATGAAGATAATGAAAATGAAAAGATAATAAAGACGAAGAGTTGATGAAATTGATGAAGATGATGAATATGATGAATATAATAAATATGATGAAGATAATGAATATGATTAAAATGATGCAATTGATAAATGATGAAAATTATGAAGATGTTTAAGATCAAGAATATGAATGGTGAAGATGAAAATGAAGATTTCTATGAAGTTGATTCGATGATGTAGATGTGGAAAATAATAGAGATGACATAGCCAATAAAATAATAAAGATGATATAGCCAATACAATAATAAAGATGACATAGATAATGAAGATAATAATGATAATAATCATGATGAACAGAATGAAAATTGTGATGAATATGAATATGATGAAATTATCCCAATTCCGTGGTTTTAAAAACAATATAAAAATATTTTGATTCTAGAATAATATTAAAGATTCCTGAAATATTAATCAACAACTTAAATAATTTAAAAGACTTCAAATATTTCAACCACTTCAACGATTACAACTAGTCCCAGCGATTTCAAATATTTCAACGAATTCAATGACTTTGACGATTTCCAAGATTTCAATGATTTCGACGATTTTTGAGAGATCAATGTTTTCAAATACTCCTCGCTTTGCAAATAACTCAAATGCAACTATAAAATATAAGCACAATGCGCTGTAGATCGAAATTCATGTCTAGGTGGACAAAAGTTTGAAATTTGATATATCAAAGCGTTACAATAGGCCGAATCCATGGCCTAGGTGTACTCCGGATTTCAACAAAAGTAATTTTTTAATTAGTTAAAAGCAAATTTAGTTAAAGGTAAAAAACAGAAAGAGTTATTTATTATACGCGTTAATACAGTGCGTATTTGTTACAACTATATATGATTGCAGCAAACACTAATGATTATACAAAATGTTTTTCTCTAAATAAATTTTATTTTTTTTATTACAGCATTTTCATGCATTCCACAATGAAAAAAAAATGCATTCACTTCTAATTAAAATATATTATGAAATATGTTTGTCGTAAACGTTTGATTTTATTCAGCCTAACTAATAAAGCTTTTTGACAATTAAATATAGGATTTAGCCTAACCAAAAAAGCTTTTTGACAATTAAATATAGGAAAAAAATTTCAAAAAAAAGTCGATACTGTTTTTAAATCTACTAACTTTATTACATTTATTTGTTAGACTGATTACGTTTTAGGCGCCTTTGAGCTGCGAATATTTTATATAGTTCTGTTGAATATAAGTTAATTAAAAAAAATATATTTTAGTATTTTCTTATTTCCAAAAGATATATTTTTTATTTGATACGTGAGAAATTGATTTTTTTTGTAGGTATTTATAGCACAAATTGTAAAATTTAGGTTTGTAGCAAAAACACAGCAACTGCTGCTGTTGCTGTTGCAAGTGACACTTTGGCTGACTTTTAACCTCCAACACCAAACAATAAAAACGAAATTTAAGTGCGATCTAACGCGTTACTTTGGCTGCTATTTAGCTGTTGTTGGCGTCGTTGTTGTCGCGTTACATTGTTGTCGCGTTACATTGTAGAAAATGTTGTTGTTGTTGCTGCCTTAAAATTGTTGTTGTTTTTGCCTTTCAGTGGTTGTTGTTGCTTTTTAGTTGTTGTTGTTGTTGCTGTCTTATATATGCTGTTGTTACCTTTAAGTTGTTGCTGTCGTCTATTTGTTGTTGGTGTTTTATAGGTGTTGCTGTGCTTGCTTTATGTTGTTGCTACTCTATATGTTGCTACTATTTAGTTACTACTTTTTAGTTGTTTTTGTTGCTACTTTATATAATTGTTGTTGCTGATTTTAGATGTTGTTGTTGCTACTTTAGCATTATTGTAGTTACTTTAAAGTTGTTGTTATTTTGAAAATATTGTTGTTGCTTTTCCTTAAAAAAAAATATTTTTTAGTTTTTTTTTTAAATTTTTTTTTTCTCAAATTTTGTTACCAGCAAGGAGTGTCTGGTAACCAAGCGTAGCAACACAAAAATGTTGCCGGCATGTTGTGTTGCAAGCAACAAACTATTGCAACACACAAAAAAATGCGAATTATTTATTTTTAGTTTTTATATTGTCAACCAAAAAAAAAAAAAAAACATGCCAAAATTGCCAAATAAAATTATCGACACTTTAACGCAGTCAAGCGTCAACGTCTGCTTTTAACTAATTCGCACTTTTAACCTTTCACTTTCATTTGTTGGCCAAAATGAGACGCAACCGCAACAGCAGCAACATGGCTTTTGTTGGGCAATACTAACAGCAACAGCAGCAACATGTTGCCTGGATGTCAGGCAAACAATCTTTTTTTTTTTTTGGTGCGACTGCTATTGCAATTTTGCAATATTTTTGGCGCTGATGCCAATCAGCAGCAACAGAATCAGCGATTGACGTCTTTTTAAACACTTGAAAGTGTTTTATATGTTGTTGCTGTAGTTTAGGTGCTGGTTTTTGTATTGTTTTGATGTTGTTATCAGTGTTGCCAGATTATTGTTTAAATGGCGTGAAGCGAGCGCGTAACTAATTAGTTGGCAACATTAGTTAAGCAGCAGCAGCAACAGACGTCGACGACAAGGAAGCACAAATTGTTGTATTATTAATTTGTTGCTATTATTGGCTGTTGGTGTCAACAACAAAAATAGCTAATAGCTTAAATGATGTAATAAATTATCGCAAATCTTTAAAATGCTGTTTGTATTTTTTAAATTTTAGCTTCGCCTTAATTAAAAAATGCAAAATATTTTTTTAATACAATTTTGCACATTTTATGTTTTGCCTCTTACTTAAGCCATGAAAAATTGCTGTTTTTTTTTGTTTTGCATTGGAAATTATTCTTCTTGTTGTCAGACACAGTTCGAGTTGCGGCTAAACAATTCAATCGCGTATTTATCATAGAAATTACTTTGGCCTGGGGGCTGCGCATGCGTTCAGCGATTTTCTGTTGCAGCTCTTGTTGTTGTTGTCGTCATCATGCTGTATTTGTTGTTGTAAATGTGTAATACACTCCTCTTGTTCTTTTTGATGTTGTTGTTGTTGTTATTGTGATGTTTTGCCACTTTGTCACAATTTTTCAATGTTGAACATTTCAACACCGCCGGGCGCAGGCAGCTGTATTGATTTTTTGTATTTTTTATTTCTTTTTTTATTATTTCATTTATATATTACTTCTTTTTAAATGTTTATCTTTGTTTTTTCATTTTTAAAAAAGTAACTTAATTTATTTTGCCGCGTTTTTTTAAAGAAGCAGGTTGCATCTTGCACTTGATTAATTATGTTGTTAGTTTCAAGTAATTGCGATACTGTTTAGTTTTATAAATAAAACTTTAATTACAAGAAATGTACAGTTTGAAGTAGATAAGTAGTTAAATTCACCAACTATATTTAAAAAAATAAAAATGATGTTTAGAAAAAACATTTAAAATTCATGCATTTAAAAGTTAAAAAATAATACTTTTTTTTTAATATTATTCAATAAACTTAAAAAAAAAAAATTTTTTCAAAAAATTTATTTGCCCCTGACTAAATTTTTGGCAAGGTCGAGGCAGCTAAAAAACATTTTCTCGACATATTTCAAACAAACAAAGGCGGAGTTTGTACCAAAAGCTGTCCGTTTTCTGCCCGTTCCCCAAATAAGGCGTGAATCTGCCATAAAAATTCCACAAAAATTTACAACCTGCTATACACGTCTCAAAATATTCTATTTATCTGTGCGTTTGCCGGAAATATGCCCAAAATATTGCATTTTAAATATTACTAATTAATATATTAGTACTAAATTTTTTTTTTGACGTTTGGTTCAATTTCAATTTTATTGTAGTTATTTGTCAACATACATTAGTTAAAATTAATGTAATGTACATTAATCCCATTAAAGTAGGTTACTATAACCAAATTTGTGGTCCACGCTACTGTTCTTACGTTTGCAGTAACCACATGTTTGCATTTTCCATTCTGCAAAACAATCATGCATTTGTTATCACCACCGAGTACGTTGTTGTGTTCAAAATATAATCAATGACAGTTTATGATATATCTATTAGCGGTTACAATAACAATTCTCACCGAAATTAATATTAATTCATTTATTTAATCGGTTGCAATAACCATACTAACCAAAAAAAAAGTAAACTTAATGATTTCAGAAGTCAGTGTTAAAAGTTTAAACAGAAAATAAAATAAAAGAAAATTCAATAAGTCATTAAGTCTGTTAAAAATAATTTAAATAATAAATGTAAATAAAATAAGTACATAAATGTAAAATTTTACTGATACCGTTTATGAATACGAAATCTAAAATTTATTATAAAATACTCAATTTTCCATATATAATGAGAATGTTTTTTTTTTTATAAAGTGACCCAGCTATTTAATTGATTAAATATTAAGTAAATAAAAATAATATGTCACTGGTCATGGTCTGATCCATTTAAATATGATAAAACAACATTTTTATAAAATTTGTCTCAATTTGCAATAAGCACAGAATTTTTAAAAGTCGGTAGATGCAACTATTTTCTGCAGGTTATAACAATTTCGGATGCAACATTGGCAATATAGAATCCACAGGTTTTTAAAAATATTGGTTTAACTGTTATCACAGCCCAATAAGTTATTAGCTGCGTTTTTTTCATAATTTAAATTTGAGCTGGAACAAATTTTATACTCAAAACAAAAACAATTTGAGCTAGATAAATCAAATTTGTTTTGCGTACAAAATTTGTTCCGGCTCAAATTTAAATTATGAAAAAACACAGCTATTATTGGTTGTTAAAACTACACTCAGAAAAAAAAACTCATCAAATCCCATTTAAATTTGTCAATAGGAGAGTTGTTATTGATTTAATAGTATAGAAAAAATTAATAATTTTACACAAATTTTAAAATAATTAAATTGTATTTTGTAGTAATTAAAGGGATTTACCTATTGAATTAATAATATATCCTATTGACTAATTTCCATAGTAAAAACTATTAATTTAATGGTACTTTTTTTCTGAGAAAAACTAACTATTTTAAATAAAAAAAAAACTATAAAAACGATTATGTTAAAAATAGTAATAAGTAGTGGTGAATTGAAACAGATCCTTTTACAATATTTACAATGCTACTAAAGTACACCTATTAAAAATAGTAAATAGATTAAATTATTATTTTAATTGGAAAATACCATTAAATACTAGAAAATACCATTGAGTTTATATAAAAATATTTATTTTTTGTATACTATTAAATCAATAATTGTCCTACTGACCATTAAGGGATTTGAGGGAATTTTTTTGTGTGTACAAGTTTTTGATCAATTTTTCAAAATATATTTTATGCAAGATGCCATTTCTTTTACACCCAGGAAAAAAATCCCTCAAATCCCATTAAAAATGATCAATAGGACAATTATTGATTTAACAGTATACAAAAAATAAATATTTTCATATAAAGTCTGATTACAGCTGTGTGTAAATATATTTGAAATAGTGAAAAAAATGTTAAACAACAGAACGAACTTAACTCAGAAAAAATACCATACATGTAATAGTTTTTTTACTATTAAAATTTAGTCAAACGTATAAATTATTAATTTAATTGTTAAATGCCAATAATTACTACATTATGCTATTACGCAGCTCTACATCCATTTTGCTGCAGTAAAAGTTGCAGCAATTATTGAATGTATTTCTGACGCTGATTTCTAAAATGGCATCAGCTTTGTTCAATTGGCTCTTGTTTTTAAGTTATAGCCCATTTTTCAATTTGCCACTATTTTGGTCTTTTTTTTTATTTTTTAAAATTCCAACAAAAGAAAATAATGAAATTATATTTACGATATTAGACGCAGAAAACATCGCGCTACAACACAAAATTTAGCTATTTTTATTCGCAACAATTTTTAATTTTTGACAAATTTTGAATTTCTTTTGTTTATTATCATGCAAACAATTTTTTTCACGACTAAAAACCAAATTTTATTTTGTGGCGCAAGGTTTTCTACGTCTAGTATCGAAAAGATAATTTTAATATTTTATTTTGTTTGAATTTTAAAAATAAAAGAAGTCCAAAATAATGGGAAATTAAAAAAAGGGCTATATCCCTAAAACTGGAGCCAATTTGACAAAACTGATGACATTTCAATTAGTATTTAATATTTGCTGTAAATTTTACTGCATCATATCAAAATTTTGTACTTTTTGTATACTATTAAATTAATATCTGTTCGATTGTCAAATTGTTCTGAGAATGTATGGGATTTTTACTGATTTTATACACTTCAACGATCTACAAAGCTAATTTTTCTCAATTCAATATTTAAACATTTATAATGTTGTCTATGTTTTCTTTAATTAAAATAATAATGCGTTGATCTACATAGTATATTTCCATTGGTAGTTCCAGTCTTCTGGATTATGTTTAAAGATGCCTAGACTTTTATCCCTTTTAGGCTTCGATCTTATGCGCAGGTTTTTTATGTAAAATTAAAATAAAAATTCAAATTTAAGTTCAGAAAAAATATAATATCAAATATTGTATATATAAAAATTCAATTAAACCAAAAAAAAAATCTATATTCTACTGCATTATAGCATCTAAAATTCCGAATATAAAATACATGATAGTCTCCTCTGGAACCGTTGACATGCGATGTCGCGTTGAAATCGCGTCAACATTAAAAAAACGTGTACCATAAATTTAACAAATTTTATTTTTGAAAATAGACTAAAAAATACCTAAGCCACTCTACTCCATAGATTCTATATAATATAAAAGGCAGCAAATTTTACAACATGTCGGCTTTAGCATAAAATATAAGGTAACAAATTAAATTTAAAAAGCAAGAACAGCAAAAATGGTTGACGACTGATGAGCGACCAATCAGCACCGCTGGTTTTTGCAGTTTAATATTTTGTTGTTGCTGAACATATTACTTACATGTTGTTGCTTTCATTTATTTTTCTTTTTTTATATCATTTTGTTATTGCTTCTTGTGTTGCTGATGATGTGCACGTCGCACTTGCGCACTAATGACCAAATGACACGATATGTTGCGGCCTTAAATTCTCATCTGCCGCATCATCATCAGTAACATCAGCAGCAACTCTGTGCCGTCACTTAACGCAAACACCAAGCCCAAGAGTCGACTACAAATGTGGCCATTATGTGGCCACAAAATGTCCACCAACTTTTAGACGTGTTTTTTAATTGTTGCCGCTGCTGCTGTTGCTGATTTTGCTCTTGCTGTTGCCGACTCAAGTGCGTTGCATGCTACTCTGGCGACGCATGCGTAATTGTTACACGGCTGAGTGAGCAGGCCAAAGAACATTGAAAATGCAAAAATAATAAAAAAATAAAGAATAAACAAATTTGAATAATTTAAAATATAAAAATATAAAAATATAAAAATATAAAAATATAAAAATATAAAAATATAAAAATATAAAAATATAAAAATATAAAAATATAAAAATATAAAAATATAAAAATATAAAAATATAAAAATATAAAAATATAAAAATATAAAAATATAAAAATATAAAAATATAAAAATATAAAAATATAAAAATATAAAAATATAAAAATATAAAAATATAAAAATATAAAAATATAAAAATATAAAAATATAAAAATATAAAAATATAAAAATATAAAAATATAAAAATATAAAAATATAAAAATATAAAAATATAAAAATATAAAAATATAAAAATATAAAAATATAAAAATATAAAAATATAAAAATATAAAAATATAAAAATATAAAAATATAAAAATATAAAAATATAAAAATATAAAAATATAAAAATATAAAAATATAAAAATATAAAAATATAAAAATATAAAAATATAAAAATATAAAAATATAAAAATATAAAAATATAAAAATATAAAAATATAAAAATATAAAAATATAAAAATATAAAAATATAAAAATATAAAAATATAAAAATATAAAAATATAAAAATATAAAAATATAAAAATATAAAAATATAAAAATATAAAAATATAAAAATATAAAAATATAAAAATATAAAAATATAAAAATATAAAAATATAAAAATATAAAAATATAAAAATATAAAAATATAAAAATATAAAAATATAAAAATATAAAAATATAAAAATATAAAAATATAAAAATATAAAAATATAAAAATATAAAAATATAAAAATATAAAAATATAAAAATATAAAAATATAAAAATATAAAAATATAAAAATATAAAAATATAAAAATATAAAAATATAAAAATATAAAAATATAAAAATATAAAAATATAAAAATATAAAAATATAAAAATATAAAAATATAAAAATATAAAAATATAAAAATATAAAAATATAAAAATATAAAAATATAAAAATATAAAAATATAAAAATATAAAAATATAAAAATATAAAAATATAAAAATATAAAAATATAAAAATATAAAAATATAAAAATATAAAAATATAAAAATATAAAAATATAAAAATATAAAAATATAAAAATATAAAAATATAAAAATATAAAAATATAAAAATATAAAAGTGATAAAAATATAAAAATATAAAAATATAAAAATATAAAAATATAAAAATATAAAAATATAAAAATATAAAAATATAAAAATATAAAAATATAAAAATATAAAAATATAAAAATATAAAAATATAAAAATATAAAAATATAAAAATATAAAAATATAAAAATATAAAAATATAAAAATATAAAAATATAAAAATATAAAAATATAAAAATATAAAAATATAAAAATATAAAAATATAAAAATATAAAAATATAAAAATATAAAAATATAAAAATATAAAAATATAAAAATATAATAATATAAAAATATAAAAATATAAAAATATAAAAATATAAAAATATAAAAATATAAAAATATAAAAATATAAAAATATAAAAATATAAAAATATAAAAATATAAAAATATAAAAATATAAAAATATAAAAATATAAAAATATAAAAATATAAAAATATAAAAATATAAAAATATAAAAATATAAAAATATAAAAATATAAAAATATAAAAATATAAAAATATAAAAATATAAAAATATAAAAATATAAAAATATAAAAATATAAAAATATAAAAATATAAAAATATAAAAATATAAAAATATAAAAGTGATAAAAATATAAAAATATAAAAATATAAAAATATAAAAATATAAAAATATAAAAATATAAAAATATAAAAATATAAAAATATAAAAATATAAAAATATACAAATATAAAAATATAAAAATATAAAAATATAAAAATATAAAAATATAAAAATATAAAAATATAAAAATATAAAAATATAAAAATATAAAAATATAAAAATATAAAAATATAAAAATATAAAAATATAAAAATATAAAAATATAAAAATATAAAAATATAAAAATATAAAAATATAAAAATATAAAAATATAAAAATATAAAAATATAAAAATATAAAAATATAAAAATATAAAAATATAAAAATATAAAAATATAAAAATATAAAAATATAAAAATATAAAAATATAAAAATATAAAAATATAAAAGTGATAAAAATATAAAAATATAAAAATATAAAAATATAAAAATATAAAAATATAAAAATATAAAAATATAAAAATATAAAAATATAAAAATATAAAAATATAAAAATATAAAAATATAAAAATATAAAAATATAAAAATATAAAAATATAAAAATATAAAAATATAAAAATATAAAAATATAAAAATATAAAAATATAAAAATATAAAAATATAAAAATATAAAAATATAAAAATATAAAAATATAAAAATATAAAAATATAAAAATATAAAAATATAAAAATATAAAAATATTAAAATATTAAAATATTAAAATATTAAAATATAAAAATATAAAAATATAAAAATATAAAAATATAAAAATATAAAAATATAAAAATATAAAAATATAAAAATATAAAAATATAAAAATATAAAAATATAAAAATATAAAAATATAAAAATATAAAAATATAAAAATATAAAAATATAAAAATATAAAAATATAAAAATATAAAAATATAAAAATATAAAAATATAAAAATATAAAAATATAAAAATATAAAAATATAAAAATAAAAATATAAAAATAAAAATATTAAAATAAAAAATATAAAAATTAAAAAAAAATGATTTTAAATAAAATTTAACGATATATTTTCTTGAAAAGATTTTTATTGTTGTGTAGGTTTAAACTTGTTATTAAGTTATTTTTGTACAATGTACTTGTTTTTTTTTTATATTTATTTTTTTTATATTTTGCTGCAGTCTTTACTTCATTTAGTCCTAAAATAAATTTAGCAAGTAACTCACGATCCCTTAAAGATCATGAGATCGTAGACTGATAAATTGTGATGATCTTACATAGTACGCTTTAAATAAAAAATAGAAATTTCAAAACATAGGTTCTCTTGTACACACAAAAAAAAGACTATCAAATCAATAGTTTTTTTGCAATTAAAATTAGTCAGTACAATCAGTTATTATTTTAATAATTAATCCCATTAAATACTACAAAATACTATTAAATACTATCAAATTGTTTTAATGTTTATATGAATTTTTTTTTTACTATTGATTAAATAACTGACCTGTTGACCAATTTTAATAGGATTTTTTTTCGAGTGTATAACCGGAACATCAAAAAAAAAAGAGAATCAAAATTTTTCAGGTATATCTGAATCACAAAATAATAAAAAAAAATCAACATAAATAAAATTTTCCTCCCCCCATAAAAATTAAAATATTACTTTTCAGAAAAACTTTATTTTTTAAAAATTGATATGCTTTCTTTTTCAAAAATTAATATTTCAAGAAAAATCAAAGGGGGACGCACTTCTTGTCAATGAATGGGTTGATATAATCACAATTAAAAAAAAATACCTCTTTTTAAAAGGTTTGAAATTTTTAGATCGTATTGAAAAAGTGAGCACCCTTTTTAGATAAGGATTTTCTGTTATTCGATAAAAAAAATAATAAAAATTTCAAAATCTTCAACAGAAAACTGTAATATGTATTTTACAAAATATCAAAAAATTTAAGCCAAAACTCACAACCACTCGAGCTATAAGATTTTTTTTTCAGCTTTTAAATTAAGCAGTTTTTAATGCTATTTTGTCTTTATTTTTCGTTTTTCAACTCTTGCTTTTTATACACTTTTTACAACATCTTTCAACGCCTTTTATTTCATTTAATTGAATAAATAACCCAATTACATCACGATCACTGATCAACGCACATGCAGATCATGTCATAAATTTGACTCCCAAAAAATATTCTGCTAAAAACTGCCAACATTGATCACCACTAATCACGCATTATGCGATCACTCAATGCTCGATCGCTCAATACTTGATCGCTTATTGCGCCGATCATGGTTTTTCGTATCGCCACCGCTGCTCTTTGCTGTCTTCTAGCGTACGTGCTCAAGCAACGGCAGCAGCAGCAGCATCATCATAATAATAAAACATAATATGATGGATATGGGCGGGCGCGATCATGCCAAAAACCGCTTTCTGCCGCCAAGATCGGTGGTAATGCTGTCGCTGTCGCTGCTGCTACAGCTGCACCGCAAAAGAACAAATAAGCAATGCGCGCTACTGGGTTTACACCAACTCATAATAATGATGATAATGAAGATGATCTTCTTCCTGTTGCTGCTGCTGATAATGATGATGACGATGATGTTGCCGATCATGATGTCTCGATCATGCTGCCACATACGATCAATCGTCGATCGTCGCCGGTTGCTGCACTTGAACGCATTCTGCTCAACAACAACGCGGCTGAGAATATACGTTGCCAACAACAGCCATAACAATGGCAACAACAACAGCAGTAACTGCAACAGCCACAACTGCCAGATCGCATGAACATGTAGCGAAAGATCGTATGCGTCAGATATGTTGCGGCTACTGTGCAGCCATAAATGAGCGCAATATTTGAGGTTGCGCTTAGAAGCGCCAGTGATAAAAGCAAAAGAGGTGGCAAAAGGGTGCGGAAATGGCGCAGTATAAGCAGCCACTGTAAGCAGTAATAATGCTATAAAATTAATTAGTTTGAAGTGGCAACGAAGAAAAAGTAAAATAAAGGCGACTTTAAAGTAATTTAAATTTATTTTAAAACATTTTTTTTTTTAATTGAACTTTAATCTATGCAAAAACTTTATAACTTGCTATATTTTGTTAAAATTGCTAATATTTGCGATGCGACTGCAACGCGACTGCCACGCGACTTCGACGCGATTCAGACGCGACATTTTTAACGACCGAAAAATTCAAAATGCTCAAATCTTTGAAATAACGGTTGATGTGGCATCTTAAATATTTGAATCAAAATATCTGAAAAGAAAATTAGATGCCTTTGATGATAACGTTAAAAAAAATATACATCAAGTTACGTTACTTTACAACTTGTAAATTTACCAATTTGTCATGTACTTTGAGTAACCGAATTAATTAATTTGAAAGACATACAAGTACAAAATATTATTTTATGTTTTTTCAGACAACCTTAATTAATATTTGGAAAGCTTAAAAATAAGCATTGAAATTAACATAAGTGACAAATTTTGATTTTTGTAAAAGTGTGTCACATTGTCACGTACGTAACCAAAAAGATACATTTATTATCATTTTAAACTAATAACATTTTTTAAAGAGTTGAATCCTCTGTTTCTAAAGTAGAATTTCCTTGGCATTTTCAAAAATGTAAACATAGATTTCCTAGTAATTCTAGAAAATTTTTGACATCTAATGAAATTCTGTCACGTACTTGAGTACCAAAAATTTAAAAATTTCAAAAAAAAACTTTTAAAAAACAAAGGAAAAAAAAACTAAAAACTTAAAAAACATCTAGAAATTCGATTCGATACATTTTTATTTCGTAATAATGATTACACTACACAAGAGGCATTCTTCGCAGCAGTCAAAACTAATTTTGTATTATGTAAAATGACTTCCTGATTCCGAGAATATGGTTTAAAAATATTTCTTTAGATAGGTTTGCAAAATGTGGGTCATTGACTTTTGAACCGAGCTTTCATAAAGTTGTTCACATATTTTGTAAATATCTCGCGTTCTAAATAACTCTCATGCTCGAATTATATCGAATGAAAATTAATTAAATTTCCAATAAACATTTCTCAGAACAATTTTAAATTGGTTCACTAGTTTAAGAGAACTCGATAGGACAACTTGAAAAAAGTAGATCCACGAAGTTCCACGAAAATTTTAATCAAAAATGCAAATTTACATTTTTCGAGTTCTTCTATAGAACTCTTTTAAACCAGTAAACCTATTTCAAAATGTTGTGAGAAATGTTTATTGGAAATTTAATTACCTTTCATTCGATATAAACCTTGAGTTATATATAACGCGAGATATTTTGTATTAATTGTTTGCTTTTAATTCACCTATCGATTGGCATCATTATTTGAAAATATTTTTTCGAATTTTTATTATTTCAAGAAAAATGTTTCGCAAAAATAATTATGGCAATCGATAGGTGCTTTGAAAACAAACAATAAATGCTTTTACATCACTATTTTATCTTGTACCAAAAAAGAGTTATAGCTCAAAAACGAAATAATTTAAAAAATTGTAATTCTTGTCATACCAAAAGGGCGAATCTTTTCGTTTTTTTGCTATAACTCTTCATTGGTGCAAGATAAAATAGTAGTGTAAAGGCATTAATTGTTTGTTTTCAAAGCACCTATCGATTGCCATCATTATTTTTGCCAAACATTTTTCTTGAAATAATAAAAATTCAAAAAAATATTTTCAAATAATGATGCCAATCGATAGGTGCTTTAAAAACAAACAATTATTTGATTTACACTACTATTTTATCTTGTACCAATAAAAAGTTCTGGCAAAAAAACGAAAAGATTCGCCCTTTTGGCATGACAAGATTTTCAATTTTTCGAATTTGCCCTTTTAGTTTTGTCTTTTGTGGCCAGAAATAACCAACAAAACCACACACGATTTTAGCACAGTACACTTGAGGAAAAACTACATTCAAAAATGTATGAAAAAAACGCAAATATAAAAAATTACACATTCGCCCCTTTGGAATGATAGTGACGATATTATAAATTTTATTTATTTGCCTTACAAATACTAAAGAATTCTATAAAATTAGATAGTACTAACAAAAAATACGAAAAAAGATAACTAATTAACTAATATATGCGACGCGACAGCAAAGCGATTCAGATGCAACTTTTCCGTATATGCAATTTTAATTTAAATTTATACCAGATTTATAATATTATGAACTACTTTTCTTCAATGCAATTTTCTTAAAAATATTATGTTATGGGTAAAACTGTGTAGCCGCGGAAGCTCAGTGGTTAGTGCGTTGGACTGCGAGCCGAAAGGTCCCCGGTTCAAGCCTGGACTGGGGCTAACAACATCTTTTCATAGAAACATTTTTCTATACCGCGCTACCTCTCGTCAGTAAATGGCAAACCTACGAGAGTAAAACCATTGCCTATGAAAAAGCTCTCACCCGCCGTTCGGATTCGGCAATAAACTGTAGGTCCCACCACTTTGAGTACAAATATAACACGCACAGCTCAAAATGGTGAGAGAGCTCGGCCGAAGTTCTACACAGGACTGTAGCGCCAAACTATTATTATATTATTAAAACTGTGTATGTAGTGAAAATAAACACCCGCAAATTATATAGAATTTATGTATGCGATGGACATAAGAAAAATAGTTTAATATTTGTTTGTAAAATTCTCTAATTAACAACTTCATAAGTAATAATCTTTAAAATTGCTGCAATTATTAAATTTAAATTGTTTATAGTATTTCAAATAAGTTACTTCAAATCTAATTAAAATTTCCAATAATATAAAATATCAAAAAAACATGTGCGACCGCAACGTGACTCATGCGCAACATCGCTTCAAAATGCAAATTGTTGCCACATATTTTTATTTTTTATTTTTGTATTTTATCTAAATGCAATTTTGTATAAAATTTTTGACAGCAACCACAAGAACAATATGTGTTGCGATTAGTTAGGCATTTTCTCATGGCATTAATTCATGCTTTTTGCAGTGTTTTCTTTGTACTTGTTGTTGTTGTTGTCTTCGACGACATCGTTGTTGTTCTTATTAATTAAGTTAATCTGTGCAAAAATATCACAACGTCTCCTCAACAAGTTGTGGCTGCTGTTTCCGTGGTTTTTGTCAGACCAGAGCAGCAGCAACAACAACTCAAGCAACAGTAAATATCTTTAAAACTACAGCAACTTCTTTAGCAACAGCAACAACTGTGTGCAATTAAGTTTATTAGCAACATAACAATGTCAGCGTAGATTATAAAAAAAAATAATAATATTAATAATAAAAAAAAGTGACAAGTAATGTGCGCGCGTCGGCGCTAAATGCAACAACATAAGAGTTATTACAACAACAACTTTAAAAGCAACTATAAAAAAACAACAATATTTACAACAACCTAACAGCAATGTCAGCAACAACAGCCGTTTACTGTCTAATAAACAATTTTAACAAAAAATAATAAATTTTAAAAAACCGAAACAATTAAAGACGTTGGTTTTATGCGCTTTTGAAACTTAAGGCATTTTACCGCCAATTTTCGGTCAACATTTATAACAACAACCAATGGCAAGCAACATAGAAAATTGCGCTGATTGCATTATTAACACTTGTGCGCAGCAATTCACACACTCCCCTACTCAACAAAACAAATCGGTCTTGGTGCGAGTATTGAAGTCGAGTCGAAAAGACGTCGCTTCGTCGTTTGGGAATCTCAAATAAATTAACGCCTCGGGGTGTCAAAGCAAAAATGTTGCCGACATGTTGTAGCTGTAATTGTTGTAGTTGCTATTGTTGTTGCAACTGTTGTTGTTGCTATTGTTGCTGCTGTTGTTGCTGTTGCTATTTTGCGCGTTTTCTCAGATATGCAATTAGCAAATTGTAAATTTCTACAATGTTGTTGCAACTGTTGCTATTGCTGTAAGCGGCATAGCACAAACGTTTTGCGTCTGCTTCGACCGCCAGCAATAACATTATTATCTGCAAACAACATTAGCAACCAACACAACAATTTAATGATTAGCAGCAACATTGGTATTAGCAATATGATCTTCATCATTATCATCATCAAAAGCTGCAACTTAATTAACAAAAGTATTAGCAGCTACAGCAGTTTGACGTGCCGCAATTATGAAAAAAGCAACAACATCATTAACAGCAACATTAATAACAGAAATATTATTGCGAGCTTTATTAAATCTGTCTGCAACATATATTTGTCAACAACATTATTATTACCAACATGGTAAAAAATGTCAGCAACAGCAATATAAACTAAATTATACGCCAGAACCATACGATTATTATCAACATTATTCTCAGCAACATTATCAACAATGTTGTATTCTGAAAAATTATTACTTTCAAGTTTAGCAACATATTTGTCAAAACATTTTTGTCAGCAAAATATTCGGCAGCAACATATTTTTTCAACAACATATTTGTCAGGAACATATATTTCAGTAACAGATTTATCAACAACATATTTGTCAACAACATTTTTATCAACAACAGATTTTTCACCAACAAATTTATTAACAACCTATTTGTCAACAACATTTTTGTCAGCAACATATTTGTCAGCAACATATTTGTCAGCAA
This sequence comes from Dryomyza anilis, assembly GCA_951804985.1. Taxonomy (NCBI): domain Eukaryota; kingdom Metazoa; phylum Arthropoda; class Insecta; order Diptera; family Dryomyzidae; genus Dryomyza; species Dryomyza anilis. Next base: position 24,977,803 of record OX638131.1, read on the forward strand.
CATAATTGTCAGCAAAAGCAACGCAAAAATTTATTAACTAATAATTTGTCAGCAACTGATTTGGTAGCAATTCGTCAGCTAAATTTTTTAACAATATATTTGTTAGAACTTATATAATATCAACAATATATTTGTCAGCAACATAATTGTCAGCAACATATTTGTCAGCAACATATTTGTCAGCAACATAATTGTCAGCAACATATATAATAATTTGTCAGCAACTGATTTGGTAGCAATTCGTCAGCTAAATTTTTTAACAATATATTTGTTAGAACTTATATAATATCAACAATATATTTGTCAGCAACATAATTGTCAGCAACATATTTGTCAGCAACATATTTGTCAGCAACATATTTGTCAGCGACATAATTGTCAGCAACATAATTTTCAGCAACATATTTGTCAGCAACATATTTTTCAGCAATATACTTGTTAGCAACATATTTGGCAGCAACATACTTGTTAGCAACATATTTGGCAGCAACATTTTTATTAGCAATATTATTATCTTCAATAATACTAAAAATTAAAGCAACAACAGTTATTACAAACAACAATATTGTCAACAACATTTTTACATCCACACTTTTACCATCAACTTCCACATCATAATATTGAGCAACATATTTGTCATTAACACGCCATTAAACTTGGCAACATTTTCATCACCAACAATATAAAATTTATTAGTAACAGCAGTATATGCTACATCATTAAAAGAATATTTCTATCAACAGCATTATTATCAGCAGCAATATTAATATTCAGTCGATTAATAATCAACAACATATTGATCAACAATACAATAAACAAAAACATTATTATAACTCTCAGCAACATATCTATCAGCATTTATTATTTATCAGCATTTATATTATCATCACTATTAGCATTATCATCATTATCAACAACAGCATTAGCTTAAATATCAACATAAACAATGTAATCATCAGCAATATTTGAATTATTGTTCTAAACCACATCATGTCTGAGAACAACAAGCATCAAAAAAATATATCTACATTACCAACTTCATCATCATTTTGAATTTTCTGCATCAGTGCCCTCTACTTGGCCAACTTTTGACCAACATCAAAGCAATAACAACATTTGGCGGCAACATTCGTTCACACAAACAAACAGTGACAACAATGTTGTTGATGTCGTCGTTGTCGCCTGCATCGTCAACATTGTTTGTAGTTTAGCAAATTGCACGTTGTACAAACAGCAACATATTTACACTATGTGTTGTTGTTTTGTTGCTGATGTTGTTGTGTTGCTATTCTAGTCAATATAAATAACATTATTGCCGGGCTCATCTGTTGTTCATTGCAGTCTTAATAATAAACACCGACCATATTTTGTTATTGCACTTCATTTTTGTAGCCCTGAGAGCTCGACCTTTTTTCGACGATAATTCCAGCCCGTCAATTCTTCATAAACATATATAATATGTAAGTTCGAGGCCAAATAAAATATTAGTCATAAATAAAATAGTATACTCAAAAAAAAACCATAAAATTCAATATAAATTGATCAATGGGTCGGGACGGTTATTGATTTAATAATATCTATAATACAAATATTTTGTTTTAAGTCAAAAATTGTTTCATAGTAATTTGTTTACAGATTATAAATAATAATTTATCATATTGATCAATTTTAACAGTAAAAACTATTAATTGTATAGTTCACTTAGTGATATTTACAGATTAAAAATAATAATTTATACTATTGATCAATTTTAAAAGAAAAAACTATAATTTGTATGGTACACTTGTATTTTGTATGGTACAGAGTGTACACTAAATAATAGTGTGCACTTTTCTTCAATGGTAATCAACATTTAGTTGGGGCTTATATCATTTTAAACGAAATCAAACATAATCATAAACAAACTAAATTTTGTGATTTTTCATATTGTATCATAAAACCGTAAAAGAAATTTTATGGTTTATTTTATTTGTATTGTATTCATATTATTTATTTTCTATCAATTCTAGGCAGAATAAAACATTTAATTTATCGAGCATGTTCTACCAAAAAAACAATTCACCTCTTTCTAAAGAAGAATTTCAAAAAGTACTTACTCTCCAGTAAAACTAGCGTAAAACTGGACTAGATACTCTTGTGACAAAACAATATACTTACCTACGAAGTATAAACTGGCTCGATTTACAATAAGTCAGAAACTGCACACTTTTATTGGCAACAAGTGCAGACTTCTTTTCGGTGCACAGAAAAAAAAAATTAACGACGTAAATATAACAACCGATATTAATTGCATTCATTAATCAATCCAGCAATTACATTCACTAATTTAATATAAACATTTGCGAATATAATTGCTGATACTGCGCCGACTAATCAATTTGCTGTATTGTCGTACAAATATTCATATTAGCAAAACGGAATTGCTGAATACCAAATGTTTACATTAAATTACTGAATATCATTGTGGATTGATTAATGAATGCAATTAATATCGGTTGTTATATCTACGTAAAATATTTTTTTCTATGTGAGATCAATATCAGATATGTGAGCCTATTTTCTAGAGAGTAACCTTCTGAAACTGACCATTCTTAACATTTTTACAGTGCAACGTTTGCATAAAATGTATCTTGGTTTTTGAACACTTTTGTGATCTTTTAGTAATATTTTCTTTTAACAAAACAATACACATTTAAAAAAAAAACTTTTTAAAGTTATCGTTTTACTTTATATCTTTCGTCTTCTAAATTTTTGTTTCAAAAATATACACCTATGATTTTTAGAGATCAATTAGAGATTCTCAGAAATCATCGGACATTAAAAAATAGCATAATACATCATATGTATATCGTCAGGGATCATCAGAAATCATAATAGATCAACATAAATCATTAGAAATTATCAGATATTTCCAAAATCGTCTGAGATCATCAGAGATCATTAGATATCATCACAGATTATCAGCAATTTTCAGATATTATTATAGATTATCATTTGCGATCAACAGTGATCAGCAGAAATCATCAGAGAGATATCATAATACATAATTTGGATATCCAAAATCGTCTGAGATCATCAGAGATCATTAGAGATCATCACAGATTATCAGTAATTTTCAAATATTATTATAGATTATCATTTGCGATCATCAGTGATCAGCAGAAATCATCAGAATGATATCATAATACATAATTTGGATATCGTCCGGGATCATCATGAATCTTAGCAGATCATCAAAAATCATTAGAAATTATCAGATATTTCAAAAATCGTTAGAGATCATCAGAGATCATTAGAAAGCATCACAGATTATCAGCAATTATCAGATATTTAACAGAGGTTAGTATAGATTATCATTTATCATTTGCGATCAGAGACTATCAGAGAGACTATCAGAGAGACTATCAGAGATACTATCAGAGATACTATCAGAGATCATCAGAGAGATAATCAGAGAACGTCGGAGATCATCATACATTATTATCAAAGATCATCAGAGATTGTAATACATACATCAGAGATCATAGAAAATTAATTTTCTGAAATGATGTGTATTTTTGTATTTAACATAATATTGATTTTATTAACATCGCCACATTCATTGCCACTGCAGATATACAAGACAGATATACAATTCGTGGCCACATGTTGCTCTGATCGATGTGTTTTTTACAAGTGAGTTATGGCTTATGTACTGCATAGAACGAACAAAAAAAATTATTAATTTTAAACCGGATACAACGCAAATATTTGTCTTAAAAAGGCGCCGCAATAATCAGCAAAATAAATAAAAATAAACCAAAAATATCATTGCAACTGCCTACTGTATATACAGCAACTGAAATTGCAGCAGCGATTATTGCTGTTGGCAAATCACAAATTTAATATTTTCTTTAGCGCATTTTATTGCTTTAAACTTGGCTTTATTTAATCCTACACATGCGGTCATTAGTTGTTGCCGCCACCACCACCACCACCACCAACGGCAACAAAAGTGTCAATAATTTTATAAAATTATGTGGATGCAACAAATGCCGCTCAAAACGAGGACGACAACGACAATGACGAAGACTACGACAACAGGAACAGCAACAGCAACAGCATCAGCTACGTGGAATAGCAGCAACAGTTGCTGTCACTGCATTTATATTGCGCAATAATATACAAAATTTATGTGACAATTTTTAAGAGCGCGCGCTTATTGCGTATTTTTTGCAATTTAAATTCACACCTTAAAAATATTTTTATGATTACAGCGTTTTGCATTTTATTTAAATTACGTTAAATTTTTACAACGACAACATATTAAATGCAAAACAATAAAATTTGAAAAATAATAAAATAAAATAGGTTTTTACAGCAGTTATAAAATAACAGCAACTCAAAAAAAAATATAGTTGCTATAAAAGTCACTTGTTGTTTCTGCAACTAATTAAAAACGTGTTGAATGAAAATCATGGAAAATTTTTGCGTCGCAAATATTCACACAGTAAATTTATCCATCAACGGCGCCGCTGTGGTCAGATTGTTGCGCAATATTGCAAGTGATCTTTATTTTATTTTTGCTGTTCGGTTTTTTATGGTGATCTTTATTTATGTTTCTTTCAATTGAAGTAATCGATTTTGTGCGGTGAGTGTTTTTAATTTAAAAAAATCGATTTTCAGTTGATCGTTTTTGACCTGTCAAAGATCATTAAAAAATCATCACAGATCATCACAAGAGACTCATTAGAAATCCTGAGAGATCATCATCAGAAATTATCAAATATCGTCAGAAGTTATCAAAGATCATCAGAGATCATAAAGGATCCATCAAAGATCGTGAAAGATCATCAAATATTTATTAGAAATTATAAGATGTCTTTAGAAGTTACCAAAGATCATCAGAGATCATAAAATATCCATCCGAGATTACAAAAAATTAATCATAGATCGTCAGAGTTCGTCAAGGATTCATCAGATATTATCAGATATTATCAGAGACAATCAGAGATCATAATACATTAAACAGACTCCGGTAAAGATCATTTGATCATTACCAGAATTTATCAGATGTCTTAACAGATCCATCTGAGATCGTCAGAGATCATAAAAGATTCTTCAGAATCCGGCAGGGACCATCAGATATTACCAGAGTTTGTCAGATATCATCAGAAATAATCAAGGATTATCAAAGATCATAACAGATCCATCAGTGGTCGTCAGAGATCATAAAACATTTTTCTTAAATGATCAGATATTTTCTGAAGTGATCAAAGATCATCAGAGATCATAAGAGATCTAGCAGAAATCATCAAAAATTCATCAAAAATCATTTATCTTCAGAAATTATTAAACATAATCAGAGATTATCAGAGAACAATAGAAAACCATCAGAAATCTTCAAAGATCAGCAGAGATCATAGGATATCCATCAGAAATCAACAAAGATTCATCATAAATAAGATATCTTCAGAAGTTATCAAAAATCATCAGAGATCATAAGAGATCCATCAGCGATCCATCAGAGATCGTCAAAGATTATCAAAGATTCATCAGAAATTATAACATATCAGAGATTATCATAATACATTCAACAGAATCCGGCAGGGATCATCAGATACCACTAGAGTTTGTCAGATATCATCAGAAATAATCAAAGATCATAACAGATCCATCAGAGGTCATAATAAATCATAAAACATTCTTCAAAAATGATTAGATATCTTCTGAAGTGATCAAAGATCATCAGATATCATAAGTGATCCATCAGAAATCATAAAATATTCATCATAAATCAGTTATCTTTAGAAAAAGATCATCAAATATTCATTGGAGATCATCAGAAATTATCAAAGATAATAGGAGATTATCAGAGATCATTAGAAAACCATCACAAATCTTCAGAGATCATCAGAGATCTTCAGATATCATCGGAGTTCACCATATATCACAGAGTTTATCAGTAAATATTTTTATATTGTTTATTTTTAAATGGATTATATCAAAATTGATCATTTTTCTAAACTGTTGATTTTTGCATTATTTTTATGTTTGCATATTTTTACCTATTTATTTCCAAATTGATCATTTGACTGCTATTGAAATTTATTGATCATTATGTTATAGGTATCGATTTTCACATCATGTCTATTTTTTGCTATTTTAATTTCCCATCGCTCAAACTGCATTTTATTGTTCGGGCCATAAACTCGCACTTGCTGCATTTTTAGCGCCTTTTCACGCTTTTATTTTATGGCCAACACAACTCGGACTAATAATGAAAATTGCCAACAAAAACATCAAAAACAACCTCAAGAAAAATAATAAAAACTTTGATCTGTGTTTTTTTTTTTATTTTAATTTGGTTCGTTTTATTCTAAAAGTTCGATACCCACCCACGATCACGACAACATTTTGATATTTTTGTAGATACTTTTTGGTTTAGTTCGGTGTTATTGTTTCTGTTGCCCCAAACGACTTCATGCTGTGTTCTGAGTGCAGATCATAAAAATTATCTGCATCATGATTATTAATTTTTTTGAGCAGCTCTCGATGCGCTTGACTCTGTATATAGGAAGAGGAGGAGTAAGGAGCAGAAGGCTTCAAGGAGTCCAGGGCGGAAAGGTGTCTGCCAAAGAGCCACCAACATAAAATGTGCGATGGGTTTTTTTTGGGACGGTTTCACTGAGAATGGTCACATCACATAAAACAAAGAGTCTAAAGTCATGACGTGTAATTTTGCGTTTGCAATTATTTAGAAAAACAACAATTTCATATATTTTTTTTTGCTGGTTCTACGTTTGACTTGCACAGTTAAGTTAAACAAATAAATTGGAAATTGAGTTTGCATACTTTTTTTTATAGCCACGTGACTTTGTTAATGTTGGCAATAAAAAATGTTGTCAACAATAACATAAAAATTAGTACAAGAATCGTTATTTGACTTTTGGGTTTTTATTGATCTGTGAGCATAGGCAGATTCCAAGTTGGTGGTATTAAAGTAGATTTTTTTACTAAAACAAAAAAAGAAAAAAAGGTAAACATTTACAGTCCAATATTACTCTGCAAATATTGGCAATTGTTAATATTTTTTAAACTTTATTTCTTTTCAATTTACATATAGTAGTTCTATAGTCTTATAGGCCTATAGTCCTATAGTCCAATAGTCCAATTTTGACATAGTCCTATAGTTCTATAGTCCTATGGTCCTATAGTCCCTATAGTTCTATAGTCCTATGGTCCTATGGTCCTATAGTCCCTATAGTCCTATAGTCCTATAGTCCTATAGTCCTATAGTCCTATAGTCCTACAGTCCTATAGTCCTATAGTTCTATAGTCCTATGGTCCTATAGTCCTATAGTCTTATATTCCTATAGTCCTATAGTACTATAGTCCTATAGTCCTATAGTCCTATAGTCCTATAGTTCTATAGTCCTATAGTCCTATAGTCCTATAGTTCTATAGTCCTATAGTCCTATAGTCCTATAGTCCTATAGTCCTATAGTCCTATAGTCCTATAGTCCTATAGTCCTATAGTCCTATAGTCCTATAGTCCTATAGTCCTATAGTCCTATAGTCCTATAGTCCTATAGTCCTATAGTCCTATAGTCCTATAGTCCTGTAGTCCTATAGTCCTATAGTCCTATAGTCCTATAGTCCTATAGTCCTATAGTCCTATAGTCCTATAGTCCTATAGTCCTATAGTCCTATAGTCCTATAGTCCTATAGTCCTATAGTCCTATAGTCCTATAGTCCTATAGTCCTATAGTCCTATAGTCCTATAGTCCTATAGTCCTATAGTCCTATAGTCCTATAGTCCTATAGTCCTATAGTCCTATAGTCCTATAGTACTATAGTCCTATAGTCTTATAGTCCTATAGTCCAATAGTCTAATTTTCCTATAGTCCAATAGTCTAATTTTCCTATAGTCCCATAGTCCTATAGTTCTATAGTCCTATAGTCCTTTGGTCTTATATTCCTATAGTCCTATAGTCCTATAGTCTTATAGTCCTATAGTCCTATAGTCCTATAGTCCTATAGTCCTATAGTCCTATAGTCCTATAGTCCTATAGTCCTATAGTCCTATAGTCCTATAGTCCTATAGTCCTATAGTCCTATAGTCCTATAGTCCTATAGTCCTATAGTCCTATAGTCCTATAGTCCTATAGTCCTATAGTCCTATAGTCCTATAGTCCTATAGTCCTATAGTCCTATAGTCCTATAGTCCTATAGTCCTATAGTCCTATAGTCCTATAGTCCTATAGTCCTATAGTCCTATAGTCCTATAGTCCTATAGTCCTATAGTCCTATAGTCCTATAGTCCTATAGTCCTATAGTCCTATAGGCCTATAGTCCTATAGCCCTATAGTCCGATAGTCCGATAGTCCTATAGTCCTATAGTCCTATAGTCCTATAGTCCTATAGTCCTATAGTCCTATAGTCCTATAGTCCTATAGTCCTATAGTCCTATAGTCCTATAGTGCTATAGTCCTATAGTCCTATAGTCCTATAGTCATATAGTCCTATAGTCCTATAGTCCTATAGTCCTATAGTCCTATAGTCCTATAGTCCTATAGTCCTATAGTCCTATAGTCCTATAGTCCTATAGTCCTATAGTCCTATAGTCCTATAGTCCTATAATCCTATAGTCCTATAGTCCTATAGTCCTATAGTCCTATAGTCCTATAGTCCTATAGTCCTATAGTCCTATAGTCCTATAGTCCTATAGTCCTATAGTCTTATAGTCCTATAGTCCAATAGTCTAATTTTCCTATAGTCCCATAGACCTATAGTTCTATAGTCCTATAGTCCTTTGGTCTTATATTCCTATAGTCCTATAGTCCTATAGTCCTATAGTCTTATAGTCCTATAGTCCTATAGTCCTATAGTCCTATAGTCCTATAGTCTTATAGTCCTATAGTCCTATAGTCCTATAGTCCTATAGTCCTATAGTCCTATAGTCCTATAGTCCTATAGTCCTATAGTCCTATAGTCCTATAGTCTTATAGTCCTATAGTCCTATAGTCACATAGTCCTATAGTTCTATAGTTTTATAATTCTATAGTCCTTTTTTATTGGGAAGGTGTAAGTCTTCTTCAAGATATCGAGTTGTCGGATTTCTACCGTCTAAAACCATACTCCCTATAGCATATAACCATATAGCCCTATAGTCCATTTTCCACCTTCCTTCAATATTCCCATATTTCATATTTTCCATTTCATTTATTTTTTTCTTTGTTGTCCCTTCAATACTAAAAAAATGACATAAAAAGAAATTACAAAAACTTCAAACAAAAATTCACAAGCTTCCATAAACGTAGCAAAATGTCGGGTACCTACCATAAAAAATGCATTATTTTTGTGCTTTTTATTATTATTTTTTCATTTCCATTGCAACGTCGACGTCGACGACAACAACAACAATAAATCACGACTTTTTCAACAAAGTTCAGCGTATTTGAAGTGACTTTAAAAATTATTATTAACTTCGTCGAACGAGGAAAAAGTGTAATGAAGAGGTTGGTGGTTGGTGGGACGCGAAAATGCACGTCCAAGAAGGCAGAAAATTGTAGCAAACAACATCATCTGTTTTAGCAGCAACAAGAGAAATACGAGGAACTATAATAACTACAAGCAGAGCAACACAAACAAATGTATTGAAAAACATTGCAATAACACGAAAAATAATATTGGCAACAACGTTAACACTGACTGACAGTACAGCATTTGCCATTGAATCTTATAACCATTGAATCATATTTTTGAAGCAATCAAAAAAAAAAAAAACAAGAGAAATTATAAAACTTCTATTAGTCTCAAAAAAAAGAGGAAATTTAATTTTAAATTAATTAATAAAATCTTTAAATTACTTTTCATATAAAGCTTATTTATTTATTGTACATTGCCAATATGTACAAGAGTAAAAACCATACATTTTGTTCGTTTTGAGAAATTTGTGTGTAAAAGTTATACATAATACAGAATGAGTTTTAAGTAAAAAATTATTTGAAACTCTAAAATTCTATTTGAAAGAATAAACATAAAACAAATCCAGCAAAACTTTAGACCTATCACTGAACTGGTCTTCAATTGGAGAATCTAATTCTGTTAAAAATTCTTAAATTAAAGACCAGTTGAGTGATAGGTGTAAAAGTCTGCAGCAAGTGTCAATTTACCCCTTCCTAGAACAACGCCTAGGACATAAGTAAATGCATATATCGTATGGGCATTTTATGGGCATTACCAGATTCTGTTGTTTGAATTCAGCAGAAGAAGTTCGATACTTATGTGCTTGTTATTGTGTTCGAATTACCGCTACACAAGTGCTCGAAGGTAACAATTACAAAACACATGGAAAGTTCGAACCAAAGTAAATCGTTTAGCGAAATATTGTTTATCAAAAAACAACATGTGAATGATTCAACAAGAAGTATTTTTTATTTTGGGAACCAAATGTTTAAATAATATTTAATTTAAACACTATTTTTATTTTAAAACTTCTATAAAAGAATACATTTTACTGTTGTACACAGAGGGAAATGAACTTCTAAAAAAGAATAAGAATTTGGATAATATTATAAATAGCAGAATTACTAATATCAATAATTTACTAATAATATCTTAAAGCAAATTACTTAGTTGTCAAAAAAGTAAACAAGATTTATTCATCTGGATTTTAAGAAGATAATTTATTGATTAATAAAAACCAAAAAAATATTCTTCACAAAAAGAACACGTATTCATGTACAGTAGCGAAAACAATGCACAATAGCGAATATTACAGACAAAGCTAAATCGAAAATCTGCTGTTCGAACACGTGTTGTGGGAGAAAATAGTAAGAACATTTTTGATACCTAAGAAATTATTATCTGCATATCATAAATAATTCTACTTATTTATTTTTTAATACCTAAAAAAATAATATCTGCATATCAAGAATAATTCCACTTTGTTACTTTGTTGATACCTAAGATATAAATTACTGCATAATAAGAATAATTCCACTTCGTAACTTTTTGACAAGAAAGTAGATCTGTTTCGTAAAATTGCGCATCTTTCCGTTTAGCTGTATATCACTCCGTATTCTTCTTGATTCCTACTAGATTTTAGAAGATTTTTCTCGAAACAAATTTTGATTATACGAGCACGTGTTTATTAAATTTTTGGGAGAAAACAGCAACAACAACTTTGATACCTAAGAAATAAAACTCTCCATATTATGAATAATTTCACTTAAAAGTATTTAATACCTAAGAAATTAATAACTGCATCTCAAGCATAATTCTACTTTGTTACTATTATGATACCTAAGATATAAATTTCTACATAATAAGAATAATTTCACTTAGTTTCTGTTTGACAATTAAGTAGATTTGTTTCTTAAAATTCAGATTTTTTCGGTTTAGCTGTATATCTTTCCGTATACTTCTAGATACCTGCTGGATTTTGAAGTTTTTTTCTCCAAACCAATGTTGATTATGGCATCGGTTTTAAAAATCATAGGGTTTTAAACGGATTTCGGTTTTAGTTACAGTTAAAATCAACAACCCAATTTTGTTTTCAACCAAAAAATATATATGGGTTCAGATTCCGGTTACTCACATTTTTTTTTCATAACGATTCCGAAAATTGAAACCGTCCGATTCATGTACTTTGAAGACCCAGGTTACAATTTTAGAATGATCTTGGAGAAAAAGTTTCTAGGAGGTAAGAATTTTCAGGGAAAAATTTTGCTCGGAAAAGAATTATTCATTTCAGTGAAAGTATTGGTTGTTTCCTAGTTTCTACAAAATATCAAAATTTATTATTTTATTTATTTATTTTTTTTTTGGTACTTCTTACCATTTCGACTCTTTTTGTTATTTAATGAAATGAATTATTAAATTTCGTTTGCAATACGTTGCTGGCATGCAATGGGCAACATTTAGCTGACTGTTGCCAGTTGTTGTTAGTAGTAGGTATTATTATCATTGTTGTTGCTGCCGTTGTTTTATATGCTATTATTGTAGAGCTCTAAGCCACAGCATTTATTATTATTTTTGTTTTATTGTATTTTATTATTTCGCTTATTATTGTTGTTGCTGGTCGTTGTTGTTATATTATCATTGGTTTGGCCCAAAGTCAAAGAATTTGCAGTTTTTTTTTTTTTGTTTAAGCGAGCACGATTATGCGCGCTCAGTTTAAGTTGTTGCTATTGCTATTGCTGTTGCCATGTTGCTGCTCAATGTTGCAGTTGGTTGCTGCTTTATATTGTTGTTGTCATTTGTGCTGCAAGTAAAATTCCAAGTTGTTGCCGCGTTTATTGTTGCAAACAAAAAGACAAAATTTGTCTTGCAGCCAAAACATAAAAATGTTGTTCCTTGAAATGTTGCCAATATTTGTAAAAAAAAAAAAAAAACTAAAGAAAATACAACAATATTTTTTATCACGTCAAAAAAAAATCATTTTTTTTTTTTTGCTTCATTTTTATTGCTGCTTTTTGCTATCGTGTATATTTTAATTTTATGTATTTAATTTCTAGTCGTTCACTTGGCTTTTACTGCTTTTGTTGTTGATGTTGTTGTAAATGTTTTTGTTGTTGCTATTGCTGCTTTGGTAGAGATGCTGCTTCGGTTGCAGTTGTTATTGCTTGCAACATCACTGCAACAATGTCGCCGTTTTGTCGATTATGTGAATAATTGTTCGTGATGTTGCGATAATTTATGATATTTTTTGGCATAGAAAGTTATTGTTTTTGTTGTTGTTGCTATTGCTATTGCTGTGGTTCGTGGTACCGAAATTTCAAATTTTGTTTTATTGTTTATTGATAAACTTGATGCCGCTTGTAGATTTCATTTATTTTTTTTTTTATTTAATTTTTTGCGGTTAGAGTTGACCTTTTGGGGGTTCATTGGGATGAGCGCAGATTTTCGACAACGATAAATAGTTAAATATTTTGTAATTTGTTCGATGAGCAGGGCTATGTTTTATCTCTTGAGATTTATATATATTTTTTTTATGAAATATTTATATAAAAACTTTTTTTAGAGTTTAAGCAACAAATAATAAGGGCATTTTATTCATGCAAATTATACAAAATTTTTCTTCTTCTTCTTATGAAGTTGAAGAATATTTACCGATGTGTTCTATTTGCTCCTGTTCATCTTAGAAAATGTACAAATTTTGCATTTTCACAAACATTGCATGAATTACGTTTCCCACTTTACCCCAGAAAGTGTTTCCCACTTTACCCAAATATTGCAATTTGATCATAATATATCAACATTTAAGCAATCTTAAATTATATGCAAAACCTGTTTGTACTTCAAAAGATATACAATATGCGATCATTTTAATCATACGATAAAAATCTTATTTTTTGATAGTGTTTACAATCTAAAAAAACTTTCGAAAAAAAATGTTTCACATGTTCCCGAAATGCAATCAAAAGATATACGGGCCATTCCACACCAAATCGACCAAAAAAAAATCAAATTTGAGATTTTACCTTTTCGATCTTAATGAACTTTTGGCAACTGATAAAGGATATCAAGACAAGCACTAAACAATTTTTTTTTTATTTTTTCCGACCACTACTTCCAGAGATACAGTGGCTCAAAGTTGGAAAAAAGTGCCAAAAATCACTTTTGTACTGTTGTTCATATTTAAACATCTCTTGAACTAGAAATGCTAGAAACTCTGTTAATAGCTCGTTTTAAAGCTAATAGGACAAGCTTTTAGAAAAATTAAGTTGCAATTTCCAAACCGTAACATGTGGCCCGTGGTCATTATCCTTGCACTTCAAAATTGTGGTCCTTAAAAAGGACCCTTTTTAAAATTCTGAAAAAAATCCTAAATTTTCGTCAATTTATTGTTAATGTTCATGCAAAATTTCAAGATGGTATTTTGATTGCATCATATTTAAAAAAAATATTTTCGAAATCGAAGAAGGTGAGTTCCAACCGCTGGTCGATTTTGTGTGGAATGGCCCATACATTTTATTAAAACCATGGATGATAAGTGCAAAGGCTTGTCCAAAAATTGCAATTTCCCACATTACCCTATGTCCCACTTTACCCCAGGCTCCCTTATTAATTGAAAGGTTTTAAACGGTTAAATTGAAATATAGAGCAGAGAGTAAAGTTAGATCACATGTGAAATTTTGTCGGAAAGATCAAATAGGTAGTTGTTATTGGATTATAAAAGATATGGTCGGTTTAAACCGAATACAGATTTTTAAATTAATTAGTATAAAACAGTCCCGAGGTCACCAGGGATTATTAATCGTGAAAATAACTACAAAATTGTAGTCGTCATATAATTTCCTTTTATTTGAGTAGGTTACCGAATTTGATTTTATTTAATAGGTCGAAAAAAAAAACATTTTTTTAGAAGCTTTAATTAAAGTAAATTGGTTTATTAAAAAAAACAAAAGGTTTCCTTTATCAAGCAAAAGTCTCCAGTTAATATTAGTGATATCTGAATGTAGTGTTCAAAAATGAGTGGTAAATAGATAAAAATTGGTTTAAAAAACATAACAATTACGACCATTTCAATACCAAATAGCATAGGTATAAAAATAATCTTTATTTTGAATTTCATTGAACTGACACTTCTGGTTTTTCTATAAACGTGATTTAAGCCAACTGAAAGACATGTGAACTGAAAGTCATGTGAAAGTCATGTGAACATACCAAATCATTTCTGTATTTCATTCTTTGATCTGTTAAAAACTCAAAAACTGACATAAATTCATTACATAATACACTAAAATAATCTAAAACTTTAGAAAATTTATCTAATTAGTTGCTTTAGAGCCACACACATGTACTGCCTTCAACTGGATAAAATCAGCGTTTGCATCAACCGACTTTATTAAGTTTTACTCTCGCAGCTGTCACAACCATAAGCACCATGTAATAGCGGCAGCTCCCATCAGCACAGTCGAAGCATTTAAACATTTAAATTAAAGGCGGCTTTAAAAATTTTCTAAAACATTTTTTACAGTTTTTTATTATATAAATTTTTGTTTTTATTTGTCATATTTTTACACTTTTAAAGTGGTAACAAAGTATTTCATTGTCACTGTCAGCGGGAAGTGACAGTAAAATTTTCAAGTTTATGTATAGAATGATAAAATACACAGCGAGAAAAGAATGTAATGAGAAATTATGAATTGTTTTTGTAATATGAATCGTTTTTACAATTTTACCCACATGAAAATATTATAGGATAAGAAAAAGTCATGCCTTTAAGAGTATAATAAATATGATTTCTTTAAAATGAAGAATGTTTAAAACATTGTTCACAAAAATGAAAATTTCTCGAATTTTCTTAAAAAATAAATTTGTCTTTGCAAGTAAACACAACGATCTCCAAGAATACGTCTTTCTGAAACGCATTTCTCTTAAATTACATCTTTCTCTAAATAGGCGTCATTCTTTAAAAATACGTCTTTCTCTAAAAAAAAAAAACTTTTTTCTCCAATAAGGCATATTTATCTAAAAATCAAAGGACAGAGATAAAGGTTAAACTTTTCGGAGGTTTCTCAATAACTCTAACTATTAATATTAATAAATTTATTCGCAATGGTCGAAATTAATTAATTGACGCGTGTCTGTTTTTGAATGCACGGACACGCACGAGTACGCCGATAGGTGACACGCACGAACACGAGCCCGACGACTAAATTTACAGGCCCGCACGAGAAGCACGTTAAAGCACGGGATATAAAAAGATACAAAGAAACACAGAAAAAAGCACGGAAAAACATGAAAAAGCTGGCGAAAAGTGAAAAATAATACCGGAATCGTTTAGATTTTTGGAACCGGAATCGTTATTAAAAAAGTGTGGAACCGAAACTGGAAACGGAACCCATATTTTTTTCTGGTTGGAATCGGAACCGCTTTTTTAAAAATATCGGGACCAGAACCGGAACAGATATTATAGTCCCTGACAGGAAACGCAAAGAACCGGAATCGGAATCGTTATTAAAAAATTTATGGATCCGGAATCGAAAGCAATTTAATTTTTTGGTTGAAACCGGAATCGGAACCGGAATCACAATTTTAAAAACCTTACAACCCGAATCGAAACCGATATTTCAAAGGGTTTTAGTCCCTGTAATAAGTAATTCAAAAATTATGTTTGATACAGTTTCACTCTCTTAAAATCATAAGTAAAACAACAGATTTTTAAGAAAAGGTTAAAATACCACGAAATTTTTATTTTCTTAAGATTGAAGTAGGGTTTTTATACTCTACACTAAGAGTGAAAGGGTATATTCAGTTTGGTACGCCGTTTGTAACACTCTGAAGAAAGCATCTCCGGTATGGAAAAGTATATATATTCTTGATCAGCATGACCTCCTGAGTCGATTTAGCGATGTCCGCCTGTCCGTCTGTCCGTCTGTCCGTCTGTCTGTCTGTCCGTCTGTCTGTCTGTCCGTCTGTCCGTCTGTCCTTCTTTCTGTCTGTTAAAATCACGATTACGGAAAAAGTAGAAGAGCTAGAGCAATTAAACTTTAGATTTAGATTACTTATATATCTAAGCTGTCTGAACAAGAAAATTGGCATGCTCGTGACCTGAGAACCGACCACTTATGTTCAAATACCTCATATAAAATTTACATCTACAGATCAATTTTACTGTATACGTGCTTAGGTAAACTTTTTTAGTCAAATATATATTGACATCATGCTGAAATATATAAAAATAGTGTTTTCCTGCGAAACCAGTTGTGGTTACCAAAAAAAAAAAAAATCTAAATTCGGTACACCTACCCATTTGTAAATATGGGTATCAAATGAAAGAAAATTCTTCAGGGATGGAAAGTTTGTAGTTGTTTTCAGGATTCGTATACCCTGGTGACCTATATACCACTTTGAATGGTTACCACACATATGTGTAGGGTATTTATAGTCGGCTTAGACCGACTATAATTTTGAAAATCCTAACTATCATTATAACACCTACTTTAAAATTTCCCATATGATCTAACCTTCCCAACTGGTTTTAAATTGCGGTAAAAACTATAAAAAAGCCTATAGTAGGTGCGTGCCTGATTTTGGAGTAACGGACACGCACGGGTACGACAACAACTAGCACGTAGGAACTCAGATTTTCGTGCGTGAGACGAAAAAAGTACGGCACGCGTCTTTCTCTAGTCGAAATCGCCATTTTCAAAAAAAAAAAAAAATTCGTAAATTTTTGAAAAAAAGTTGTTAAAAAAGAATTTTTCGATAACAAAGACAAATCAATAGTCGATATCATCATTTTCAAAAAAAAAAAATATTCAACAAAAATTAAAAAAAAAATTGTTTGGACGACAAATATAACGCAAAGGTCGAAATCACCATTTTCCAAAAAAAAAAAAAAAATATATATATATATATATATATATATATCGTCGTCGTTCAGTGAAAAGTCACTAAGTCCAAAAATTGAGTATTGAGATAAATGTTTTTAAAGATATAAATTACCGTAACAAATCAGAATATTTTTAGATTCAAATAGTGCTAAGCTTGTAGTATAGACAACACATTCCGCTACAAAATGCAAAAAAAAAAAAAAAATTTGGACAAAACACATGACCGTTAATGGCTTCTTTTCTTTATCGTTCCCATATAAACAGTAACAGTGCTCCAGTGTATCCAAATAATTGTATCGCATTTCAGTTTTAACTGGAGATGAAAGAACTGCATAATATATATCATTTAATAGAAAAATCCTTGAAATCCGGCCATTTTTGTGGACTCAGCACGGTTTAATTCAGGTTTCGACTATTGTCGATCATGAGTTCGTTTTTATTATAGTGGAATACTTATCTCGATATTTTCGAAAAATTGACTTAACGACTTTTCACTGAACAACGACGATATATATTAGACTAAAACAACAATGTAAAAGAAAAAATGTTGGACGACAAAAACAACGAAATGGTCGAAATCACAATTTTCCAAAAATAAAAAATATTCGACAAAAACAAAAATTTTCGAAAAAATAATTTTATAAAATGATTGAACGTTAAAAACAATGCAATTTTCGAAAAAACCATTATCCAAAAAAAAATTGTTATAAAATTTAAAATGCAATTCACCTGATAAATTGGAGATGATTCACCCAAGTTCCAATGACGCACTGGGGTGCTTCTGTAATACCACTGGAACAGATTCATCCATATAAAGTATTGCAATTAGCAATTGATATATTAAATGTTAATAATAATAGTTTCGCACACTACAGTCCTGTATAGAACTTAGGACGAGCTCTCTCACCACTTTGAGCTGTGCGAGTTATTTTTGTACTCAAAGTGGTGGGACCTACAGTTTATTGCCGAATCCGAACGGCGGGTGAGAGCTTTTCATAGGCAATGTTTTACTCTCGTAGGTTTGCCATTTACTGCCTAGAGGTAGCGCGGTATAGAAAAATGTTTCTATGAAGAGATGTTGTTAGCCCCATTCCGGATTTGAACCGGGGACCTTTCGGCTCGCAGTCCAACGCACTAACCACTGAGCTACCGCGGCTACAATGTTAGTTGCAATTAATGTAGTAATTTTAATTGTTAGTTTTTAGTTGTGAAATAATTTTATTTCACAACTAAAATATATCTGCTCTATACGTTCAATAATCTCGTCTGGATGCCAAAATCCATATTTTTAGGTTCTCCTATCATATTCTATGAATTCCCTATAAATGAGACCAATTGAATTTTCGGTCTACTAACAACCATTAACCAAAGACCTTTAAAATAAAGGTTTTCATATAACTCTGAACCAAAGACTTTTATTTTTTAAAAATAAAAGTTATCTCTCAATCAAAATCCTTTATTTTTTGAAATAGAAAATATCTCTCAACTTAAGACTTTTATATTTACTACAATTTCGAAATGTCAATAATGCTTTTATGTAAATCATAATTTATACGTCAATTACTGATTCAATATTTTTATCAAGTACGATATAATCCGAAATGCTGTTTTAGTAACCTTTACTGACTTGTCGCATTCCACATTCAAAGAGTTTTTCACTAGATCTAATCACTAGATCACTGGATCTAAGATTCTAAATGGAGAAAATGTTTTTAATAACCAGATCCAAAAAATCTAAATGAAAAGAATGTTTTAAAGAACATTTTCGAATATTTACCCCTATAGTAGCCCTGAAAATATACGAAAATTTACGGTGTAAAATATGAACATCTCATTTGCGCGCACTCTCGAGCTCTCTATTTCTCATTTACTCTTACTTCATGCACTTCATGCTCTTTCTCTTTCTTGATGCCTATGTTGTTGTTGTCGCCGTTGCCATTCTGCGCAATATTGCAGTCATGTGAGCACAAAATTATGACGACAACACAAATTTGTTTTCAAGGACACTTGAAGGCATTCATCGCCGCCATGTTTGCATTTCGCATGCCGCAGAGCAGACACTTGCTGCGACTGCGGCTGCTGCTGTTGCTGTGCCAAGTGTTGCTTACATTGTCGATGCTATTGTTGTTGTTGCTGCTGTTATTCTTACTGTCGCTGTAGCTTCAATTGTTGCTGCCTCAACTGTTGCTGCTGCTGCTGCTGTTTTGTTCTGAACCTTTTTAGGCATTGCCTTGACGTCTTTCTTCTCTGCCACTACTTCAGGTGTGAATGGCAACGAGTGTGATATTTTTTTTTTTTTTGGTATTTTTTTATTGCTGAAATGAAGATGTTTGCCACTTGATAGAGCAGCAGCAACATTATCATTGAAATAAAAATAACCAACAACAACTACAAGAAAAACAATTCTTAGTCATACCATAGCGAACGCCATCTTGCATATTTATAAGTTGCCAACAATAACAACAACAACAACACTATGAGCAATACCAACAATGCGCAGCCGCTACAGGCAGCTTCATAGATTTTAGCAGCAACAATATTTTTTAGTCAAGAACAGGAACAACAACAGCATCATCATCTTCATCGCTTCATTTCATATGTCTTTTATGCCCAGTCTGGCAACCTTCTTGGCCCTGACGTTGAGTTCATTTAAATTTGTTGCGCACAGCCTTTAGTTGCTCATCGCGTCCGTCGCATCAGTCGCATCATATCGTACCGCATCGCATACTCTACTCCTCGAAGAGAATGTCAAAAAGGACATAATTATTTTATTTTTATTATTAGTATATTTATTTTTATGATCTACTGCTATTTCGTGCACTAATGTGCAGACAATTGCAAAATATGTTTATTGCGTCAAATATTTTGCAGTTTTGGTTTTGCTGTGTGGCCTGATGATAATAATGATAATGATGATAATGACGATAGGACTAGTTATTTGTACCGACTGCATTTAGTTTCAGTTGTATTTATTTCAATTTATTGTATAATTTAGTTGGCTCTAACCCTTGCAGAAATTTACCCTATTAAGGGTGGACATGATCACAGCCGAATCATATTGTTTATCAGGTTTTGAAACACTAAACGTAACATCTAAAAAACGGCTTTAGACTCATAAAATGAAATTTTGGAGGGATAGCTATTTGAAATTTGGATCCGCAGTTCCGCTCGTCATTCCTTACAAGAAAAACTATATCTCATTGAGCGTACTCAAAAATTATTTTATGTCACATTTTGAAATCAAGTGAGATATAGTTTTTCTTGTAAGGAATGACGAGCGGAACTGCGGATCCACATTTCAAATAGCTATCCCTCCAAAATTTCATTTTATGAGTCCAAAACCGTTTTTTAGATGTTACGTTTAGTGTTTCAAAAAGATACATTTATCAACTAATTAAATTTTATTTATATTTTGTATTGAAACTATAAATATTTCTGCGTTAAAAAAGATATAAATCATAAAAATCTGTTAAAAATTGATTGAGTTAAAAATCAAAACAAAATTAGTCTTATTTGTACTAAAAATCGTCATTTTGACTGAGTATTGTGAGAAAACTATACAAGATAGAGCTGAATAGTTTTAAAATTCGAGCTCAGCGAGTAATGCTGATCTAAAACACGTTGCAAACTTGAGCTGAAATTTTTTTTCGGAAATCAAAAAAAAAGGATGGGCTAACCACTTGATTTCAAAATGTGACATAAAATAATTTTTGAGTACGCTCAATGAGATATAGTTTTTCTTGTAAGGAATGACGAGCGGAACTGCGGATCCAAATTTCAAATAGCTATCCCTGCAAAATTTCATTTTATGAGTCCAAAACCGTTTTTTAGATGTTACGTTTAGTGTTTCAAAAAGATACATTTATCAACTAATTCAATTTTATTTACATTTTGTAATGAAACTATAAATATTTCTGCGTTAAAAAAGATATAAATCATAAAAATCTGTTAAAAATTGATTGAGTTAAAAATCAGAACAAAATTAGTCGCAAAAATTTCAACTCAAGTTTGCAACGTGTTTTAGATCAGCAACTAATTACAACAAACATATTATAAAGCAGATATGTGAAAAGGAAATGTATTAAGTTAAGATCTCTGCCAAGGCAGTCAGGCAGTTAAAAACATACACATAGGTTGTACCATAAATAAATATTGCAAGAAATTGAAATATTTCAAAAGACGAATACATCAATTCTCTGCAGCACTATGAGGCCAACCATTAATAAGGAATTCCAGGAATATTAATGACATACAGAGTTTTCTATTAAAAATTTCACTTGAGGGTGAATACATCCAGTAACTCCAGTGGGCTGTTCGGTTTTACGGAATACACACACTGAAAATAGCTACATTGGAAATTATAAATTCTAAGTAGGAAGCTGTAGTAGTTTTGAGTCCGATCCAAGTAGAGAGTCGGTTTGAGTTAGTAATTTTCAGTTTTGATAAATGATGCGACTCAATGATAAATACAGCGCACACCAAGAAGTAAAGAGCTGCGCATGCGCGTTGAGTGCACAGCACACTTTCGAATAGCAACAACAATAAGTGATATTACAACAAAAGCAATAATAAAAAGAAGAAGAATAATGAATTTAAAACAAAAGAACAACCACATCATAATAATTCATTCCAAGAGTAGATACTACATATAGTTGTTGCTGCTACATTGAGTGTCAATGGGTGTTTGTTGTTGTTGGAAAAACTAGAAAATTTACAAATGGCCAAAATGCAGAAGTTGTTGCAGGCTCTTGAAAAGTACGCTAATCGGTTCCACAGTTTTTAATTAATGATGGAAAAAGCAGGCGAAAAAGTAAACAGAATAAATCAATGTTTGCAGATAGAAGTAGTAGTCGTGGTTTAGCAACAACAACAAAAACAATATTACAATAACAGGAATAACAATACAACAACAAATAACCACATCACTATAAATTTTACTAGAAAAATCAAATAGAATTCAAGACTTTAGAAATAAAAAAAAATAATTTGGAAACGTGAAAAATTATATTAAAAATATTGAACTCAAAAAGGAACACATTGAATTAAGTAAAGGGAAAATTAAAATCTAAAATCAGATGCCCCTTCTGTTTAATTAAATTAAAAAAGTATAAACCTCAAAAATCGGTAAAGGAAAACATTAAAATCAATAACAGTAATTGAACTTAGAACAATTTTAATACATGATCTTTATTGAAATTAGTAAGGGACAAATTGAATACAGGAACGTCAAAGAATTCAGAAAGAGACAACTCAAATTAAAAAAAAACACGGTATTGAATTAAAAATAAAGTACAAATAGAATTCAAGCGTGGAATGGAATTGAAATCACAAAGAGGGTAAATTGAATAAAAAGTAAACGGAAAGGAATTCAAAAATATACAAATTGAATGCAAGAGTAAGGAAAATTTAATTCAGTTTTGAAATGTTTTGAAATGCGCAAATTAAATTCTGTAGAAAAGAAAAATAATTATTTCAGTATTGATTTAGAAATGAATTCAGAAAGTGACATGTTTAATGCAGAAAGAGACATATTTAATTCAGAAAATGACAAATTCAGTTCAGGCAGAGCATTGAATTGAGAAAGCAAATATTTGAATTTAAATATGGTTTCGATTTAAAAAAAAAAAAAAATTAAAACGACGTAGCGTCGATAGCTCGTCTGGATAGTGCGTTGGACTACGAGCTGAAAGGTCCGCGGTTCGATCCTGAGTGACTGCCAACATCTTTTTCATAGGAAACATTTTTCTGTGAGACGCTACCTCTCGGATGTAAATTGCAAACCTACGAGAGTAAAACATTGCATATGAAAAGCTCTAAGGTGCCGTTCGGATTCGGCAATGAACTGTAGGTCACACTAATTTGAGTACAAATATAACACGCACAGCTGAATTTTTTTAACACTGTACAGCATTCTTAAAGCAATTCAGAAAGTGACCAATTGAATCAGACACGCAAAAATGAAATTCAAAATAGTCACAGTGAATATCAGAGAATGTTAACGAATAAGTTTAGACTCAGCATCATCAATTTAATTGTATCCGCATACAATTTTCATTTTACTACCTTTATTTTGACTTAATTTTCTTTTTTGAAAGCAATGTGTCTAATCTGGGGCCGTATTCTCGTTTGATGAGAAATATAAAATGAGAAAAAAACTACAGAATATGAACTGTTAATAATATAAAAAATAGTTTTCTCATTTTATACTTCACAGCAAATGAGAAAGGAGCCCCTGAATTAAATTTTCCCATTTCTGTATTAATTTTATTATATATTGTATTCATTATAAAATTTCGTGACAAAATTTTAAAAACTTTTAAAAAATATTTCGGACATGTTTTCGGCAAAAACTCACAGATAATTAGAAGATGGTGGGAAGCACACCCAGAAAAAAATTCCCTCAAATCCCATTAAAATTGGTCAATAGGACAATTATTAATTTAATAGTATACAAAAAATAAAAACTTTCATATAAACTCAATGGCAATGTCATGGTATTTTCTAGTATTTAATGGTATTTTCCGATTAAAATAATAATTTATCCTATTGAATATTTTTAATAGTAAAAAACTATTATTTATATAGTATTTTTTTCTGAGTGCATATAGCAATCCTAGTCAATATTTATAGCGCATATTAGAATTATTCTTGATAGATTTTAAGCAGATAATATGCTTTTAAATCAACCATTTTCCGATACAAATCTGCTTTTATCTAATACAAATCTATGTTCTCTATCTTAAGCACAGAGTATGCTTTTAAAATTATACTAAGGGTGTGTGCGAGTTCGACTAAATTGCTGACTAAACTAAATTGTAATGGATTTTCATTCGATCGCCATTCGGTAACCGGTTATTCTTAAAGTCCCCAATAAATTGATTATCATATGTCTATTTGCTGTCTTCCAATTTAGTTTGTTCAAAAATTTGCTTAATTGAAAAGTAAACTCTGCATTACCGATAAAATTTAGTTTAGACAGCAATTTAGTCGAACTCGCACACACCCTAATTGGATAATTTGCCATACATTTTCATTTATTTGTGTGCTTGCCGAAATATTCCTGAAAATTGTCATAAATTTTATATCGGTAGTTTACTCAAAGTTGTGTTATTTAAAAAGCAGTTTTCCGGCATATTTTAGGGACTTTTGATTATGTTTCCAAATTGCTTTGCTCCTGTTCAAATTTTTAACTGGCATTTGCCAAGAAATATTTTGGGAAAACACACAGATAAAGCGTAGGTGGTCGAAAGTGTAACGCAGGTTTTCTAAATTTGTGGAACTTTGAAAGCAGATTTCCGGAATATACAGAGGACAGACCAGTTTTTGTTTAACAAATTTTACTGGTAGGGATCTACTCTTAAAATTCCTACCAGTAACCTATCAGTTTATGACTAGTTTTTCTGGCGGCTATATAATCTTCATTTCCATACCAGTAACTGACAAGGTTCCGGCTAGTTTTCACTGGCGAATATATATTCTTAAAATTCATACAATAAACTTAGCAGAATTTGAGCTGCCTAGTAAAATGTTGCTTGGGTGAATACCGAAGACTATACAAACTTTTCCAATTTCTGAAAATACTCTGAACATTTCGTACAGATTTTCGATATTACAGATAAATGAAAGTTTGTAAGAAGTTTTCAAGTAATGTGTAATTTCTATGGTAGATGTTTGGCATATATTCGAAATGGACTGAAAATAGCCACCTTTTAATACAAATGTCGATTTTGTCTAAATTAAAATCCCCCTTTAAAAAATCATTTATTCCGCCTTGAGTCCGCCAAAAATGTTGTCCAGAGTTATTTCAAATAAAAAAACCCTATTTGTAAATATATAAAATCTATAAAAAGTATAACTTTTTGTAACTGGCAATAATAATGTTGCACAACAGCAACGACATTCATTGCAATTCGATGTGAACTTGTATGATCTGCTGCGTTTTTTTCCGAAAACTGCCGCGGTACTAAAAAAATATATGAAAAAAAACTCCAACTCCAAAACTTAGCAAAAGTACCTGCACATTTCAATACAATGCAATGCATACTTGTAGCTTAATTTTTTCAAACGATTTGGCGGTTGTTTTTCCTCGCATTTTCTTCAGTTTTTTCCCCTCCATTTTCTTCATTTCTATTTTTGTGCGCTGGCCTTAGTATGACCCACACCAACCATGGGGTTCAACTTGATTTCAAAGTTTCGTATGGAAGTCGTCGTCGGGCGAAGTAGTTTTTTTGTATTTTTATTTTATTTCTTACAATATCTGTTTATAAATTTACTAAAAAATCAATAAACATTCTATTGATGCGCGTCGGCTCAGTGGTCTTCGATGTTGCTGGCCACCCCTTTCACTGCAGCCACCAACAAGCAGACTTCTTCATCATTTGCAACAGCAAATGTTGCAACAGCAGCAGCGTCATCTTCAACTTCGTTGCTTGCAGCCCGACCTGGTACTGCTTTTATGCCTGCTACGTTGCTGCTGCGCGCTTTTTGCCGCTTTTATGATCGTGATCGCCCTTATATCGTGATTTTTATTAAATGCACTTTATGTCCTTAACATAGCCTCGACTTTATTTTTTTCGTTTGTGTTGCTGCTTCTACTACTTTTTTTGTATTTATTTATTTTTCTCTGTAGATTCTACTGGGCCGCCGAACTTGCTATGTTTTAGGCTTTCAATTTTCTGTTCCCATATTATTTTTTTTTTCAAATTTTCAATTATTTTTTTTTTAATTTTTTTTTTTATTTTTCCAATTTTTATGCTTTAGTTAGTTTATTATTATTTTTTGGGTTTTATTTTTTTATTTTTTGTGGGTTTTAGTTTTTTTTTTCTAAATTTTTTGAAGCATTTTGTTAACTTCGCCTCGTGGTATGCGATTTGTTATGTGGTAAAGCTTCAGACACGCTTTCTGCCTTGGTTTCAATATGTTAAGTTAACAATGTCAACATGTAAGAGGCCAATAAATTCATGATGTTGCCTGCCGTGTGTCCTCTAGTTGTTTGAGCACAAACATAATTTGTTTGTTGCCCTTGGAGCGCGTATTGAGTTATTGCCAAAAGCAAACATATAATATTTTCTATTTTAAATTTATTATTATTATTTTTTATTTTATTTAAATTTTATTTTTTTTTATTTTATCTTAATTTTTTATTAATATTTTTTACTATATTTGTATTTTTATTTTAGTTGGGTTTATTTTTATTTGGTTTTAATGTTAATTTTTATAATAATAGTTTGGCTCTACAGTCCTGTAAGAACTTCGGCCGAGCTCTCTCACCATTTTGAGCTGTGCGTGTTATATTTGTACTCAAAGTGGTGGGACCTACAGTTTATTGCCGAATCCGAACGGCGGGTGAGAGCTTTTCATAGGCAATGTTTTTACCCTCGTAGGTTTGCCATTTACTGACGAGAGGTAGGTAGCGCGGTATAGAAAAAATGTTTCTATGAAAAGATGTTGTTAGCCCCAGTCCAGGCTTGAACCGGGCACCTTTCGGCTCGCAGTCCAACGCACTAACCACTGAGCCGCCGCTCATTTATTTTATTTTTATTATTTTTATATTATTAATTTATATTTATTTTTATTTTATTTCATATTTTTTTTAATTTCATTTTTTTTACTTTATTTATGTGTCTTTTTTATTATATTTTAATTTTTGTTTTTATTTCATTTTATTGTTATTTTTCAATTCATTTTTCATTTATTTTATTTTTAATTTATTTATTTTTGCTTATTTTTATTTAATTTAATTTTAAATTTATATATTTTTATTTTTTTATTTTATTTTTTATTTTTTTTTATTTTATATTATTTTAAAATATAAAATGTATGCGGTATAGAAAAAATGTTTCTATGAAAAGATGTTGTTAGCCCCAGTCCAGGCTTGAACCGGGCACCTTTCGGCTCGCAGTCCAACGCACTAACCACTGAGCCGCCGCTCATTTATTTTATTTTTATTATTTTTATATTATTAATTTATATTTATTTTTATTTTATTTCATATTTTTTTTAATTTCATTTTTATACCCTACACCTATGAGGTACAGGGTATATTAACTTTGTGCATATATTGTAACGCCCCTTAGGAGGCGTGTCCGGTATGGAAAAGTATATATATTCTTGATCAGCATCACTACCCGAGTCCGTTTAGCCATGTCCGTCTGTCTGTCTGTCTGTCTGTCTGTCTGTCTGTCCGTCTTGCTGTCTTGCTGTCTTGCTGTCCGAATACAGAATAACTTGAGAAATACTGATCAGAATGCGATGAAATTTCGTCTCAATATATTTTATCCAAAAGTAGGAACTGAGTTTGAAAATGAGCCGAATCGGTCAACGGACACGCCCACCTCCCATACAAGTAACTTTTATATAACTCTTTCGGAACTAATAACTCGAAAAGTATTCAAGGTATAGTTATAAAATTTAAAAGGTATTGTTAGAATTTACCTAAAAATATGTGGTCCAAAAATGGGCGTGGTCCGCCCACTTTTTTTTTTCATTACTTCCCGGGTTTTCATAGTGGAAATTTGATCCGTAAATTATTAAAATCAAATCTATGAAATATTAGCCTTTCAAAATTTTAAATATAGGCGTGGTCCGCCCAATTACATTTTTCAATTTTTTTTTTAGTTTTTCATACTTTATATAATTTTTTTAATTTATGGGGATATAAGACGTAAATTTCTGATATATGAATAATATTCTGAGGGTTAATATCCCCACCAAAGGTGTAGGGTATTCCATAGTCGGGCCCGACCGACTATAAATTCCGCCCCATGTGACCGAACTTACCCATGTGATCTAACTTTCCCAACTCGTTTTTACTTTATTTATGTGTCTTTTTTATTATATTTTAATTTTTGTTTTTATTTCATTTTATTGTTATTTTTCAATTCATTTTTCATTTATTTTATTTTTAATTTATTTATTTTTGCTTATTTTTATTTAATTTAATTTTAAATTTATATATTTTTATTTTTTTATTTTATTTTTTATTTTTTTTTATTTTATATTATTTTAATTTCTGTTTTATTTTTTTATGTTTTTGTTTTTATTTTTTAATATAATTTTTATTTTATTTTGTTCTGTTTTTATTATGTTTTTCATTTTATATGCATGTATTTTTAAATTTTATTTTTGATATAATTATAGTATTTTTATTTTAGTTTATATTGCTCTGTTTCTATTTGTATTTTGTTTGTATTTTTATTATATATTTGTATTATTAGGTTCTGTTTTTATATTTACATTTATTCTTGTTTTTGTTTTATTTAATTATATTTAATTTTTATTTTATTTAGGTCAATTTTATCTTTTTTTTTTAAGTTTTGCTTTATATTTTATTTATTTATATATTTTTTTTATTTTTATTTTTGTTTTTATTTTATTTTTATTTCATTTTGTTTTCATTTTATTGCCATTTTATTATAAAATTTTTTATTTATTTTTATTTTATTTTTATTTTTATTTTATTTTTATTTTATTTTTATTTTTATTTTATTTTATTTTTATTTTTATTTTTATTTTACTTTTATTTTATTTTTATTTTATTTTTATTTTATTTTTATTTTATTATTATTTTATTTTTATTTTATTTTTATTTTCATTTTCATTTTTATTTTTATTTTTATTTTTATTTTTATTTTTATTTTTATTTTATTTTTATTTTTATTTTTATTTTTATTTTATTTTTATTTATATTTTATTTTTATTTTATTTTATATTATTTTATTTTATTTTTATTTTATTTTTATTTTTATTTTTATTTTAATTTTAATTTTATTTTATTGTATTTTTATTTTTATTTTTATTTTTATTTTTATTTTATTTTTATTTTATTTTTATTTTTATTTTATTTTTATTTTTATTTTTATTTTTATTTTATTTTTATTTTATTTTTATATTTTATAGTTCTGTTTTTTTGTTTTAAATTAAATTTTGTTTTTATTTTTTTATATCGTCTTTGTAGAACGAAAACTCACCAAATACATTTTCAAAATGCCAAATATTCATTTACAAAAATCTTTATATATCTGTCAATTTTAAATCGATCTCTATTTGTTTACTACATGATAAAATGTAAATCTATCAATTGATATTTCAACTTTAAAAATTCATCAATTACTTTTTATAATATTAATCAACAAACTCGAAATTTAACTTTTTCATAAAAATGTATTTGCTGACTTTTCGTTTTACAACGACAATATTTTCAATGTTATTATATTTATATTTAATTTTCTTCTGTATTCTGGTTATTTTTAATTTATTTTTGTTCTTATTTTATTTTTATTTTTTAACTCTTTTTATTTTTGTTTATATTTTATTTTGTTCTGTTTTTTTTTATTTGTATATTTATTCTTGTTTTTATTTTATTTGGTTATATGTTTGTTTTTATTTTATTTTTATATTCATATTATATATGTTATTATTTTATTTTTATAATATTTAAATTTTGTTCTGTTTATATTTTTTATACTATTTTGATTTTCATTTTATTATATTTTTATACTATTTTTTTATAATATTTTATTTTTATTATTTATTTGTTTATTTATTATTTTTATTATATATTTTTATTTTATTATTATTTTTTTTTTTTTTTATAATGTTTTTTTTATTTTTTATTTTTTTTTATATATTTTTATATTTAATTTTTTTTTCTTGATATATTAAACATCCTGCGCATTTATCATTAAAAATGCATTTGCGCACAGTAACACAATTCAACTGAACAGCCTCCATTTGAGTGATCACTATGATCAGCCATTAGATGGCATACGAAATGTTGCCACAAACGCAATGTTGCCCCAAAACAGTTGCAATGCAGCAACAACACATACTACGTAGTTCGTTCGTTCGTTCTTTTTGCCATCTGTGGGCAAATATTAAAACTTGACTGCAGGCCAAAGTGGCAAACGAACGGCAAACGGACGGCAGGCAACCTGCCTGCATATTATTGTTATTAATAATAAACGTAGCAACAGCAACACTTGATATGCCACGGCATCAGCAACATGCAACGGCAACAGCAAAAGAGCTGCAAAGAAATTCATTAAGCGACGCACTTCTGCACAATGGCATTTTAACGATTTCCATGGGGTCAACGCGTATTCTCTACACTAATAAAACTAAATATTTCTGTTGAACAAATCGAAAAAATTAATTTTCAATAATCGAGAATAATGAAATGCAAATATTGTAATAATTTGGCATAGCTTAGCTTTCGAACTATATATAGCTTTTTAATTTTTTTTTAATTTAGTTTTGTTTTTTTTTTTTTTGTTTTTTTTTATGTTCTTTTTTTATTTAATTTTTTATTTTATTATTATTTTTTTAAATTATTTGTTATATTTTTTTTGTTGATATATTAAACATCCTGCGCATTTATCATTAAAAATGATAAATGCATATTTTATATCGTTTAGTTTCTTTTTTCTTTTCAGAATTCGAATCTTTGAACAAAAAACTATACGAATTAAAACAGATTTGAAAGTCAAATTCCGATCGAAAATGAATTTTAGAATATGTCCGATTAAGGTTTTAGAAAATTGAGATATTAAAATTGAGAAAAAAAATTGAGATACAGGGTGTTTAGTTCATCGATTTCAATAATTCATGGGGTCTTTTATGACTCAAAAAAAAAATCTGTAAAATAAAAAATGTTTAATTTTGCACTCAGCTTATGATACAGGTTGTTTAAGAGTTGCATATAACCTAGTTAAGAAAATTGGTTATTTAGCATAATCTGTTGATCAATTGTATCAATTTTTCATTCGGGCTTTAGTTAATTAAATTATCTTTTCAATGATATATCACATTATCGAACCCTATGACTTCTTCCTTTTCTAAAATGTACGTAGAGTTGAAATTTACAAAAATAAAAGTACAAATTTTGACTTTGTCATTGATTTTCTCAAAATTTCGTTACGGATCACCTAATTTTTTCCAATTTATAATGAAATCACAGTTTATTCCCAATACTTCCTAACCAATTACAGTGATTTTAAACTGATAAGTAATTCTGCAGAAACAATTAAACAGTGGCGGGTTTGTGATTTAGTGTTTAAAATAAAAAAAAAATAAAAACGAAATAATCGAGAAATAATTTTAAACATTTATTAAAATTATAATCAATATTATATTACTTCACAGAACATATTTTCTTATCATATTTTTAAACATAATAATTTTTTCTTTTATTTAAACCACAACAACCACAAGAGCCGCCGTTTTAATTATATCTGCAGCATTTCTTACCAAGTTAAAATTCCTATGATTGTTAAGAAATTACTGGGAATGAACTGGTCTATCAAAAATTTTTTTAACTGAACTTGAAAAAAAGGACCCAGTTAATTTTCTGCAGTGTCTACCCTAAATACATTTGTATGTCTATAATAATCGTATGTAGGTGCATTTGTATATTATGCTCGTTTATATAATGGGCATGATATGATTTTATTTTTATTTTTTGTTCATTTATTAGCTCTGGGTAATTTTGTGAACTAATTGAATAAGCGATTTTTCTCATGCAACATTGTGCATTAGCGCTAATGTGTGTAAGACTGTGAGATTGGTAGGAAATTTATATGATGCAATCAAAAAAAATATAAAAATAGGGAATAATTCAGACAATATTTTTCTTTATATCAAAGGAATTTTTCTTTAAATCAACGATTCGTTTTTTTGCAAATATAAAAAAAAGATGTGTTCACTTGAAGAACACTTTTGTATGCCTAGTAGAAAATTATAGTATTTGTGAAGACATGAAATATGCAATGATCAGTAAATTTTCTACTAGAGATTCAGTCATTTCACTTTATTTGAGTACAATCAGAAGTAAATGTTTTATTAAGTATATAATGGAACGACCAATGATTTGATGGTTCATGTATTAATTGTTTATTCATATTGATTCAAAAAATAGCTAATCTATTTGATAGTATTTGAAAAATTCCATACCATTAATTTAATCATTTCAATATTATTAAATATAACGGTATAAATACTATTGTTTTAATGTTTTTTCTCCTATAATAATAAAAGTCTCACTATGTGACTTATAAAAAACGTAAATACAAATAGAAACATTCACACACAAAAAAAACAATTTCACCAACTACCAGCCCTAGTAGAAATTTGCCCGATGCGCCATCGGGAAATGATCTAGTTTTCGTTGGGTAAGCCCTATTAGAGAAAATATGATCATTGCCTTTGCATGCCCTTATCATGCTTACCATAGCAGGGTTTACATTATCTAAACAGTCAATGTTCCCGATCATAGCTACATTATTTGTTCCTCATAACGAAATTAGTATCAGTTAATGATCGAGATTAATGAGAGAAACCCTATTATGCTCGGGCTCAAACAAGGCAATTGTCGGGTAAATATTAAAATGGGGAATTGCCCGATCAGTACATGATCATGGCCTGAGGTCATTACATGATCAGGACACTGCGATATAAGGACATTATAGGCCTCGTCATATCCCGATCACCTCAAATAATGACATGATCACTTCATGACCGTGGCCCTACCAAAATTTCTACTAGGGAGTATTCATCATATTTATGATTTCATTCATTGAACTTAAATCGTATTTTTTCAGTGTTTTTAATATTTTTTTTTGTCAATAAATTTCAAACAAAAATTGGTCTCCGTTTACAATTTAATTATAAGATTTATGATATTTCAATTAATATGATTTGATGACCAAAATCCATCAATATGATGTTCACGTTTTCATTAATAAGATGAAATGGAGGCTTCGAATAATTAGAAATTATATATTATAAATCATTTAAGAATTATAAATACATAAATGTGTAAAAGGAGATAAATTTGTGTTTGAAATTTGATGTTAAAAAAATATTGAAAATGAAAAACATTTAAAAAATACGATTTTAATTCAATGAATGAATTCATCAATATGATGAATGCTGGTAGTTGGTGAAATTTTTGCTAAAATTTTTTGTTTGTTATCGCTTTGAGCGATAAATGCGTCATTCTGCGAGTTTACACAAAATGTTCGCATGCAATTTTTGTGATAATTCACATTACTAAACTAGTCATTGGAATCCTTGCATGGTATCCTTCATGTATTTAATGAAAATTCATTATATTGTTTATCTATCGCAGAAAACGAATAATACATAAAACTTCTATAATGGCAACGAACTCAAAAATAAATGCAGAAACAAGTATAACAATCAATTATTACAAAATGAGGCGAACATTAAAAGTATTATAACCTTTTGCAACGACAATTTCTTTTTATGTATGTGTGATTTTTTCTAGATGTTTCGGCATTTATGTTCATAAATAAAATAAATTCTATAATAAAATAACTAAAATCATTTTTATTTTAATAAATTACACTACACAACAAATGGAGGCCTTTCTCATTTACCCACGATCTTAGATCAATTTTTGGATGGACCAGTTTTTTTTAGATTGCCTCATGTTTTTAAGTTATTATTTACGTAATTAAATATATGACAATTTTTCGGTTTTTTTCTACATATGTTTTCTACATAGAATCATGGACCTAGTTTCACATATAATAAAGGGTTTTTTTAACAGGGACGCTACTAAAGTAGAACGACAGGGACAGCAAACGACGCCATATTTCTTGCCGCTCTTTTGACATTTCTCTTCAGTAAGGTTTGCCATTTCATGAATGAAATTATAGTAAATTTTAATAATTTCGACTCGTTGTTGGCTCGTATATCTTTTCATCATGAAATGGCAAATCTTACTGAAGAGAAATGTCAAAAGAGCGGCAATAAATTGACAAATTTGTATTGTTTTTCAAATGAAGACAACGTTGCCAAATTTTGAGTTGTTATCAAATTTTTTAATATTGTCAAATGAAGCATAATACAAAAAACGTTTTCATAAAAATTGAATATCATTATTCATACTTCTTTAACTTAAAAAAAAATATACAAAACATTAAAAATTCGATTGAAATAGTATAACAATTTCAATTTGATTCAATTTATTGATCCAAAACTCAATGTTTTAAAATTTCCAACAATTGTATTTCCATCAAATTTAATACTTTAAGGATATATGGTACGAATGCAATACAATTTTAGTTTCGTTTGAAATTGAATTTCAGAATATATCACCCGATCAACAATGATTGTAAAACACAGCCTACTGGGTACAAATTTGTTGAAATGTATATTGCAGTCTGTTAGTTGTTACTGCGTGTGCGTCGGCATCACTCATCAAATTGTTGTTGCTGGAATGTGCGCGCGCATAGCTGTTGCTGCTGCTGCTGCTGTGAGTGACAACTTGGTTAACGCCCCAAAGTAATTTTTCAACTTGTTGTGAATTGCATGCAGGTTAAACGCGCGCGCAGGCCCTTTATTTTCTTTGAGGCAGCTTAATTGATTTTTTTTCTGTTTGGAGTTCACTTTATCTACTACTACCTACTTGCAAAAGCATTGTTCTTGGGTAGATGTTGCAGTGGCTGCTGCTTTATGCCAACATTTGGATTAACCCAAAAAAAAAAAAAAAAACAAAAGAAATAACATAAATTCAAAAAATGTTGGACACACATGCCGCGCGGCATGATTAAGTGCATGAAATCAACAGCTCTGTATGAGGGTCATTATTTGTATTATTTGCAGAGTAGTAGGGATTTTTGTTTTATTTTTTTTTTTTATTGCAAAAAATAAAAATATTTTTTTATAATTAAAAATGTACAAATGTTACTACAAATCGGCTGTAACTGCGGTGCATGATAATAACTCGTTAAATTGAAATGCGATTTACATGCACTTCCAATTATCAGAACAAAATTGCAACAAAAAAGTCATTATTGTTTTTTTTTTTTTGCAAAAATCAAAAAAAAATCTTAAAAAATCCCTTTGGTTTATGCGTTGTGCTCATTGAGTTTTGATTATGCCCTTTGGTCATTTTTTTTCTGTACCGTACAAATGAACGATCGTTCGATGGATCCATCGATCGTTCGGTAAATCGATCGATCGATCGTACGTTGTTTACTTAAGGTCTACTACCTCTACCCAAAAAAAATAAAAAAAAACCTGCAGCCAAGGAAGTAAATTGACTCGCAGTCGCAGTCGCGAGTCGAATCGGACAGTGATCAGTGATCGTTCGTTCGTTGCTGGGCCAGCAAGTAGTTGCGGTTGGTTGGTCTGTGGCCCATTAATGAATTTCAGTGGCTCTGGCACAGAATGAGCAGCAAATTTAACAGGAAGTTAAATTAATACCGCTTCGTGATTGCAGCTGCAATAAACAAATGAGCTGCTGCCACTGCTGCTGCACTCGCGATCAGTGATATTCGCGATATTTGCGTTCCATCGTTCGATTGCTAATTGAGCACTTTAGGGGTGGGATTAGCATTGGTCAGAGAATTGAATTGCTGCATTGCATAGGCCCATTTGTCTGCCATTGTGCTGCTGATGTCTCTCTGTGATGATCTGGTTGTGTTGTAGTTCACATTATAATGATCTGTGTTTGGCATTGTTAATTGCCACAAGTTTATTTGTTGACTTTGGCCACGAAATAATGCGCCGACAAATTGCAGTTATTGCCACTGATGAGGTTGCTGATTACAGCGTATGTTATATATAGAGGCACTACTTACTAGGCGCCTGAGAGCAACTCATAAAAGCTCTGCGAATATTCAAATTTCTCAAGGTTTTTTTAAACGTGGGAATGGAATCGAAAATGTTCAATGTTTTACAAATTTTAATTAAAATCTTTTCAATACATGTTAATACAAAATTCAAAAAAATGCACAAAAAAGCAACAGCGTTAAAAGGCAAAAGTATTAGAAAGCCAAAGCTCTAGAAGCAAAAAAAAAAAATAATCTTTTAAAAGGTTTTCAAAACATTTAAAAAACAAAAAGCTTTAAAACAAAAAGTAAAAACTTTAAAATGTTCTAAAAGCTACAGCTTTAAAGAAAAAGCTGTATGAAAACAAAATGAAGTGAAAAGCTTTCAAGTAAAAAGCTTTACGTAAAAAAACGTTAAAGAAAGAGCTTTATGCAAAAAGAAGCATCATTAAGTAAAAAGTTTTACAGATAAAGCTTTAAGTAAAAAGACTTAAAAGAAAAAACTGTATATAAAAAAGCTTAAGTAAAAAGCTTTAAAGTAAAAAGCTTTGAAGTAAAAAGCTTTAAGTAAGAAAAACCATTCAAGAAAAAGCTTTAAGTAAAATCTTCAAAGAAGCAGCTGTATGTAAGAAGCTTTAAAGAAGCAGCTTTAAGTAAAAAGCTTTAAATAAAAGCCCTAAGTAGAAATCGTCACCAAAATTTGTAGGTAAAAAGCTTTTAAAAGCTTAAAGTAAAACAAGAGTTTTAATGAAAAAGCTTTATAGATAAAGCTTTAAAGAAAAAGCTGTATGTAAAAAACCTTAAGAAAAAAAGCCTCACAGTAAAAAGCTTTGAGTAAAAAAAAAAATTAAGAAAAAGCTTTAAAAAAATCAGTATTAAGTAAAAAACTTTCACAAAAAAGCTGTAAGTAAAAAGCTTTAAAGAAGCAGCTTTAAAGAAAAAAGCTTTAAGTAGAAATATTTAAAGACATTTTAAGTAAAAAGCTTCAAAGAAAAATCTTTTAAGTCCATTTTTCATAATATTGGAAACTGTTTCAGGCTCAATTTGGATAATTTATATTTTGACGTATTGCGATATAAGAAATTTAAGATTTTAAGAACCGTTTGATTAGGCTTACAAAAATGTGTATTTAAAAACATATAAAACATTTAAAATTAAAAAAGAAATATATTTCCATAAGCTTTTATTATATTTTGCTTTAAAAGATCTTTGTAAAAAAAAACCTACTGAAAAACAAATTAAAAAGAGCGCGAATAAAATCAAAGCACGTGACCCAATTCTAAAAGAATAGATCTTTTTCAATGCTTTAAAAGAATTTACTGAAAGAAAAAGAAAAGAAAAATTCGATTGCTACAAAAAAATAAAGATTTTCAATGCCGCGCCGCGGCATGCAAAAAACAATCTCAAATTTCGTGAAGTGCAATTTTATGCGCCATAGCATTGGCAGCTACAAAAATACCAACAACAATATCAGTAACCAAAAAAAGAACATAAAAACAACAGTCACAGCAACCACTTAAGCCAGCCACTCAAGCGATATTTAATCCTCGATCGCAGCGATCAGTAATAAAAATGCAAAAATCTTCTTTAACGCCAATACCAAAGTGTTGTTGTCGTTGCTGCTGCTGCTGATCTGTTGATTTAGTTGCTTTTGCTGGTGTTGCAGCAACGGCATGACCAACGACAACATTGTTGCAAATGTTGCAACATAACAAGTGGAGGAGCCATGTGAAAGAAAGGTGATGCCAAAAGACTAAAATAATAAAAAAAAAATAATAAGAAGTAGATAATAAAGAAGTAAACGATGGGGTAGAAGAAGATGTTGCCGCGCGCAAAGTGTAACACGCTGCACCAACTTAATTTTAACATTAGCAGCAACAGCTATATTGATGTTGCTGATGTGGCGGAGGCGCGCGCTATTAGTGATCGACAAGCAGCGCATGTTATTTTAATGTCATTTAAATGTAATTATGCTTGGCAGCAAAATCAGTTTATTTTACCACATAATTATGTTTCTAAACAAATATGCCATTTAAGTGTCATTTTAATGTTATTTAAAGGTCATTTTAATGACATTTAAAAGAAATTATGCTTGACAGCAATTCAGTTTATTTTACCACATAATAATGGTAAATAAACTGAATTTGCTGCCAAGCATAATTTCATTTAAATGTCATTAAAATGTCATTTAATGTATTCATGTATTAAAAATTTCGAATTTTTATTCTAATTTAGTTCTAGAAGTTGTATAGGAAAAGACTAAGTCTCTTTTAAAATAAATTAATATTCTTTTTTATTTAACGCACTTTGTTATTAACGAATATTTGAGATTCTTTTTTTTATTATAGTGCTGATTTTAAGCAATATAAAAACCCCAAAATTGTCTTTCAAAAACCAAAAACATCTGCATAAAACCATCAAAATTCATTAACAGCAATCAACGAAAATATTTGCTTTTATATCAAAAAATGTTTTATTTTTTGGTTGTTAATTTTAATTTTATGTCTTTTGTATATAAAGAAACCACCCATGGTGCTCGATACAAATATGAAACAAATCACCTCAAATCAAATCAAAGCAAATCAAATCATCATCATTAATAAACCATCTGAGTGACATGTGAAGATCATTAAAAATCGAAAAGTGGTTTTATGCATTCGAGAGATTTATGTGCGGCTTGTGTAAAATATATTAGAAAACTATTTAAATGTTAATTTGATGGTTACATTTTACAAGAAGTGACTTAAATGTGACAATTAAATGCGGCGAAAGTAAGTCATGCTAATGTGATGATTTTGTATGTTGTATGAAATCTTTTTGTGGTTGATATTGAAAACATCATTAAAACTGTTTTAATTAAATTTAACTACTTTACTGTGGGAGTTTTTTCTTTTTTTGATTTTTGATTTTTCGTTTCAATTAACTATTGGAAATTTATCAAAAACAATAAATCAAAGAATAATGGCTGATTGACGTCGATTTTCTTTGACAGTTGAGTAACTGTTTAATGTCATTAAAATTTTAGTTATATTTTATAAAAAGGAAATAAAAATGTATTTGCTTTAGTTACTACATTCAAAACAGAAATAGAAATTACTTGGACAACGAATCATACATATATGAAAAACATAGATGAAGTGGAAAGACTTAAAAGAAATATTTATAAAAATCAATTTGAATTAATATTTTTGAGAAATATTTACATAAATAAATTTTAATTATTATTTTTAAAAAATCTCTTTAAATGTCTTCAAAGTTTTATATTTCTGCGACATAATACTATAATTAAAAAATACTAAATAATAAATAATATATGGAAAAAATATCATTAAATATTCA
Source organism: Dryomyza anilis (assembly GCA_951804985.1). Taxonomy (NCBI): domain Eukaryota; kingdom Metazoa; phylum Arthropoda; class Insecta; order Diptera; family Dryomyzidae; genus Dryomyza; species Dryomyza anilis. The sequence continues at coordinate 25,017,050 of OX638131.1, forward strand.
GAAAATAATGTAAAAATCTAAAAAATATATATATATATATATATTTCAAAGACTCGATACAGCATATTGCGACCAACATTTTGATACTTATTCCTCGATTAAAAACATGTTCATATCAATCTCAAAAAACAACAAAATATTTCAAAATCTCTAAAGGTTAAACTCTAAAATATTTTTGGAAATTAAGACATTATTCGATATTTTTGAGATTTAGGGCCTTTTTTCACCATCTTCGGTTAAGCACTAACTCCGACTTTAACGTGAAGTTAACCATAGAATATATGGAATTGAAACCCTTAACTGAACACACGTTTTTTATTTTCTGCGATATCGCAAAAAATTTAAAAATGTCGGTTTAATGTTACTTCTAAATCTTTTTGAAGATTTGTGAACTCCATAAAATACGCATTTTTTGAATTTTTGGCTGAATCGATACAATTCAAACCTTTTTTCATTCGAGATTTTTTATTTCGAGATTTTTGAATTTTTGGAAATCTCCAAAGATCAAACTCTCAAAAATATCATTCGAGACTAATTTTAGAGATTTACATATTAATATCGACAAAAAATAATCAAAATCTCCACAAAAAATATTTCCAAATTTTGAGAACTTTTCGAAATCTCCAAAGATCAAACTCTCGAAAATGTTATTCGAGACTAATTTTAGAGATTTGCATATTAATATCGACAAAAATAATCAAAATCTCCACAAAAAATATTTCTAGATTTTTGAACTTTTCGAAATCTCCAAAGATCAAACTCGCGAAAATGTTATTCGAGACTAATTTTAGAGATTTACATATTAATATCGACAAAAAATAATCAAAATCTTCACAAAAAATATTTCTAGATTTTTGAACTTTTCGAAATCTCCAAAAATCAATCTCTCGAAAATGTTATTCGAGACTAATTTTAGAGATTTATATTAAAATAATCAAAATCTCCACATAAAATATTACGAGATTTTTGAACTTTTCGAAATCTCCAAAGATCAAACTCTCGAAAATGTTATTCGAGACTAATTTTAGAGATTTACGTATTAATATCGACAAAAAAATAATCAAAATCTCCACAAAAAATATTTCTAGATTTTTGAACTTTTTGAAATCTCCAAAGAGCAAACCCTCAAAAATATCATTCGAGACAAACTTTAGAGATTTGCATATTAATATCGACAAAAAATAATCAAAATCTCCACAGTAAATACTTCTAAATTTATGAACTTTTCGAAATCTCCAAAGATCAAACTCTCGAAAATGTTATTCGAGACAAATTTTAGAGATTTACATATTAATATCGACAAAAAATAATCAAAATCTCCACAAAAAATATTTCTAGATTTTTGAACTTTTTGAAATCTCCAAAGATCAAACCCTCAAAAATATCATTCGAGACAAATTTTAGAGGTTTACATATTAAGAGATTTCCATTAAAATAATCAAAATCTCCACATAAAATATTACGAGATTACGAGAACTTTTAGAAATCTCCAAAGATCAAACTCTCGAAAATGTTATTCGAGACTAATTTTAGAGATTTTGAGAGATGTTTAACTTTTTCAGATATGTAAAAAATAAAAATATCGACTTTTCTTTCTACTTTATTTGATTTATTTGATATTTTAAAGATTCGATTACGCGAAAAGAAATTTACAATGCTCATTACATCGATGCAGTTTCGGAATCGATGAAATTTATAAAGACAAATATTTTGATTTCCAGAATGGTAACCTTCTCAATCTCCAAAAAATCAAAATCTCCAAAAAATATTTCGAGATTTTTAACTTTTAAAAAATGTCAAAGTTTAAAATATCAATTTTTTTTTTTTGATATTTATCTTTATTGGAAATTAGAGGTGAATAAGAAATTTTCGATTTTAAACCTTTGAGATATCAAAAATGTTATATATATATCGAATTTTCTTATTTTTTAGATTTTGATTATTGATGACGCGAACAATTATTGTTATTATATTTCGAAATCGCTGCAAATATTTTGAAATCCAATGTAAAAAAACAAAATCTCTAAAAAAAAGATCAAAATCCAAAAAAAAAAAAACAAAAATCTGCAAACATATATTTTTAAATTTTAATTTTTTGAAATCTCCTAAGGTTAAAATTTTAAAAATAGGAGATTCAGATTTTTTTTAGAAATTGAGGGATTTTTGGTATTTTGAAATATCGATTTTTTTGACATTTTAATACTGCATCGATGACGGGAAATTGCTTTTTTTTAGTTTTTCGAAATTGAGTTTTTGAGAAATTGAGTCATGCACATGTCAAAATGTTTCTCTGATATGCAAAATACAGCTTTTAATTTCGACGGTTTATAAACTACAAATGTTCTGAATGCTTCATAATTAAAACTTTACAAATTTTTCATTCACAAAAATCTAAAAATTAAAAGCATAAAAAAATCATGTTTCATTTCACATTCCTTGAACTACAGAGTCTATCAGCAATAAAACTTTTAAAATAAACACTAAAATATATAAATAAATGTAAATTTAAACGTAAAAAATATAAAAATTCAAAATAAATATGTTTTTGATAAATTTCGCGTAAACAAACCATCATTAAAAAGACTACAAAAACTCATTACAAAAATTCAAATAAAATATTAATAGGCTGTTATTATGCGAAATACTTAAAATTTCAAATCGAAACAAAAGGTAAATTTGAACTACCTGTTTAAATGGCTTCCCAGTTTAGCCATATATCATATTTCAGAAATATAGAAAAAAACTAAAAACAACTTGATCCCTGTGAACGCAGTCACACATCATCATAGACACATCATGACGATCGCACGATCGCCTTATCAATTTTAAAAATGATTGCAATCGTCAGAGGCGTTGACTCTGTTCAGCAGCCATTTAAGCGAGATATTTCCCATAATTTATATTTTGTCACATTTTCCGCTGCGCGATTTTATAGTATTTTTTTGATATTTTTTTTTCTTTCTTTGTACATTACGAATAGTGCAAATTTATGCAGCCATTTGAAGTGCGATCGTTTGGCGTTGAGCACGTCATAAAATGGTCTCGGACAAGCAGTCAATAACGGGCAACCTGAAAACCAACTAAAACAACAACTGTAACTGCAACTTCATCTTGTTGCTTGTCTCTATGTTGGACTGTCCAACTGTCCGTCTGTTTTTATGTCGATCGGTACAACTGTCGTAGTTGCCAAGTGCAGCCGATCATGTTAATCAATGAGTCCTGAGTCATCTGCGCACAGTGCCGCCGCCGCCGCCGCCGCTGCTACTGTTGGCAACAAGTGTTGCCACGAGCACTACTTGTTGCTTGTTGGTCAACATAGTTTGCAGACATTTTTGCACTTTTCACTGATATTATTTTTACTTAAAATCTCCCACTGAGTTTGAGCTGATTTTTTCTGATTTGCCTGCTTTTTTCTGCATTTTCCTGATTTTATGGAATTTTTTTTATATATTTTTTGTTCATATATGCTACTGGATCTCTATGATGACAATCACTGGATGATGGTTTTTCAAGTTCTACTACTTGTTATTATTTTTATAGTATCCATTTTTATTGGGTTGATTTTTTATTATTTTTCTGTTTTAGTAGAAAGTTGTAGAAAGTCGCTCGGTAGTCATTGTTTGCCAATCTTTGACGGGAGATTTTTTCCCATTGATAGGCTTTTTTGGTGCAGCGCATATTGAGTTAAAAAGTTGGCTGTGGTTGATAAGAAAAACCGAAAACTGAAAACCAAAAATGGCAAAAGCAAGTGAAACGTTTTTGTATACGTTTTATAGGTAAAATGGAACAAAAGACAGATAAATATTGCTGTATTTGCTACAGAAATAGAAAAAGTAAAACATTTATTCGATTTATTGATTTATTAATTTATTAATTAATTGATATATTTATTTATTAATTTATTATTTTATTGCTATTGTTATTAATTGATTTTTGCTATATTGATTTTTTGATTTATTGATTGATTAATTGATTAATTGATTAATTTATTGATTTATTGATTTATATATTTATTGATTTATTTATTGTTTTATTAATTTATTTATTGTTTTATTAATTTATTTATTGTTTTATTGATTTATTGAATTATTGATTTATTGATTTATTTATTTATTGCTTTATTAATTTATTGACTTAATGCTTTATATATTGATTTGTTGATTTATTGATTTATTGATTTATTGATTTATTGATTTATTGATTTATTGATTTATTTATTTATTGATTTAATGATTTATTGATTTATTGATTTATTGATTTATTGATTTATTAATTTATTAATTTATTGATTTATTGATTTATTGATTTATTGATTTATTGATTTATTTATTTATTGATTTATTGAGTTATTGATTTATTGATTTATTGATTTATTGATTTATTGATTTATTGATTTATTGATTTATTGATTTATTGATTTATTGATTTATTGATTTATTGATTTATTGATTTATTGATTTATTGATTTATTGATTTATTGATTTATTGATTTATTGATTTATTGATTTATTGATTTATTGATTTATTGATTTATTGATTTATTGATTTAATGATTTATTGATTTATTGATTTGTTGATTTATTGATTTATTGATTTATTGATTTATTGATTTATTGATTTATTGATTTATTGATTTATTGATTTATTGATTTATTGATTTATTGATTTATTGATTTATTGATTTATTGATTTATTGATTTATGGATTTATTGATTTATTGATTTATTGATTTATTGATTTATTGATTTATTGATTTATTGATTTATTGATTTATTGATTTATTGATTTATTGATTTATTGATTTATTGATTTATTAATTTATTAATTTATTGATTTATTGATTTATTGATTTATTGATTTATTGATTTATTTATTTATTTATTTATTTATTGATTTATTGATTTATTGATTTATTGATTTATTGATTTATTGATTTATTGATTTATTGATTTATTGATTTATTGATTTATTGATTTATTGATTTATTGATTTATTGATTTATTGATTTATTTTATTCACTGATTTATTAATTTATTACTTAAAGAATTTATTAATTGATTAATGTACTGATATCTAATATATTGATTTATTATAAAATAGATATTATTTATTTTTCAAACACAATCATTTTCCAAAATTTATCTTTAGTTTAAAGTGAAAATTACCTAACTCTCTCATATCAATAAAGGAAATTAAAATATCGCACAGACCATAGCAGTCAATAATAATGATTAAACGAGCCAATAATGTTCAAACGAGTCAATAATGATCATGCATAAAACACCTTTGGTGCTTGCATAGCATAGACAGACCCGCATTTAGCATGCAAGTCTTTTGTGATTTTCTATTTTTTTCTATTTTTATTTTTTTGCTACTGAATTTGAGATTAGCCATCAACGGCTCTAACATCCATATAAGGTCTATTGCATCGACTAACGTACACCTGGACGTTAATGCATTCAATAAAGTCTGACGCAAAAAACATGCATAAATTATATGCTCAACTTAGGCAACTGTTGGCGGACGTATATTAGAAATCTCCAGAAAAAAACCAGCAGATAAATGCATATGTATAAAAATTTGTTGCAATTTTTTATTTTGACTCTTTATAAATTCATATTTTTCAAGCAATTTTAGAAATTATTATTTACAAAGTTGCTATTTCGATGAAGTTCAGTTACTTTACAGAGCTCTGTAAATCGCTGTACTGCATTTACAGTAAATACAGAGCACTGTAAATGCAGTACAGCTTTTACAGAGCGCTGTTAAAGCAGCACAGTGATTTATAGAGCGCTGTAAATTCAGTACAGCTTTTACAGAGCGCTCTGTAAACGTTGTACCGAATTTATAGAGCGCTGCAAACGCAGCACAGCGATTTATAGAGCGCTGTAAATGCAGTACAGCATTACCATAGCTGTGTAAATGCAGTACAGCATTACAGAGTACTGTACGATTTATAGAGCAGTACAGCTTTTACAGAGCTCTATAAATCGCCATACTGCATTTACAGCGCTCTGTACATAGAAATACTGCATTTACAGCGCTCTGTAAACGCTGAACTGCATTTACAGTGCTCTGTGAACGTTGTACCGCATTTACAGTAACCTGTAAACGCTGTACTGCATTTACAGAGCTTTGTAAATCGCTGTAGTGCATATATACAGCTCTGTAAATCGATGTGCTGCATTTGTAGAGCTCTGTAAATAGCTGTACTGCATTTACAGTGCTCTGTAAATCGCTGTGCTGCATTTACAGCGCTCTGTAAACGCTGTGCTGCATTTACAGCGCTCTGTAAACACTGCACTGCATTTACAGCGTTCTGTAAACACTGCACTGCATTTACAGCGCTCTGTAAACGCTGTACTGTATTTACAGCGCTCTGTAAATCGCTTTACTGCATTTACAGCGCTCTGTAAATCGCTGTACTGCATTTACAGTGCTCTGTGAACGTTGTACCGCATTTACAGTGACCTATAAATCGCTGTACTGCATTTACAGTGCTCTGTAAATAGCTGTACTGCATGTACAGCTCATGCGATTGAAAAGCGCAGACCAAATAGAAATTTGTTACGACGAATTGTTCTAACATTGGTACTGATTTTTTTTTTTTTTTTTTTTGTGTTCGACACATACAATTTTTGATTGTTCCAATACGAGATCCTACAAGATCAAAATTTTTATTGAAGTTTGTTCGAGAAAGCTTCGAGGCATCGATGATCTTCGCGATATTGCAGACTGGGATATATAACGAATAAAATAATAAAAATGTTCGTACGAAAAGCTACTAAATGACTTTCTTTAGAAACTGACTACAAAACGCATTAATGCAATTCTCTGGTGCGGCAAATGCTATTAACCAAAAAAAAAACAACTATTAAATTATGGAAAAAATATACCACAATGGCAACTAATAACAATTCAATAAAATAATTAATTATGATCATAACCATTTATTGCATGTCATGCCAGTGTATAAAACAAAAAAAAAAGCACAACTTAAAGATACCGGGACGCGAACGCACAAGAACGCGTACGGGCAAAGAAAAATAACAACAACAATACTAATATTATTAAAACAACAACAAGAAGAACAAATAAAAAAAGAAGAAGAAGTAGAAGAAACAAAAAAAAACAACCAGTTTTAATTCAATTAAAGCGCTACAAAAACCAAACGAACTTTTGCTATCAACTGTAAAATCAGTACAAGTTTAAGTGGAAAAAGACACAGAAGAAGTTGGTAGTAGTTGTTGTTGTTTTTGGTGTTATCGCTGCTGATGTTGTCCATCATGCCAACTAGCAACACCAGCAACAACCGCAGCGACAATAGCAGCAGCAACAACAACAGCATCACTAAAAGAACTCGACAACATACGCAACAGCAGCGAAGCGGCAGCAACATATCACAAAAATCATGTTGAAAATTGTTATTGAAGTAATAATATAATCATAGCCTAAGTTAAAGGCTCTAAAAGGAAATGACTACTTTTCTAGGCATAATTGTGATCATCTGGCAGCACTGTCTGTCAGTCAGTGCGTCAGTCATTCAGTCATCCAGTAGTCGTTGTCATCATCATCATCATCGGCATCGCGGTGGTTGTGTGAGTGGTTTTGTTAGTCTGCCTGTGTTTTAGGTGCTTTTGTGCGTATTTATAATTAATTGGCAAGACATATTGTATGGTCGCACACAGACCTAACATCGAATTGAGCATCACAAAAATATTTACCAAATTTTTGAAAAGAATTATGTATTTAATGTGATTTTTATGTGACATCTAGTTTAAGCTATACCATACAAAGAGGTATTTTTATTTGCAAATTAGCAAAAGTTATTAGAAGCATGGCATAACATATATTTTGTTATGACAAAAAGCTCTTGTGTCATATAAAGTAGTTTGTACTAGACATCTGCACTAATGTTTTTGAAGTTTCCTCTGCAAATATGCACTACTGCACTCTACAGTTTTGAATAAATTTTGCAAATGACAGTCGTCAGTATTATTTCGAAGTCTCTCCGAGCGACTTCTCTTCACTGCAGTATTTGTTTCATTGATATCAAGTACTGTCAAAACATCAAACAGTTAATATTTAGGAACACAAAACCGAACAATAACATTGTCGCTGAATGAAAAAAATGTTGTGCGATAAATATAAAACTTAATATACAGTATTATATGATTTTCTTATACCTTTTGATTTTTTTTTATTTCAATATTTCTTAGAGTAAGAATGATAAAATAAAAAAAAGCACAAAGTACTGTCATAAGCAGTATATTTCAGTTTTTTAATTTTTATTGCACATCATCATAGACCTCTTCACTGCAGTTTTGTTTAGTTTGTAGTTTGTTTTGACAGTACTTGGTGCTTTGTTGTTGTGAGAAGGACATTCATTTGATTTTCAAGCATATAGTTGATGACAGTAAATCTTTCGAAACGAAGTGAATGTCTTGAATTGGGTTTCAAATGCACCTGTGCAGATGTCTAGTTTGTACCGATCATGACCCTTGTATATTTTTTACCGGGATAATTGCATTGAATGCAAAATTCTTTAAAACGTTTCGTACTAGGAAAAAAACAGAGTATTCAGTCCATAGAAAAAATCGAATTTAGTAGTGAAATTATAAATTGAATTATGAAAAATAATAAAATTTGCATTATTAAAAAGAATTGATCACAATAATCCAACCTTTAAATGTTATACACAGAAATAGAATTGACGTATATATAGCAACTGATATTAATTGCATTCATTAATCAATCCAGCAGCGAAATTCACAAATTCAATGAAAACATTTGCTATAATGCAGCAATAAAATTCACTTATTTAATAAAAACATTTACTATTCTTCGTTAAATCAGCAATTCCGTTTGCTTATATAAATATTTGAACATTGAACAATGCAGCAAATAATTTAGAAGATGCAGTTTTAACAAAAACAATATATTCATATTAGCAAACGGAACTGTTGATTTAACAAAGAATGGTAAATGTTTTAATTAAATTTTATTGCTGCATTGATTAATGAATTCACTTAATATAGGTTGCTATATTAACGTCGATTATTTTTTTAACTTTTCTGTCTTCATTTTTTAAATGTTGTTCCTCATTTTTATTTGCAGGTACGCGTCACCGTACTCGACAAGAACGACAGTCCGCCCGTTTTTCGTGACACACCGCTCAGCTTCAGCGTGAGCGAGGATCTTGGTGCTGGTCACAACATTGCACAGATACGCGCCACAGATCCGGATACATTGGGCACACTCAGCTATTCGCTGGTCGGCGGTGATGATGGCAAATTTCAACTGGAACCGGATACGGGAAAATTGCGACTAAAGGAGGCGCTTGATCGTGAGACCAAAGATCGATATCAGCTGGTGATACGCGTCAGTGATGGCGTGCAAAACAGTGAGACGACGGCAATAGTGGAGGTGAGTTGTTTTTAAATTTTCTACTTTTATTTTTATACATTCAAAAAAATATAAATCTGTTTTCAAGAACAATAAAATTAGTAAAAATAGAACTTTTTAAATTATAGTAAAAATATTTGTTGTTTGTTATATTTTATGATACGAAAGTTAGCATTGCACAACCAATTCATTTTTAAAAATTATGTATTAACTTTTACTAAATATTTCAAAATTTATATTTTTGGAAAATCATTTTTTTTTTTGGGGCTTTGCGATTAATCAATTAATCAAAATATTGATAAATCATAATACTGATTAATCAATTCATCAAAAATCCTTAGTTTTTTTTTTTTTTTTCTATACACTGGACTTAAAATTAAAATAAAAATGTTTAAACTAAAATTTAAAGAAATGTACATAAATTATAAATTTTGACAAATTATTGCATTAATTATAATTTAAAAATGGCGCTCGTAAAACGCATAAATGATGCATACATCTAGGAGCAGCATTTATGCATTAAACACGAACTTTGTGTTCGATGTCACCATGCGCGTCATATAATTCCTAGTGGTTTTTTTGAGAAAATAATTTGCATTTATAATTTTTTTTTTTAAAAAGCAATTAAATTTGATAATTAATTATTGTTTTCTACAAACATAAAGTAGATTTTTTTTAAATAATGTTTGGTAAATTTTAGAAATTTTTAATAATATTTTGATATTGACGTATTTTATATGGGAACCTTGTTATTTATGTATTTTTTATATTTTATATAATTTTATTTATTTTACTAAACTTTTTTTTATTTTATATATTTTTATATTTTATATTTTTTTTTATTTTATATATTTTTTTATTTATTTCTTCAAAAGTTCATATATATTTATATACATCAACTATTCTTTTTAACCCCGAAAGTATGTATAGTAGTGAAGGTTCACACTTCCTTTTTCTGTCAGGATGCAGCAAAGCGCTTTTTCTTTAATTTTTCCATATTTTTATTTTATTTTTTATTTCTTATTTAATTTTTTTTGTTGTTTTTGTTATTTCTTGGGTAATTTGATGCTTTACAACGTGTTAAATAAAAACGCCTCAATGATTACTTGAGTTGCCTTCCCTTTTATTTAATTTAACCGCGGCGCTGCCCCCGCACCATGACCACGACTGCCAGTCGTCGCTGCAACTGGCTGCCCGCGTTCATGGGTTCGGTTCGGATCGGTTCGTCTGCCTTGGAGCACAGGCAGACACGTTGTCGTTTTTGATTTTAGAAACCTTTTTGAGTTGAGTTTTTTTTTTTGTTAGGTTTTATTTTATTTTTGCGCGCTGATAAAAATCAGAATATGGATTACAAAAACACACACATACAACACACCTACATTCTTAGAAACCGTTGTTGTTGCTGGATGTTGCTGTTGATATTGTTGTTGATATTGTGCTCCCGGCAACGACTGCTGCTGTTGCTTTAGACGCCCTTTTTGAGTTCCGATAGGTTTTGGGATTTTATTTTTATATACTTTATATATTTTATTTTATATTTATTTTAAATTTCGTTTAAATTTTGTATTATATTTTTTTTATATATTTTTTAATTTTTTTTTTTTTGTATTTTTCCTTTACTCCACTGAAGTGAAGTGTTTATAACATGTCGAGCACTTCGTTCAAAAATGTCTACCATTAAATACCATCAACTCGTTAAGCACACAAAGCCTTTAAATGCTTTTAAAAGCACCTAGTATAAACACAGATAATTTCAAGGTCTGACAGGGAAGCAAAATTTTAAATTTGCAATATTTTAGTATTTTTATATTTTTAAAATTTTTATATTTTTATATTTAAAATTTTTTTTTTATATTTTTAAAATTTTAATTTATTTATATTTTTATATTTTTATATTTTTATATTTTTATATTTTTATATTTTTATATTTTTATATTTTTATATTTTTATATTTTTATATTTTTATATTTTTATATTTTTATATTTTTATATTTTTATATTTTTATATTTTTATATTTTTATATTTTTATATTTTTATATTTTTATATTTTTATATTTTTATATTTTTATATTTTTATATTTTTATATTTTTATATTTTTATATTTTTATATTTTTATATTTTTATATTTTTATATTTTTATATTTTTATATTTTTATATTTTTATATTTTTATATTTTTATATTTTTATATTTTTATATTTTTATATTTTTATATTTTTATATTTTTATATTTTTATATTTTTATATTTTTATATTTTTATATTTTTATATTTTTATATTTTTATATTTTTATATTTTTATATTTTTATATTTTTATATTTTTATATTTTTATATTTTTATATTTTTATATTTTTATATTTTTATATTTTTATATTTTTATATTTTTATATTTTTATATTTTTATATTTTTATATTTTTATATTTTTATATTTTTATATTTTTATATTTTTATATTTTTATATTTTTATATTTTTATATTTTTATATTTTTATATTTTTATATTTTTATATTTTTATATTTTTATACTTTTATATTTTTATATTTTTATATTTTTATATTTTTATATTTTTATATTTTTATATTTTTATATTTTTATATTTTTATATTTTTATATTTTTATATTTTTATATTTTTATATTTTTATATTTTTATATTTTTATATTTTTATATTTTTATATTTTTATATTTTTATATTTTTATATTTTTATATTTTTATATTTTTATATTTTTATATTTTTATATTTTTATATTTTTATATTTTTATATTTTTATATTTTTATATTTTTATATTTTTATATTTTTATATTTTTATATTTTTATATTTTTATATTTTTATATTTTTATATTTTTATATTTTTATATTTTTATATTTTTATATTTTTATATTTTTATATTTTTATATTTTTATATTTTTATATTTTTATATTTTTATATTTTTATATTTTTATATTTTTATATTTTTATATTTTTATATTTTTATATTTTTATATTTTTATATTTTTATATTTTTATATTTTTATATTTTTATATTTTTATATTTTTATATATTTATATTTTTATATTGTATATACAATTTTTAACAACAACACACTAGTTTTGCAATAGTTTCTTAATAGAAAAATATTTATTTATACTATCCAAATTAGTCAATAGGATGCATACCATTAGTTCAATAGTTTTTAATTGTGAATACAATATGTTGTACCATAAATTGGTTTTTACGTTTTTTTAAACGAGGTATATTTTTATAGGAGAAAACCATTAAAAAAATAGTATTTATACTATTAAATAAAACAATAATGAAATATTTCAATGAATGATACTGAAATTGGTGAATTATATCAAATTAATTAGAAAACTTTTGAATTAATATGAAAAAACCTATTGATGTATAACCTATTAAATCAATTGTCGTACTATTAATTGCTCAATGTGAGATTTTTCTGAGTGTAGTGTATTTAGTAACTGCGACACCAACAACTTTTCAAAAATAAACAATGTTTTTAATTTTACCCGGTTTTACTTTGTACTATTTATATATTTTTTTTTTTTATATTTAAAATTGTTTTTTTTTATATATATCACCTACCAGCAACCATGTCGTTATTATAGCCACATTATTCACAGTTAGTACAGTGTTATTCTGTTATTTTTTTGTAATCCATTTAGTATCATTTTCTTTTTACATTTTTAGTGAATTTTTTCAATTTGTTGGCCAACCAACAACATTTTTTAAGGAAATCAGCGTGCTAACTTTTTGGCCGTCTGTCTTACTGAATGTTTTACCGTCTGGAATCCATACTATGACCAATTTAGTTTTTATTTATAGACGTACTCTATACTTGTTGTTACTATTTAAGGTCTGGGAAAATTTGTTTAGCGACAGATATCAGCAATTTTGTAGCTATTTGCGGATATTCGCTATTTGCAGATATTCGCTATTTGACACTTTATTTGATAGTTTCAAATACCTCAATTTCAATTAAGTCATTGAGATGATAAAATGTGGTTCAGTCTTAATTTAACAAAACATTGTGATTTTCTATTTTGACATTACGAAACTGAAAAACTTTAATTTGGTACAATTTTGTAATACATTCGGGACAATCGTGCACAAAATACGCATTCGGAATTTTACATTCAAGTATATATTGAATCCATATTCAATACATAAACTATTGACGGAATGTTTTGTTAATGATAGGGCTGATTGTCTGATTGAAATGCCTCTTATTAGTTCTGTTCTCCAATCAATTTTAAGCCATTGATACTAAAACCACACTCGCAAATCATAACATCTAATGAAATAAATACAAAAGATGTTAATAAATTGAATTTCAATAGTCCCTGTGATTTTGAAAGTGTTTTTAATTTTGGTTTAATCTTGAAATCACCCTGATTTAAACAAAAATCAATTCAATTTATTTAATATCTACTTTGTGAAGGTTTTTATATTGAACATTTAAAAAAATATTTATGTTATTTTAATTATAGGAATAATATAATATATTATATTATTTTAATTATATTTTTTATTTTTCTCTCCTTAGGTCACTGATACCAATGACAATCCGCCCGTCTTCGACGAGGAAGTCTACTCCTTCGATATACCCGAAAATGCACCGCGTGGCTATCAGGTTGGCATTATCGCCGCCACCGATCCGGATCTGGGCGCTAATGCGCAAGTGTCATACGCCGTTATCTCGGATTGGGCCAACGATGTGTTCAGTCTGAATCCGCAGACGGGCGTTTTTACACTGACAGCGCGTCTCGATTACGAAGAGGTAAGTGGGAAAATACATTTATTTTATTTTAATTCATTTTATTTAATTTTGTTTTTCGTGTTATTCTTTTTGTTTTTAATTTAATCAGGTACAACACTATATTCTGGTGGTGCAGGCACAGGACAATGGACATCCGAGCCTATCAACAACACTGACAGTTTATTGCAATGTCTTGGACCTAAATGATAATGCGCCTATCTTCGATCCGATGAGTTATTCGAATGAGATTTTCGAGAATGTGTCGGTGGGAACGCCTGTGGTGACGGTGACAGCAACCGATATTGATTCGGGTAAGTTATTGAAAAGCCTAATTGGGGGGGAGGAAGAATACCGAGACTTTTATTTTTTATTTTATTCGTTTTTTTTTTAATTAAAAATTGCATCTTCTTTTTCTCTTTTGATTTCTACTCATCATCTTCTTGAGCTTCTTCTCTTTATTTGCACCTTTTTAAGTACACCTTCTTTTGTTCTATACCCTGTGTGCCCACTCGTATCGATAACACAATGAAAATCTTATGAAAGAAATCCAGAAGTATTTATCCGATATCGAAGACACTTCTCGCGGTGATATTATATGAAAAGTTCCATCTGAACTGTCGGGAAGCTTTCAAACAAATGGAAATTATATCGACACGAGAATGGTTCAAACTTTTCTACATTAAAATTCTATAAATAAATTCAATATCGAAATTCTTTAAAAATAAGAATCGATGGAATAACGAAATCACGATTTGATCTCGTAGATATTTGAGAAAATCTTCGAAATACGAAAAGTCATTCAAAATTAGATGCAATATAAGATTATTCATCGCTTTCATTTGTCACCCTTTCTACTGCTTCTCCATCTTCTACACTTTCTTCTAGGTTGTGTCCTTTTTCTTCCATGTATTCTTTATTTCTGTTTTTCGTCAATTTATTATATAAACCATTATTTTTTTTCTATCTATTCTTCTTTATGAGGGAGATTCTGCTTCTTCTCCCTGTTCCGTTTCCCTCTTCTCCGTCTTTTACTTTTTCTTCTTCTCCTTCCTTTTATACTTCTCACTTTTATAATTTACTTCATCTTCTCATTCTTCTGCTTTTACTCCTACTTCTTCTTCTCCTTCTTCTCCTTCTTCTCCTTCTTCTCCTTCTTCTCCTTCTTCTCCTTCTTCTCCTTCTCCTTATTCTACTTTTTCTACTTCTTCTCCTTGTTCGCTTCTTCTCTTTCTTCTCCTTTTCCTCCTTCTTCTCCTTATCATTCATCTTCTTTTACTTTTTCTTCTCCTTCTTCTCCTTTTCCTTCTTCTCTAGTTTCTCCGTCTCATTCTTCTACTTTTTCTCCCATTCTCCTTCTTGTAATTCTTCTTTTCCATCTTATTTTTTCTAATTTTTCTCCTTCTTCTTTATCCACCTATTTTTCTTATTGTCCTTCTTCTCCTATATATTCTCCTCCTCCTTTTCTCTTATTTTTCCTATCCCCTTTTACTTCTCTTCCACTTCACTCTCCACTACTTGGCATTTATTTCAAAATTCTCCTCTCTGCAGCATATATCACATTTATTTCTACTTTTCAGTTCCATAGTTCATGAAAACTTTTTCGTCTACTTCTATTATGCATATCTTTTGCAAATTCCTTTTAAGATCTTTTGCACCGACTTTCACCCAACATCATTAACATTTTGCTAATCATTTCCCTGACATGTTAGCGGATAATTTTTGTTTTTTTTTTCAAATTTATTTTAGTACCGCGCGCATATCTTGTAATTATCTAATTATATGGTTATTGCTGCTTCTCTTATTGTTAATGTTGTTGTGATTAATAATATTATGTTGTTGTTGTAGTTAGCAACAATAAAGCATCTAATAACGAACCACAGCAACTGTGTGGCAGACAATTTTCAATAATATTGCACAGTAGATACAATGCGCGTGCTTCACCTATTGACCGAGTGAAAAATAATAATACAAAAAAAATATTAAAAAAAAAATACGAAACCGGTAACAGAATAGCGCACCAAATAACAAAAACAACAACATAACCAAAAATTATGTGGCAACAACCGCAAGAAATATTTTTCACGAAATGAAAAAATTCACGATTTATTTCTGACACCCATTTAGATGGGTGCCTCTTGTTGTTGGCACTACTATTGTTGTTGTTGTTGGCACTATTATTGTTGTTGTAACTTTTTTTTATTATTATTGCTATTTTGGTTACTGTAAATTAAGCCAAACCATTCATAAACTCTTTTGGCAGAGGGAGTGCTTTCCATCTATCCATCTTTTGGTAACCAGCTTCATGGTAACCAGCAAAAAAAAAACTACAACAACTTCGAGTCTACAACAAGAACAACAATAGCAGCAACACCAACTAGTTGCTTGAATCAACAGCAATTTATCATAATCAACATATCGCAGCAACATGCAGCAACAAAGTCTGAGTGGGTGCTCGTCCAAAGAGTGCATCAATGTGGCAACATCAGCAGAATACACAGCACACCGCACAACCAACCATCATGATTGCCAACATAATTCAAAAATGAAAAGAAGGCTGCCACTCGGTTAGGCTTTAAGTTGTCTGAGCGGCGGGAAGGTTGTGTTGAGGCGGTCCTTCATGTAGTTAGGTTCAATTTAAAAAGGCGTCATAATTTTCACCAAAATGCAGACTTCCATTGCGTCTGTTCGTTTAGTTTTTCAACAATGTTTTCCGTTTTTTATTTATGTTACTTTCTCCTTTTCTCCTTTTTCTCCTTATTTTCCTAATTTTCCTTATTTTCCTTCTTCTTCTCCTACTGCCCCTACTTCTCCTTATTCTCGTTCTTCCCCTTCTTCTCCTTCTTCTTCTCCTTCTACATCTTCTTCTTTTCCTTCTTCTTTTCCCTTTTCTCCTTCTTCTTCTTCTTCTTCTTCTTCTTCTTCTTCCCCTTCTTCTCCTTCTCCTTCTCCTTCTGCTTCTTCTTCTTTTCCTTTTTATCCTTCTTCTTCTTCTCCTTCTTCTCCTTCTTCTTCTTCTTCTTTTTCTTCTTCTTCTCCTTCATCTTCTGATTCTTCTCCTTCTTCTCCTTCATCGTCTCCTTTATCTTCTTCTCCTTCTTCTCGTTCTTCCCCTTCTCCTCCTTCTGCTTCTTCTTCTTCTTCTTCTTCTTCTCCTTCTTCTCCTTCTTCTCCTTCTTCTCCTTCTTCTCCTTCTTCTCCTTCTTCTCCTTCTTCTCCTTCTTCTCCTTCTTCTCCTTCTTCTCCTTCTTCTCCTTCTTCTCCTTCTTCTCCTTCTTCTCCTTCTTCTCCTTCTTCTCCTTCTTCTCCTTCTTCTCCTTCTTCTTCTTCTTCTCCTTCTTCTCCTTCTTCTCCTTCTTCTCCTTCTTCTCTTTCTTCTCCTTCTTCTCCTTCTTCTCCTTCTTCACCTTCTTCTTCTTCTTCTTCTTCTTCTTCTCCTTCTTCGACTTCTTCTCCTTCTTCTCTTTCTTCTCCTTCTTCTCCTTCTTCTCCTTCTTCTCCTTCTTCTCCTTCTTCTCCTTCCTCTCCTTCTTCTCCTTCTTTTCCTTCTTTTCCTTCTTTTCCTTCTTCTTCTTCTTCTCCTTCTTCTCCTTCTTCTCCTTCTCCTCCGTCGTCTCCTTCATTTTCTTATTTTCCTTTTTCTCCTTTTTTTCTCTCTTCTCCTTCCCCTTCTTTTTCCTTTTTTTCTTCTTTTTCTTATTTTTCTTCTCTTTCTTCTCTTTCTTCTTTTTCTTCTCTTTCATCTCTTTCTTCTATTTCTTCTTCTCATTATTATCCTACTTCTCATTCTTTGACTCTTTCTTTGCCTTCTGCTTTTGTTTCTTTTCCTTTATATTCTTCTTTTGTCTCATCTCCTGCATCTCTTGATTCACCTTCATCTCCATCTTCATCGTTCTTCTTTTTATCTTATTCTCTTTTTGTCTTTTTTCATTTTCTCTATTCTTCCCATACACTTTTTTCTCTCTTTTTCTTATTCTACATGTTTTTTCCATTATTATTTCATTTATTTAGAAATATGTCTTCCTCTTTTTTTATTTATTTATCCTCATTTCTGTTTACTTCATTTTCCAAAAAATTTTCCACATTTACCGCAGTGTTCAATTGGTAAATGCAAAATAGAAAATTAGCCCAACACAATTTGTCGGTTAGAAAGTTTGTTGCCAGGGTGCAGACTGCTGCTGTATAATAAGCCCTGCAGCAAGAGTTTTCTTTTAACACCCCAACTGAAAACAACAACACCAACAAAAATTGCAGATTTTTATTATTATTTTCGTTTTTTTTTTTGCTCTCTCTCTTCTCTTTTCATATTCGATTCTTTTAACATGAACAACACTTAACCCAGGCGATAACGGTCGCATCGAGTATTCGATTACGTCGGGTGATGAAAATAACGATTTCGAAATTGCTGCCAACGGTACGATACGTACACGTCGTGAACTTGATCGTGAAACCAGAAGTTCATATAATTTAATTGTAACCGCAAGAGATTGTGCCCAGGAATTTCCAACACTCTATGGCGGCGTCGGCGGCGCTGGTAGTGGCGGCGGCAGCGGCAGTAATAGCGAAGCGGCAATCTATGGTTTGCAGCAGCAACAAATCGGTCATCATCATCAGCAACAGCAGCAACAGTATTTACAACGTCGCCAACATCGACAGTATCGACAACAGCAGCAATATGTAGAGCAGCAGCCACAGCAACGTTATTCATCGACAGTGCAGGTTAGTAAAATCGAATTAAATAAAATGCGTCATATTTTTAGGATAAATAATGTATTAAATATAGTTGCCAAGGTAGCAATATTGTTTTACGAAACGAGATAATGGTTTTTATTGCTACGAATACCAACTTTATTTAAGAGCATTATAGAAATGTTTGAAAATCTATTGAAAACAGCAAATGTTGCATTTTCTTAGATATGACTAAAAGTATGCTGTAATCTTGATAGTGTAAAATGAGAACCGCAGCTCAAAGTATGCAACGTAACTTTTCCCATCAGAGAATTGCACAGCTCTGAAAAATTCATGATTGAATTCTGTGCAGCATTTTCATTTTTTCCTCAAGAATACTATACCAAAATCGTGTGTGGTTTTGCTGGCTATTTCTAGCCACACAAAAGACAGAACTAAAAGGGCGAATTCGAAAATCTTGTCATGCCAAAAGGGCGAATCTTTTCGTTTTTTAGCTATAACAATTTATTGGTGTAAGATAAAATAGTGATGTCAAGGCATTAACTGTTTATTTTTAAAGCACCTATCGAATATCAAAATTATTGTAAAATATTTTTTTGAATTTTTATCATTTGCAAGAAAAATGTTTGGCAAATTATTTTTAAATAATTATGCCAATCGATAGGTGCTTTAAAGTCACACAACGCCTTTACATCACTATACTTTTTTTGAACCAATAAATAGTTATAGGCAAAAAAATTAAAAGATTCGCCTTTAAATTTTTCAAATTTCTTCGTTTTTTTGCTATAACTCTTTATTGGTGCAAGATAAAATAGTGTTGTAAAGGCATAAATTCTCTGTTTTCAAAGCACCTATCGATTGACATCATTATTTAAAAATATTATGCCAAACATTTTTCTGGAAAATAACAAATGGCAAATGAATATTTGGAAAATTATTTTTAAATAATGATGCCAATCGATAGGTGCTTTGAAAACAAACAATTAATGCATTTACATCACTATTTTACCTTGCGCAAATAAAGAGTTATAGCATAAAAACAGAAATATTTGCGTTTTGGTCGGGATATAGGCCAGATCTGGTCGGACTTCAAGAGCAGATCCCTGCCAATAAAGCTATTCAAAAACTCATCAAACACTGGTCTCTCCTCAGTAAAACTGGTCGATTACTGGTAGGAAATTAAAGAGTATAGCCCTGCTTTTAAACCTAGTCAAAAACTGATTAGTTATTGGTAGGGAAATGCCCAGAAACGGAAGAGTTTTACTGGCTAGTTTCTGATCAAAAAGTGCGTAACTTCGCTTGCGAGTTACTCGACAAGTGACCAGTAAAACTGGCTGGATTCTGGTAGGAATTATTACTGAAGGACTTTCAAGCAGGAAATCAATTCGAAATAGACCTTCGGAATAGACGGCGACTATTTGTAAAATTTGTTGCATAGTTTTAGGAACATATGTAATATAATAATGCAATACTATAAAATTAATAGTATTATAAATATTATTAACGAAATACTTTAAAATATTAAAGATTAAGTTCCACATGAAAGTAAATGAGATTATTATGCATTTTATAAATAGTATTAATTTTTTTTTTAGTAAAAGTATCATTTAAAAATTGTATTAAAATAAAAAAAATTAATTTAGAGCTATTTATCTTTGAGCTTATGAAGTAACACTCAAGAATACACGTAAAAACCAATAATATAATCATTTGAACCAAGCTAAAATACCTCAAAGGGCGCTCGCAATCAGCCCACACTTCCGGTATCATGTACACTTTATATGCATTTGGGTCAGTGCAATACATCTCGCGAATCTTGCACAAATCTTGCACAAGTAAAATGTAAAAATCTGTTGCAGCTTTCAAAGAAAAAAACCAAAAAAAAAAAAAATTCGAATTCCACAACAATCTTTGCGCAGGCAGCATCAATTCGCGAAACGAAAATTAATGACGCAATAAAAAAGATAAACACGCAATAAATGCAACGACTTTAAATGCAAAGACGAATGACTTTAATTAAACGATAACTGAATTTTTAAGCGCAACATTGAAACGGCGTACGCGACACAGCGACAAAGAGAAAGGCTGGTGGCAGCCAGCAGAAGAGTTCCGATGCGCAGTGCACAACACAAACCACAACATGTTGCTGCAGCAATTGTTGCCGATGATGTTGCTGTTGTTGCCGCTGCTGCTTCGAATGCAAACACTCACTCAAGATATGCCAGTCAGCAGCAAACCAGCCACAGAGTAGAACAAATGATGCACAAAATTCAGTTTTTTATCAAAGCGCATTTATTTTGCGTTTCAATGTGATAAAAATTTCGAATGAAAAATTTAAGTAAATGTGAACTAAAGCAGGCACAAATAATGCCCTTGTCCATTGCTGAATGTTGCTGGGATATTTATGGCAAAGAGTTGCCAGATTTTTAAGTGTAAAATAAATAATCAAAGGGTACATCGGCATAAAAGAAGTTTGCGCAGTTTTAAGTGCATAGTGCAAAAATTGTAATCAATTAAAATGCATTCGAATAAATGTACATATTATCGGGAATTATATATAAAAATACCTATACATTTGTGATTTAAATTTTCATCGAATAGATTATAATATTAAATTTAAAAAATTGCAAGACTTTTAAACATGATGTTGTAAAAACAGTCTTGCACAAGTTTACTAATTTGTTTAATATCCTAAAAATTGCAAGAAATGACTAACACTGCAAAAACATGATACACCTACTAACGCATGAAGTTGAATGACCCTGCAGAAAACAAGAGCAGGAACAAGAGTACCTTGCCGTAAAAAAAAATGCTCCCGAAACCTGGAGAGAGTACATTTTTATTAGCCCAAAAATCCTCACATTCATTAGACATTTAATACTTCTCACAAGATTCATATTTATGATCATTTTAAATACTCTTAAAACAATACTCATATTTTTGTGATATTTAAACTTCTCAATTATTCTATTATCGGAGGTTTCCCCTTCTCCAAAAAACATAAACGAGTCCAGCATCGTATACCCTAGTAGAAATTTGCCCGATGCGCCATCGGGAAATGATCGGGTTTTCGTTGGGTAAGCCCTATTAGAGAAAATATGATCATTGGCTTTGCATGCCCTTATCATGCTTACCATGGCAGGGTTTACATTATCTAAACAGTCAATGTTCCCGATCATAGCTAGATTATTTGTTCCTCATAACGAAATTAGCATCAGGCAATGATCGAGATTAATGAGAGAAACCCTATTATGCTCAGGCTCAGACAAGGCAATTGTCGGGTAAATATTAAAATGGGGAATTGCCCGATCAGTACATGATGATAGCCTGAGGTCAATACATGATCAGGACACTGCGTTACAAGGACATTATGGGCCTCGTCATATCCCGATCACCTCAAATAATGACATGATCACTTCATGATCATGTCCCCTACCAAAATTTCTACTAGGGAATATAGGACATGTTTTTCAAAGTACAAACTTGAACTTACCCAACAAATATTTTCAGTTTTATAAAACTGTTAAATGAGTGTTACTCTCATATATGAGCACTTAAAAGAGCCATAAAATGACTCCCGTGGCCTGGGTGAGGACACTATTTTATGAGCACAAAATAAAACCAAATTTGTGAGACTTTTATTACTCCTTAAGCATCAAAAAATCTCATAGGGAGCCAACATACTTCTTCAAATTTTTGAGATTTTTTGGACTTCACCATTACTTTAATCCCTGAGGTTTTCCCCTTTTCAAAAATGCATGAAGCGTTATAAATGAGTCCAAAATCGTTGATATGTTCTTATTAGACCACAGATCCAAAAAAATACATCCAAATTCAAGTAAATTCATCAAATATGTAATAACAAAAAATGGTTTTGAATTCAATTAATTGTTTTTTTTTTCGTGTTATTCACTTTTCGTAGATAGAGTTAAGAAAACTGAAAATAACTAAATTTTAAACGAAAACGAATTTGACGGCATTATTTAAAGTAACGTAGCAAACAAAAATTCTAAAAAGTTTTTTTACCACAAAATCTAGCACGTCAATATAAGTGAAAGACCAAATTTTCTTGTGTCTATTTTCAAAAATTAGCAGTGTAATTATTAGTGTCTGTGTACACAACCAAAAAGGATTTGTAACGTAGCAAACATTTTTTTTTTATCGATAATCAAATATTATAACAATTTTGATTTTCAAACCTTTAACATACGTTTGATGTTTAGGAAAACCTGAGCAAGGCTCAGAGAAAAAAGAATTACTTCGACAAAATTGAAAAGTTTGAAGAAATTTGAAGATTTCAAGTAACAGATTTCTGCCCAGAAGGAGCGGCGAAAGAAAAAGAAGTAGTGATAGAGCAAAAAGTATCCTTGATATTGCGTCGCTCCACCAAATTCAAGTGATTGATGGAGCAGTCGTCACTATTAACACATAAAACCAAGGATACGATTTATAATTTGTACCGCATTCCACTTTGTAATTAATTATACCCTACACCTATGAGGTACAGGGTATAATAAGTTTGTGCAGATATTGTAACGCCCCTTAGAAGGCGTGGCCGGTTTGGAAAAGTATATATATTCTAGATCAGCATCACAACACGAGTCCGTTTAGCCATGTTCGTCTGTCTGTCCGATAACTTGAGAAATACTGGTCAGAATGCGAAAAATGATTCTGAGAACGGAATTGAGCTGAGGAACCAATAACCCGAAAAGTATTCAAGATATAGTTATAAAATTGAAAAATAATTATTACGATTCACCTAAAAATAAATGTTACAAAAATAGGCGTGATACGCCCACATTTTGTAATATATGTGAGAGCGATCATCATAATTATTAACTTTCAAAGTTAGGTATTCAAATAAATATGCCACATTACTATCCCTACCAAAGCGTAGGGTATTCAATAGTCGGGTCCAATTGATTTTAAGTCCTGCCCGTCTTTGCCTCACTTGTTTTTAAAAAAATAGTAAGTGCATTCCAATTTTTTCGAACTTCTTGAGAGTCCAATCGTAAGACCACTGACTTCATGTTATCTTTTGTTAAAATAAACAATTAAATCCATTTGTTATGCTTAATTTTACTTTTTGTGTTAACGTAGATCGGACAGGAGGCATAATATATATTTCGTGTAACGTAGCAAACACAATATTTTTGCTAATATGGAACTAAAAAAAAAAAAATCTACATAATTAAAATGTAATATGTTACTTATATTCTAGTGCTTAGAAATAGTGCATTCCATGTTGAAAATAGTCCACCAGAAGAGCAGACTTCTAAGACAAGGTAAGGCCACTTCAAAACCTACTTCCAAAATGATGAAACGTAACAAACAATTTTAAACGTTCATAACTCCTAAATAACAAGGCATACAAAAAATGTTATATACATAGAAAATCTTATCACAGAAGTGTACTTTTAGATATATTTATAAAAAATATTAAAAGTATTTGATTTTATATGTTTTTGGAGCAATATATGTTGAAAAATGCGTTTTGGACCATATAAGCATTAAAAAGAGCGAGCCAACAACGAGTCGAAATTATTAAAATTACTACCGAAATTCGTATATCTATATCTTTCCATCATGAAATGGCAAACCTTACTGAAGAGAAATGTCAAAAGAGTGGCAAGAAATATGGCGTCGTTTGCTGTCCCTGTCGCTCTACTTTTGTAGCGTCCCTGTTGAAAAACCCTTTATGATGCTTTATTGAGTCTAATTTATGAGGGCTTTTCAATATCACCTAAATACGACGTTTTTGTGCGTACTATTTTTGAGAGCTCCGGAAAAAATTCTGAAAAAATCTGAGAGCTCATAAAACACTCAATGATGTGTCTCAGTTATGGCTCTAATTTTTAGCTAAGGTATTTTTATATTTTTCAAGCATCTTCTAAAATTTTCGTCCGATCGAATCATCACACAAATGGAAATAAAATCGCTTGAAATCCATTTTATTCATATTTTTTATCCTTGCAATTTCTAAATCACCTGGCAAGATGCGATAGAAACATTCAAACAATCATTTGACTTAATACAGCAACTTGTTGCGAGCATCAAGTTCCGCATTTGAAGCTGTTGCTGCCGCTGTTGTTGCTGTTGGTGCTGTTGGTGCTGCTGCGCATAAACTTGGCAGCATATTTCAAGTGCACTGAATTGCGTTTGCAAACATTTTACAAAATGATAAATTAGTTAAGCAGTGCGGCAGCAGCAGCATCATAGGCATTAGTTGGTATCAATAGCAATAGCTACAACCTCCGCAGCAACATCAACAGCCGCAGAATTGCGTAACGATTTAAACCAGCAACTTGCTGTATGTTGCTGATGCTGATGCTGCCACAGTCTGTAGAATTATTTGGCCACATTTAGATTTAATGCAAAATCATTAAGAATCACTCGATCGCACGGCGCAATGTGCGCACGCGTGCGTCTCAAGAAAACTTAAAAAAAATATAAGAAAAATATAAGAAAAATTTCAACAGTAGGCGGCGCTGTTGCTGCAGCATCTTTATCGCGCATGCGTCGCATTCAGATACATTCTCGCTGGCTGATTTGACTGCCTACTGAACGAATGAAATTTTATGAAAAAAAAAAATACTTTTTTTTCTCACTGAAGCGCTGCACTTTTCGCCATAATAACAACTTCATTAATAATCCAACAGCGTAATCTCTGACTTTCGCCCGGCAATCGTTGCGATTTTATTCACTTAGAACAGACGGTCGGTCGGTCGTACGGCATAGTGTATCGCACGGATGCATCTGCGTATCTCTGCGTATCTTTGCTGTTCGTTGTATCTTCGGCTACATGCAACGCAACGTTCTTTCGTTCACTCGCTGCTGCGGCTACTTCGCTCGTTCAGTAATTCTCATGGCCAGCAATAAATTCTGTCTAATATCCATAACCAATAGATTTGCATTTGGCTGCGAATTTTCGTCCAACGCGTTCAATGCATGCGTTGTATGCGTCCCGTCCGTCCATTCGTCCGTTCGTACGTTCGTTCATTGCCGCATTCAGTGCCAACTAGCGCATTAATAAATCGCTGGCAATTAGATTTCGCATTAAAGTAATTTTTTTGTATTTCTTTCATTTTGCAATCGTGCAAATTTAGTACTTAGTAGTTTAGTAGTAAAATGGCAAATAGAATTTTTAGTGAAAAATTTATTTTTAATATAATTATTTTTTTTTTTTTAAATTGAATTTTAAAGAAAATTTTAATTTTTTAATAAAAAATAGAATTTTCAGTGACAATGGACTTTTTAGTGAAAAATTGAATTTTCAGTGAATATTTAAATTTTGAGGGGAAAATTGAATTTTAAGTGAAAAATTGCATTTTTAGTGAAACAATTTAATTTATAGTGGAAAATTGAATTTTTAGTAAAAAATTGAATTTTTAGTGAAAAATTGGATATTTAGTGAAAAATTGAATTTTTAGTGAAAAATTGAACTTTGAGTGAAAAATTGAATTCGTAATGAAAAATTGAGTTTCAGTGAAAATTGCATTTTTAGTGAAAAATTGAATTTTCAGTGAAAAATTTAATCTTGAGTGAAAATTTAATTTTTAGTGAAAAATTGAATTTTTAGTGAAAAATTGAATTTTTAGTGAAAAATTGAATTTTTAGTGAAAAATTGAATTTTTAGTGAAAAATTGAATTTTTAGTGAAAAATTGAATTTTTAGTGAAAAATTGAATTTTTAGTGAAAAATTGAATTTTTAGTGAAAAATTGAATTTTTAGTGAAAAATTGAATTTTTAGTGAAAAATTGAATTTTTAGTGAAAAATTGAATTTTTAGTGAAAAATTGAATTTTTAGTGAAAAATTGAAATTTTAGTGAAAAATTGAATTTTTAGTGAAAAATTGAATTTTTAGTGAAAAATTGAATTTTTAGTGAAAAATTGAATTTTTAGTGAAAAATTGAATTTTTAGTGAAAAATTGAATTTTTAGTGAAAAATTGAATTTTTAGTGAGAATTTGAATTTTTAGTGAAAAATTGAATTTTTAGTGAAAAATTGAATTTTTAGTGAAAAATTGAATTTTTAGTGAAAAATTGAATTTTTAGTGAAAAATTGAATTTTTAGTGAAAAATTGAATTTTTAGTGAAAAATTGAATTTTTAGTGAAAAATTGATTTTTTAGTGAAAAATTGATTTTTTAGTGAAAAATTGAATTTTTAGTGAAAAATTGAATTTATAGTGAAAAATTGAATTTTTAGTGAAAAATTGAATTTTTAGTGATAAATTGAATTTTAGTGAAAAATTGAAATTTTAGTGAAAAATTGAATTTTTAGTGAAATATGAATTTTTAGTGAAAAATTGAATTTTTAGTGAAAAATTGAATTTTTAGTGAAAAATTGAATTTTTAGTGAAAAAGTGAATTTTTAGTGAAAAATTGAATTTTTAGTGAAAAATTGAATTTTTAGTGAAAAATTGAATTTTTAGTGAAAAATTGAATTTTTAGTGAAAAATTGAATTTTTAGTGAAATATTGAATTTTTAGTGAAAAATTGAATTTTTAGTGAAAAATTGAATTTTTATTGAAAAATTTAATTTTTAGTGAAAAATTGAATTTTAAGTGATAAATTGAATTTTAGTGAAAAATTGAAATTTTAGTGAAAAAATTGAATTTTTAGTGAAAATTATATTTTTTGTGGAAAATTGAATTTTTAGTAAAATTTAATTTTTAATTACAAATATAATTTTAAGTGGAAAATTGCAATTTTAGTGAAAATTGAATTTTTAGTGAAAAATTGAATTTTTAGTGAAAAATTGAATTTTTAGTGAAAAATTGAATTTTTAGTGAAAAATTGAATTTTTAGTGAAAAATTGAATTTTTAGTGAAACATTGAATTTTTAGTGAAAAATTGAATTTTTAGTGAAAAATTGAATTTTTAGTGAAAAATTGAATTTTTAGTGAAAAATTGAATTTTTAGTGAAAAATTGAATTTTAAAGAAAATTTATTTTTAGAGAAAAATTTAATTTTAGTGAAAAATTGAATTTTTAATGAAAAAATTAAATTTTTAGTGAAAATTGAATTTTAAGTAAAAATTTAATTTTTAATTACAAATATAATTTTATGTGGAAAATTGCATTTTTAATGAAAATTGAATTTTTAGTGGAAATTGATTTTTTATTGAAAAATTGAATTTTTAGTAAAAAATTGATTTTTTAGTGAAAATTTTAATTTTTAGGGAATTGAATTATTATTGAAAAATGGAATTTTTAGTGGAAAATTGAATTTTTAGTAAAAAATTAGTGAAAAATTGAATTTATAGTAAAAAATTTAATTTTTAATAAAAAATTTTATTTTTAGTAAAAAATTAAATTTTTAGTGAAAAATTGAATTTTTGGTGAAAAATTGCAGTTATAGTGAAAAATTGCATTTTAGTAAAAAATTCAATTTTTAATGGAAAAATTAATTTTTAGTGAAAATTTTAATTTTTAATGAAAATTTTGAATTTTTAGTTAATATTTGAATTTTCAGTGAAAATTCTATCTTTTTTGCTACTTTTTTACTACTTTTTTGCTAATTTTTTATTACTTTTTTCTACTGTTCACCTGCTTTTGCTTTTTGATTTTTTTTGTTTTTTTTTGCTCTTACAGTTCTTATATTGATGTGGTAAATTTGTGCTTTTAATGTCTTGACTTTGATGGCGTGTTTCACTCCGTTAGTTGACCCGATAAATGCATTTAATTGAAACAAATTAATTCTATTGCTTTATAATAAGCATAATGGCCGGCATATTTTACAATTTAATAGTTATAAATGTACATTCAAAATGTTTTTCCTAATTTTATTAAATAATAATGCAAAAAAGTTATAATATGGAGAAAAATTTGCATTTACTATATGTATGGAATACCATAAACGGAATCGAAACCGTTTAAATTCAATTAGTTCCATTTATAAAATCGAAACCGTAATACAAAATCTGAAATAATCCAATATTGGAAACGTCTTTTTGCCGTTTTTAAAACGGGATTTAAAAAGGATAGGAAATTATTAATGAAAACATTTGCTATTCGTCGTTAAATCAGCAATTGTGTTTGCTAATATGAATATTTGCTGTATTGACGTACAAATAATCATATTAGCAAACACAATTGCTGATATAACTACGAATAGCAAATGTTTACATTGAATTACTGAATTTCATTGCTGAACTGATTAATGCATGTAATTAATATAGATTGCTATATTTACGTCGATTATTTTTTTCTGTGCAGTTCGTTTATTAATTAATATTCATCAATTATTGAGAAAATATTAATATTTCCACAATTTTAACAGGATTTTTTCAATAAAAAAAAAAATCAATATCCCGCAAACTAAACGAGGTCCTAAATATAACGTTTATTGTCTTAAATTGTCAATTTCGATTATCTTTTATTATAAAAACGATAAAACAATCCTATCTTGAATAATATAGTGGTTTTTGTCAATACAGAAATCGAGTTGATATCAAAATAGTTATACTTTTCGATTTAAAAAATTGAATTTGACCACAACATTTTATTTTGTGAGCGCACAATAAAAAATATTTTAATTATCATTTTTAAAAATTTATGATTATTTCATTGAATTCAAATTTATCACTAAAATATTTCTAGATTATTCTCTAAAATAACAAATAATTTCAATCGAATTAAAAAGTTAATTTTTATTAAAGTAGATTCAATTTTTAGCTCTAAGCATTTGTAAATGTGCCTACTATATGTGTAACCCACGCGCGGTAAGCTCTTCGGTAATGCCTTACTTTTATAGCAAACCTTACCAACTGATTTGTAAAATAATGATACAACAATGTAACGAACACCATCCATCACTGCGGGCGATCGTCCATTGATGAGACTCACTGCGCCGTGTGCTTGTCTACAAAAAATATTGATTCTTGCATGCCACAAATATCGCCCGCAGTGGCAGCCAATAAAGAAAGAGCACACAACAAGAAAAAAACTCATAACATGTTATTGAAGTCGCTGCCAGCGGAAAGGAAAACTACATAGGCCATGGTTAATTAATTGGATCAATTTACGCGCATACAATGTTGCACAGGCATGACTCAAAAGTGAGCACATGCCATGCACTTGCACATGTGCATGTGGGCGTGGCCACGAGTGTTGCTTCAGTTGTAATTAAATTATAAAAATGTGTAATAGGCACAAACTAAACACTGCAAAATCTAGACAGCACTTTTTATGTTTTTTTAGTTTTTCAGTTTTTAATTTTTTTTTTTTATTATTTTCCACTCACAGGTTACCATCGTTCTAAAAGATGTCAACGATGAGCAGCCCAACTTTGTCTCTGCCAACGAGACCGCAATACGTGAGAACATCGCCATCAACACCGTTGTGATGGCTGTCAAAGCCATTGATCGCGACGAGGGACGCAATGGTTACATTGAATATCTGCTCGCCGGTGAGCCGCCCACAGTACCATTCACACTGGGATCAATCGATGGACTGCTGCGCGTTGCCGGTCGACTCGATCGTGAGCTGCGTTCGGCGTATGTGCTCAATGTGACGGCACGTGATCGCGGCGAACCGCCACGTGCACAAAACACACAAATAAACGTGCGCATACTCGATGAGAACGATAATAGTCCCGTATTTGATCCGCGTCAATACTCAGCAGCGGTCGCAGAAAATGCCAGCATCGGCGCCATGGTCTTGCAAGTCTCAGCCACGGATATTGATGAGGGCGCCAATGGACGTGTGCGTTTCTCAATTGCAGCGGGCGATACAAACCGTGATTTTAGCATTAGCGAAGATGCGGGCATTGTGCGTGTTGCAAAGAATCTCAATTATGAGCGTAAAGCACGTTATGTGCTCACGGTGCGTGCCGAAGATTGTGCAGCGGATGTGAATGAAGTGAGTGCGAGCACAGGAACGGGTGCGCTCGCCGGCACACGTGGCAAAGTGTTGCCCGCTCTGGAGCCACGTTATGACACCGCCGAACTAACGATCGTCATAACTGACATCAACGATAATCCGCCTACATTTCTTGACTCACCGTATGTGGCCTATGTTATGGAGAATGTTATACCGCCCAATGGCGGTTATGTCATTACCGTCGAGGCTTATGATGCCGATACGCCGCCGTTTAACTCGCAGGTGCGCTACTTTCTGAAGGAGGGCGATGCCGATCTGTTTCGCATCAATGCGTCGAGCGGTGAGATTTCGCTGCTGCGTGCGCTCGATCGTGAGGCGCAGGCGGAGTACACATTGACGTTGGTTGCCATGGATACTGGTCAGTAGCAAAGCTCTTATTTCTTCATCTTTATTTTTTTTATAAGTGGTTATGGGAAAAGTTTTCAACTACACTTGAAGTTCATTCAATTTTTATGTGGCAGCCGAAAGCGCTTCTGGGCAATATTGCTGGTTGTTGCTGTTGCGGCTGCTGTTAGTATTCATGTGGTTGTTGTTATTTTTATTATTATTGTTGTTGTTATATTATTTTAGCACAGCCCTGATTACATCAATTTGTCGAGCTTAAAAAGGATTTTCGCTTGATTGCAAGTGCAGTGCGCATGGGTTTTTGCTGTTGTTTAACAGCGGCAGCAGCAGCAACATGCCACAGCAACATATGCAAAATGCGCATTAAAAGGGTGTGACCAACCACAGCGTTTGTTAGGCTCGCAAAATGCCCGTTCGCCATTCGTCTCTCTCTAAAAATCAACGCGGCATTCTTCCTCTATATTTTTATTCGTCCCTCTTAACGTTGCTCCGTACAACCCTTCAAATATCCGTCTATACGTCCCTCTCTACTACCATCTATGGGTACCGCAATACGTCCCTCTTTAGGTTCCTCTTTACGTCCATCTATATGTCCCTCTCTACATTCTATCCTTTCCTAAATACGTCCATCCATTCCTGTATCTTTTCGTCTTCATGTCGTTACTTCAGCTGTCTTTTTAGTTGCTCACCGCAGCAACAGGTTGTTTGTTTCGTCGGAATTTTGTTGGTCGCCTTCATTTTATTCTTTTTTTTTACCCATTCTTCGGTGCATCCTTTTCCCTACTTTGCCATGCCGTGCCGACCGACCGACCGTCCGACTGACCATCGTTGTATTTGGCTGTTTGCATTTGGCCTTTAAGGAAAATACATTCGCGTAATTACAGTAATTTGTAAATGTTGCGCTCATGATTTTTGCATATGCTCGTGTGTGTTGTGTGCGTCACTCATTTATGTGCCCGCGATCATGTGATCTTGACATCTAAGAGTAGGCAGCCCAGCCAGCTTGGGCGTAATCTGCATAAAGTATTTTTATTTTTATTTTCACTATTTCCTTTATTTGCTACAATTAATTTTAAAATACTTATAAAATTTCATTGGTTTTTGTTGATATTAGTTGTAGATATTATGAAATTCAAAAGTGTTTTCATATTAAAATTACTCATTTTCATATTATAATTCACTAAACAAAATATTCAAATCTTCAGAAAATATGTCTTTGAAATCTCATGAATTGACTTTGTCTCTTATCATGTTTTATAAGTCATCTAAAAATGTATTTGGATTAGGTTTTAGTAGCATTGATAACCGTATTTCTACTCCAAATTTCTGCTGTGGATATCTGTTTCATATAATGAAATATTAATAGAGATCTTAGTGGTTTTTGATGTAACATAGAGAGATTATAAAAGATCACAGAGAGATCATAGCAATACCATAGAGAGTTCAAAAAGATACAATGTGAGATC